>CM030372.1:30811228-31437990 GCA_003604175.2 Clonorchis sinensis | reverse complement strand
CAGCAGCAGCAGCATCAGCATCATTGTCAGCTGTAAGAACCGCATGCTTGTCGTTCGCCGATGATTTGGGGGGGAGTGGTGTAGGTAGCTGCGCGTTGGAGGCGTGAGCTGATAAATTGGTGCGTAAATACAGCACTGTCGGTGGGCTGTTAAATGGGGGAATTGGGAAGGGAGTTATGCATTGAAGGCAATAGCTTGGATACATGAGCGCTATTGAGAGCAGGACTGGGCCATGTCTGACAATATCTCTAACCATTGATGTGGCCCGTCTCGGGGTCCCCATCCAGGAAGACCAGCGCAGCTGAGTTTGCTGGTAATGGCTTTTATACTTCTCTGCCAAGTCATTAGTTTGCCGCCTCTGACTCGTTTCCACCCTTCACGTGGTCTTAAAGTATCTATTTCAGGGATCTGCCAGATCCCCTGATGTTCTGAAAATCTGCATTATTTGTCACGTTGAAAGGCGGAGTAGAAAATCTCCCAGCTTTGTCAATGCATTCAGTAAATTCTCGACACTAAACGCTCTTACTAGTGTTTTTTTTGGAATTCACAGGTGCCCAACGGAAAACCGCGGTTTCTGAACACACCACAGGTGTGCTATCTCCATTTCGGCATTCTGCACCATTTCTCCAGCCCGATTCTCAGTGCTGCAGGCGCAAAGACGGTGGATGTTACCCCTACCCTGGATACCGCAACATACCTCTTCCCGATAACACACGACGCATTCGAGAACGGAACTGTGTCCAGGCAGCTACCACCTATCACTCTTGTCCAATTTGTCAAAAATCGTTTCCGGTCCAAGCTGGCCTGAAACAACATATGCACGTGCACTCCACTTTCAAGCCGTACGTCTGTGAGGTAAGTTGCTAACTCCAGACCGTGCAGAGGCTTTACAGAACCACCACTGGTTTACTTCTTGTGAAAAGACCTTTTTCCATCTCCCATCGATGTACTCAGAACAGAGATCTTATCCAGAAGTGGAGACTCCGTGAATCCTTCGCGCGCCCTTTTGGAGTCGATCATCCAACTCTGATTGAATACGCTTTCCTTGAAGTGCAAGGAATCCGTGAATTTATACCCAATTTCCAACTTTGATACGATTCACTGGCACTGCGCGAGCTTGGGTTGGAACCAAGACGCGATTGGTTACGCTCAACATCATTTTTAAGATGTTGGCACTACTCTCCAAGTTAATGCCTTTGTTTTGCGGTGGTTGCGTAGAGCACCTAAAAATAGGTTCTTTTCCATCGGTCGGTAAAACTGAGTGGTAGCTGCAAGTCGCTAAAATTCCCCCCTGATCCCGACTCCAGTAACCTCAGTTACTGATAAGAAACAGTCTCCTACTAGTTACTCGTTAGGACATCCGCTAGAGATATTGAAACGAGTAAATAATCAGCTTGGCCTTTCCACTGAACTTTATTGACCGCAAAAGGTGTACTACATCTTGCATGACGGAAAAAGTCCTTGTCGGCACCTCAAGACACTAACCTGGCTTCGGAAGGTCACTATGTGAGGTTACCAGTTCAAGCATTATCAGGAAGGTCAGATTCCTGAAAGTAACCACTGAATACCCGAAATCTACTGAGACCCTCAACTCCGCTAGATGCTGACCAGACAGACAGCGCCCCCTCAATATGCAGCGCATGATAGCTTATATCAAGTCCAGACAGCGTTGGGCCAGGGTCAGACAGGGTCCCTCCAATAAAATAGCTTCAGGTCGTTGTATTTCCGCACTCACGCTGTCGACAGGAACAAGCTACAACAAGCGTCTTCCTGAGACCATGGATAACGGAGATATCTTTTATACACTCTGCAAGGGGAACAATCTTCTAGTCATTCAACAAACAGCTCGCATGCTCTTGTCCTTAAACCGACAAAACGATGTGTCGAGTTTGAACCCCCTTCGAGTTCAAGACAGACGGTAGGTTCTTGGAGCCAATCTGTTCTGCGTCTTCAACGTATAAGCCGTTTGTTGATGTTTATTCAAAGCTGTTCAGAAAAATGCTGCATAACAATCAGTCCGAGTGCATTTTGTAAGGTGAACCAAAATCACACAGCGTCTTGCGCCTCACACTCACCGACAACCTTGTACGCCTCCCGAACCAGGTTCAAGAACATCACAAATGGGAGATTCAGCTGGGTTCCAGGTGAGTCTCTCGTCAAAACCAAATTGGCATGCAAATGAATATATTTCTCGAAACCAGTCCAAGTTGGGTTCAAGTAAAACGTATGTTTGATGGAAACTCGGGGAATGCGCCAACTGCTGGGCCCCAAAAAGGGCGAAACCGGTCGTGGTCTGTCGAAGAGATTTCAGAAACCTTGTGAGTAGTGCGTTACGTCTACACAGTTGGTTTTTCTCTTACTCTTTTTAGCTTACATAGTGTCAAGGAGAAATATAAAACCGCCACTGGACAGAACTGGCTTTTTATAACCGCGCATCTTACATCGAAAGCCGTATAAAACTGTGATTATGCTTTGCATTGGTGCCCGAGACAGACTTGCAGTTTCCCCCAACCAGGATGCAGTTTTGCTACCTGCGTTCTTCCAGTGAGTGCGGCCAAATCGCGTGGGTTGAAACAAAACTCAGAGGAGCTCTAAAATCCACGAGAGTTAACTCGCAACAGTTTGGTCTGTCAGTTCAGTTATTCTTTCCAAATCTAAAGAGACATAAGACCGAGTTTTTTTAATTTTTGAAGCTCCCTATACAGGTTTTGTCCTGCTGAATAACCGCACAGTAGTACACAATCGTTTTACTGATATTTTACGCCGTTATCATTGAGTATCCCATCCGCATTGATAGGAATATAAAACCCCAACCTGACATCTTGCAATGATTGCCAGAACATTAGAATAGAGAGTAAACTTCCTCTGCTCGATTGGCGACATTCTTCGTAGAAGGTGATCTTTGTATCGGTCGTTTTTAACCCAAATAAATGGCTGAGCACTTACTTTAGTTGCGTATCCGCTCGTTTTTACGTTGCAATGCCGGTTACTGCTTCAGTTGTTCGATCAAGTCAGTGGTTGGCTAGTTCCCTCACACTGGCGTCGAGCAAGGATATGTGATCACCAAAACGACATGACCTTGACTCTGTTTGCTGATTGGTCATACCGTTTATTCTTGAATACGATGAGTGTTCATACGGTTTTCTCAGCTCAATACAGTCAACTCCTATGCATTCGATCTTCGCCTTACTCCAATGAAACTGTGCTATAAAAACAAACTTTAAAGTCGAAGAAAATCGCCGCGTACAAAGTTGTCTAAACTGTCAAAATGAGTGAGAATTGGGCGTGCCTGTGCTTCTTAAAGGTTTCTTTTCATAAGCGTCGACAACCCACAACCAGTCTAGCCCTTTCTGGGGCTCATCAGGTAGATGTAGTCCGCTAGTTTCCGTCATTTTTTTATGTTCTTGAACTCAACATTTAGGGGATTCGCGAAAGGCACTCATTTGAAACCCAGGTTTTTATTAACGGGAGAGTTAAATAAATCCCAGATGATTCTTCCATTTACGATATTCTTCAACTGAATGTGTTTTACCAAGGCAGCCTCATGCTCCAACTGGCACAATATTCGAGGCATCTCCATGTATTTTCTTAACGGAAATTACTGCTAAAGTTGGTAAAATCCCCTCGGCCGCCCACGACCAACTTCGCCTCTCTTCGAGCTCATCAGGTGGGCGCACTTCATTCAGTTGATGGATGAAATTCAGTTAAACGTTTTTCAAGACCCACTTGTTGGTTTCAAGTAAAAACTCTGGGACTACTTGAAAAACGCCAAGAAGGGTAAAAACCGGTCGTGGCCGGTTAAAGGCTTTTCTTCAACCTTACGAGTGGTTTGTACTCAATAAAATATGCTGTGAAATCGAGATTCTGTTGAGTGTCTTGCTAAAATCAAAGTGGTGAGTGTACTTCTTGAGTTTCGCACAATTGGTTTCAAGTGAAACAAAAGGTTGATAGAAAACTGAGGAATACGCCAAGCTGATGCAACCGGAGAGGGGTGAATCTGGTAGGGGACCGTCAAAGAGTTTTCAGTAACTCGGTGAGTAGTATGTTAAGCCAAGAAGATTTATCGTCCGGAAGATTGCCCAATCATGATACGCTTATGTCATTTTCGCACAGTTAAAAGCACTGAACTGATTGGCTGAACTTCGCCGATGAAAAACCACAGAACGTTGGTCATGAAATTTCTGGCCCGGAGAGTGAAGGAGTTTCACTAGTGAAGAGAATTTTTTGGTCAATAAAATTTTAGAATCTCCTTCAACATTCGCCGTCTTCGATGAGCATTCCCTTGATGGGCGACAAACAATGTCTGATTAAATACTCAGAACGCAGATTACACACCAAGGCAGAAGACTGAAATTAGCCAATTGGAACCAAGGTTTTCTGTTCAGGATAATTTTTGATTTGATACGCGGATTGCACAAAAAATCAGAATTCAAGCAGGCCACTGTAAAGCATGTTAAACGATAGAGGACGGCTCAAGAGCCGCCATAAGGATAGGGAGATCTGGTTCGCCCAAAAAATATTGCATCGAAAAATTGACAGAATTTGAACGAGCTTTTTGGGTATCGGGGTAATTCGGAGGAGAATCTAATGGAGCGCCACTGTTTTGATGAACACTTTTTAGAACAGCCTGTAACCAAAACGTCTGCCACTGATTGACTGACTGACCGTCGAAAACTGCGGTGAAACTACTAACGACTTTGACCACTCGACAGAAACAGAGGAGTCCACATCGAAGACAAAAGTTGAGCAAACTGTAGCCGAAAACCCCCGGCATACTTCCTCCCTGAGTTAACAATAATCCGCCGTAAGGATTCTGTGTTAGAATTTTCTGTAGTTTCATTCGAGATTTCATCCTGCAAGTGAAAACAATCTATGTCAAAAAGCCGAGAAGCACTGGCTCGTACTTGTTAGGAGACATTGGCAGTGAGTGTCTCACAAAACCTCAAAGAGTTTCAAATTCACGACCTTCTGGTTAGTCGTTTGATGTCTAAACCGTTCGCTCACGGGCGACAGAACGGCGTTAACCTTATCTAGATAAGATGTAGCATCGATGATCATTTAACCATGGGGTTTAGATCACGTGGTCACATGGTTCGACGTCTTCTACAACTGTGGGGCCAGAAGCTTATGAAGGCAATACGTGCACCAAAAAGAAACCGACCTTGAGGGTGAACCTGCATCGAAGGTGCCACTGCACTTTTGCGATTAGTTCATCACCAGTCTTGGATAAAGGCCAGTCGTTGACTCTCTCGGTATGGCATTCGTGAAAGACTTTCAATAGTTCAGTTGGTACCGTATGGTGAGGCATCCTACTTTATGGTATAATCTAGTACACTATGTACAGCGTATAAAGCATGATATCCCACAGAATGGTATTCAGCAGAAAAGTATGGTATAGTATAGCATAGCGTAGTATAGTGTAGTATAGTATAGTGAAGTTTAATAAAGTAAAGTATAGTATGATATAGCATAGTATGGTGTGGTATAGTACAGCACAGTGTGGTATAGGATGATATGCAATAACTCAGCATAGTTTAGTGTAGTATATTATAGTTTATCTGAGTGCAGTATGGTTTTCATATAGCTTGTAATATATAAAAGAGTATAGTACATCGATAAGTGATCATAATCCAATCACTTTGTGTTATTCTTTTTAGCACTGCAACAGAGCGTACACTCAGTACAGCAATCTGTGTCGCCACACGCGACTCCAACCCGAGTGTCGTCGTCATCTCCGACCGAAACGTTCAGCGGTCATGACTGAGCAATGTACAGTGAGCTCATCAATAGACAACCTCCGAGTGGCTGATATTCGAATGGATTCCCCCGAGTTCAGTAGGAATGGATCCATTGAAGCGCTGGATCTCAGTCTTCCTAAAGCCAAGCCCACAGTAAATGGCATCAGTCAGCAACCTTCCATTCTAGAGACGACCCAATCGTGCCCGCAAGGACTTGCATCAGCGCATGTGATACCGTTCTCTCAGACCGTTGAATCTGTCAACACTCAGGCAAAAGAAACTGCTGCACGTGTGCCGTGGATCTTCAGCGCAGCCCTTGCTTCTCTGACAGCGAGAAGTCTATTCTTTTCAGACAATCTTCTGAGCAGCAAGATGTGTCTAAGTCTTGACTGTCTTTCGAGGAAGGTGCCGGTTCCCATGGTCCAAACTTCCGCCCTCTTTCAACGGGCACACGAGTTAATGCTAAAGAACAGTGAAATAAAACATTATTCATCCGGATCCAGCCCAATCATCCCTTTAAGGAAGCACATTTCTGTGCTAACTCACACCTCAATGAAGCCAGAAGCCAAGCTTTTCAATCAACCGAAATTTCACTACAACTGCGCTGAAGGACCACCCGAAGAAGCTGGCTGGAATGATCTGTGGAGAACTGACGAGGCTGCTAACACTGGGAAGGTGTTGGGGGCAAGTCAACTAATGGACACCATTCTCTCAGTTGTCAAACGGGTAAACAGTTCAGGTGAGTTTTTCCACTCGAATTAGATGACCCATAACAGAAGGTTTGAATAAAAAGTTATCATGAAGCTTATAAGTTAACTGCTGTTTTAAGCATATTTGTGGATTTCAGGTCAACTTCTTTTGAGTGTATGTCTGCAAACTGAAGCTTTTCGTCTTCCCAAAAGTATACTAGCAAAATCTTGCTTTAATTTGCTACTTTACTAAACAGAATTCAACAAAATTAAAGTTCCCACCGAATGGAACTCAAATGACCAAGTGAACATCCCCACCTCCATAAAATGGCAAACCATACAGTCGCTCTGTGAAAATACACCTAATGTTCATCAGGAAAACTTGACACTAGGTTGCCGAGAGCTCAACGACAGCCCATGACCGGTTTCGGCCTTCTTGGGGCTCATCAGGTGGGCTAAGCTGACTAAAACTCGGGGATTGCGTCTGACTGGTGAACCCCAAGAAGGAAAAAATCGGTCATGGGCTGTCGAAGAGTTTTCAGCAATCTTGTGGGTAGCTTCCTTTGTGAAAATATACTGCGATATCTCGAATATCGCACCAACTGAAACGTGAGGCGGCCTGTGTGCAGCACACCCAGTTAAAGAATATCATGAACGAGAGATTCGTTTGAGTCTTCCGTGGAAGCCCATTTTATAGGCAAATGAATGTACTTGTCCAGACCTTTATTTCCTGCATGTTCATCTGTTCTGTGTCGGGAAAAGGACCCTTGATTTTATCAAGGAAGAACACCCTCTAACACGATCTTCATTGCCCACATGAAGCATGCAAGGTATACTCACCGTTGGTTGAGACAGAGGTGCGTACTAACTAACCACACCAATTTGGTTTTAACAGGAGACTCACCTGGATCCCAGCTGAACCTTCAAATTGGGATATTCTTCAACTGAATGTGCTGTGTACAGGCAGTCTCAGTTTTCCGACAGACCTACCGGACGCCTGTCCGATCAATCAGTTAATCAATACATGCGACATTTCATCTGCTTACTACATGATCTACACGAATAAGACTGCCAGAACTGCTCAGTCGGACGAGTGTGCTCCATCACCGTGTGGCCACCCGGCGTCACGAAAATTGCTGAAGCTACTGATTAGCAATAAGTAGTGTAAAAATAGAGATATTTTTCTGCGTCCACAGAATACAGGCGCAGAAAAACACCCAGAATGCCGCAACCAAGTGCGTCAAGGTTAAAATTCCTTCTTCCTACTTTTGCAGAGTTCGTAACTCGTCGAATGAAAGGAGGCCAACTTTAGGTGTGAAATGAGTGTGGAGGGTGAAAATTAAGTGAATATTGAATATTAACGTTTGTATTGATACTGCTATTGACGCATTACAGTGGTCACTATGAACGGACGGTTCAGTGACCGGTGAGCTAGGATGTCACTCATTTGACCGCAGAACTTGCAGTTTTGTGTGCCTCTGATAGTATTTGTCAAGCCTTAAGTAGTCACTTGAGGAACGGAAGTCATGACACACAGGCCATCCGTTTTGTGAAACTTCTTTCAAAGTACAAAAATAGTTACAAAAATCATGCGCCTCAGAAATGTGAGGATTTGTTCTAAACAGCGAGAGGATGTGGACGTAACACACTACTTATAAGGTTGCTGAAATCTCATCGACAGCCAAGGACCCGTTTCGCTCTTCTTGGGGCCCACTAAGTAGGCACAGTCCCCGATTTTTCGTCAGTCTTGAAGCGGACCTTCATTAACGAGAAATTTAGTCATATTCAGTTGAGTCTCCTGTCAAAAACAATGCCCTGTGCAACAGAGAGTATTTGGTGAAGGAGCTGTTCACAAATGAGTTTTCCAAAAAACGAGACCATCCCCAAACTGATCATAAGTAGCTGAGATGACAAAAAGAAGTGGAGCAGAAGTGGAAGACGGAACACGCAGTTTATCCACTGAGGAAGCCAATTTGTTTCGCAAGTAGAAATTTTTAACGTCGAATTCAGGTGGAGAACAGGAGAAGTTCACTGAAACTTAAGGTCATCCACAGTGGGTGTAGCTCAAAGTATTCCAAAAGAATTTGGTTTTGCGAGAGACTCACCTGGAACCCAGCTGAATCTCCCGGTTGTGATGTTTCCAGGCAACTGAATGTGCTGCACCAGGCCGCCTCATGTCCCAGTTGCTAAGATATTCAAGATATCGCGATGCATGTATATACGTAACGCACTACTCATAAGGCTGCTGAAAATTATTCAACAGCCCACGACCGGTTTCGCCCTTCATAGGGCTCATCAGGTAGGCACAGGTAGGCATAGCAACTGGGACATGAGGCGGCCTGGTGCAGCACATTCAGTTGCCTGGAAACATCACAACCGGGAGATTCAGCTGGGTTCCAGGTGAGTCTCTCGCAAAACCAAATTCTTTTGGAATACTTTGAGCTACACCCACTGTGGATGACCTTAAGTTTCAGTGAACTTCTCCTGTTCTCCACCTGAATTCGACGTTAAAAATTTCTACTTGCGAAACAAACTGATGAGCCCCAAGTGGAAGGGCGAACCGGTGGTGGGCTGTCAAAGAATTTTCAGCAACCTTATGAGTAGTGCACTACGTATATTCCTAGGGGACTTTCTAGAACATGGTGTATCATTGATGTAACCTATGCCTCGTAAATTCCGGCGGATCCCTAGTGGTATGCTACAGATTAACTGGCGACAAAAAACACTGTAATCGAAGCGGGAAAAACCCGAGAACTGCACCTGCAGGATACGGCCTCCATGGGAATCGTGCATAGTACGTCGTTGAAGACACCCTTCTGAATCATGGGCTGCGAAACGCACTGTAAATTTAATAAACATTTGTGAGGCACACCAGTGCCAGCTGGTTGACCGTCTGTTCGCCGACCTTGAAGGTTGGATTGCAAACGTTTCATTACCAGTCTAGATGATATCATCGGCTCGGAGTTGAGTGTGTCAATCTCAAACTGATTACGTCACCTCGATTGGCGGTGATACGGTTGAAATCCAACTGCCAGACTCGGTGAACAGATCGAAAACCAAGCCAACGGCCACGGTTGGCAATCTTTGAACAGACAATGACCATAACAGACAGATAGTGACTACACGGTGGTTTACCGTATAGTTTAGCCCAGAAGTTTTTCGATCCTGCAAATGCATAGACACACTGGATGATCCGCGGTTGAACAAGTTCAAAGACATGCGCCAGCTTAGCACTAGAATAGAGCTCCTTCACTTGCGTGTAGTTGATAAACTACCCCGCATACGAATAGGTTAGCAATTTTTAAGCTGATATACACGCGAGCTAGTAAAATCGGTCGGAAAGCGCGCCGAAGTCCGTTACTAGTCGACAATGGGTTTATACACCCCGTCCATCTATAGACTGACGTCGAACCTCCTCTAAAACTGTCGATTTCTCTAGGTGCCAGGGAAATATCACTTTTTCCCTCTACATCATTGTTACGGAGTCTCTGGGAGCCATTCACCAGCCTTCCGTGAATGAAGAACCGAGGCATATTTACACTATCAACTGTTTGCTAAGAGGTCAAGACGAAGACGATCAGAACATAAACGAAATTGGCTCAGTTCCTTTGAATCTGCATCGTAGGCAGACGAATGCGCCAGACCTACAAAGGCATGTGCATCTATGACAACCGGAGTTGCGGTTACTAAGTTGCACCAATTGTGGCGTCAACATGATGCATCGTTGGGTCTCGAAGGACGCGTGTAGCAGACTACGGTGCACATCATCATCATCATCATCATCATCATCATCATCATCATCATCATCATCATCATCATCATCATCATCATCATCATCATCATCATAGTCATCATCATCATCGTCATCATCATCATCATCAGGGACAGCATGACACCAGTATTCAAACCGGATTCTTCACTCCCGTACAACCATGATTTATTTGAAAGCCTTATTGTGAAGAAAAGAATAAAGGTGAACGGGGAAGTGACTTAGTGCTAGCTAACTGCAATCCATTCGGGGTGCCTACACCTCCAAACACTCATTCAGACAATATGGATAGAAACTACCAACAAGATCGCCACTGGCATTGGTTGGCAGCCGTATTTTGCAGCGTCTCCAACCATCCTGGAAGGCGAGTAGCACCGACAGCACCCAAACATTTCATAATATCCTACACACCCCTCTGCCAGGACAAGGGTTGACCACCTCTCTGTTTCCGCCACTCTGAGTTGGGCATGGAAAACAGCACTCTCTTCGGCAAACGATGGTTAGGCATACGCAATGCATATCCCAATCAACGCAGCTTCTGGAGCTGGACACATTCTTCAATGGAAGTTCCCGTTTTGCACAAATGAAAAACTCGCTTTCTAATAGCACGACTGCGAGACAGCCAGTTCGGACGGAGGAAATGAGACATTTTTAGGTACTAGACCGCCGATTCTCCAAGACGATACCTGAAATAGGCTGAAATAATAATTGAATTTGTAGTGAGGTGATCGGAAAGAGGAATTTCGTTATTACAGATGGTACTTTGCTCAAAGACTGCATTCGGTATTGAAAGTCCAATAGTCTGGGTCATGTTTTATGCAATTTGAATTACCGCTTGTCGAGACCAGTGCCGTTTTCCGTGTCTTATTCGGAGTATTGGAACCTTCAGATTGACGGAATTCGACCTCAGAAAGAAATGAAAGATACTACGAGGAGTTTCGGCCCTGTTCTCCTACCAGGATGAGGCCCACGTCTGCCTGGTTGGAGACACTGAAGGATATAACGGCTAACCGATATCAGTGGCTTTCATGCTGTCACTGTCTCTCTAGATTATCTGACCGTATGTTAGAGGTGTAGGCACCTCGGACTTTTGTTGTAGGCTAGCCCTGGGACCCATTTCCTGCCTCATTTTTTCTTCTTCCCCTTATAAGTCTTTATTCAGCTCTACTGAGGCACCAATAAAGTGATGACGCTTACGATGGCGATGATTCTTCTGTGCGTTCTTTAGTTTGCTAGTTTCGATGCATCCCGAAATGTCTCTCAGTCGAGTTCTGTGTCTCCTCTGAACCGAAAATGAAGACTTGCCTAAAAAAAATCCCCAATAGACGGACTTCTCTCACCTCCAGGTTAAAATTCCACTGCTCAAAAAGGGTGTAGTTAGATTGCTCCTTTCCATTGCTGCCCCACTCTTGCGTCCCGGTAGGCCCTATGAAGAACTTCGCTGTTTGAGCCCAAATCGTTCCACAGGATTTTACGTAGACATTACGCGATTAAGCTGTCAAGTGTCCAGACCTGTCACCTTTGCAGAGCACCACAAAGGTGAACTGTGGGCATTGAAATCTCCGCCACTCAAGGTTAAGTATTTGGCACCGCTTCTGGCTTTCTAAGAAGGCATGACTACTTAGTGTTTAACTTTCCCAATCACGGCAGCCGACTAAGTATGTCCTTTCATGTTGACTCCGGATACACTACTCACGTACAGCTACCCAACAAATCTGTATGCTAGTTACCATTTCTTACTTCCTAGTTTTCAGCCAAGGACAATCACAGGCAAAGTGCCCACCCAATTTTGTGCCTTCCTGTTCGCCTAATAGTTCGACCAACTTAGACCATCAGGAGACACCCGATGTCAAAATACCATCAACCTCACACAGCCTACTCAGTGTCATTACAAAAGGAAATGGCCATTTCTCTCAGTTGGACATTTCAAATGGCATTGACAGGATAAATGAACAGATTTCGTCCCCAAATCAGTCCCACGCGATGGAGTTTTCGTCGCCAAATTTGCCGGAGCCAACAGACCCGCGACAGAGTGGCTATCGGGAGATGACCAATAAGGCACGTGATCGCATACGATATGCAAGCCAATCAAATCATTGCCGCTATCAGTGTCCATATTGCGTGAAATCCTTCCCTCGTTCCGCCAATTTGAATCGCCACCTACGCACGCACACGGGGGAACAACCATACCAGTGCGAGTATTGCAAACGTGGATTCAGCATTTCCTCCAATATGCAGCGTCACGTGCGCAACATACATCAGCGTGAAAGACCGTTTGTCTGTGTTGTCTGTTCTCGCGCTTTCGCTCAACGTACAAACTTGGACAGACATATGCGTCACCATTGTGCACCACGCATGAAACCTGCAGAAAGCAGCCCGATTTCCTTAACTCCGATTCGACCACTTTAAAGGTAGACTAAACTTTGGTGCATCTCCACTATTTTTCACATTCCTGAGACAAGCAACCTGCCCCCGCCACAATGAGGTCAACAGTGAACAGTCACTTACATACGAGACGACTTATTTGGATTCCTCATCGTGTGAAGTTCACCACCATTTTGATTCTTTTCTATTCGTAATATGATAAATTTGTGAAAAATTATTCCCAGTGGTTGGTTGCCAGAATATACTAGAGATGGAAGGACCACAGGTGCGGTTTAACCTCGCCCCCCAAAAAATTCTAACAGTGGTCACTTCCATGTGGTTAGTGACAATCGGTTCTCCCTACGCTGCTACAGCGTGGTTGCACTTTATACTAAGACAATGATCGGTAAGACCCGATTGGCCAGCTGTCAAATTTACAACCAGCTGTTTACGTAAGGAAACACCGAGATGGATGAATTTCCAATTCCACTGGGCGCACAATAAGTTGTCCTCGGAATTAGAATAAGTTGCCTTAAATAGTAGCTGATCACACGCGGAAAGGCTGTGAGGTCAACAGATTCATCTCCAAAAAGTCTAGAATTCGCGACCTCCTGCCTAGTGGTTTGAACAATTATCTGCTTGGACTGAACCGCGTCGTGAGTAACTCACACTTTTACAAGATATGGTACCACTGATCCTCCAATTATAGAAACCACATCACGTGGTAACCTATTGTCTGGCTCCTTGAGTGGCGACAGAGGCTTAGCCCATCACGTGAATTTTATTCTTCTTCTGAGCTACTTATAAACTGCTAGTAGCGTGGGAAAACTCAAGACTATTTGATCGAGACCTGGTCGTGTAAATAAACCCGACGCTTAAAAGCTGAAAAGCACTGATCAAGTGAAGTCCAATTTTAGTACTTACTCGAAACAATAACCAGAAAGAGACATTTCGGGTTTTCAATGCACCTGCCTTTTTGTGATTCGTACAGAATAGTGCCTTGGGCAAGATCTGTTATATAAGCCCTGTACCATCCAGCCGAAAGCATCCAAGAGCTAAATATACAATAAAAAACAGCATAAACGAGAAGTTCAGCTGGGTTCCAGGTGAGTCTCGCACTAAACCAAATTTGTTTGCAAATGAGTGCTAACTCCGTGCAATTTGGGTTTAAGTAGAACATAAGCTTGACCGAAACTCGGGGACTGCGCCTACCTGCTGAGCCCCAAGAAGGGGGGAACCGGTCGTACACCATCGAAGAGTTTTCAGCAACCTTATGAGTAGGGTGTTATGCCTCCAATAGCTGCTTCACAAGCTAAACGTTCACGAAACAGAATATCAAATACTGACTATTTAGAACTCGATAAATGTTTTTACCATGGGTAGCTACATCACACATCGTTCAGTCATCACCCACGATCTGCAATTCAATCGTGTAATGTTTCGCCGAATGGTGTTCTGCGCGCATCGAAGATTTATTGATCGGTTTAGTCAAAGCAAGTCAATTTTTCTTGAAAAAGACTCCCTAAACATGGCTGATCAGCGTTGCGCAAGAAATAAGCTCAGTAGAGTAGGTCATTGGCGTCTTCTCCCGGATCATTTTTGGAACCAGAATGTGCTTCCACCTCGGCTCTGGGAGGTGCATTTCCTTGAGAGAGAAGAAATAAAGCGGAGGAAATTTCAAGTATCTAGGATTTTCCCCCTGAAAAAGATATTCTCCCAACGGGTGCCTCCGGAGGCCGGATATTGGAACAAACACCATGTCAATGATGTATTCATGTGACTCATTTAGACCGAATGAGTAGTAATCACTTGAATGACGAACGGAGACATACAAACGGTGTAACTTGAAGCAATTTATTCTCTTGTGGGAGACCCAGTGTCGTACATAGGCTAAGTCCTCTGACGCAGGGTGATCAATTTTGGTTTTAAAAGATATATGCATATAGTGAACCTCAATGCGCGCGTCCGACACACCAGTCCATGACCGAAGAACTGCGTGCTTATGCGTTGTAACCGTGTGTGGCATTTAGACCGAGTTAATTTATGCGTCCCTAGCTGTGATTAATGAGGACTCCCCAATTGTCGTTCGTTCTTTGAGTAATCAGGTAATCTCAGCCAACCACTTGACTTTTTCGATGACTCGACATTCCTGTCGAAATTTTGTACCAAACAAAAATCTTTCAAAATTGATGGCTGTATACCTTCGCTTCCAGATGCTCCATTGTTCGTGGACCGAGTGGACAGCCGTGTTATAACACGTCTTCATCGTTTACATTTCAGAACTGTGGAAAATACCCGCTTCTAATTGAAGACAGGCGAGTGTTACATTTTTAGTTGGAAGTCACGTGGATTGGGTTTCAGTCAAACACACTGGACTGGGATGGCTTGCATTATTTCTATAAATAGCCGACGTACTAGATTTTTATGGAAGCTAGTAGTTGATTGTCTCTTGGAATGTTGAGGCGAATACTAAACAGAAAAACCACGAATCACTTCTGCACATCCAGTGCGGTCCTTTGTTGGGGTAAATCCCAGAAGCTAGGGGCAATATGAGTCGTGTAGTAAAAGCGCCTGTTGAGGATGCTAATACCATACGCATGAAAAAATTTTTTAATTGCGCCCATTGTGAGTAGTTGTTGAACACTGGGCTGACTGGCTGCAGGCCTTCCTTCATAGTTGCATCCCGAAACTCCAAATTGCTACTGTATTTTGTAGGTATACTTGGGAAACAAACTACACCATGGGCAATGTCTGGTCCTAGGCAGCTTGTCCGATGTAATTTGCAGTGATTTTATGCTACTGAGTTAATTGGAGTAGTATAAAGTTGGATGAGAATTAGGGGATGTGGCTCAAAAAGTTGGTCCTACGTTGTAGGTTTCCCTCAGATTAGGATTACGAGGGGACAGCTGCGGCTCCACAACTTTGAACGGCGGTCCGTTTTCCAACTATATCGATCTTTTTGGCTTCAGGGAGGAAAGTCTGTTGTCTCTTCACATGCGAAACAAGGACTTGTGCTTGTGGCAGTGATTTCTCGCGCGAGATTTAACCCATGAGGCGACCGCCTAGAACCATTCATTTGTGTAAAATGGCTGTCTGTGTTGCTTGTCAGGTGGAATACTGGAATGTCTAGAACCCAGCTGGTAGGGGGAACAAATTTTGAAGAATGCACTCTGCCATCTTATGAGAGATTGACCTCACGTGGAGGTTCACGCAAAGTGGATCTACGTTACTTTACTACAGTTGCAGTAGTTTTTTGCAGCAGACGGTGCTTTATGCTATGACAAACAGCAGTCCATTTACATGAGATTATCTCTATACCGAACCCCACTCCGATGTGATGGGATTACTAGGGCTGATTTCTGGAATATTAGTTAAAAATGCGGCAAACAACCGTCGACTGGACAACTCGAGATCGAATGGGATTTCCACAAATATAAGGTAGTTTATATGAACTCTGTTCATATATATATATATATATATGATGATGATGATGATGATGATGATGGGGATGATGATGATGATGATGATGATGATGGGGATGATGATGATGATGATGATGATGATTATTTTGATGTTGATGATGATGATGATGATGATGATGATTATTTTGATGTTGATGATGATGATGATGATGATGATTATTTTGATGTTGATGATGATGATGATGATGATGATGATGAGGATGATGATGATGATGATGATGATGTTCATTGTTGATTCCATTCGTGACTTCACAGAATTCGAATTTTTTTCTGAAATTTTGTTGTATGTTACTTCGTATATCGTGCAGATTTTAGTTTCTAAATGCTTGGCGGTGTGGTTGTCTGGAAACCTCCACAGTCAAGAAACGGCCCCTTTACAGTGGGCCTAACTATCCTATCCAGTATCAATGTTTCTATATTTAAAATATATTAGAAGAACCAGCTCCGAACGTAACTGGACTACACAACTGCCAATAAAATAACCGTTTTCATTAGGACAGATTTAATTGGTTGTTCTCCACTTGCCCCTGACAGATGAGTTCTATTTTTAGTATCACTTTCTGGCCCGCCTAGAGCTTTCCAGGTGAGCTTTATAAACAGCCCGTTTTCGGCTGCACGTGACACGCCTGTACGCGTCAGCGTTCAATAGATCAGCTGATTCGCACTTCTATTGGCTCTCTGGTTTTGCTTGGCGCATCAGGCTCTCAAACGGCTCTCCAGGTGCGGGTTCACGCTATTAAGAAGGCATTAGGAAAACTGTAGTCCACAACAAAATAGCCCCTGAGCTCCAAGTTTGGTTTTTCTTCCAAGGTGATCCCAATGTATGTAGGAACCCACTTAAATTTGCGAACACCCACTGTGGTATTCATTAGGTCACTTTATCCTAATTGGGGCGGAACTGGTCACTAGGGCGCTCAACTGCCACGTCACTGAAACGGAACGGTGTTCCGCGGAATTAGTTCATACCATGATCATACCACGGTAGTGTGGTGGAGGATGTACGTCCGGGCAACCGCGTTACCACAAAACCAACATTATAAGCCGACTGATGAGAAACTGTGTTGAACTTGAGTATACGATAACCTATTTATTAAAATCAATGAAAATCTTGCCCCGCCAAAAAATTAACCCCCACCACCCAAAAGAAAATTAGAAAAAAGAGGATATGAAATTCGTACTTTTAGTTTTTATTGAAGAGGGTGAAATTGGGACTGTAATAACTCGATCAATACTGGGTGGATGTGGTTCTACCGAACGATCGATGCAGATCCCAAAGGCAGGTACATGTGTGAGCACACAAACATTCGAGAAAGTTCCTAAGTCATCATTTTTGAACCAGCGAATATTTTAGTTATTACCTCTCTTTGGAACAACCCGAAGAAAGCATGAGGACTAGCGCAGGGACAGCTTGCAAATCTGCGGACAGGAGCAAACCTAGACTAGGGTTGGGTTCGAACCACGGACCTCCCGGTTATTGGTTCACCGAAAAATCAATTAACTAGCTTGGGTAAATCAGAAATGATGACATCTCTAACCTAAGTGAAACTTTCATGCTCATCCCACTTAGATTTACCTAGCATGGTTAGCTTGATCTGAATTCTCAGGCAGCGCACCATCAGTTCCATTCTGTGCAGGGTTCATTAGATAGACTTAGTCCTCAGTCTCGAAAATGACCGGTCCCCAACTTGAACAGCAATCTGGCCATACGTTTATTCCAAAACCATTTTGAAAATCAGAATGGCAACTGAATTTGTCATCGGTTCTGACATCCGGACATGCAATTATAGATGTCTCCCTGCCCGCGGATTCAACAAGCCGCTCCCAAAATACTTGAATCCAAATTGGACTGATTTCGATAAATACACTCATTTGCAAACGGGAGATTTAGCTGGGTTCCAGGTGAGTCTCTCGCAAAAACCAAACTGATCTGCAAGTGAGTGTATTTATCGAAATCAGTCCAATTTGGATTCAAGTAGAACATAAGTTTGACGGAAACTCGGGGACTGCGCCTACCTGATAAGCCCCAAGAAGGGCGAAACTGGTCGTGGGCTGTCGAAGAGTTTTCAGCAACCTTATGAGTAGTATACTACGTATATAAGGTAACTTACCTCTTTTGGCTCACCGGTATTAGATGTAAAAAGGATACACACCGCTGTAAGAAATTCGCTTGCCTGTTCATTCGTTTCCTGAGCTGACAGTTGTAAAAACCTGGGCTGCCAGTGCTCTTCTAGACTGAAAATTTCTTGCTAACCAAGCTTCAATCTCTAAGATCACATGTGGTGACCTGGGGACCAAACGCGATCCATCATTTGACCTTGATAACTAAGGTAAGAAGGAGATAATTCCATAGCTTATGTTGTCGCTCAAAGAATCCCAATGACCGTTCGGGGAAGTTTACGCCCCGACGTGAACCGACTGAGATGCCCTATGCCATTTTGGAGATCCCTTCTGTTAGATCAAGTAGTTAAAACCTCCCTAAAATTTCAGGAAATTCTCCCTGTTGTGATGGTAGAAACTAGTTGGAAGAACTATTGCATTACTGCCTGGCCTCGAATATAAACTTATCGTAAGGCAGCTGACTGAGAAGTGTTCACATAAGCGTTCAATGGATTGCGTACTTATCGAGAGAACAGTCTCTTCTCAGTGTTTATCCCACACACAACCTTTGTGGGTGCGCCCTGATATGTGGAACCCTTTGCATCACGCCCAGTAGTGCAGAACAAGGCCATTCGTTCCCCGCCATTCCTCGTCATCGTTGTTTCTGGGATATCGCTTGAAAATTTCCGCCTCTGGAATCGAAATACTCTCTCCCTCTCAGTGTGTTCTCTTACACATACTGAGTAGGCAGGTGACATTGCTCTTCTTGTTTTAGATGCTTTACAGATTGCTATGTGCTCCATACCTGCAAGTTCCCAGGTGTGGCTGGGTTCAAACTAAATCCTCATGTGTCCATACGAACTGAGATTATCTCCAGAAATAAGACAACCTGCGACATTTAAAGCTCCGGTATGAAGTCCGTTCATTTGTCGAGGGAAATACTGCGGCCATGCGATCAATGGAACTTTATCAATTGGAAGCACGGAAGATATAGGAAAATTTTCAATGGATGACAATCGACGTCTCCAAAGCAGTAGCCGTGTTTTTGACAGAAACTTTGGACTAGTCATTCTTACGTAAGTCTGCGTCGCCGAGTTATTTTTCCCCAGCCCTATGCTGAGTGGAAACGACCTAAAGAGAGAAAGTCTATGATCTAGCAGCCAAGTATGAAAATTTTAACCAGTAATATCAATCGGGATGACGACTGCAGCCTTTGTGGGTGGAGACTCCTAGGCTCGTCTCATCAATGTCAACTACATCAACATGGCTCAGTCACGCAGACAATGGTGCCCCTGCATCAAAGCTATCGCCTTTATTTGTGGCTATTCTTTTTTCCGCTACTCCAGAGAAACCGAGTACTTCAACATCAGTCAGCCAAATACGTCACCGTCCTCAATACCTGAACATTCCTGTTCTGGAATATTCACGTGCCGGAAATGATGACGACCTCATGAGGCGGTCAGAAGACGGGTTCTGGGTGAAGTAGACGGTAGTTCACTCAAAGCTAGGTTGGATGGACAATCTGCTAAGCACGCCGAGTTACCAGTTTGCGAGATAAGCGCTGTTTTCCATGCCAAATTTAGACTCACAGAAAACTACAGACGTAATACACTACTCATAAGGTTGTTGAACATTCTTCAACAACCAATGACCGGTTTCGCGCGTCTTGGGACTCAGCAGGTTGGCGCAGTCCCCAAGTTCCCGTCAACCTTATGTTCTACTTGAACCCGAAATGCACGAAATTACCGAAGTATACTCCTTTGCAAACAAATTTGGTTTTGCGAGCGAATCACCGCATGTGTTTAGAAACATCATAAACGAGCGATTCAGTTGGGGTACGGGTGAGTCTATCGCAAAACCAAATTTGTTTGCAAGTGAGTGTTGGAACTGTTCATCTTACAAGATTGGGTCCATCCTTGTGCTTGGCTGGAGACACCGAACAATATGGCGGCTAACCAGTGTCACTGATTTCCACGCTTTCACTGTTTATCCAAATTGTTTGACCGG
Organism: Clonorchis sinensis; assembly: GCA_003604175.2. Taxonomy (NCBI): domain Eukaryota; kingdom Metazoa; phylum Platyhelminthes; class Trematoda; order Opisthorchiida; family Opisthorchiidae; genus Clonorchis; species Clonorchis sinensis. The sequence goes on along the minus strand of CM030372.1, from coordinate 31,417,844 downwards.
ATGTTGGAGTTGTAGGCCCTCGGATGTCCACTGCAGGCTAGTCCTAGGTCCCCCTTCCTCCTTTCCATTCAAACAAATCCACATGGTCGTACGGCAGTGATGCAACAGTGTTCTCCTCCACATTCGCACTCATTGACGATGATGGTGAGATCTCTTCCGTGATTGTCCATCGCAGTGACAACATAGTCCGCAACAGCTGTAACCCAACTACTTCTGGCATACTGTCTGCTGCTGACGCATTGACAAAGTACCGCGTTTGACAAGGTTTCAGAAAGTGGTCCTCCTATTCACAGATTACAGAAGATCGTAACCGCAAAATATCGTGGAGAATAGACTTTCAGAATACGCAAGTTAGCCAAACAGAAGTACAGCGGATAAGTGAAGTCAAACGTATTCTCCAAAACAAACACTAAGTTATGCAGCACGTACGTTAGTTCCTTCCTCGCCTGTTTACCCACGTTGGATACATTCTAGCAACTGAGGTATCAACATTCAGGGTTGATGAGTAACACTCAGGAAACAAGCGGCTGAGCGCAGAATTCGTACGTGTCAATCAACCAATCTAACGTTAGTGTGGAAATATGATATGTGGATTGTTTCCCTCTCTGAATGTGACTGGAGTGGAGTGCTTTTGCTCTGATTCGAACAACTACATGCCCGTTGTTAGCAGGTACGCACACACACACACACACACACACATAAGCCATTGAGAGTACCCGTAACACCGTCGAACCTGTCCATCAACACGAATTGCGCACGTACATGCCCCATGGTTTGACCGCAAATTTGGCACCACTGTTTTCGTGTTGGACGCGCACTGACGGATAATTGGACAGCTGTGCTTGGGGCTACCCCTCGACGGGAGGGTGTACGGACTTAGCAACCCGGTGAAGCACGACACTTGGATAGGCTTACAGGCCTACAGGAGGCGCGATTTTTTCCCGAAGACATGTCGAGTTTTCTGATAAGTAGCTTTGAATTTTCCGGGAAATCACACGTTCGTAGTCAATGGTGAATTTAACGTTATTCTGGAAAAACGATTTTAACTCGTTGGTACCCGTGAAAGGAAGAAGGCCTTCGCCGCGGAGTTTTTTATTAGAGAAACACCAACTTAACAGTTACAGACTATTGGACAGGGGAGCAAAACTCTCATTTGCATCTCGTTTACAAAACTGAATATCCATCTTCTCCTTGAACGCGTCTTCCTGAACATTCCTGGATATTCATTGACTGTTACTCAAATGCAAACAAATGTTACAAAGCGACTCCACAAATTCCGTAATAGATCTCACTTTTCAAGAGACGCGAAGCGGATTTACGAGAAGACATACTACTCGCATGCCTCATCAGTAGTATCCATCGTTACACCGGTATGTCTGACAGTTGGGTATCTTACCTGGAAGGAGCTGTTGATTACTTTGGCCGAGAGTCAGATTGTCCAAGCTTCACTGTCTTGATGTTGAGACACCCCGGTCCCTTTTCAGAGGAAACCTCTCGGTAAAATTGTTGAGCTCATCAAACATAAATCTTCGTGTGTTCCGACAGAAATCTAAAGATGACTCGGTATCTTGCTAGGACGTTCTGAGAAGCCGGACTTTTCATATCTCTTGGAACAGGTTATTGAGGACAGCATCATCCTCGCATATCGACTGAAGCATCTTGTAATTCTTTTGTAGACATCCCAAAGATTTTATGGTAACATCTTATTTAAAAAAAACCCAACTCGTCTTAAGATGAAAAAGGTGTGGTCATTAGCCTTCAAGATTGCATTGACAAACCAAAAGCTCGGAATCTGGCCGAATTAGTTTTACATTGAACACCTAAATAAACCCACCTTAAGGGAGATTAAATGGAGTCATCGTTGACCTTGAGGGCACAATGAAATCTTCATCCATTCACTCAACAGCCAAGGCATATTCCACTTCACTGCTAGCCATCTTAGCCGAAAAGAACCTTTGAGTGGGGACTTCGGTTATTCGGAACAGGAGTAACACTAAGCCTTGTAAATGACCTTTGTAGCAGCCAAACTCAACAAGAAAACCTGCTTTTTAAGGAAATTGCGATACCACAACGTACCTAGCCCTCAGGCTCTTTGGAGCTAGGCGAGCCTGAATCCTGAAACAGGGGGCGGGCAGGGGGGCAGTTTGTATATTCTCATATATGCATGAGTTCAAAGGGGGTTCCGCAGAGGGGGTAGGTTTGATTAATTCCAAAACAAATTCATTTAGAGATGACTGTTTTTTGGAAAATGATGGTAAGCGAAACATCAGTTTGAAAAGAAGTATGACGTAACGGTTAGAGAAACAATAGAGAACAGCCAAGGACTCATTAACACGAAATGAAAAATACTCAACCTACTCAACCCCGCACTGATGATGTCACCTCGATTGGTGATGAAACGTTTGCAATCCAACTGCCAATCTCGGCGAACAGACCAACAATCAAAAACACGAGTCCTAGACCCACTTAATTTCAAAGATTTTTTAAACCGAAAGTCAGATTCTGTTTACGTGAAGAATTCCAAATCTTCCTCCTGGAACCCAGTTGAATCTCTCGTTTGTGACATCACAAACGAGAGATTCAGCTGGGTTCCGGATGAGTCTTTCGCAAAAACCAAATTGATTTGCAAATGAGTGCATTTATCGAAATCAGTCTAATTTGGGTTCAATTAGAACACAAGGTTGACGGGAACTCGGGGCCTGCGCCTACCTGATGAGCCCCCAGTGGAAGGTCTAACCGGTGGTGGGCTGTCAAAGAATTTTCAGCAACCTTAGGAGTAGTGCATCACGAATTCCAAACATCTTTTTTACCAAAGATAGTTGTACAGACATATCATGTCTACGTATGGTCGGTGAAAGTAATGACGAGAAGTTGTGGGAAAAAATCAACCGAACAAATAATGTGTGCCCTTCTGCTTTCCACTGCGATGAGACTTAAAAAGCTACAAATAAGTGCCGAAAATTTCGCACGCTGATTTACAACCGGAGTTTGTCCAAATGATTCTACCAAGCTTCCATTATGAAGAGCCTGATTGATTGATTTGATTGACGTAGAAATCTATCATTTGTGCAAATGCATCATCATCATCATCATCATCATCATCATCATCATCATCCGTCATCATCATCATCATCATCATCATCATCATCATCATCATCATCATCATCATCATCATCATCATCATCATCATCGTCACCATCACCATCATCATCATGGACAGCATGACATCAGTGTTCAACACTGGTGATTCGTTGCCGTACAACAATGATGTAATCGAAAGCCTTATTATGAAGACAGGATAAGAGTGGACGACTCAGTCCTACCTTACTACAATCATTCCGAGATGCCTACACCTCCAAACACTCATTCAGACTATCTGGATAGGAACTGACAACCCGAACGACACTGACATTGATTAGCAGACATATCTCGCAGTGGCTCCGACCAGGTGCAGTGTGGATCACGTGGTCCCCATTCTGGAAGGTGAGTAGCACCGAAAGCACACAAAGGTTTCGTAATCTCCTTCATACCTCTCTGCCAGGTCAATGGTTGGCCACCTCTGCTTACGCCACTCTGAATTGGGCATGGAAAACAGCACTCTCTTCGGCAATCGATGGTTAGGCATACGCAACACATGTCCCAACCAACGCAGCTTCTGGTGCTGGACACATTCTTCAATGGAAGTACCGTTGCACGAACAAACACTCGATTTATAGTGGCCTCGTTACGGATTCATCGACACCAACGCACATACGAGCTATGGTTCTTAGACAACGATTGTCGAACACCTGAGGGCGTTCCATTTCCGCTGCTCGAACAGGCCAAGTCTCACAGCCATACAACAAAACAGCCCGCACTGTAGCCTGATTCAGGGATACACTACTCTGACGCCATAGGTGTTCCAAATTTGCAAACGCGACCCGAGCCTTGCAGATTCGTGAAGTGACCTCATCTGTCACACTACAATCAGGACCAATACAGCTTCCAACATACGTAAAACGTTCACAACTTCCAGTACCTCTCCCTGGATTGTAAGTGGCGTGTTCAGTGACTGTATGTCCAAGAGCATGATCTTGTATTTTGTGGGTGCAAAGTGCTTACCAAAGGACGGGATGACTTTGGTCAGTTCATCCAAAAACATTTTCGTCTTCTTAGGATTACTCCGGATTTGGCGTAATGGCTTTTTTCAAAGCATCATATCGTTGTCACCTTTAATGAGCAGAACTAAACTGACAATCTTCTCGAGAAGTTACGTTCTGCAACACACTAGTCATGACTGTGGGATGGACATTGATCTCAACGTGCTAATTAGAAGGGGTTGTCGCTGCAGGCGAACGACATCTGTATGAGAAGACCTTGGTGTAGATTTGCGTTTTGGGATCTCAGCCATCATGCCGGTGAGCCTTCGAGCCAAGGAAGACTTGGTCATAAATTCAAATCCGACGCGGCAAATTTGGTTGATTCTACCGGATGGGAATGCGGTTGTCAATGAAGAGGTTATCCGAGTGACAAAGAAGACTTTCACTCTGTCAGACCTTCAGCATCCATTTTCCACCTTCACATCCGTGTTTGTCATATCCACCGATGTTCTCCTAGTGTGACCCGAACAGAGACTAGATTTCTACTCTCCACGATATGAGACCATGCATCCGTCGTCGGATGGGATAATGTCAAACCGATGATCAGTTTTCCCGCATGCGGATACAGATTCGTGGCTACTCAGACTGTAAATCAAACGCAAACGCTGTCTCTTATCCAATCGCATACTGTTTGGTGTTCCAATTGCGCAATACTCCATGTTGAGCTTCCAAGGTAACGTCCTGGAATATCTGCAAACATTCTGAGCTTAGTGAAAAGGAACACGCTTTTCCAAAGGTTCACAATTTTGGGTGGACTTGTCCTAGCCATTTTGGACAAGAGTCGCGAAAAGCAGTCTATTGGTGCTAGTCAATGCGTCACATGACCAGTCACAAGTTACACTCACGTGAGGAGACCCAGTAAGAGGAAAACGCCTCGCAGGGACGAACTTTTCAGGAACGAGCCACATATATTTATTTTCAAAAAAAATTTCCAAGTACGCGGCCGTCAACCATGGGGGTAAGTAGATGCGTAGTATGTTCATCCAGTAAGGGTCTCCATTTGAGTGGCAAACAGCCCTCGATGTTGTCCGGATGGGTAGCGCCGTCTAAGTAAACAGGAATCTGATGTTTTCCGTCGCTGAAGGCATCTGGCTGATACGCTTGTTCTCATCGTGTTCTCATACTTACTTTGTACGCGTTGTGCTGTATTTCATCTGTATTGCATTACATTACATCTCCTTGACTAAGTTGAATTAAATTAACTTGTATTGTGATGTATCAGCTAGCCATCATCTCATGAAGAATGCGGACCACCAGATCGCCTTTCATACGCACCGGGAGCTCAGTTGTGCACACTCGACAAATATGGGCCACCAGACCTTGGAAATGCCCCCTCCTCTCCATTCAATAATATTACAACGGGTCAATGACGTCCAGCTGTACGTGCAGCTCAACGCGAACTGCACGACACTACCAACCGTGCGCAGTCCATCGGTCGTGCTGGATGCGACAGACCAAGCCGGAACTGGCTGCCTGCTCATCGTTGATCTTCATACGGCCTCGGATATTTGAATCTGTCCAAGACGGTCGATGCTCGCTGAAATGTTGAGGTCGTTCATCCACTACCGATTTGCTCTGCTTATCCAATACCTGCCTGTAGAAAAAGTGGAGATGACAAGCAGAAGGCTACAACAGCGTTCAGTATAGCAATGGCAGTCCGATAGGACCACGTGTTGTTGTTTTCCGTTGGTTCAGGCCATCTTCCGAAACCTTTGAAACAACTACTCCCAACTGCGTCCTTTTTCACCCTCCAAAACGGTTGGTGCACATCGAAAGGGCTTTGAACAGAGTCCACGTTTTCAAAAAGAAATTTGTCGGGTCAGGACAATTTGGGCGAGAAAAATGTCGGATCAGCTAGAGGAACAGTATTAGCACGAAATGGATAGTGTTCATCGTTCGAAAAAAACATCAGGTATTTTGGGTCACATAAACACTCTTCAGTTTGATACATTGATCCATCAGCAAACTACCAGCTGGAAAGACACCCCTCTTCCACTCGCGTTTCTTCTAAATCCACGTGGCATTGGTTCTTCCGCGGCAAACTCTCTCCAGCTGGAAAGTTGTCGTCTAACGGGATTAGGGATCTTCCCTGCCGGACGCAGTCCACCTGTCATTCTTCAGGCGGCAAGTTGTGTGTGTGTGTGTTAACAAAACCGGCGGACTAATTAACTTACCAGTTCCTTCTGTGTTTTCTCAGTGACTCTCAAGTTCTTTGTGAACACTTCCAAGGTCAGCAGAGCAGTGTCCGACAATATGGATTAACGAAAAGCCATGTGGCCCAGTTATTGATCCGGCAAGATAAAATTTGTTATCATCGATCTATTGTGGCACTATACTCCCTATTCGACAGTCAACTCTTGTGTAAATAATCATGCTGGAGAATCTCGCTTGAAATATGAAAGCAACGTTTGTTGGAATGCTGAAGACATGACTTGACGTCTCCGATCAACTCTTACAGTTGTGCGAAATGGCTAACCCTTGGGTCATATCGTTCCCCTTTTTAATGCAACGATTTGAGCTACCCCGATGTTGCAGTGAAAACACACTTGCTCAGAATGTCAGAGTTTTGGTCCCGGAACAGCATATAACAGAAGCTCAAGACTACGGCCTTCTACTTGGCTTGGAATTAGCAAGAGTACTCACAAAGGGACAGTCTATATGAATACAGACTTTATTCCAAATAAGTATAGTCCTGTATTTTCTCGTAGTCTAGAACAGCACGGGGATGTTTTCATTCATTGGGCAGTCAGTTATGCCCCACAGTCCTAAGCCATTTCCAAACGACTTCTAAATCGTCATACGAAGGATTTCTATGACTTGTATTCCATTGTTGTCGCGCCACAACAGGTTCACGTCGACTTTGGTGCAAGGAACGTGGTCCAAAACGGAAGGAAAATTCAGCAACCCCACGGTTAGTTTGCATGACCGATGGGCACATAAAACTACCTGGTAGCTAGTAAACATTTTTATTGATTGTTTGGGGTTTGGACTGTAAAACATAAAGGTGAATAATTGCTTTTAGTGGGTCGAATGAACTGTCGTCAAGTTGCTTTCTGAAGTCCAATTCTCCTCAATTTTGCTGTAGACTGGCCAGAGGAAGTCGATTCATGCACAAGCCAAACTCAGGCAAATGATTGGCTGCTTCGAGTCACGTGATCCATACCAAAACATACGACTGATCCATACAAGGCCTAGCTGCTTAGCAAACGTATGCACCAATGACAGGTCGTGGCTCGATGGCTTGGATGGATAAGCTTGGTCGCACGGACCCGTTGGTTCGCGTTTCAAACCCCGGACACGTGGTCCACCTTTTCGACTTTCCCCGTCAACACTTTTCTTCTTGGGATACCACCGCTTTTCCAGCATAAAAATATGATTAACTAAGATGAAAAGAACTGAAAGTTCCGATTGCGAAAAGTCTAGAATATGTATACAAGTGCGAAAAGTCTAGGATATGTATACATAACCGAGACTATTGCTAAGTCTGAACCGAGATTTCCCAAAAAGACAAATGTCGAGTTCCTACCAAACGCTTACTAGAAGAAGTGATGTGGGTAGTCACAGACAAGTTGTGTGAAGAAACGCAGGTCGATGAAGGGCATTTTAAGGGGCGCGGATACGTTTCGTTATGTTAAGTTCACTTATTCATTATATAAACGTAACTTGTACACATTTCTCGCGGAGAAACCGAGACCTCGTGAAATAACATCTTTAAATTGTTTCAGGCTATTTTCTCGCTTGCACTGACAGTCCATCTTCCCTTAGTTTATGCGCTTTGACCGTTTAACTCGTTTTTTCTTGGCTTGTGAACAAATGCAGTTTGAATGCCCGCGCTTCCTGGCTTGTGCACAACCAACCAATCAGAATGCTGGCTTGTGTATAAATAGCATGTCCTGGCCAGACAGGTTGGTTGAGATAGAACAGCAGAAGGAGTTCTATTCCAACCACACATACTTATCTCGAGATTTCCACAAATACGCTCACCTGCATCTCAATTTGGTTTTGACGGGAGACTCACCTGGAACCCAGCCGAATCTCTCATTTGTTATCGTGTTCTTGAGTAGCAATCTTATGAGTAGCGTGGTCGTTGAGCTGAGCTGGGCAATTCGATTGCAAACTTTTCATCACCAATCGAGGTGACATCATCAGTGCGTTGTCAGGGAGCGTGGTGTAGCGTAGCGATCGGTTGGTGGTTGCGAGTTGAGTAGTGTTGTGTGTGTGTTAATATACATGCTATAAGCCGGGGTTGACCTTCGGTCATGATTGGTTGTTCGGTTATCCTGTGTCCTGATTGATCGATGACCACGTGAATTGTGAGCCTGGCCTCCCCTGCCCTCGTACTCTGATCGACGCTGGGGTGACCTCTGTCGTTGACCTCGCTGGGTTCCGGCTTGTAACCTTTGTTGATCCGACTCCTAGCAGTTCCTTGCTTCTTGGTTTGGGAATCCGATATTTGGCTCTCCTCGAGTGGTTCGGTGGAGGAGTCGGTCCTTTGCACGTAGTAGTGCGTAAATTGGGTCCAGTTCAATGCATCGGTTGATCGAATCAATCTGGAGTACCATGCCTCCAGAAATTCCCTCGTGTCTCCGTATGCCAAAATTTTCACGTTTTCCAGATTGAAATTGTGGCATTCTTGGTCTCTGTATGTGGATATCAAGTCTAGGGAGTCATGTCTCCTGACGACCGCGTTGTGTTCCTTTATTCGTGTGCATAATTTCCTCCCTGTTTGTCCAACGTAGAAGTTGTTGCAGTTGATTTGGTATACCACATAATTCCTCTTGTTTATGTCTCGGTTGTCCTTCGGTCTGGTGATCGGTTTCTTCAACGTCGCACTCGGTTTGTGAGCACCCTCCACCCCCCATTGCTTTACACAAAACAATAAACAATCGTTCATGTGTACCACTTACAGTGGGGGGGGGAGACGGAGGGAAGGAAGAACGGTCGGGAAGTTTGTGTCATAGCCACAGCGCTCGAACACCTCAGCAGATGATTTCACATATCACGGTTCCAAAAGTTCTCAAAGGTATCTTGGATATCTTCCAGATAACCCCGCCAAAAAATTAACTCCCGCCACCCAAAAAAGATTAGAAAAAAGAGGATATGAAGTTTGTACTTTTAGTTTTTATTGAAGAGGGTGAATTTGGAACATGTCATCAATAGTTTGCATCAAAAGGTCCGTTTTTCGGTACCTTTGCCTTCAAACGAACTCACACAAGTAGCTGTCCACTAAAGATCAGTGTGTGTCGCATTGGCGTTTATTCTGCATCTTTTAGACGTGCCAAAGAGATTCGATGATTTGTTTGTGGGCTCCAGTCGTTGGATCCACAAAGTTTTCGGTATGATTAACCGTTTCATGAGTATACTTCATGTCAATCACCGTTTCAATTCCTTGGTATGATGCCCACATATCGGAGATGATGATTGAGCCTGGAGCGATGCAGGCCTGGATTGTGTCCATCAAAGTGGCCGCAGTGCAAACTTCGCGAAGAAAGTTCTTCTAGTCAACAGCGGTCGTGTGGCTAATGGATAATTCCTCTGAGCACAATTTGATTTTTGCCAAATTTTTGGACTAGCAATAAATGAATAGAATTACTCTCCTAAACTCCATCCTAGAACGTTGCTGATGGATCACTCCGTGGCTTTGCAAAAACCGTATTGCTGTCTCCTTGGCATGAACGAGAGTTGAAAGCGTCAGAAAGTTCATTCATGTTTTTACGTCCGAACGGAGAAAATTTCTGCACAAAATGAGCCTAGATGCATTACGTATATACATGCATCGCGATATCTCGAATATCGTAGCAACTGGAACATGAGGCGGCCTGATGCAGCACAATCAGTTGCCTGGAAACATCACAAACGAGAGATTCAGCTGGGTTCCAGGTGAGTCTCTCGTAAAAACCAAACTGATTTGCAAATGTGTGTATTTCTCAAAAACAGTCCAATTTGGGTTCAAGTAGAACATAAGGTTGACGGAAACTCGGGGCCTGCGCCTACCTGATGAGCCCAAAGTGGAAGGGCGAAACCGGTCGTGGGCTGTCGAAGAATTTTCAGCAACCTTATGAGTAGTGCATTACGGATAAGGAATTGTTTTCATCAAGAATAGGTCAAGATTGTGTGCATACATTAAATTGGAGCTGGCAGTAGTGGCCGGGCTTAACTTTTCGCACATGCACTTTTTGCATTAGTGGCGGGGCTTATCTGGAAAAGATCCGAACATCTCATCCCTGAGGAAAAATCAAGACGGTTCTGTTGAAGAATCCATTCTCGAGGTAGCAAAATAATGGTTATTTCAAAAGAACTTCAACCAACATGTATCAAATTGAGATTTATTCTGCCTCTTTATCCTCGGCTGACATACACATGCTGCATCCCAACTCTCCCTTGTTAACAGTCAGAAAACAGCCCATTAGTGGCTTAGCCAGGACAACATCACGTGATCGATGTACCAACAACTTGTACACGTGCTGAGTTCCACAGCATGAACAACAAACACTGGAATTCAACTGCCACTGCTTCTCTGCAAGCCCCTCGACGGGACGTCCAAAGCGGGCGTTACGCCAGTTAGCCGTGGGAGTACGCATCACAGCAGGTTTCTTCCATCAGCAGTGGTTTGAAGACCCCGAGGCGAAGCATCGAAAGTGTGAGCGATTTTCGTTACTTGCCAACGTTATTCTTCTTCGGAACGGATGGAAATCTGGACAAAACCGTTTCAATTGTCTTTCTTGGTTAGGTGATAGGGCGAGCAATGAATGTCAGTAACTCGGATGCAGATTAATGTAGTTCACTGATACAGGACAGATCGCAAACCTGGAGGCCGATTATCGTATCATTTACAAGGCAGATTTCACAGGATACCATCGAAGTCGGTAGCAATGGTGGGTCTCTTACGGGTTCTCGTAAGAGACTGCGTTTGATAAACGACAGGCAATTTTTTCTGAAGCGCTCCTTGATGCACGCAGTGCATCCCAAAATGTTCCAATCGGGATAAAGGGTTTATTTTAGAATGGCATTCTGTACCCTGCTGTCACGTATTGAATAGATCGTCCAAGTGTTACGCCTGAGAACTTCTCAATTGCGTAGCAAGACAAAACCCGATAACATGGCGTGTTCTGTAGGTAGCTGGCGCTATAGCCTATTGTTCACAATATCAATCAGTGACCGGGTTGTAGTGGTGTTCAACTAATGACCGAAGGGTTGAGAGTTCGAAGCTTTTGAAGGCTCAGCCCTGTCGACTTTCCCAAAAAGCGTGAAGCCGCTGCACAGTAGTTCTCTACTTGTCAGTATAGACTGGCTTTGGTTGCGGGATGAGATCCCCTTCGATCGCCAAACTCTAAACGTTGCTCCACTGTCGCCAGAAGGTGAACAGAAATGGAGCAGGTTGGTTGACTGAATTTGCCTTTCCAGAGGGAGTTCCTCACTGACGACTGTGCACGGCAGGTAAAACGTAAGCGGTTTGCTCGGAGACGGTTGTCATGATAGGTACAATGGCTGGAGGCAATGTGCACCTCATGGGAATGAGGTCGGTGTACAAACGCGTAGGAACCTCCTGAGAGAACAATGGTATGACAGGTGGCATCAAGGTCAGCTCTTTTACACCAAATCTGTGACTTCATCTAGCAGCTTTCCACAGATATATTGCTTATTGCCGTGCCACGAGACAGGAATGAGAGGCCGGGCAACTAACTAATACGGTCATTGCGTAATATGACAGTCGGTCTGACGTTGGTCGATATTAGGGCAGGCTGTGACACATGGTGGCGCACCCACGCTGGTTCAGCTTGGGCATTTGCGCCCCAAAGTCTCATACAGGTGGGTGGCTATGGGTGTATTCAAAGACTGTTTCGGGCGAAGAGTGCGTTTGAACATTGAGATGCCTTGTTCCTCAAATCTTGCAGGGCAGTTTGCAGGTTGCCAGACCCGTCTGCCAGATTTTTCCAAGGTATTAAACCAAGATCACGTTCTTTTTCAAATTTGTATAAAGTGTCACAAAAGCGGCATTTTGGTTGTTTCCTGGTTTCGACTTTATCCTACTGGACACGGAGGTGACCCTAGATGGCGTCTAGAATTTTACTGCGCAATGTCGACTCGAAAGTGCTGGCTTTCAGTGAAGTCATGTTGATCAATCAATAACGACCTGGCGTGTGCGCACAAAAGACTGTGACACAAACTATCAGCTTGAAAGAAGCTTAGAAATCGGACCTCATTGGCTCCGTTCCATTGTTTCATCGTTACTTGGCAAAAGTAAACGACAGACATCCCGCAGCCTCTGTCTTCTGGCCGTATTATTCACATAAATAAAAGGGATCCAGTGACCTTGAATAATTTGTTTGTCGATTCGGTGGTCGGTTTGATGCGGCCTATTCGAAGTAGTTGATTGTGTATCCTCAATTCCTTTGATCAATACTCGTTTCGGTGATCTGGGATTCGATCTGACCAATGACCTTGAGGCTTCCAGAACGGGCGGTGCAAGTCTGGCATTCTAATGTGTCCCCGGTATAAAGTCCATAGTTGGCTACAGTACGATGGCTCTTTAGTCTGCAAACTTGATGTCCATTCAGAGATTGTGACTGATCGATCGAAAGCAGTGCTCGCTTTTAAAACCCCACTGCTGGACAAAATGGTACCAAAGTAGCGGAACTTTTTGAAACATCCTGTCTTGTGGCAAGCTTCAACACAGGTTATCTCGGGGACAGGTATTCGGTAAAAGACAAGTGTTCTGGAAGCCTCTGTATTCAAATTGTTCGCCTTGCTTCTGTTTCCAAGTAGGCGAACAACGCGCAGTCAACCGCAGAGCGCACCACATGGATCATTGAAACGTTCACATTTCTCTTGACCATGAAGCGTTTTCAGTTGAAGAGGAGAGAGTCTGGGCGGCACTGGATCGATACTGCATTTTCATGAAACGCTTTTGCACCAATTGTCGCCAGGGTAAGACTTGGTAAATTTGGTTGTTCACTCAGGCGCCCATACCAAAGTTGAGGGAGTTGATAAAAGTTGACATGTTTTTCTGAAAAATAGAAACTTTGTAGGACAAGGCCCATCTCTTTCTCGAGTCATAGGCATTCGTGAATTCCGCAAATAGAATTTTCAGCAACCTTATGAGTAGTGCATTACGTATATACATGTATCGCGATATCTCGAACATCGTAGCAACTGGAACATGAGGCGGCCCGGTGCAGCACTTTCAGTCGCCTGAAAACATCAAAAACGGGAGATTCAGCTGGGTTCCAGGTGAGTCTCTCGCAAAACCAAATTGATTTCCAAATTAGTGTATTTCTCGAAAAATCCAAAAGATAGTTTTCTTTCTTTCTCTCTTTCTTAGATGCATCCCGATCCCTGTGGACCGTGTAGTAGTGAGGTCTGTAATCGCGGAAGAAGTTAATAGACGCCAATCGTCAAGCTCATGGCTCTAGTCCCGAACGGCTGGATCACCCGCTTCAGAAAGCCCTGCCGGAAACGTGTTTGTCAACCCATCTATGTATCCGGTATACGTCCAGGACGGCAAACAACGCTGACCATCTACACTTACGCTCTCGGAGGACAATTCCCATAGTAGCTTGGATAAGCTGCAGTTGCGCATCCCTTTAAACTGGCCTTGGAACCGAAGTTAACAGATTTTTAACGCTTTTTTAATCCGCCTACCTGCAAACTGGAGGACCACATAAATATGACCATTCGGCGCTCCGGAACCAAAATGGTACTATAAATCTTAATAAATGGTTCGGAACAGTCAGCGAAATACACTCATTTGCAAACAAATGTGGTTTTGCGGGAGACCCACCTGCATTACGAATATACATATATCGCGATATCTCGAATATCGTAGCAACTGAAACATGAGGCGGCCCGGTGCAGCACATACAGTTGTCTGGAAACATCACGAACGAGAGACTCAGTTGAATTCTAGGTGAGTCTCTCGCAAAACCAGATTTGTTTGCAAATGAGTGTAATTCGCTAATTTCGCGCAATTTGATTTGAAGTAGAACATAAGATTGACGGGAAATCGGGGACTGCGCCTACCTGATGAGCCCCAAGAAGGGCGAAACCGGTGGTGGGCTGCCGAAGAAGTTTCAGCAACCTTATGACTAGTGCGTTGGAAACAGTCATTATAGATCTCTATTTACCAGAAGCGATAAATTCACCTTCACTCGGTCTGGGCTGTCAATGACTCTTTCGTTGAAGGACGGTCTTTGAACTCGCTCACGTTTTTAACTCATGCGAAGCATGAAACTTTTGGATGGTAGATCTTCGAAAGATCAACGGTTGTAGGGGTCTTTTGCTATGCGCAACGACATTAGTGATAAACTGTTTTGATGCTGGTGTTCACAAGACACATGTTTACCTATTTTCTGCTGTTTTTATGTGTAAACTGCATGTTTTCCATCTCGTATTTAAGGTGACTGAAAAGAACATGAACATTCCAAAACATCTGCTTCCCAAGGTCACTTGTAGATTTATTTTTTTGGGTACTCCATTTATTTGATTCCTTTTTCGCTCTAATTGTTTCAACCACTCGTCGATAATTTCATCCAGGTTGCATCAATTAGTGGCAGGACTCCGGGCCTAATTAAAAAAAACACCTCTCTTAGCGACCGGCTTTCAAAAAGACCACTATGACGCACAAGCTTATTTCCCTTACCAGAATTTCGCCTGCTCATGATATATTCAAGCTGATAAGAAAGAGTGGATGGGGACCTTTAAACTTCTGTTTCTCAGAGGTGTCTGGTGCATTCCGTATTCCTCTATGAAATTCACTCAGGCGCCTGCAGCTGTTCAGCCAAAACGAACCAATCAGTGCATGTTTGGAGTGGATAAACTGTATTCACTTTGCACAACTGCTGGCGCATGTCCAACCGATCGATAAGCTAAGCTGCGAAAATGAATAGATAAAACCTCACGTGACTATCTCGCAGAGGTGCATATCTGAATGAGGCAGTCCTCGTGACTAAGTGCAGCTTAGCATAGTGGTTAGCAGTCAGGCTTTCCAGACAAATACACTCGGTAATACTTGTTGTCCGCTGATGACCGGGGAATTCCAGGAAATAACTTGCGTACTTTTCAGCAACGGTGCTTTCTCACCAGACGCAGGCGCATTTTGACGACCGCCGTCTGAATCAAACGATTCAAAAACCAGATGCTGTCCGATTCAAGATGATCGAATACTTTCAAAAACCAATCGTGCAGGTTTTTGCTTTGCATTGTTATTGTGCCAAGTCCAAAGGCTTCTGTTTCAAAACATGCGCGCGCGCACACACATTTCAGTGAGACGGATTCTCAAATGGTAGGAGCAGTCACCTCCTTCTCTCTGTGTGTAAGAAAGACAACAATCTTCCCCCAAACAACATTTCTTGTTTTGCGAGAAGTGAAGTGAATTTCAAAACAAGGGTGCCAATTTTTCTGTGGGGTTGAGGGAGAAGTGACAATCATTCCCCCCGTTCTTGTAGCGAACCTGGGACAGCCTGCTGTGCGGATATCTGGAATAAACATTTCGGACGCCTCAACATGTGCCCGTCGGCTGCCGCGGTCGCTGCTGCTTCTGTTGACGGTCTCGTGTTGTGCGTGCGTCCGCGCCGAGGAAAGTGATCCATCATTGTGTTTCGGGCGAATTGCATACGGGCTTGGACAGGCATGGTGAGCGGACTTTAGGAGCAAGAGGGTGGGGAAAAGTCTGAAACAGTGATGAAAGCGTTTGCAACGCCTCGACCATGATTGACAAGGTGTCAGTTTTTCAAGGGAAGCCCGCTGCTGAAAAAGAAAATCAGAGACGTTGGTTTTTGGTGTTCCAGGAAAATCCTACTGTTGATGGAACTTGAATAATACGGTTTAAATGTCGATTTAAAAGTGGATAAAATTTCTGGACGGATTATCAAATGAACAGAGAGGATCGGATTTAGTTCACACTAATAAACGTGTAAAACTAATTCATTGCGAGATAATTTTGACTTATAGTTCCGTTCGTTGTGAACGATACGGTTAGTTCATGGGATACCTATGAATGCGATCACGCATATGCGCAACCGGGCTCAAACCCACAGACTCCAGAATACAGATTAGTTGTACTTCTACTCAAAAGAACCAAACAAGCCGTAAATGATGCTGGTTGAGTGTAGTAATGTTGTAAATTTTAGTTTGGACGTTCTTCAGGCGACAGTTTTCTAAATATGGAGACAAATTTAGGGCTATTCATTACGATCAGATTGTATACAATGGTTTAGCAGACAGTATGAACAACGTTGAGTTTTTGTGCTGAGGACTGAATATCAAAACCTGACCTTTAGAATTTGTAACCTAATTCGTCGTGGACGAAACATACACGAGAGAACTTGATGCATCCAAAACGGGACAATAAGGGCATAGTTTGTGTCTCAGTGACCACTCGCCAGGTATCGGGCTCCTTTCTGTGGTCTTCTGAAGGTAGTTTTATGGAGGAATCCCAAGGATAACTGTAACAGAACAATCGTAACACTCTTCCGGTGCCTGGCTGCCAGACCGCTGGAAAGATTCACGATGACTGAGATGATGCTGGTTTGCCAAAACCTGTAAAGCACCAGTCGAGGTGTTGAGGTTGGATTCGAACCATGAACCTTCCGGTTAGTAAGTTCGCGCCTTAACCACTGGGTTGTCCTGAGCTTGAGCGAAATGAGGTAGGATGGCGAATGCACAAAAACCACCTAGCCGGTTAATTTTTAGCCAGTTTTGACGGGCACCTTTAGTACATGGTCAAAACAAACTCAAAATAAGCATGAATAGGTATCTATAGTTTTGCATAGAGACGCTTAAATTGAGGACGGCTGTTTCAGTTACTAACAAGCAGCGTACAGCTTAACCTCACTATAACGTCGATCTGCTTTAATCGGGTAAAATGAGGTGGACGCTAAAGTGTAATATTGGTAATATTCCTTAGCAAACCATTTGACACAATAAATTTTCTAATTACTAATTACCGACTACTACTTCGTTATTATCAGTAGTGTTTGTCCTTGTTCCGTTTGTGAATAGGCACAAACTCCTGCTATGCCAGGTGATAAAGTCCCGCAAACTTGATCATAGTAGCTGAACAACGTGGAAATCCTGCCTGAACATCATTGCATGGTTTTATTGAACGGTCTGAGTCGTCCAAGCAGCATGGTGAAGCTGCATAGCCCCGCTGGTTTTTGGGTCACGTTAACGACTGGTGACTCATCTTCAAGCGGCCCAGGCCCATCGATCAGCTAGCCTGTCTTTGCCTCCCCAATCAGACTTCGGCTTGCATGTGTCCCGTAGTTGGTCACTCCGTCTATCGCTTCATTTAAGCACTTCTGTGCTTTTAAAGTCGTGGTATATACTGCGCCCAAAGAATCGGTCTTCCTGTTCCTCACAGAGGCCGCTTGTTATATTGAGACATTCATACTACCAGTAGTTGCGTTCAAATTATCCTGCGCAGTTTCTCAATCAACGAGTGAAAAATCGTTCAGCTGTAACACCCTTTCGGTGCCTAGCTGCCATGCCACCCAAAGGAAGCAAGAGGGCTGGGATACTGCCAGGTTGCCCAAGTCAAAACAGAGGAAGTTGAGAGGCAGAAGTCGGATTCGAACCACGGACTTTCTGGTCAGTAAATTCGCACCCTAACCACGGAGCTATTTTGAAATCGTAGTCAATGAGTGACTACAATGATTGTTTATATTTGTCCCTTCTGGGCCACTTCTGGAAAAAGTCCCCACGGATGAAATTGGGTTGACAATTCGGCGTCAGGTGGTTGCAGTTTGGCAACCTCATTTGCCAAAAATCCTCAAAATCGCCAAACCGAGTGCTCTAACAGGCATAAGCAAACGAGTGAGTGTGGGCTTGCCGCCTTATCCGAAATGAACTGAGGGAGGGAGGGAGTAGTTATAGCGTGTCTGTCTGTATTTTTCTACCAAGATACGTTTAGCCCCTGCCGTGATGCTTCACTCCATCCATCTACGCACTACATTACGGCTCTCCTATGAGAGACTCCCTCCCTTAGGGACACCTAATATTTCCCCATTGGTATACTCCTGAAAATGTGAACAGAAAGCACTAAGCACAACCAAAATGTATCAAAAAACATCTCCCAGAAAAAACTGAGGTGCTGCCAACTGGTAGATTTCACTGAGCTCATACTTTCATACTGATTAGCTAGCATTCATTCAATGTAAAGATGGATGGACACTAACTGCCCGTCTTGTGTCGGGCAGGTGTTGGTGAGCTACCAGGTAACGGCCGAACCAAAATACGACACTGGTGTTTGTGTAGTTGTGCGTGTGCTTAAAGCTAACTTAGAACATGCTAAGTTTGCTTTTGACAGATCTTTGTGAGCGGAGACACAATTGGGTGTGTCCGTGGTCCAAACTAAATGCTGCCTTACACTACTCATAAGGTTGCTGAAAATGTTTCGACAATCCACGACCGGTTTCGCCCTGTCAACCTTGAAACCAACTTGCACGAAATTAGTGAAATACATTCACTTGCAAACAAATTTGATTTTGCGAGAGACTCACCTAGAACCCATCTGAATCTCTCGTTTGTGATGTGTTTAGGCAACAAATACTGTCTTTCTGAGCAAAGAAGCATTCTACACTAAAGTACACGCAAGGTGGTAAAGCCAGCCGATGTACAGCCGCTCCTCCAGGTGTGGTACGTTTTGGTACAGGGAATCAGCACAACTGATGATTACGCCAGTCTTCGAATACGTAAATCGTTGCGAGAAACAAAGTCCGAAAAGAGGTCTACCTTGTCTCTGGGTGGCAAACTGTTTGATGATAAACAAGGGCTTGATCGATCTCAGTTACACAGCGTGCGCAGTTTCCAAGCCATCGAAAAAGTGGACTTTATTCAAAAGACCATCGTGCGAAAGTGTTTGAGGGAGCGGATATTCGGTCTAAAAGGTGTCCCATCGTGTTCATACAAGAAGAATACAGTGTGTGACACAATCCTCCTACAGAAACCAACAGCGAAATAGACTGCTAATACGAAAGGATAGCTTCTAATTACATCATCATTACATCATCAACAATCATCATCATCATCATCATCATCATCATCATCATCATCATCATCATCATCATCATGGACAGTCTAGGTGACTGTTGCAGAGCATCTCGTGAACGTTCTTCAAAAACTTCAATTCCTCCGAGTCGACCCTGGCCTATCATTCAAGCT
Source organism: Clonorchis sinensis (assembly GCA_003604175.2). Classification (NCBI taxonomy): domain Eukaryota; kingdom Metazoa; phylum Platyhelminthes; class Trematoda; order Opisthorchiida; family Opisthorchiidae; genus Clonorchis; species Clonorchis sinensis. The sequence goes on along the minus strand of CM030372.1, from coordinate 31,398,546 downwards.
TATTCGAGGTGTTCCTGTTGGCTTAAAGGCTAAGCTGCCTTCTAACTAGTAAATATCTGTGTGGTCTTAAGGCCTGACCTCGTCGGTCTCCTCTTTTCAACTCTGTTCGTCTCCGTCCACAACCATCACCATCTCTGGAACAATTACAGATGAGTGTTCTCATTGGTTTGGTGATTCTTCGCTCAAGGTTGTTCGTGGACAAAGTCAACTTTTGTGTTGGCTGATTCAGTGCACTGCTGAGTAACACATCGAGTAATTCACAGTTCTTAAATTGGACTTGTGTACTCTTTGATCTTATTGTGTGGATATGATGGAAAGGGGATACTGCTTTCGGGTGGAACACCATTTGTCCTAATGACACAAGGCTATATACAGTAGTCCGGTCACTGTAGCCCGTCCTGTAACCATAATGCGAGTTGTAAACGGACCAGTCAAAAGCCCACACAAAACAGACCTGGGCTTGATTGTTTGAAAATTCGGAGCGACTTAACCTGTTTTATCTCCGCATATTATCATATCAAGTGGAAAGGTATTAAGTGAGAGATATCGATCGTGTTGAGGTGTTTGTACTGAAACACGAAATGAAGCATCCGGCTTTCAGGGACATTCTGATTCTCCCTATGCAATTGGCAAGCTTCAGAATGCGTGTTTCAGTAGACATCGCGATAGGAGTGATGGTAACCAGCTCGTTCGCACTTAGCTAAAGCCGCTGAGGAAGGCCCCAACATGGGGAATTCAGTAATGTTGCCTGTAATTCAGGAAGAAGCCGAAAGCCTGAACAGTACTCCTTTGATCAGGGATGCGGCGTGCAAGATGGACGTCCTCGGGCATGATGGTGACCCGCTTAGTGTGAATAGCACACAGGTTAGTATCCTCAAAGAGACCAACCAGGTAGGTGACTCTGGTTTCATGTAGAGCAGAGACAGCTGGGGTCAGGAATCTGAGGTCTGTCTTGAATTCTTGGGTGATTTCCCTTACCGGGCTTTGGAAGGGCAGTTTACGGATGAGCAGCTCGGTGGACCGCAGATCTCACCGAGAACGACGGGCCCAGACCTGTAGCGATGGGGTTTCTTCACATCGCTGGTGGGTGGTGCACCGGCAGCCTTGGTAGCGAGCTGCTTCCTCGGGGCATTCCTCCCAGTACTCATACGGGTAGTCTGTTTGGCGCGTGCCATCTCTGTGAACAACAACGGTGGTCCGGACAGTGTGAGGTCTGTGCAAAGACTGACTTGAATATCCGGGACGATTGGTAAACACCTGACGAATGGCAGTGTATAAAAAAAACAGTGTACACCAGTCCACAGGTGAAAAGTGTCTTCACGACAAGTCAGACTATAACAGTCATGGTTGTACGGCCTGATGCAGCACATTCAGTTGCCTGGAAACATCACAAACGAGAGATTCAGCTAGGTTCCAAGTGAGTCTCTCGCAAAACCAAATTTGTTTGCAAATGAGTGTATTCCGCTAATTTCGTGCAATTTGATTTGAAGTAGAACATAAGATTGACGAAAACTCGGGGACTTCGCTTACCTGATAAGCCCCAAGAAGGGCGGAACCGGTCATGGGCTGTCGAAGAATTTTCATCAACCTTGTGAGTATACATGTATCGCGATATCTCGAAAATTCAGACTCGTTCATCTAGGCCACGGATGAGTAAAAGGCGAAGCACAAAAAATAAATCGAGGCTTCTGAGTTACAAGAACGTTATCTTCAGACGTGGCCAATTATACATGTATCGCGATATCTCGAAAATTCAGACTCGTTCATCTAGGCCACGGATGAGTAAAAGGCGAAGCACAAAAAATAAATCGAGGCTTCTGAGTTACAAGAACGTTATCTTCAGACGTGGCCAATAAATCTGATGAGTATTCAAGTAATCATTGTAAATTACTCGTTTAAACAGGTCCAGGCATTTTTCAAAAGACGGTTGGACGGTCTTTTGGATTTGCCATGTTACATCCAAGACCCAAACATACTACAAGGGTGAAAACCTCGAAAGTAAGATGCCAGTTTTCGGGCAGGAGTTTACCGAAGCTTGCATCGAAAGCTGTGGTGGTTAGGCCGTGTATTGTGCATCCCAGATCATCGTTTTTCAAAAACAATGCAAGTTTTCTGTGCCCAGTTTGGAGTGGCGCAAGCAGGCAGGCTAACCCTTGACCGGCGCGACCTGCCCTTCAGGTTGGGGTCCACGTGATCTCTTCAGTACATGGTTTAGAGTCACTGCAAGATATGGCTGGTAGTCAACATCAGTGGAGTTCTTGTTGTCAGTTTCTATCCAGAATAACTGAATGAGAGTCTGGCATGATTGTCGTAGGCTAACACCAAGTCCCTTCACCATCCACCTTTGTTCCTTTCTTCACATAAGGCTTTCACATAAATTATGGTTGTACGGACAGCAAAGTATCGCCTTTGAAAAACTGATGTTGTGCTGCTGGTGAAAACGTTGCACCACTGTTTTTTTTTCGCCGGAAACGTACAGACCAGTCGTCTTCAACCGGAAATCTTTCATTCTGGATGCAGCTTCCTTACCAAAGCCGGGTGGTAGAAGACGTAGTCGAAATGAGACTTGCGAAAGTTCTAAACCTGGGATATTCGTCGCTTTTATCTGCATTCGGGTTGCCAGGCCGATTGCAAACACCGTTCTCTCAAACTTCTGAAATGTTCCTTTTTTTGGATTTAAAATCTTTCTGGTGTGCTAACTATAAACAGAAGTTCTGGATTTTACCTAGTACTCAAGCACAGGTAATAAACTTCTCGTAGGTCACAAAATCCCAAAAAAAAACAGAACTCCAGCAAGGTTACGTCCAAACAAGTATTAGGCACACGTCCAGCAACCAGCCAGTTGAAACCGGATGAAATCTCCCAAGAAAGTAACGGACAAGCTTCTTAAATATGCATTAGACAAGACGTTGGATAGCATCTTCCAAGGTCAACAAGGCTATCAAATCAACGTGGATCCGACCATCCTTTCTTGAACCGAATCAATGCGGTCCTGAATAGCAGCAGTTGATACTGAGGTGCAGAGGTCTCGTGGCCTCTGACTACGGAAAAAATATGGCGGTCATTCGGAAACGTCCAAGAATTTTTTGCTCACCTACCCAGCACTGGCAAGTTGATGAATGCTAAGGTCCTTCTCGTCAATTATACATCGCAAAGCCTTCTTCGAAAGGAGTTCGCTTTTGCAACACCATCTTCATGCAACCTGAGCATTGTTCTACTACGCATGAGTTAAAAATGACATCGTGTGGAAAATCTTGCGTGCCAATGCCGAATAAAGTGTTAGATATAGGAGATGAAGCAACGGCTGCAAGGCCAACAAGGATGATCGATTTGGGAGCCCAATTAATGGGGTTTTTTGAGGGTGCTCGAGACAAGAACAGGTGCGATTTAAGCATCATCTCTGGGACCGCCGATGACACCACAGTGGTTCCACGAGCCACAGAAAAGCTTCCAGTCAATTCCTATTGTTGTTGTTGTTTTGGTCATTAGTTTCGTGATAGGCATTTCTGCTCAGGTATTCTGAACAACGGCTTTGCCGTTGAACAGCTTGTTCCCATCAGAGTCAGAGAACCACGAATTTTGCTCAGTTTTATCCGTTTCGACCAACACATATACACATTGCCGCGGCGCCATTTCAAATACACGTTCGAATTTAATCTTCCTATGGATTATAAGTCCACCTTCGGCACGTACTAGTTCTAAAAAACCTTGCAAAACGTACACAACGCAGCGCGAATCCCGTACACCCCTCCCTCTAGGCCCCCACCTCCACGAGCAGCATCTTTTTCCTCCCGACTTCCTTTTTTTATACTTTTGTACGTATGTGCATACAAAGGCATAGTTTAAAGTTATTTAGAATGTGCAAAATATTGTATTAGTAGTGTGTGTGTGAGAGTGTGCGGCATTCGTGTGTCCGCAACATATCGGCAACAGGTCGAACAGCTGGTTGCCCTGCAATTCGCCGACGCGACCACGTTTCAGCAGCAGCAGCAGCACCACCACCACCACCATCAGTCGCGCTGAGCGTTTTGTTCCGTTTTCCTTTAACGCACGCACACATATAGTCGTGTGAAGGAAAACACAGGTTGCCTCGCGAGTCTAAAAAAGCGCATACATTGTTCTGCATGTCTTCCAACTGTTATAACATTCGAATGATTCCTGTGTTTTTTTTCGTGTGTGTCTTAGCGCGCGTGTGCAACCCATTGATCTCTGGCAAGAAACTGATCGTGTGATTTCGTCTCAGCCCGGAACGAACAAACATTGTCCATGTTTTTGAAAATATTCGTTGCTCATCTACGCCTACGAATATGTGAGAGACAATACTGATAAGCCAGAAATGAACCGGGGGGTAATCAACCACAAGGCACTGACCTCTCAGCTGCACCCCCTGTACTACGCACGCACGGGATTAGCCAACGCGTCGATCGATGAAAAAAGTTTCTCAATTCTTTACTCTATCACATTCATTTGAAAGACATCCTTAACGAGAGATTCATTTGTGATTCGGCTAGGTTTTCCGTAAAAAAAGCAGATAAGATTGCAAATGACTGTCTTCGACTTCGACGGAAACTCGGGGACTGCGCCCAACTAATGAGCACGAAGGGAAACAAAACCCGCAGTGGGCTGTCGAAAAGTTTTCAAGAGTTCAAGTCCCTTCCCCGTCCATCTTTATTCTTTTCTTCACAATAAGGCTTTCAAATAAACCATTGTTTTGTACGGCAGCGAAGCATCGGTGTTGAACACTGATGTCATGCTGTCGATGATGATGTTGATGATGATGATGATGATGATGATGATGATGATGATGATGATGATGATGATGATGATGATGATGATGATGATGATAAAATTCAGGATGGTATATTCACGGTGGTTATTCCGGTGGCGTTGGGTTTCAATAAATTTTCTTCATTCTTGTGTTCAGGATGTCAGACTTTAGCCAGGTCATTCCAAGACTCGATAAATACTGACCTGTCAGGGAGCATGGGAGGGATTACTTATGTTGGACTAGTGATTCCCTAGAAATTTGTTGGAAAAACACAGGAGACATTTCCATGTGTTAAAATATCTGTTTAGATAAGATTCGCACTTCATGTTCCTGGACTATCGTTTTCTCGTTATTGCGAATTACAAAAGGAATGAAAAAATAACGGCTAAAGAATGACCGTCGAGGTTAGAAGAATGGATTCATTGAAACTCTACATGAGCCAATAAGCTGTTGTGAATATATCGATTTTCGGTCAAACCGGCTCAAATATGAAGCGAATCACTTGAAGCGCAAACTGACCTTCATAAGTTGAGTCAAGCGACGCGTAGGTGACAGATGACATATCACCTTCCAGTACCAAGTGCCTCCTTCAAATAAGGGACCATTTCGAAGTGGGTCCCATGGCTGATGACTGTTTGAGTAACCGGTGTAATTTTGGATTGCTCACACTGCCGAAGACCCAATGCAACGTTGTGGGTCATGGGACAGGATTCACTTATAACCCTTGTTTTTCACGAACTTGACAGCAAAGACCTTGTACAGATGCCAACGTCACCTTCAACCCGCCCTCACAAATTCAGACCTGACATAAACAAACTGAGTGTATTATACTGTGTGTTGTTCTTTTTCCACTGATGAACCGTGTTCACACTCATCAGGCTGACCAAGTCCTTCATGTGGGTCAAACCGACAACAGTTCTTGTGCGCGCGCTTGCCCAAGCCAACATATCTTCCCTAACACCATTGTAAACAGGTGGTTCATCGACCGATTAGGTGCTACCGTGCGCACGGAAATCCCAGTCATCTTTTGTAGTAACGGAACTGAAGTCCACAAAAACCTGACTGCCACAACTTTTTCCAGATTAGACGAATAAAATAGTATGATAGATGTCTGAAACGGCTGAATAAAATACCAAGCAATAATCAATAGGTTAGTCCGTTAAAACAGTTTGACTTTGCAGCAAAATGGTTTCGTTTGTGGAGTACTATTAAAACAAACTTCAATATGCACCAAGGAAAATGTCCCCGTGACTTTTCAACTCCCAGAAGAAAAATATACGCCAAAAAGCGACCTGACTAGCTACAGCTGCTGCGAAATAAGTGAACAGTACACTGGCCAACAGTAACTCGGTTAACAACCATTTAATCAATCAACCAATCAATCAATAAATTAAGCAATCGATGAAACCATCAGTCAGTCAGTTAGTCACCCAATCAGTCAGTCGATCGATCAGCCAACAGAGCCTGCAAGTAAGCTGAAAAAAAGTCAGTCAGTCAAGCAATCATTTACTGAATCCAGCTGCAACAAAATTCAACCGAACCAGCACCTCAGGTCACAAAAAAGAACCCATTACAATGAGCGGAATATCTATGCAGTCACTTGTTCTCACACACGTGGTTGTCAACATCAAGTTTATTTAGTTTGGTCATTTTCAAAAATCCTCGCATAAGAAACAGAATAAAACCTAGTGGAATGTATAACCTGGTTGTGATTTCAACCGGCTTGAACGTTCATATTACTAGAATGGATAAAATCGACAACCCTGTAATATTTCGCCTATCCATTTTTTGAGATGACTCGGCTTCACCATTGGTCCGTTTTGCCAATAAACTAGACTTTTAAATTCTCCATCTAACTTAAGCATGGATTTCATCTGGAAAAGTAAGTTGAAAGACTGTGATACACTGATCTCATACAAACAATCGACGGAAACGAAAACATGGATGGCCGCAGGACGTTTGGTTGTTGATGTACTTACAGCATAGAATGCTTTTATTGTTCTTACTTCCTTGCTCTTCATCTGTACTCGAATGAATATTTTTCTATTCTATAAACCGGCTAGTTTTCCCCAGATATTCCAGTGAGCCCATGTTTTTCATAATCTAATGAATCATGGTAAATACACGGTGGATCATTCAGTTTTATCAGAAAAGAAAACTTTGGTGGCTGATGTTGTGGACGGCCCGGTTGAATCTTTTGCTGAGCTTAAAAGAACGGTTACAAAATTTTCGTCCGTGTCGACCGACGTATAGATTGTGTTGCACAAGCATCCGAGACTGACGAAACGGATAGACCAATGGGACAATGACCTCAAGGTCATATCTGGCTATTCATTTTGAGTGTGCGCACCAGATCGATACTCAGTGAACAGAACTCTCCACCCATGATATGGACGATAGGAAGAACGATCTCTGCCTCTGATACTCTCTGAAATCTTCGGTTAAGGTCTCCCCATTGGTGAAATATATAAATATATATATAATGTTTGATCATACCACTATAAGGATTAAAACTGTGTTGGCCGGATAGGTCTAATGCTATGTAGCTCATCAAATGGGAGAGTTTAATCCAAGTTGAAATTGTCCTAGTTTCATTGCATTAAACAACACCTAAGCATTTCTCGGAATAAGTGTAATCGAAAATTCCTTGATTCTTAACCTTTTGGACTACCCCCGTTGCGTCCGCAGTAGGCAAACAGGGCAACAACGTTTTCCGGAGTTCGACGATAATCCAGTATTCACAAAGCTTAGAAACGCGCATACCCTCAGTGTTGGCATGTCTTTTCATGCCTTCGCCTACAAGTGGATGGTGTTGAAAGCAGCGTATTTTCTCGCTCCCATAAACGCACAAACCAACTGGAGTGCTGTCCGCTCCCCTCCACCACCCACCCTCTTCCCATATGGGCAGAACTTGTGGGAAATTTGTGGAAGCTTGTGTCTTGTGATTGGCTGCCCAGTCTTGCCATCACACTGGTTCACTTTCGTCCACCTCTGGCGCACCTAGTCGGTGATTCTGGATGCATCTTATTCCCCGTTTGGTTTCTGTCAGTCAGCCACATAGCAAGGATTTTATATTGTGTAATTATAAACCAGGATGGTTTATATTGCTGGTAAGTTGTTGTTTAACGATCCTCAGCTATTCATATGACATGGAGGGTATGCATCAGCTGGCTCATTTGAGTTGCCAAAAGGCTTGTAGCTCTTAAATGGCATGTAACTCATTTCATTAGTTAGTTCCTCCAAGAACTAGTCAATAAATTTCATGCAGTCCTGGAAGAAAAGTTAATTACACCTCGGCTCTTGTCCGTTGGCTTAAAACACTGCTTTGTAACTCCTGGGTGAAAGCCATCAGTGGAAATCTGCGGGCAATTCGGAGGCTCTCTTTTCGCTCTTCACACAGTACGCGTCTGAAATCTAATTATTGTCATTCAAAAGTAATTAGGCGTGCCAACCAGCAGGTCACTCCGAGCTCTACCAAGCGGTCGCGGTAGGTGCGTTCCCAGAATTATGAGGACATTGAACTATTTACAATCAAAAGCATTGTTACTGAAGTATCCATCCGCGAGCTTACTCTATGTTACTACCCTGGTGAACTGGGTGTTAGGTTGAATCTTCAGTCGGGTGCGCATTTAACTGAAATGTAAGAAAAAGGGCGTAGTGTTTTTGACGCACTTTTTGATGTTAAATATGGTGTCCAAAAAACCAGACTGTTACGACATGCACTATAGGCCTTCATTCTTCAGTCAGCGTTAGAACGTACCGAGTGGGCAGTCAACTTCGCTGAAGGGGTCCTCTACTATATAGCAAAACATGCAAAAGTCTACTAACTTCAACACGAGTAGTGATCCACAGAATGGCTATTCGGTCAGAACTGTTAACACCTGCTATATATATATACACTAAGAAAGATTTTATTTCACCTGTTTTGCACGGAAATATCAGAATACTTGGAGTCATCAGCTGGGGTACGTAAGAAGGTGAGAAATCCAAGAGAAACGAAAACGTAAATCGGCGAATGATCCATCGGGACGTGTCTGGTACTCCTCAGAGTTTTGATTTGGAAGAGGATCTTTGAAAATTAAACAACTTCAAGTTCATCCTCGGGTTGCAAATGCCATTGCTCTTAGTATTCATTTGCGTAGTGGATGGGAACAAAAAAACTAACACGGCTTATGAGTAACACTGGTTCTCTTGAACACAGACTGTGACTTAACCGTATCGGACTGAGGCTCAAATGCGTCCAGTCGCTTCGATTACAACACGGACGTTGAGTCTTTATTGAAGAGAACGTAAGAAAATCACTGAGAAAGAAAGAACGAGAAAAGTACATTTTGACCCAGTCCATCATTGTCTTCAGCTGCTTCCATCTGCCCGGATAATCAATTAGGAATTCTCTTGAGAACTCTTCTAAGAACGATTGCACTAGGTTACCCTCAGCCTAGACAGGAACAGTTCAGATACCGGTGTTGGGTTTAAACCATGGACCTTCCGGTCAATAATTTCGTAAGTTAACCATTGACTGGGTTACTACACATGCAGATTGTTAGCGGGTAACCTGGACGACGGTATCTGGTTTTTTACTCGGCCTTTGTTTCACCAAGCGCAATCCTTCATGTTGGTCATTTCAGCCTGCAAGTATTCAGATTGATTTCACTTAACAACACCTTTCTGGAAGTAGTCCATTTTAAACCAGTTCCTCTCAAAACAAAATCAAGCGATTTTCCATACACCTGGAAACTCTATAAATCTCAGTCGCCATGATGTGGTGACCTTCGACGGAACTACTAGCTCAGTTTACGTTGAAAATGGCCTCACAGGTTTCAGTCAAATACAGACCACAAAAGCAAAATTTGGAGCTAAGTGAGGGTATTCAACCACCAGTCTGAACCTGAGTGGCGCCGTGTCTGAGAAAATCGATAACTGCTGCTTTCAAACGCAAAATTGCCGACTTATATATTCCACCATATAGACGGACTGCTGTCTCGCAAAGTACTGACTTTCAGTGAAATGATACCGGTAAACGGCAGAATGAGTAAACAGGTTTGTAAACGTCGATCGAGACCTCATTACACTTCAAAGACCTTGATATAAACGGAGAAGTTTTTGTCGGGCCTTCAGTAACTAGTCTAGGGGAATACAAGATCGTAAAATGGCCAAAATTCTCGTAGAAACATGTGACCCACCCTAGTATGCATTCAAAATTTTGAGCCACCTACGTGCATTCATGATAAACTAAGTGTGATTGCTCCTGGAGCGAATCAATCCAAACTATGAAAGATCAGTACGTGCTAGGAGTTTTATTGATCTGCAATCAACCTGCGTTTCTGAGCACTTAGTAAGTATTTTGTATAACTGCTTGGCAGAGCTGGAAGACCAATCTAGTTGGTCACCATTTACAGATCAATACTAGTTGGAATACGAATACTTAACCATACTGACGGTACGCACCATAGAGGATTATCTACTGTGTTCTGAGGAAAATTCTGCATTGAGGCGTCCTCCAAAGCCCGTGGTTCGACATTTCTGGATCTAGTCTTGACTGTTCCAAGTCATTCCCTAGTCTAATCCGGGTTTAGCCGTTTGTTGTAATCTCTCAGCTAGTCTTGACTGTTCCAAGTCATTCCCTAATCTAATCCGGGTTTAGCCGTTTGTTGCAATCTCTCATATATGCATGGAATGCGCATGGCTCATCAACCACTTAAAAGAGGAAGGAAGGCTGTAGTTTCTTGGAGTGCACGGAGCAACATCAACGTTGCAAGGTGGCTGGTTACGCCTCCGATGACACAGTTTTATGGTCACTACGCTTTGTCACTGAAAGCAAAGGAATTGAAGCACCATCTAACAACAAACGAGTAGAAAACAGTTTTTTTTTAATTTTCAGCCAAACTGTCAGTGTGCAAAGAAATTTAACACAACGGACAGATACCTTGTTAGTGATGTACACAGGATTTGATGACCAGGTTTTTTACGCTGCATTGCAGCCTAACATCAATCCAAGTGATAGGCACAGTGGTCCCTCATGTGTGACAGTTCTTCTCCCCATAGTATGGTGTTCAACCAAGTGACAAAGTGTACCCCCTTCTTCTGAGAAAACAGCCTGACAGTCACATTGTTCTGTGCACAGTTCCACCGTCAATAATTAGTCCAGGCCTTCAATGGAAAGATCATTGTCGAAAAGGAACAATCTCCAGAAGAGAGTTCCAAAAGAGCTAAATAGATCTCCTCAACTAATTACACCACTATGGGTGAAAAAAATGTAGCAACTGTAATGTTGCTTTTACCTCTCTTCCGACTCAGGTTCAGCGGATGTCATCTTTGAAAGTTCCGCCACTGGAGACAACGTTTACATGAGCAACTTTGATCAGGTTGAAGTAAAACTGACTTCCTAATTATCGTGAGGGTAAATAAGTCTTTCCAAGTAAGATAGATCGGCTCAAAGTGTGTGCCGTTCGTTCGATGACCCCAATGAGCTGGTCTTGAGAGCACATTACCCAAGATCGACAACACCTCACATGACCTTGAGGCACCGTTTAAAACAAATCCACTTCTTTTGTCACGCTGGGAGGAAATTATGATCACATGCTCGTCCAAGCCGATTTGGGTCACAATGGTGTTTTAGATCGCAAAACTTCATACCTACTCAAGCTAAGTAGAAAATTAGAAGCCTAATTTGGAGAGAGGTGGGAACACGTAGTGTCATTTGGCGTACTGTCCCACAGTCTTTCGTTTTTGGACGTTTTTCCTAGAACGGATAGTATCAAAATAACCAGATTGAGTTGCGTATCGGAACTGTTGACCGCTCATTACAGAGATTTTAGTTCGTGTTTATCCGCACAGTTAGATGCAGTCAGGCGGTAGAGCATACTTAGTGAGGGTGGAATTGTTTCCCTTGACCTAAATGCAACAACTACTTTGTTGCATTTATTCTGCATGTGAATTTTCCAGTCATTTTTGGTCTCCTTCACTTTCATCTTAGGTTTAATGAGTTAGTCACGTGACATCAGCACGCTACATGTCATATGTAGATAATCCAATCAGAACAAAGGATAATGGCAGTGACAGTATTGGGCAAGGTGAGAACACGAGTCCGGGAATACAGGCTGATCGATGCCGTCATGTAAAAGGGGGTGCTTTTGTGGGGAGGGCTAAACTAGCTGAGAAAAAAGAGATGTACTATAGCTTACCATCTAAAAGTACTCAATCGGTCTTCCAGACGATCAGTTCTTTTTTTATCCTGTCACTGAACTAAACTATACCGTTTTAGGTCCCATCGCAACTGGGATCGAGTAAAATGTAGCCACATGCAGTACTATTCGTGTTTGTCCAAAGATCCGAAGTCCTACTGAGATCAGTTTGTGAGGACAGAGTGCGCTGGTAATGCACCTGTCACGGATAGCGAGTTGTTGGCTACTTATGCCCCACCGAATAACCACTCATAAACGGCAACACAAAGCTTTGGATGGGCAACTTTAAAAAAAGACGCGTCTGATCTCTTGACTCAGCGGAGCTACGCAGCCATTCAAGGTGTGCAGATGGAACCTCTGATGGAACGGTCTCAATGGAATACTCGGTTTCTGAGTCCTAAAGTTAGATTTTGTAAAACAACTTCCAAAAAAGGCACAAACCTTTGGGAGGACCGAGGCTGTTAGCTTACCCCTAGAGAACACATGAGGAGCTGCACTCGACTCATGTGTCGACGCTACCAGTCACGGTCAGCTACACTAGGCTTCTCCAAGTTTCTGATCAGGTTTGCCTGCCGCATGGAATCACGCTGAGTGGTACTCAGTCGATTTGGTCTGAGCAACATGTGAATCTAATCAGATGCTACAGAGCGGGCGTAGATTTAGGAGACTAAGGCAAGAACCCTTCCGGTTTTGGACAGCAAATTAGGCGACCGGTGAGTCATCACGTTTTCGACCCACTGAAGCGTCTTTTCCAGGAACAGGGGAACCGTAACATGGTGATTACAAACGGTAACTTTTATCTCCATTGCCAAAGTCCGGACAGGTATACAAATTTAGGATTCCTTTTCCTGACTATAAAGCTATCATCCTCTCGCCTCTCTGTGGTTTCCAGTTGGGTCAAAATACACCTGTTTTGATTATCACCTGCTGTGAGAGTTCCTAGTGCTGGCACAACGGTGTATGGTGCAGCTAGGATATACGCACAGGTACACAGCACATCAAATGTGCATACAACCGATATCTGACATCAAGACAAGGTTGAATACATCCGCATTAAAAGAATGCAAAAGGTAAGAAGGGTGACCGAATTAATCAACATGTTTGGGGCGACAGTTCCGCTGTGAGCTTTTTCTTGCTTGCGAAAAAAGTCTTTTACTGTTTCACTTATTTAGCAAAATACAAGTTTTCTCCTTCCTAAAAAAATCTGATGAAGAATAACACTCGACTGAGAAAAATTCGCGGATAATTGCTCATTTCTTAATCAATTGTTGGGGACAAAGGGTTGACTCAAGTGCTTCCCTATGTAAGAAAAAAATCGTTCAGCTGTAACACCCTTTCAGTACTTAGCTGCCATGCCACCCGAAGGAGGCACGAGGGCTAGATACTGCCAGGTTGCCCAGGCCTAGACAGGGGAAGTCGAGCGAGAGGCAGAGGTCAGGTTCGAATCACGGACCTTCCGATCAGTAAATTCACGTTTCAACCACTTAGCTATCGTGCCATCTCCCTAGGTGAGAAATATCAGTCTGGAGAGTTTACCTCGTTTACCAGCATAGCTTTTTTGTCCTTTCCGGATGAAGTATCTAGAAGTTACAGGAATTCGTAGTTGACCACAACCCAAATATGCATAGTGCAAACGAAAAGACAGACTTTGTTAGACAAGACCTAAACACGTGACCTCTCACTCCACCAACTCATCAGCCACTGAGGAAGTCGTTCCACCTTGCACACATGTAACTGGGTCTCACATTGGTCTAGTTAAGCCAAGGTCACACATTCTAGCTCCATGCCAAAGAGTTTGTTTTATGTGAAAGGTCGGAACAAATGGAATGAAAGAAAAACGGAAACTTCTTCCAAACCGTTATTTGCAACTGTTATTTCGGATCCAGCCTGGATCGTTTCACTGAGGAACTGAAACGTCAACGACAGTTTAACGAGACCCGTCGTTGCTGTGATTTCTCACCGACAAACACTTTTCGAAAGATATTTTCGTCGAAATGAGGAGCCGCAGTCATGAGATGAACCCTACAAAGACGGGCTGTGTTTCGTTAAGCCAATCTACCGCTGTGTGTGTGTTTGTACAAGTTGTTCCACTTCGAACACCACCTTCCACCTTCCAATGTATGGAAAAACAAAACATCCACATGTTTTCTCTGGATTACTCTAGACGCCTCGCGAGTCAAACAAACACCGTGATGTTTACCTGTGATTTTAAAGGATAGGTTCTTTGGAACTCTCCGCACAGTAAACCAGAAACAACACGTTTTCCTGAATTTCTTTTGCTCTGTATGGTATCAAAAGACGGGACTATCGAACGGGGTTTATGCATCTTAGGAGGGGAAAATGTGCGGTTATCAGGTTCTTCACTACCTTCTCCCTTTGTTTCCACGTGACAGTAGTCTCGTCTGTTCGTTTGGACAAAGCTGTGTTCTCTTGCAAAGTGTTTTGCGGCAGTCAAGTGTTACTAACAGAAAGTCACGTGATGTGAATCATCCAAAAGTCAGTCGGTGGGCCGTTCCGACGTTATAAAAAGTCGAGGTTTCTTCCAAAGTCCGTGGATCAATATTCCAGGTTTAAAGGAGAGGATAAATGTCCTTCAACATCCCTTGGGAAAAGAGAACGTCCAGTATTCACAAAGAATATGGCATTTCCTTCACAAGGACGTTGATTCTCTCGTTTGCCGAAGGGTAGTAAACGTTGAAGGAACTGTGAAAAATTCCATTCTGTGTGCCGCTTACGATAGACTTTTGAGTAATCTCATCGATGGTAGGTGATGACGGTTTATAAACTGTCACTGAAAACCTCGTCAAGAGCCTGGTTCTGTATTTTCTCTGCTGGTGGCTAACTCCAGCCTTGTGCGTAAGATATCGGCTCAGTCGAGCAATGAATTGCCGTTCACGAGGATGAAGAACATGAAAAACTGGGTATTCATCTTGATTCCAACTAAATCTCACGTTCGTAACAACGACTATGTAAATGAATTGTCTTGTTTTAGTAGCAGCGGTCGAAGAACTCTTGAATGCGCTAGAGGCTCCTGACAAGTAATGTACTCTCCGTCAGCTGAGACAACGTGCTCAGATTACATATATATATATATATATATATAACAGGTAAAGCCGAGCCCTAGGTGTTATTGTAACTTAGGTATTAAACAGCCTCCGATGAATTCAACAGGTAAGACAAATAAACCTTGGGCTGCTTTGTACTAACAGGTACTGTGAGATGAGATCACCAGTTTAAAGGTTAAACAGCTTTCCAACAAAGAGCTTTCCAACAATCGTGGACTTCATGGTCACATTGATCTCGTTCGAACAGTCGTCAAATTGCCCTGGCGCAATCATTCTGGTGACCAAGGCGTGGAAGCACTGGACTCGAGTTTCAAACGAGAGTGATTTGACCGTGAATTGTAAAAATCCGGTGACTACCTACATCTGGTCCCGAAATTGTCCATCAGGTTTCGAGCATCTATGGCGCTCCCTTACTTGGAGGTTGTGACAGGTGGACCAGTCGATCAACACAACCAGGACAGTCACTGCGTCCTCATTCAAACCATTGGGCCAACCAGTCGAATCAGTCAAGTTTGAACATATTCGCCTGTTCAGACGTTAAAATTCGGGTTCTTCCAGAAGGCACTAGTGGAGTAGTGGTAACACGCTCGCCTGGCATGTCAGACGTGGTGAGTTAAAACCCCGGCAAGACCAATGATATGCACTGCTGATGACCTCCAATAAGAGTGGAACCCGAGGCGTATTGGGTCACCAGAATGACTGCGCTAGGACAGGAGGACGATTGTCCAACCGAGAGCGATGTGAGAGTGATGTCCTCAGATCACGCAACCACCTACGAGTAATCGTTCAGGTACCAACCCACTGTGAAACGACGGTTTCTTAAGCGGTTCCAAACACCTTCAAAATGAGCCCACTCTACCCTCCGCTGCCCTTCTCTTTTTGGGTCTCACGAACACCACAAAAGGGCCGACTGACTGCAGACGGTTCACACCGCAGAACGCTTTGGCGAAAAAATCGAAATTAACCCGTGAAAAGCATCAAGTGATCTAACTCCCCCAATAGAAAGTTTTAGAGCCTTTGGGACCACATCGAGTAATATTTACTGATTTATAGGTGACTGTGACAGTCTGTGTCGAAACCAGTCCATATTTAGAATATAATTCGAAAATGGTGCGAGTCTTTTTGTCTGTTTTTACACCTGTTTTAGAAGAATATATATTTCTGATTTTATGCGGTGACTCGGTCTACATAGAACCATCAGGCATTAAATATGGAGCGAATTCGGGGGTGAGACGGCCCAAGTGGTTAGAGCGCGAACTTACTGACCGGAAGGTTCGAACCCGACCTCTGCCTCTCGACTTCCCCTGTTTAGGCTTGGGCAACCTGACAATATCCCAGCCCTCGTGCAAGCTTGGGATTGCATGGCAGTTAGGCACCGAAAGGGTGCTACAACTGAACGATTTTCTTCTAAATGAATTCGTAATCTTGACCAGAATGTGAACGCGTGGCTCATGATTTGTGCTTTTGGAAAGGTCAGATAAAACCATTCAAACACAACAGAACTAATGCATCGTTCTACATTGTACGAAAACGTGTACATGTGCACCCAACTGCCAAGAACCATTATGATCATTTATGCCAACTACGGTATTCGTGAAGATTAAGTTCCTTTCAAAATGAACTGTGATAAAAAGTCATAATCGCTTAGCAGTTATACCCTTTTGGTGTCGAGCTGCCATGCCACCCAATGGGAGCACAAAGGCTGAGATACTGCCAAGCTGCCTAAGCCTAGACAGGAACAGTCGAAATGTCCTGGGGTTGGGTTCGAACCACGGACCTTAACCAATAAACCACCTCAAGCTAGGTACAGTAATAACAGTAGTTACAATAAATTCACATTTCGGTGATGCTGCGTTTTGCCATCCTTTGGTTTATCGATCTATCGGTTAGCTACCGGTTGACTGTAGACACACATGTCTAAACCTGTGGTATCGTTTCCATCAACTCATCTTCTGTCTGGCATCACAAGGATCTTTCCAACACTGAGTGAAAAAGAATGAACAACTCGGAGAATTTTTGTTCTAGACTTGTTCACCTTCAACCATGGTTGATGACTGGTCCCTAAATTTAACCAACTGGATTGAAAGAGCTTGAAATCACTTGTCTAACGATGCATGGGTTTGACGTATTTTGAGCGAGATGCTCACGTCTTTTGAGGTCAGAATCGATAGAAGTCCGTTGTATGAATACTCATTTGCTCAGCACTTTTTGCACCTACTGATAGCAGTAGAAAAGGACGAACTTTCATGCGGAAATCCCGGAGAGTATTTTCGACCCCAGTCGTGCAATTCAAGAGCTTTAAAGGTTCGACTGTATAGTTATCCGACTGTCAAAATGCTGTCAGGGTCTCACATGGAACTCAGTTGCACCCACCGTTTATGCGCTGCATGAAGGTGGTCCCTTGTTTCCTTTGGGTTGATGTTCCAGGCAGCAGAGTACTTATTCTCTGGAAGACATTACTTATAAGGTGAAGAACTTTTCACCAGCTGACGCAATGATCACTAGATAAATATCTAGTACCAACCAGACGTAGTTAGTGAAATACACTCATTTGCAAACCAGTTTGGTCTTGCGGGAGACTCACCTGGAACCCAGCTGAGTCTTTCGTTTGTGATATTTCTAAGGTTGACGGAAACTCGGGGACTGTGCCTGCCTGATGAACCCCAAGAAAGTCGAGACCGGTGGTGGGCTGTCGAATAACTTTCAGTAACCTTATAAGTAGTACATCACGTTTATAGACGTAGTTAGTGTTTGTTTTTAATTCTGATACATGTGATAATTTACGAATCACGTCACTATATGTATATACATGATTCATTCCCGGTCTTTTGGTTCGTTGCGGTCAAACTCGGGAGTTTCCAGTTGAAACAGCGGTACTATGAAGTCGGTCAACACTGAAAAGACAACAAGCACTGTACAGCCGTTTCATCCTTAACGGAAATCATTGGCAGTGTAAATTTCACGAAAATCTAGGGTGTCTTGAAACCGAAACCTCCGCCCATTCGTTACCGAACGGAATGTCGAAACGCGGTTCGAAACTTCCTACTGGAGTTCCATGAGATGCGCACTGCTGATCACTTCCAGTAAGGATGAAACAGCTGAGCAGTGCTTCTTGGTTATTCAACATGGACTGACAGAACGAACTCCCCAGTGATTCGGGATATCCAGTCCCAGGTTTTACTTTTGCGATGTCTTTCCTTGTCTGTAAAGCTTTTAGCTGTAAACCTGTCTGCTTTCTTCAGGCTGATAAGCGTACTGGTTAAAAATCTCCCTGTGAAAACCTGACCAATCAAACAGGTCCAAGTCGTTTGTGAGGCCTATTGTTTGTCTAACTCCGGGAACCCCAAAGTGGAGCTGCGGATGGTTTCATTCAGAAACGATTTATCGCTTCATACCCCCTAGAGGATCATAAGGCTTTGCGCATTGGAAGAGCTCTCACCTGTCCCACACTGAGTGGCCGTTAGAGTGGAGTCAGAAGCCATCAGATGAAAACAACGGGAAGACAGTGTATAAGACGTCGACATTTCAGGTGTTTTTCCATCACAGATGTAAACCACTATTCTGTCACGTATAAATACATGGTGACAAGGACCGAACACGGAGCATCACTTTGTGTCTCATGAGAAAATGTGGGCGAAATCGCATTGTGCGCAGGCAGACGGTTTGAATTTGTACTCCGTTCTGTACTCTGTTCTGGTTGGTATCGCTTCAGAAGGCCGACTGTTCTGAGGTTTAGTTTGCAGGCCAAGAGACAGCGCACACACGCGATGACCCCAAGTTGCGTAAAATGTGTTTTTCTGGCTGAATGAATCGTGGAGATTTTTTTTTAAAAATAGTGTAACATCCATTGAGACAGACAAATCCATCGGTTTTCTAGGATTTCCATCGCACGCGAGATATGTTAGCCATGAACATCCGGAGACCTAGGATGAAACCCAGCTCCCCTAGATGTAGAGGCTTTACTGGGCAGCCGGAAACGTGAAGTTTGGAAAAATTTTCAGTTACTTTGGAACAATAAGAAGACATAATTTGAGAGATGTCGTAGTTTCAAGCTAATTCCATCAGTCGCGTGGGTGAAACGTTCGACATTTATAAATTGCGAACATAGTAACAACGGGTTAGTTGCATCGGAAAAGATTGCTTTGTAGAGAGAAGTAGTTCAGCATCATTTCCAGGACACCTTGAATCAATAGCTCAGGTGTACTCAAGCTGGGCGGTCTTAGCAACATTGCTTCACAGAAAGCCAGCAGTTTCCAGCTCTCACTGCTTTAAAGTGAGTGAGCAGGGTCAGCTAGGTGGTCTGTCCTAGAGTTATGGTCTGCAATCGATGACCTCAAGTTCCGTTTGGCTGACAGTGGTGCTGATTCCTTGTAACTGATGCGGTTTCCGATGTCACCATGGTGTCGACTGGTGTGCCTCTCCGGAAGCCGGAAATTTCCCCTGACTGGCCAATCCGCAGCGCGCGTTTCCCACTGAGTGAATTGGTGTTTTCAACTGAACTTGCTTGTGTGTGATGGAAACACTCAAATCTGGGATACTGTTTACTCCAGTTTGGACTTACGATAAATCGCATGCCGTAATTTCCCGTGGGGAATGGAATCCGCAGACCATCCAAGAACGCTAGAGCCTCTGTCCCACTTCACTCATTGAAATGGTGAATATTGTACATGTATTGTGATGCGAAGTCTCTCAGGGAGTTAGCTGAAGACTAATAACTGCAGCTCCTTACTCTCGACAGGCCCCCGGAATCTAACTTTCAGATGACGTATGCAACATTATGTAAACTTCCATGTGGTAGGCGGTCCTGTCCACCGAGCAAATGCCTCGCGGCACAAGCCTCACCAAGCTGCTAAAGGTAAGGAGCTGCATATACGTAATGCACTACTCATAAGATTGTCGAAAATTCTTCGACAGCCCACGACCGGTTTCGCCCTTCTTGGGGCTCATCAGATAGGCGCAAATTAGTGTATTTCTCGAAAAACAGTCGAATTTGGGTTCAAGTAGAACATAAGGTTGACGGAACCTCGGGGACTGCGCCTACCTGATGAGCCATAAGTGGAAGGACGAACCGGTCGTGGGCTGTCGAAGAATTTTCGACAATCTTATGAGTAGTGCATTACGTATATGCAGCTCCTTACCTTTAGCAGCTTGGTGAGGCTTGTGCCGCGAGGCATTTGCTCGGTGGACAGGACCGCCTACCACATGGAAGTTTACATAATGTTGCATACGTCATCTGAAAGTTAGATTCCGGGGGCCTGTCGAGAATAAACCAGTGAGTAATCAACTGACACTGTCTAAAATGCGCCGGGTTTTCCAAAGTTGCTAACATTAGTGAAAAACTGTTTGTCATTTGACCCTTTCTCTGGGTCAATCTGGATATCAACTTTGTGGAAGTGACTTTCTGCCTCCTGTGAGGCCACACTCAGGGAGAGAAAACTTCTAGCTGGTTCCTTGAAGCTGCTGTTGAAGTTCCTTCCTCTGGATGGACAACTCCTCAGACGGAACATTTTTGATTGGTTGTTCGTCTGCTGGCCGAGCTTAGCAGTTGGACTGCAAAAGTCCTCTCACTAATCGAGGTAACATCGTCAGTGCGGGGTCAAATGACCAAGTTTCGAGTAAATTTTGGTCAAAATAACCCTTAGAGGTGACGGATAATCCATCAGATTACATAATCACACTTTCAACAGGAGGTATTTTTGACCTCGTGCGTATGGACTTGAGTTTTTTGCTCACTATGTACAATCAGCAATGGAAATAACTGGCTGTGTCAGGAATTGAACCCCGAACTTCTGATGCGCGAGGCAAGTGGGGTACACTAATTCAACCAGCACATGCTAGAGGAGTCAGGCGGATCAATCGCACCATTCAAGTGTACAAAGGTTCGCTTGTTCGAACGCGGCAATTCGGCTGCACCAATTGCCTCTTAGTGGAGTTGTGATACCAAGCTAGTCCGATCACTAGCCAAATATGACCACGGATGAACACTTCTGATGAGCTTTAACAAGGGAGAACCTCAAATGCACCGTTCCCTACCTTGAACTGACCAGAATGATTGCTCCAGGAAAGGAGGACGGCTTTCCGAAAGTCTACGGACGGTCAATTTGTTTAGCTATGTAGTCATCGAACCTCATAGTATTTGGTCTTTGTCGATAAATGGCGCACTGAAATTGTCCAGATGTTAAAGGGTGGGAAAAGAGCGTTTGGGTAATGAAAATCTTACGATGGGAAGGTCCCAACTAATCGGTGTCCACCTAATCGGTTTTACTAGGGGAACAAGGTTTCATATGGGCGAATCCGGCACCACCCTTGTCACTCCGCGGAACAAACCACTTTTTGTCAGTCTCTTTAGGTGCGTGCACGCGCCGAACTTCTCAAAAGAGTCCACACAAACTTTTTGAAATGATCTGACAGGCGTGTTTTGTCAGCAGTCTGAAGATAACTCCTTGTCAAGCTAAGATGTTCTCGTGGATGTTCACTGGGCCTCGTCGTACGAGACCTTCCACGATGTCGTCTTACAAGACATCTTACGAAAGCTGCCAGCAATGCCTAACAGGAACGAGGCAAGATACTAAAATGCACTGATCTTCCACCCAAATTGGCCTTATCGGGAGAATCCCAGCTAAATCTGAAGAATAGCATAAACGAGACATCCAGCGGGAATTCAGCTGAGACTTCTACTAACGTCTAGCATCTTGAATGGGGGAGGTATGAGGCACGACGATGCCAATCGAATTCCCTTTTGTCCAGATGCAGCGTTATTCCACATGCGCAAAGTTTGGCATTCAGTGCGCTGGGATAGGTTGCTTGAGGTTGCAACGTTCCAGAATGATGACGCCTCGATGAGTTTGTCACACTTGCAAAATTGTCTCATACGCGAACGTTTAGTAGGCTGACGTCCCTCCAAACAACAATATGAACATGCGTCTTGAAAGATTGCAATCAAAGATTGTTCAGCAACCTTATGAGTAGTATATTACCTCCATCAATTCGGTTTTGTACTTGAAGGTCTATTGCGGTAAACATCATGTTTTGGGGCTAACAGCGTCTAACACTGATGGCTCCGGTAGGTCTACTGGCTGTTAATCTGCTCACCGATGATGTCATCGCAATGGGTGACCAAAATTTTAGTTGTCGAACTCGGCGATTAGGTCAAGTGTCACACCAACGAAATCCTGGCGTTATTTGGAGATTCAGCTACTGTTTACAATATGAACCACTCTGCTTGCTGAAATTGTAAAACTTTGAGGGTTTCAAGTAAATTTCAACGAATTTCCCATCAGCGCCCAGATAAGCTGAAAAATAATCTGGTTTTCAAGTAGAAAACCAGCCTTCTGGGAAATCGGGGACTAGGCATACCTTAAGAACTCAAAAAAGACCAAAACAGGTAGTATGCTGTCGAATGGCCTTCAGCAACTTTGTGAGTAGTGTGTTTCATCGAGCCGTACTTTGTTTACGTTCCCATGGCTTTCATTTGTCCTGGCGCATTTTTCTCGCGAGTCCACACTAAAGGAGGTAAAAAGCACTGGACTCGAGTCCTGCTCTGATTGGGGCTCATCGTTGGTCGCGTCGCGCTTTCACCTCCTGACAACTGACATTTGAGGCGAGCCTGTTATCATTACCCCGCCTAAATTAGCCCCTCTGGACAGACGATTCGTCTACCCGAAGCCTCGAACGACGACCCAGTAACTGCACTGATCGTATTGTTCAACTGACCCATCTATCGGGGCTTCCCAGTCAACCGATGATCTGCAGTGCTGATCAGCTCCAACTAGAGCGAAATTCGGTGTCAGTACTCCTCTCCTTTGTTGAGCACTCACCGGTGCAATTGCACCTGGACAAAAAAGGACTATTTAAACCAGATTGATATGAATTTTCCGTAACCACCTATCCTTTTTGTTTCTCAATCCGAAGTTGAGTTCGAAGGCACCTCAAGGAACTCGATGGCAAAAGAGCAGATCTCCGAACAGTAAGCATGCTTTTCATGTCAACGCATCATTTTGCGTGCTTTAGGTAGGCGGACGCTCATTGCTTGGACAGCGTGCACAACAACAAAAAAGTATTCTCCTTACAAAACACACTACTTACAAACTTACTTACAAACTGTTTGAGATATTCATCTTTGGTTCAGCCGTTAACACAAACTTCATTTACAGTTAGTTAGTCAGATAAACTTTATCTTGTAAAGCCGATGTAGAAGCAGTGGACAAAGGGCTCCGGTTAAATCCACTCTTGGGCGCAAACCGACAGGCATCTTTTAGACAGTTCGATGAGAATTCGGGCCCAAATGTACACCAGAAGGAACTACGCAGCTTGAAGTCCTGCACTCGCTGATGGTACATTTTCTTTTCTGTTTACCTCTTATTGGTAAGTGAAAATTATCAAAAAGGAACTGGAAACCTTTAATAGCCTGCTCATCAAATCCACGGTAATCGTTCGTACAACTGTCAGTCCAGCGCTTTGCTGTGGTTTAGAGCAACAGAGCACTTTTACCAGGTTTTCACCACGCTCCCGCCTGTTGCACACAATCTCACAATAACCGTATTGCGCTAAATCGATCAACCGACTTGTTTTAATGGGTCTTTTTTTATGCGGGAACGCCTGCTAGGTTTAGAAGGAATGAGAGTCCAGTTCTAAAACACACGATCATTAGGAAACTGACGTCCTAGATGCCTCGCAAGCACTCAGGTAGGTAGTGTACAATCACAGAAACTCTGTTCATTCTTTTTGCATGACATCTCTCCAAACAGGGGGTCGATCGTTGATGCTGTTTTCATTTCAAACTGTGACCTCTCAAGTGACTTTCCCATTAGTACTGTCGTACCTAACAGCTTTCGGTTGCCTGGAACACCAAAAATCTAGTTGAAATAATGACTCGTGAGTAATCGCATTTCTTCAGTTCAAAATCATCTTTCCAGAAGTTGGTCTTTTTGTCGTTACTGCGTGATAAATTGTTAATATCTTGATAATACCTTGATGATATGTTCAAAAACACCGGGGCTAAAGGGTCACCTACACCGTATCAAAGACCGATTGACTTGGTACCACCATACCTGCTTCGGACGTTCACTTATTCCTTGTACGTTTAAAGTACTAAATTCTATGCTTACGCATGTTGCCTACCTCCACAAACCCATGTTTTCTCTTTTCTACTCAGTCTTGAAAGAACACAAACTAGGAATCCAAGCGTAACCGTCAGAGCGGCGGTTGCACTGGGTACGCCCAACAAGTGTGACGATGATTTGGACACGATTTCCTTTCATCCATCCTCTATGGCCCAACTGTCCAGATGAACTGTGCCTCAGAACCCCTTTGAATTCAGTAAATGCGGCAATAGATCTAGGTCGGGAGGAGTGCATCAACGACAACTCGGTTATGACGACGAGGGTTAGTGGACTCAATGCTCAGCCAACTGGAGACGCGGCAATCGATACCTCTACGTGGTCAGGTGTCCCCGTTCGTCCAAACGACCGATTCGCACTACCAGCGGGCAACGAGATCAAACTATCCGAGGACAGTGTCGCTTCCGCAGGCAACCACCCCCCAAACCCCAACAAATGTCGGTTTATGTTGTGTACCGGCTGTGGAACAAAGATTATGCAATCCCATCTGTTGTGTCTTTCGGACGGAGAGCTTTGGCACACAGAGTGTCTACGATGTTGTGAATGTGGGAAGTCACTTCATGCAGAAGCCAGCTGCTTCAATCGAAGTGGGAGCATCTACTGCAAAGAGGATTATCATAGGTAAGCAACGGATCACTCGATTGTCTATGGTTACCATGTGTGATGTTACTTACCCTTCAACATTGGTCCGGCACCATAGACTATCTCAGTTGATGGTGCGCGCAACCATCTGACTCCAGCTTGCTCTCAACTAGGCATCCAGACAGAAGTCTTCTGGAACCTTGAAGCAAATCATTAATAAAGCCGTCGTGGACCACTAAGGGTTGAGCTAGTCAATCAATCACCCATCGATTGGTTCAGTGCTCAGCTAATTTGGGGCCAGACATTTCAGTCCAAACTCAATCAAATCATTAGATTCACGTGTTCCGGAGGCGTCACGTGAATAGACATTCTTATCTCCCTATTCAAGGGCTCCACCTGTACAAGCAAAAAGTGATCATTTTAGCCTTACAAAACGTAGTGTCGGTTTAAAACCGTTGATCTATCGTGATAGCAGCGTGTGTGACGGTTGATATAATGTTACAAAGTGTTCAGCTTTACTTTGGACCCGTTTTAAAGTTTGATGTGGTTGAAATTTTGGTCACATGTTGTTTTCTGTGCACAAAATTGCTGAACAACGCAGGACTGAAATCAAGAGCTTTCAGGGATCGTATGTAAGGACATCCAGGAGAGAATATATGGTTTCCTGCATCTTGAATTCTATGCTCTTCCGTCCGCGGCATGTTAGGTCTAAACGTCGTAGCTAGCGTGGATGAATGTGTGATCCTGGGGGAGGGTACACAGTAATCGCCTATAATTGGGGCTTATTCGTTGCAGGAAAGTTCCCCGTAAAGAGAAGATTGGTTCAAGTAGAACATAAGGTTGACGGAAACTCGGGTGACCGCGCCTACCTGATAGGCCTCAAGAGGGGAAAAACCAGTCGTGGGCTGTCGAAGGGTCTTCAACAACCTTATGAGTAATGTATTACGTTTGAGAAATGGTGTACACAGTCCACAAAGTACAGAATGCCAAAACAGTCGAACATCACCTTAAGTAACACTTTAAAAGCCAGTCAGCAGTCGAGGAACTTTCATCACCCCTAAAATTAGTAGTATATGCTACATTCTTAGTTTGCAAGTGAATTTTAACACTGGAATAATTTACTTTCAGGTCAAATGCACACCAAATAAAACAGCCCTCCTCTGACGAAGGCTTCCTTACATGTATCCGAAGTTATTTGTCCTGTTTGTCAACCGTCACTAAACTCATATTGTCCAATCTTCAAACACAATGTGTTGAGTGTGGTTTTTGGACTCGTACAACTTTAGATAGCATCACAACTTGTTGCATAGTCTTCCGTCGAGCCCAGTGAGATTATTTTGTATAGTTCTGGGCACGGAGGGCGACAAGATGTGAATTTCTTTTTTGATGGCGCCTATCACTGAAATGTAACCTTGACAACAACGAACACCGAAACTGTGACACGCTAGACGGGCCTGTTGTCACCAGGCCAGCTGACTCAATGTCTGTGAGCCACAAACTTATTCGTACTCGAGGAGGATTCATTGTTGTTGCATATGCGATCGATGAGCGATCGATGAGCGATCGATAAACCACCAACAAGTTGTACAAGTGATGAGCTCCAATAAAAACAACCATACAATCCAGTGGCTCCTATTTTCGGCCCATACCAACCAATCCGTGGCATCGCGTCAGAACAAGCCAAGAACAGGTCAGGTGTGGACTTAATGTGGACGTAAATGTGGACTGAAATCGAAAAGTAACCTTAATCTGGACTACCGAAACAAATGGAGCGGGAAAGATCGTGTGACCAACTACTCGTTGAAAATAGAATATTTCCCTTCCCGTGTCGCACCGTAAAATACGTTCTGACTTGCAGAGGAAAACGCTACTATTGAAGGTGGTATTTTCGAGGCAGGAACATGACACGCGATACTTGGATTCGCGATTTGAACTATACAACGCCACGATTATTGGAGCACGCGAGATTTCGTTCACAAATCGCCGCATGGGCGAGCCAAATATTTGATGCAGTTCCAAGTGCTGGGTCAGACTAATTGATCGGTGTGGCTGGTAGTGTAGGACAGGTTGTGTTGTACTGGAAAACTGAGCAAAACGCTCTGCTAAAGGTCCCACTCACTTCAAGTTGGTTTCCGAGAAGTATCCGGAAGCACAGATCCCTGTTTGTGTGTCTGAAAGTAGCACCATTTAGTGAAGTTCTCGTTTGTGTTGAAGGTGAAATAAAAAAGAGGTGAACCTTGTTTCCGGTTCGTTTTTTTTCTTGGGACTTTCCACAGTACAGCTCGGTAGGCTCTGTTAAACGAACGATCAATGTTCATCCGTTATTATCCGGTTGCGTGTAAAACTGGCCTTGCCTCTAAACAGTGACACAGTAGCACAATTTATACTCGTTTTTTAAACGTAACACACTACTCCTAAGGTTGTTGAAAGTCTTTCCACAGTCTGCGACCGGTTTCCCGTTTCTTGAGGCTCGTCAGGTAGGCGCGACCCCGAATTTCCATCGGCTTTATGTTCTGCTTGAACCCAGATGGGACGGATTTCGACGGATACTCTCATTTGCACACGAATTTGGTTTTGATAAAAGGCTCACCTGAATCCAGCCTAATCTGTCGTTGAGAATGGTCAACTCCAACCAAATCTGTTGCGCCAGATGGCCTCATGTTTCAGTTGGTACGATATTCGAGATATCACAATACGTCGTTGTCGAGATGGAACGCAATACTCCCAACGTTACTGTCCGTGAGCAGTTTCGCCGTTCCTGACGGGAATTCAACGACTGCCTCCTTCTGATGACGCTTAAGAAGGGCAAAAACAGTCGTGGGCCATCAAAGAGTTTTTAGCAACCTTATGAGTAGTGTGTTACGTCTAGTTCAATTTATATTTTGTGCAATGGAAATGACCTCAACGTTGATGGTATACTTCAGCGTTAGGATGACAGCTATCCATTGGTTATTCGTTATGAAATATCCTCACAAAGCCAGTTCTAAACAACTCAAACTTGTCCATGCCCTATACTGTTTCAACTGCTTACCAGCTTACCAGGCTTGGTAGAGATACTGTCACGTGACTGAGCTGCATTCCCTTTACGCAGTAGTTCCAAAGGGGTTTTGCCCTCCAGTATCGAATATCAACATGGACATCTTGTTGGATTCTCCCCCGGATGCACACGGGTTCACTCACATGAGTTCAGTACGTTCATGCATCAGTGAATATTCGTAACCATGGCAATAAGCATCAAAGGTGGTTTGGTGGACGGAGAAGATGTCCTCATGTTCCTACTCATTCATACAAGAAAGTGGTGTGTTACACCCCTTCAGGGCCACTGGGTAAGGCTAAACTGAGAGCGAGCGTTTCATCCACTAAAAACCTGCGTGCTTCGCTGCCTACAGCCATGATTTGTTTGAAAGACTTATTGTGAAGAAAAGAATAAAGGTGGACGGGGTAAGGGACTTAGTGCTGGCTTGCTACAATCATTCCGAGGTATCTGCACCTCCAAATACTCATTCAGGTAATCTGGATAGAAACTGATAACAAGAACACCAGTGGCATCGATTAGCAGCCATATCTTCCAGCGTCTCCAACTAGGCGCGGTGGGGATTACACGGAAGACGAGATAGCACCCAAACGTTTCGAAAAAAGCAATCGCTTCGGTAAACGATGGTTCGGCTTGCACAATATATGGCCTAATCAGCGCAGCTTCTGGTGCTGGACGCATTTCTCCGCTGTACAACCAAAAACCCGCTTTTTAACTGCCTCGTTACGGATTCGCCGACACCAACCCACACGCGCGCTACTCGAACTGGCCAAGTCTCACAGCCATACAACAAAGAAACCCACACTGTAGTCTGATAAACACGTCCTTTCAGATTCAGTGATATACCGTCTTGATGACACAGGTGTCTCAAATTAGCAAACAGGACCCGGGCCTTGCAGATTCGTGCATTGACTTCATCTGCCATACTACAATCAGAACTAATAAAAATTCCAAGGTAAGCAACATCGACTGCCTCTCCCTGGATTGTAAGTGGCGTGTTTATCGACTGCATTCAGGAGCATGACCTTAAACTTTGTAGGTACAAAGTGCACGCCACAGGACTTTGGTCAGTTCATCTAAAAACACCTGCGCCTTCTCCTCCTCTTCAAAGATAAGAGCGATGTCATCTGCATATTCCAGATCGACAAGGTTTTCGTAAGCGGCTACTTGAACACCAGGGTTTTGAAGAACTTCCAGCCCTCGTCTCGTTATTTCGTCGATCGAATGGAGAGAGTGGGTACCCTTGACGGACACCGCTTTGAGCGCGGAAGCTTTTGGAGAGCTCTCCGTATACCCTCACACATCCGGAAGTCTGAGAATACAAATAAATTCCAGGGCATTCCTTCATGGACAAGCGTGTCAAGGAGAACAGACCGGTCAACCGAGTCAAATGCGCCTTGGAAATCCAGGAATACTAAAACTGTGGGTCATTTGTACGTATGGCGTTTTTCTAGCACCTGACGGAGTGTGAAGACTTGGTCAACGCAACCCCTAGCAGGCCGGAATCCTACCTGCTGCTCTCGAGCCAGTTTTTCACGAGTCACCTTAAGGTGACGAAGCACAAGTGACGCCAACAGTCTCGTTACGACCGGGATCAATCTGTTTCCCCTCAATACGAGTCCTTTTTTGAAAATGGGCACTATCACCGACTCCTTCCAATTGTTTGGAACAGATTCCTTTACCCAAATGCACAGGAAAGCGTTGACTGAAGACTTTGCGGCCATCTTCGAACAGGGAGGTCATCCGAACCAGAGACTCGGTGGCGCTTGAGGGAACATACGCATTCATAAACTTCCGAGGCCGTAGACGGTTCCGCTTTCTGCGTCAGTTGTGGGTTCCAACCACGATAGTTGTTGTTCAAAACATTCTTCCCATTAGTACGTAGTAATAATACTCAGGGGCTGATATACCGAATGTTGCTAGCTTCATAGATATTAGTTAAGTTGCTGCGGATCGCGAAAAAGCTTGGCGGGTGATGCGGAAAGCTGTTTCTCCAGAAGGTCCATGGTTCAAACCCAACCATCGCATTTCCACTACTCCTGTCTAGGTCTAGCAGCACCTCAGTTTTTGAGCTCTTTTCGAGTGGCAAGGCAGCTAGACATCAAAAGGTGTCTACAGCTGAATGACCACTTTAACTTTGTTATTCGGCTGTGCCGTACGGTGTGTGTAGTTGACCCCATATATGGAGAACATATGTCCGTACCGAGTTTAACAAAGTGTGGCACCTTAGACATTTTTAGGCTTGGTTTGTCCGATGACTTATGTTTTGACGACCCCGCTTCAAAGCTCCATATGGAAGCCTTCAAAATGGCTGCAGATCGCTTTTCCACTTTCAAATCTCTTAAGCTTGTTGTTCCATCAACTGAGATGAGTTCGAGATGGCAGGAACCTAGTAACCGAAGGGTCCGCGGTTCGGACCCAACCTAGGCATCCCGACCGCAATCTGACAGTATCTCAGCCCTCGTGTTTGCTTCGAGTGGCATGGAAGCCAAGCACAAAAATAGTCTTGAACAGAACCCAGGTAGATATAGCTTACGGGTAGAACGGGAGACATCTGATGAACGACAGGTAGTGGATGAGAATCTTGACCAACCGGGATACTCCGAATTATGCTCAGTTTAAGCGTTGTTCAAGCTTTCTTTTCAAGACAGCCTGCAAGCACCTAGAGCTGAACAGAGCTGTTATGATCGAACACCTAACTATATCAGAGGCAAGATTCCCCAGGTTCGAGCACGCGAACACTAGTGTGAACATTGGTCGGTGGATGTTGCTTTTCATCTGCCCTATGCATCACCCACACAAGCCCCCGTTTGACTTTGTCCAGTCGAGCGTACTTAATACCTTGAGCTTCACTCACTCACTTAACAAATATACAACTTTCGCTGTTACTACTCTTGAGTGCATGCATGCATGCATGCATGCATGCATGCATGCATGCATGCATGCATGCATGCATGCATGCATGCATGCATGCATGCATGCATGCATGCATGCATGCATGCATGCATGCATGCATGCATGCATGCATGCATGCATGCATGCATGCATGCATGCATGCATGCATGCATGACTCTGTCCATCTTGACATGCTCTCTCCGGATGCGCCCGACACTTCAAAGGCGAGCAAGAGGGTGTGACCCTTGAAACCTTCACAACCCTTCTCCACCTCCTCCCGTTCGATCCCTCGAGTCCACTAAACAGAAGCACGTGCTCCATCAAACGTAAACAAGAATGATGGACTCGTGTTGAGCAATCGTCATGCAATACACAAGATGTGTCCTTCCACTTCTGTCGGGGGTGGCGGCGACAAGGAGGACTTTATGAAGAAAAAACAACAAAAACAACAACAACAACAAGGTAGAACATGTTGCGGGGCTTTGTAATCTTCCGGAAAAATTTCCTTCAGTCGAGGCTTCTTTGTTCAACCCACATATTCAGGTGTTGCTTACAGTGGGTCATTCCCGATAGAAACAAATCTGAGGATATGGATTTTTTCACAGCATAACGACTGTTGCGAGGCTACAGAGGCTACAAAACAAAACAGAATTTTTCGATAAATGCACTCATTTGCAAGTCAATTTGGTTTTGCGAGAGACTCACCTAGAACCCAGCTGAATCTCCCGTTTGTGATGTTTCCAGGCAACTGAATGTGCTGCACAAGGCCGCCTCATGTTCCATTTGCTACGATATTCGAGATATTGCGATGCATGTATATACGTAACGCAGTACTCATAAGGCTGCTGAAAATTATTCGACAGCCCACGACCGGTTTCGCCCTTCATAGGGCTCATCAGGTAGGCGCAGGTAGGCATAGCAACTGGGACATGAGGCGGCCTGGTGCAGCACATTCAGTTGCCTGGAAACATCACAAACGGGAGATTCAGCTGGGTTCCAGGTGAGTCTCTCGCAAAACCAAATTGATTTGCAAATTAGTGTATTTATCGAAACCAGTCCAATGTGGGTTCAAGTAGAACATAAGGTTGACAGAAACTCGGGGACTGCGCCTACCTGATGAGACGAAGAACGAAACCGGTCGTAGGCTGTCGAAGAATTTTCAGCAACCTTATGAGTAGTGTACTACGTATAAAACAGAATTTTATTCCTTGTATTGATTGTTCCCGTCAAAGAATAACCCTTCTATAACGCGCGCCTTCGTAGAGTCGCAAGCAGTCCGACCAGATAAAGATGTATCGTTGCGGTCCAGAAGGCTTGACAGCTGTTCTGCCTACTGGAACATGGTTTCCTTGTTGACCCGTCCTCATGCAAAGGTTTCTCCGATCATCCGAATAATTAAGTCTGCGTAACATTGGAGAACTGACCAGCCAAACATTTCGAGTAAAAAACATGCCAACCTTGATGGCTTCGTGCCTCTTACTACTCAGCAGAGGGCAGGTCCTGTTTGACATCTTTTGATGCTGCGGTTCGCCATACATTTAATGGTTCTCGTCAGAGAGAATGCACCTGTCATCTGGCGTCAATCACTGTGTATTGTGATTTCACATGTGTGTGTCTGAGTCACCCGAACGCCCAGGTCTAGTGCGATTTCGGTTTCTGGTTCGAATCAGCCGTTCTCAAGACCGAAGGAGAATACTGCCACATCGTTCGACACCTTACAGTTGATACACCAGTCAGCAACTAGCCGTTTAGAATGTGAGGATTTCCCCGGTAAGCTTAATTACTTCGGGTCAGATAGTCACCAACAGGAGCCCAGAATTTGAATTCTGCGGTACCCTGGTGACGTCCAAATCTATCCATTGTGGACGACCCATCAGAAAAAGAGCGTTCTTAGTCTGTGTTTTGCAGGAATACCCGTTGTAAGTGACGTGTTCAACGGTGTTACCTCCTGTGGGTGGCAGCTAAATTTCCTGTGTGAACGGCTTACCTCTGTTGACACCAGGAGGGCACACCGGACCCGAAAAGCCCCACAACCAGTTCTTCAGACGGCATCCAATCTCAGAACTGCAACAGCACCGATCCATTTATCCCGTCATGATTTAAATTTACATCTCAGAGATGAAAGCAGTAAACGTAAACTCACCATCTAGCTCGACGGATTTTGTGCAACTGACAGCTGATGCTGTGTCCCCCTTCATTTGTTCAGAAACAGATGGAACAGAATACTGTGGTAAGTTGGTTTGGATGACATAATCAGCTCAATGCAAGCCGCCATCCATTAGTACGTCCGCCACAACAGCAAGGAGTTCTATTTTCAATGCATCCTAAATCCGGTTTGAACCTGGAGTTATAGTGCATTGGACGGGAAGAGATGGCCCAAGTGGTTAGAGCGCGAATTTACTGACCAAAAGGTCCGTGGTTCGAATCCGACCTCTGCCTCTCGACTTTCCCTGTCTAGGCTTGGGCAATTTGGCAGTATCCCAGTCCTCGTGCTTCCTTCGGGTGGCATGGGAGCTAGGCACCGATACGGTGCTACAGCTGAACGGTCACGGCAGCGAGGGTGCCATTCACGCTTGGAAACCCACAGAGTGCTCAAAGAGGCTTGGTTTATTCCGTGGACAACCTCAGTGCCTCCGGAGTGGCCTGACTGTTACTCATTAAATTTTGGAAAAACAAAACCAACCTTGCTACAGCATTCTAGGTTTTCGTACAGCACTCATCTACAACTGAGGCTAGCCAAAACAGGTAACCGATTGGTCGAAAGTAATTCCCGCTAAAGCTACTTAAGCTTTGGACTGAGATCTCACCGTTTTTAATTTCAGCTCCCTCAACTAAGTCGTTTTTGGGACCGAATTGACGCTTTTTGAACGCTTACATCCACCTAAAGCATGAAGTACAGGTGTAACGGCGGGTACTACTGATGAGGCATGCGAGTAGTCTGTGGCCTTCCTGAAGCTCCGTGTCTGATGGAAGGTGGAGTTTATTAGGGAACTTGTGGAACTGCTTTGCAGTATTCGTTTACAATTGCGTGATGGCCAATGAATATCCATGAAAGTTCAAGAAGACGCGTGAGAATGTTTAGTTTGCTTTAACATTTTTTGTCCGTTATTTATAGACTACAATGACAATTGTGGAGAGCTTTTGGGCACATGGTTCCCTGACCGTCTCTTCTCACTGAAATGTCATTGAACTATCGAGGATGCACGGTGGAAGCTGATTTGGAATGAGGTGTACTTTTTAGGAATGCTGTGCACTTGAAAGTCCCCCAATATTTATAGGTTTTGTTTGGGCATTTGTTCAGAGGTGGGCAACATAAGGGCGACAGAGTAGTACACGAGTGCTGTCCACCAAGTGCACAAAAACCTTCCTTTAAGCGAGTACTAATGCACTGCCTCCACAACTAAACACTTAGTGACCTGTCCAGGTGTACGACTTAGGTGACACTCGTCACGAACAGACTGGACCTTACCGCGGTGTGACGGTGTGACCGCGACCTACTGGTGGGTTCCCGTACGACACTCGCAGTGCCCGGTTGGTCACCGGTTAGAGATCTGAGGAACGCAGTCGCCTGGTTAGGGAGTTGGTGCATGGGTGGTGACTAGTTCTGTTTAAATTGAGCTTCACTCACATTTCACCCTAAAACACCGCTGCCTTGCGGTCAGGCTTCTGAACCAAAGGCTTTGATTGAGGACCCAAACCGTCCTCCCATCTAGATCTTGGCTCCCTGACAGTTTCCCGGCCCACGTACAACCAGTACGACAGTAAAAACATCAGTGCTAAACGCTGATGTCATGCTTTCGGTGATGATGATAGACGACATCAGAAAGAAAGCACTTTCTTTGATCGCCATGTGTGAATGGCTTTTCAGTCTCTCGTAGTACCTGATAGGTGATAAATGAAATGGGTTCCTTGTGTTGTCTTGCCTAAACCGTAATCACGTTTTGACCATCCCAATATTCACCAAGTACTCAAGTATTAGCCCGCTATTTACTGAAACATGGTCCCTTGCTTTATAAAGTCTCACCATCATCTCAAAGAAATCCATGCAAAATTTTTAAAAAAGCTGAAAAGCGATCAGTACCACCATTCATCCGGTAGGGAACCCGGTATGCAGTGTTTTGGAACAACCACCAAATAAGCGTCCCGCGTTTCGGAACGGCCATGGTCGCTCTTTGATGAAAGGTTGAACATATTTCAGCTAGAAAGGTCATGAAACGTCAGTTCAAGTGTGGTGTGTATGGCAATAGAGAAATCTGGTGGAATCAAATTGTTCTGGGAAACGAGGAAGCTAATGCAGATGGAAATGCCCAAAAACTTTTAGTTGCTTCACAAAACGGGACCAAAAAAGAGCCCGTTGGTAGACATCCTCAAGGATAATGTGGGGGGAAATCATCTTGACTGCTCGAGTGAATAGTTTGGACAACAGTTTGGCCAATCATCAGCACCTGTACCCATGTCTTCGAATTTCGCCACTCAACATGAGCCGCGGCCTTTGAGATTGGAATCCACCTGTTCAGCTGCTAAAGTGTAGATTTGCTTCCAGTGTGCTTCCAGTCGTCATCAGGGTCGAATGACCTTCCACCAACGTAATTCCAAGAAGACGGTGAGTCTTTTTGTTTTGCCTTGACCGGGTTGTTTCAATCGGTTTAGGAACAAGAACTCGTTCCGGCAGCTTGGGGCCATTCAGCTAAGCAAATGCTCCATCTCCGGATGTAACACAGTTACAGTGTTCAACAGCACTGCGACATCTGGTCTGGTTGAGCAAGATGCGAGTCTAGAAACACCAGACAGGGGTTTCACCAGGCATTACACCAAATGCCTGGGCAATGTCAAGCATGTCGCGACCAACCTTATCGATTAGCTACCTCGTTAGCGAAATTTTCGCCGACGATAAGCCATGAAGGGGCAAAGCGGACAAACGATTTCTACTGTGCGAGCCATAGAATCTTTGTGTTTTTCGGGGTGAGTTTCACGTGATTCTCCTTGAGTGTGGTGTGAAGCTTACAGGTCCTGGTGTGTAATCGATCACAATAGCGGGCCTGCCCTCATTTTTATTAGCTAGACCGCTTCGGTAATGCTTGTCTGTCGTTATGTGCCAGGATTGTGTTGGATGGGGAGGGGTCGGTGAATCCTACCCTCAATTTACTTATTTCAACGATTTTAGAAGGCGTAGGCTCCCCTCTCTCTTGGCCAGTTTATCTGCAGTTAAGCACCAGGTGTACACCTTATTGTACCGGTGTAATGCTGTCCATGTTGATGAGGACGGGGATGTCCAGACCCATTTGTTCGAATTCTTCTCAGGACTACTGTTTAAATCACGTGACACAACGCTGAAAACACAACAAACTGATAAACCGATATTTGCTGACTTTAAAAGGACATCATGGATGAACACTTACTGCTGAAAAAGAGTTAGCCGAGCGTTAGTCGTTCTTACATCGATATCTGTGTTTACCTTTGAAAATCAACTCTATGAACGCAACATTCCTAAACCTCCCCACACCACTCAGTGTCTATAAGTAGCGCAGAGGAGGAATAGCCTCACAAGACGAGTGTGACTTCCATCCGAGTAGTTGTCACTCGGAGAGTCAGTCGACACGTGACCACTTGATGTGGATTCCATGTTTGAAAGATGGGTGGCGCCAAGTCTTGTCTATGTACGCACTAATCTCACTGAAGATCAGCCTCTCGTCGCTAAATATTCAAACCACCAGCAGGGAGGTCGCGGGTTCGAAATTCCCTACCACAGTTTCGTAGGATGCGCACCGCCGACAATGAGGATGAAAAGCTGTATACCTACAACCAGCGGTCGATAATGCGGAATAAAACACGGGGCAAGAATGAGACGTCATTCCCAAAGAATGATGCAAACCTTTGTTAAGACGGAAGTGTAACTCTAGGGAAACTTTTGGTCAGACGGTACAGAGTACATCTCAACCGAACGAATTTGGTTTTGATAGGAAACTCAAATGAATCTCCAGCTGAGTCTCTCGTCAAAAGAAGTCCACTTGAGGATGTCGCACCTTGTTAACTGCAGCTTAGTCAATTAGGAACCCTTTTTTCCAGTCACCGCCACAAACAATGTGGCCACGCAGCAATAAGTTGGTTTAAAAGGAGAAAAGCAAACGAACACCCATGAAGTTTTCTTAGACGCGAAGGCTTCCGCAACCCTAATCCCCATTGAGATGTCTATGTGACAATGTTAATTGTACTGTGGAATTGTAGCCAGGGCAACGAGACCGCCACCTGCGGTTTTGGTTGCTGACGTGAAATTCCCAGGATACAAGGGGTTGTTTCTTTTGGGGGGTAATTTTTGACAGAAAACAACTAGCAAGGACATAAAAGTGAACGAGCAACAATTCAGAGACAACACCCTTTTGGTGCCTGAGTTCCATGCCACTTGCAGGAGGCCCAATGGCTGAGGCAGTCCCAGGTTGCTCAATCCTAGGCAAGAACAGTTGAGGGGTAATCCGCGTATTGACCGCTGAAATATCTCGAGTTCACCTCTTTTGAATAGATGCAAGACACTCGAGAGTTAAACTACAGATTATTTTCTTGGTGACCTCGTGCAAAGACACTGGAGCAAGGTGGAAAATTAGTACGACATATTTTGAAGACATTAGTGGCAAACAATCTCCGCCGGAATTTATCTTTCTACCATTCAATTTTTCTACTCAATGTTCGGACTCCGATTACGATAGAAGCCATTGGAACAATTTTAGTCCGGAGTACTGTGGAATTGGCTCACATTCACACCACTCTCATTTGAACGGTCATCCTCCTTTCTGGCGTAATTATCCTGGTGAGCCTATACCAAAGGGAAGCACTAGACTAGAGTTTCGAGCTCATCTGCAGTGCATATCCGATGGCCGTGGCAGGATTTGAACGCCGTGTAACCACTACTCCCCCAGCGCACGTTGGGCGTATCTGAATTTTCACGTCTAAACAGGCGGGAGACTTGGGGACCTTGACGAGCTCCATGAACGGCGAAATTGATCGAGGGCTGTCGACGAGTCTTCAGCAACCTCACGCGTAGTGTGCCAAGTCTAGACAATGCATTGCAATATCTTGAATGTTGCACCAACTGAAATTCGAGGAGGCCTTGTCTAGGACATTCATTTGAAGACCATCATGAACGGCAGAATTAGCCAAATTCAGCTGAGTCACCGGTGAGAACCAAACTGGCCAACTCCTTCGCAGAGGCTATCTCAACATACATAGACAAGAAGAATTCTCGAGATGACATCACACGCAGTAGTCCGTGTATTGGGAAAGTGGACTTCAAAGTAAACTTGACAGAGACTCTGGAGTATTTAGAATTTTGCACAACTGATCATACCGTCATCGAACTTTTTCCAACCAATAGAGAAAGGAACCGAACACAATCGGAGAGTGGCTCTCTGAAAAAATACGGGGGACGCTAAATAAATGTTACCCGCCAATTGAACCAGTCGTGTAAGACGTGGAAGCTTATAAGAGTCGATTTGGCGGGAAGATGGCTATAGGAGGACACTCGAGTTGCTCAGCTCAGTCCCTTCAGAAAATGTCAAATCAGTATAACTGACAGACTGCTCCACACATTTCCAGAGGGGTGCGACTTGTAGTTGACCAAAACTCCTAGTACCTACGCAAAGTATCATGATGCCCCAACCCGAATCACGTGTGCTGTATGCGATAGCTGTCTTTACCCAAGAACGAGAGTCCGTATTCTAGGGAGTAACCGTGCTTTGAGACGAGTTTGAACTCAGCTCACTAAACTTCCCACCATGGCCAGTCAAGTGTCTTAATGTTGCTTAGTACGTTATTCTTGTAAGAAAAAGCTTTATGTTGTGGTTGCTTCCATCCATTTGCTTCTTTTAGTTTTGTTGCTCAAATTAAGGCAACCGTTTCAAACTTGAGGTAGCCCTGTCTGTGAACCTTTGAGTGTTTAGACATAACGAGAGGCTAGGACGGGTCTTGAGAGTATAGATCGTCAGGAACGGAGGCAATGTGTGCTCCATTCACAAAACAGCGACTCGTTACCGTGCGCCCACAACTCAGCTATCCCCTACCACACTTTCAGGCAAGATCGTCATCGTGCAGCTGTAACACCTTTTCGGTGCCTAGCCGCCATGCCACCCGTAGGGAGCATGAGGGCTGGGATACTGCCAGGTTGCTAAAGCCTAGACAGGGGAAGTCGAGATGCAAAGGTCGGGTTCGATCCACAGACCTTCCGGTGAGTGAGTTCGCGCTCTAACCAGTGATCCATCTCGCCCAAAAAAGTGATGTAGGATAAGCAAACTTCAGGCAAGATACCTTCCGAATAGTCAGTGATTACAGCAAAAGGTCATGAGAGTATAAGTGGTCAGAAAAGAAGGCAATGAGGGACAACAGATACATACCTGTTAGAATAGTTGCTCCGTTGACAAAACAGCAAAGCATGTTACCGTGCGCCCAAAATCTGCCTATCTCCTATCACGCTTTCAGGCGGGATACCTTCCGAATACTCAATCAAAGGGTGGGTATTTGGTCTGTACCGTTGTCAAAACTCACGGGCCTTAGTTTGTACTAGCGTTCTGCAGCTCTTCACCCCCAAGTGTGTTTCCCTATACTTGCACCTCGTTCCGAAAACTGATCACCATTTACGACCAAAACCATGGTGCGTTGCTGATCTTTGTAATCGTGTAAATTACGTGCACTAAAAGTCGCATCAATACTTTTGCGCGCAGAAAGAAACATGTAAACAGTTTCAACCTGCTGAAACAACAAAAGACTTCCTCATTTATTGTGAGTAGTGTGAGTGTGTGTGCAATTGGCAGAGAACGTCTTCAATACAATCAGAGCAGTTCTTTCTGAATGTCCTGTCGGGCAGTCAGTGTGTGGTATGTATGACCCAGTGTCGGTCCTCCAAAGCCGCTGATCACTGATTTATATTTTGTGTACAGTTACTTCCGAATACAAAGCAACACAGAGATAGGAGACATCAAGTTTGTCCTTGGAGTCGTGAGGAAAGACACTAGCTTTCTCCCAAAGAGTGTTGCATATTACAGTCAGCAGCATCCAGTCGGCTGATGCGCTGGGTGGGCGTCGCTGTTGTTCAAAGATGGTGATGAGTTGGACAACTTGAGTGCACACAAACGATCTGGTGTTGAAAAATCTATGGGATCAGCAGCCATTTTTCAAAAACATGCAAGAAGCCGCCCTCTCCTCCCGTTTGGGACGTGCCTTCGGCGGCACGTAAGTACACCGCCTAGCTGCGTGCGTGTCACCACATATTGCATCAGAAGCGTGTCTAATCGCCCATTAGAAGCACTTGACACAGCGGGGAGCAACAGATCCGTGTGTGTGTATCGCTTTGTGTGTGTGTTGCTTTTCTTACCGTCGACGTCCGGATGGTTTAATCCAACTCTCAAGAAACTTTCACCTTCACATACATGCAACAATCCAAGAAATTTCAGTCCCTCACCACAATAGACGCACACAGAAATGGCCGAAGGGCACGACGACGACAGTGTGTTGATCTGCTGGTTTTCAGTGTAAACCCTTGAGGGAGCAAATTTTGCTGATAAAACAATGATGTTGCGAGAAATATAGCACTTATTTTTTTAAAACTCGTTTCAGATGGAAATTTTAGCCTGAGAAGAGGAGAACCACTACTGAGGGTGACTTTATTTAAGAGCCTCTTCCCTAACATAGATTGACTGTCACGTGATCAACCGAGTGAGCATACGTCAGCCAGCCTTGAGATCAAACTGGTCAATCTGTTGGCCATCACGGTAAGAGTTTTGGAAGCCGAATCGATTTGGTACGTGAGCACTGCTCAGACTACTAATCGACACTATTAGATGCGACGTATATTGCAGCTGTGTGACAGTCCAAAAGAGAATCTATTCTTCCCTTGCCAAATCACACCACTTTGAAGTTTGATTAGCGAGACCCGATTACAAATGTTCGGGCATACTCCACTGGGGACACTGAACGAAAGATCACTCCCCAGTAGAGTTTTCAGCAGGCTTTCCCACCCCTTCCGATTTACAATCACGGTAGCTCCTATGGCCGGAGTTGCTAATCCCCCCTTGAGAGTTCAGACGTCCTTACACACGATTAAAGGCCGTGATCTATGGGAAACTGAAGCAAAACTCAGAGCGCTGTAGAAATGTGGGGTTTAGGACGCAGGGCTGTTGGCTTCGAAACTGCTCGAAATTTGGTGGAACATTTCAAACAAATTGATTTTAAATTCAGTCTTGTACGTAAGCCACTACAGCTCGCCCCTTAAGCCGTAAACAGATTAACTGCAGTTTGAGCAACCTGTTCTAGAAGCTTCTCTACTGGCTGGTTAATTAGGATATTCATATCATTTAAAGACTGATTCTGTTGGATTTTATCACGCCCAAGTCGAACAAAAGAAGTGGAGTGTTTAATTGACACACAAAAACAACGCCCTGACGAAAAAAAACCAATCAGAACCGAGTTACATAGGCCTTCGGACAGCGTTGGGCCATTAGGTTGGAACAACATATCATCAGCAGGACAGGTCCAGCAGCATCGTTTGTGAATCTTGTCGAAAAATAGTCTTGGACATGAGTCTTAAAAAATACTTTCTGGAAGTGGCAGCGAGCTCACCACTGTGTTCAGCTGCGAACCATGTTTTATAGGGTTACGAAACAAGTGGAGGGGGAATCCATTGAGATCAAGCTAGGACGGCAAGAAGAATTGTAGTGATTTTCACTACATCCGTGAGAACTGCTCGGACGAGAGTTTGGAAGAGGTTTTTCGTGAATGGTTCCAACCACCTCAACTCGGTAAGCCTTGTTGGCTGCCCTAGCGATCTTGGTTTGATCCAACTACTCTTTGAGGTGCCCTCTCAATAAGGACGCGCTGCGGTCAGTAAAATTCTACGGTGCTATGCAAGTGTCGATTATCAGTTATCCGAATTTCAGAATACAGGTCAATTCTTCACACTTTTTTCACCATTGCATGGTCACAAAATCGCAAATCCTGTGACCCTGGAGCCATGTAAACCCAGGAAAGATGCTGATTCCTGGGTGACAGCTACGTTTAGGATGATCCTGAATTTTCTCACGAAATATTGCGGGTTTTGTCACTAGTCTGTATGGATTTCAGAACGCACTACTGCTTGTGTTGGAACAAAGTTGTACGTGAACGAAGCCTTCACTAAAAGTGCTTCAAAAAAGCGATCGAAAATTCCAGGAGGTCAAAAATGATATTCAGAGAGTGTTTCAAACCACCAACTAGTTTGAACATCTTGTCTTGAAGCAGCAGTCAAAAAGTATGTTTGCAGCTGAAGGTATTTAGTATGGTTCGCACTATATGCTTATATATATATATATAGAGAGAGAGAGAGTAGCTTAGTGTTTGCGAAATTTTACCACCTAGATGACTGATGTCGAATGTACACAGGAAATGGAGAATTTGGGGTAAAGCGATGTCGTGAAATTGGTTAGCTACAACTGATGATGATGATGGTGATGATGATGATGATGATGATGATGATGACGACGATGACGCTGCTGCTGCTGATGATGATGACGCTGCTGATGATGATGATGATGATGATAATGACGACGATGATGATGATGATGATGATGATGATGACGATTACGATGATGATGGTGGTCTAGGTCCTACATCATCCTAGGCGAAAAATGCTGGGGAGAATCCATTGCTCAGACATTGTCTGACCTCGTTACCCACGTAACCAACTGCGAAGCAACTGGTTTTCATGCTTCTGAGTTATCAATTATTCATGTATGTTGCAATTTGCACTCATATTCTCGATGTTTATCATTCATGTTCTCTGTTTTTAGGTTATTCGGATTCGCAAGCCGTAGCATAAGCTGCGCTGTTTGCAAAATTCCAATCGGCCCACATGAGTTGATCATCCGATCTCAGTCGTCCGTGTTCCACTACGTATGCTTCAATTGTCGTCAGTGTAATCGTGCTCTTCAGCCTGGTGATCGATATGCATTGATCGACGGCCAGCCGGTCTGTCACGCGGATCTGCTGAACGTGTTGGAGCAGCAAGGACGTTTAGCACTTCCTGGGTTTGAACAGCGCATGAATCGGGTGCATTTAAGTACGGATTATCAGACAAAAAGAGACTTATCTGAAAGGTGTCCACTTCCCCCCGGGTATTCCAGCAGTCCAAGGCCAATGGATGAGGGTGAGAGCCCACCCGTCGACTTGTCACATGCAACCACACTTTCGAGTATTGACCGACTCCCGAATTGCAATGAACTGGTTACTGGTAGCCCCGAAATGCGGAAGTATCCGTCGTCCCCGACTACAAGCCCTACAAGACTGCAATCCCCATGTATATATGATCCGCCAGGTAGCACACCAGGTTTAATTTGTGACCAAAAAATTTGTCCCGAGAATCGCCCGGACTCTGAACGTGGGATTATTCCCTCAGTTGGTCCCCATACTCACACACCAGTTTCACTATCGACACCATTAATCTACGGGCGTTTCGGTAGTGATGACCCACACCTAGGTTACCTAGCATCACTGGTGCCCTTCCAAACCCCACCACCGCCATCCTTACACCCAGGGACATGTCCACTCATACCTATTCCACCTGCATCCTCTCCCACTCAACCACTGATAAAGATTTGCCATCCCCCAAACAACAATCTTGGCACTCCTAGTCCAACAGGACTTTTGATCCCATCTCGAGGACCTCCCTACAACTTATCTTTCAACTTCCCATCCTTCCTGTCCTCACCTCCAAATTCGGAGCTATTCAAAATGATTGATTCCGGAGATTCGTTCAACTACGCGAACCCGTCTACCGCCTCATCTCTACTGCTCCATCATCAGGTTCAGCATAAAC
Organism: Clonorchis sinensis; assembly: GCA_003604175.2. Lineage (NCBI taxonomy): Eukaryota > Metazoa > Platyhelminthes > Trematoda > Opisthorchiida > Opisthorchiidae > Clonorchis > Clonorchis sinensis. The sequence goes on along the minus strand of CM030372.1, from coordinate 31,355,067 downwards.
GTAGTCGAAAAAGAAGGACTGGTCTGCACCAAACGTTTGGTAAGTGGGCGGATGAGTATTCATAAACGCTGCGCAGAATTAACTTCAGTTCAGCATTGCTTCACTTGATAGGCTGAGAAGAGAGGATAAATAACCAATCAGAAGGAAAATGAATCTCGCGTTCGATAATCGATAACACGTGACCAATGTCAGTCCAATGACCGAAGGTAAGGCTAAGCTAACCAAGCAAGATGCACTTGGTGTGAATGTTTAAAGCCTAACAGGAAATCCAATGACAACTTGCTGTGTGTCTATGTGTGTGTGGCTGAAGAAGGGGCCAGAACAATAGTCGTAGGCTTCTGGAGCGAATAGCATGCAGCCAAACCAAAGATTTTACACAGGATTTGAAACGGAAACTCAACAACTCGTTTGTCTCGTGCCTTCAGCGGACAAACTATGGACACCACACCTGAAATCACCGAACTTCGCCCCAATCACATCAGAGCTGAGGTCAAAATGACAAGTCAGTCTAATACACGACAAATCATGCTCATTCTGTTTCAACAATGTGACATATTTTTTGGATAATCGCTCAGCTGCGAAACCCCTGGCGTCTAGTTTTCCCTGCTTTCCGAAGAAAGCACGAGAGTTTAAATACTGTCTAGGCAGGGCCAACCGAGGAGTTAGGGTCTGGTGTAAATCACGATCAGTAATTTCGCACATTCATTGCCTGCTATATCACGTTCTCCTGCGAATAAAGGGTTGTTCCAACACACAGTTGGACTATTCCATCGGTTGATATCATGTCTGTATAAGTTTTAGTTACCTTACCCCGATATAATGTTGTCCCTTCACATACCAAGATTGGCCATTCATACGGTTGAATCTTGGAGGACTTACAGTTGTTCCCCCGTGGAGTATGAATTCGTTGAAGGGGACAGACTTAAAATAGTTCCCTTCTGAGGTAGTCTTCCGTAACCGTGTTCGATGAACTGGCGAACAATGTGCGCACCTAGACTACTGGTCCGACAGCGTTTTTCATGTTGTCCTTAAATTACGAAGTAGGTCACTCGGTCTGAGGTAAACCTAGCTATTATTTTCACCTCCAACTGGTTTCGAGAGCCCTGTATGTAATTTTACGCAACTTTATCTATCGTAAGGTGACCTTGAAGAGACTGTTTACACTGATCACACCTCAACTAGTTGTTTAAAGTTGGCTTCAACTTGATTTACTGACTTGTCTGTCAGTATGTCGCAGTTTGAAGTCGTTGATTCTCTGGAGTGTGAGAATACTGTTCAAGAACGCATCGGCACCACAGCATTCCCCCAGGAGGGCGCCACTTTCGGCAATCAGAACGATCTCGTAATCTTTTAGACGTGAAACAGACAAATTTCCAATGTTGCCAGGTCGTTGTGACATCAGTGAAGGATAGCACTTCAGTAGGACGGCCTTGTGCTTCATCCGGACCGCCTGGATTATCGATCAGCCGAAGACGATCAAACAAACAAAATGAAGAGGCAGTTATGGACATCAACTATAGTTACTACTATTGTTTTGGTTGGCATTTGGAATGTTGGCGAATCGCAGTAGACATACATCAACGGTGAATAGCTTTCAGAACGGCTGCGTGCATCCTCTTCCCAAACGGGGCCAAGCATCGAGGCTTTTGAGGGAAAATGGATGAGTCGGATTAGTGCTTTCAAAACACAGCCTCAATTTCCCATGCAACAGCGGGCTTAACAGAGGCTACCTATGAAAAACGTTAACGGAGTTGCCTAGGACCAGCTAGTCCAAATTACCTCAGTTCAAAAGGTACATCGAACTGAGGCACTTCGGATATTTTTGAGTTTTGAAGTATCTTTAAAACAGGTGGCATTCTTCATATTATCACACAACACTACTCATAAGGTCGATGAAAACGCTGGACAGCGGACCACTAGCTTCAATCTTCCCGAGGACCATCAGTCAAGGACAGGTTTTACGACGCCCTGAATGCCATGTTGCGGCGAACTAAAAGCTCATATGTCCTGGTGGTTGCCAGAGATTTGAATGCACAAGTGGACAGGCTTAGCGTATCTGAGACTCAATTAGGGGGTCGACATGGATTGGACTCGGTACGTACAGACAGTGATGAACGATTTCTTCAGCTATGTGTTGATCACAGGCTGTTTTTATGCAGTACTAACTTCCAAAATAGCCGAAGTCGTCTGGCCACATGGTGTCCTCCAACAGCATGCCGGCCACAAACTCAAATCGATCACATGTGTTGCGTATGCCTAACCATCGATTGCCGAAGAGAGTGCTGTTTTCCATGCCCAATTCAAAGTGGCGTAAGCAAAGAGGTGGCCAACCTTTGACCTGGCTGAGGGGTATGAAAGAGATTACGAAACGCTTGGGTGCTGTCGGTGCTACTCGTCTTCCAGGATGGGGACCGCGTGATCTCCACTGCGCCTGGTTAGAGACACTACAAGATATGGCTGCCAACCGATGTCACTGGCAATCTTGTTGTCAGTTTCTATCCAGATTACCTGAATGAGTGTTTGGAGGTGTAGGCACCTCGGAATGATTGTAGTAAGCTAGCACCAAGTCCCTTCCCCATCCACCTTTATTCTTTTTTTACAATAAGGCTTTCAAATAAATCATGGTTGTACGGCAGTGAAACAGCGGTGTTGAACACCGATGTCATGCTGTCGATGATGATGATGATGGGGACCATCAGGTAGGCTTAGTCCCGCGAAAGTCCATCATTCTCGCGTCCTAACTGCACATGTGTTCATGTGTGGCGATAAACACTCATCTAGTATTAAACTTACTCAAAGTGGAGAATTATATTTAACCGATTCTCTCGTTCGTATTGTTATACATCCAGAATTTTAAAATTTTGTGTAAAAATGAGGGTACAATTTCTACTCGGTGGGCTCCATGAAGGCCCAGATTGGTGGTTGGCTCTACAGCGTTTTCATCGATCTTATGACGGGTATCACATAAACTGAATTACTTCCGATCTGCCTGTAGACAGCGTGAATTAAACTCAACTAGGTCGTTGTAAATCAATATTCACAGGCCTCCCTTTCTCCCCCCCCCCTCATCTAATTATTCCCTGCTTTCGGAAAAATTGTGTGAATGTACGTTTCGGACGACGGGAAACTCGAAACTCGCGTGTAGATAACGTGTGCCTGAACAACCCACCTGGCTATTGTATCGGCATGTCTACGCGTCAGAAACGCATGCGGACATCATTCAAACACCACCAGCTCCGAGCTATGAAGGCCTACTTCAACATGAACCATAATCCAGATGTCAAAGACCTCAAAGTGTTGACAGAGAAAACAGGTCTCTCCAAACGTGTACTGCAGGTGAGTCGGATTTTGTTGGGCTGTTGTGTGGTGTGGGTGCGTGCGTGCGTGCGTAAGACGGCATTTGCGTGCCCGTTGCCGCCGACGCATCAGTGTGTTTTCCATTGATCAATCTTGGATGGGCAATAAATCCGACAAAGAAACTTTTGTGTCAAGTGCATTTTAAGCTGCCGTACCAGATGTGTCTAATAGTCAATAGGCCAATTACGGCTGTTCGCTCTGGCACGTGATTGAACGAATCTATCGATCGATGAAAGGGCGAGCTCTCCGGCCATTTGTGATTCAAACGTTTTTCAGTACCATAATGGGAGAAACTCTCAGTCCTCCACCGAATCGAAGTCTATTCACTAGTATAGTAACTGATGAATAATTTTAAACATACGTATTGCTATACACCGTACAGCTGGTGCCACACTAGTAGAACTTACCTGTCACCTGGAAGATTACAGTTTGCAGTTACTTCTGGATTCCTGTGGTATGCACAACTGATAATCCCAAATGAGGTTGAAACTGCTGTAGGATCCTCCTCGGGTTTCCAACATGGTTTGACCTCGACCTGCTGGGTGAAACCCACAGCAAAAGCCTTAGAATTTTGGAGTTACTCACTAACTATAAGTAATATATCAAGAAAGGAAGCAAACGAAGGTGGATCGATCTCCTAGGTCGTTGCTAAGACACCCAGTGAACAGTGAGCCACGTAATGCGGATTCACTATGTGTTGTGCACGGGTGCAAGTTTACAAAACTCCGCTCCAATGTGCACACCTGTCTTGCCAAATGTTGCGTCTGTGAATCTTTTTCCATAGTCCCATGGTGCCTCTGGATGGCCTTTTGAGGCGTTTATTTGGCGTAAATTTACAGGACAAATTCAAAGCTCGACCTTGAGGATAATCTTACCAGGAGTGGGATACAACGATCCTTAAAGAACAAAGCTTTCGAAAAGTCGGTGCTCTGACACCTCACTACTTGTCCAGTGAATCTGACTACTCGCTGAGTGTAGCCTCCTAAAGCTTCACAGGCATTTCGTGTTACCATAAAACCACGAATAAGTTGCTAATGAAATTATACGTTTTATGAGGTCCCTGAGCCTTCCAGCTGAGAAGCCGTCCCAGCCAGCCAACATGGGAACACGCGATTTGGATTGGCTACAAACTATCCCACAATCTTCGTGCGCACAAGCCTTTGAATGGGTGATTAATAATCCATGCTTAAGCTACTCGCTATTTGTAAGTAGTAATCTCTGCATGCACATTGTTGCAATGCCAAACAGGACTTCGAAGGAATGGTGTCAACAGCTTTTTATGCGTGCCCATTACTTCATGGGATCTATTTTTTCCCCTACACACACCTGATAGGTGTGGTTTCAGAATGCACGAGCCAAATATCGTCGGAGCCTTCTTCTACGACCCGATGCAGTCCCCGCAGGCACTGCGCAAACTCAAGCAAACGGGCTCACTCCCTCTGCAGGCAGCCTATCGGAATCAAGTAACCCCACAGCACTACACCCGTCCATGTCGGACTGTGAGAGTAAGTCCTCTCAGCTTGATCCAGTGGAGACAGAAAGTCCGAGTTCCTCGACCGAACGTAACCTGTACAAACTTGAAGATGGCCTTTCCCTGACATCGGACGATATGGATCCAACCAAGGCACACAGTCTAAGTGAACTAAATCTCCTGGAACGTATGAAGAACGAACAACCGGGTGTCTACGGGCTGTCCTCCTGTTTTCATTCGGCTAGCCCACCGTGTTCGCGGCCAAACTCCGTCAAACCTTTTGGCTTAAATTTTGTAAATCTGACCGCTTCCAGTGATGGACACTTTTCTCCCATGGGTTGTAAAGGATTGGTTGACTTCTGTTCCCTCAACGGACTTCATTCGTGACATGTCACAGTACGTTGTCGCCCAGTCGAATTTCGTTTGAGAGAGCTCAGATGTTTCTGGGCTTCACGAATCATATCGCAAAGCTTTTTTGAACCGACTGTGCAATTTTTCTGACCAGTCAAACACCATTGTGAATAAAACAGGAGGCATGTTGTCTTCTGAATGCAACATTAGTGCAACAAAAGTGCACTTTTGACATTGTTGTGGTGGGAATTTCAAAACCGACTGGATTAGACGAATGAGTGAGTGACCAAAAAGTATCCATTGCATAGACGCAAGACGCTACCCATAGGGTCTCTGAAAACTCTTCGACAGCCCAAAATCGGTTTCGCCCTTCTTGGAGATCACCAGGGAGTCGTAGTCCGCGAGATGGGTCAATGGGTTGAGCGCGAATTTATTGATCGGAAGGTCCATGGCTCGAACCCGATCTCTGCATCTAGACCTCCCCTGTCCAGACTTGGGCAACCTGGCAGTATCCTAGCCCTCGTGGCTCCTTCGGGTGGCATGGTAGCTCAGCACTGAAAGGGTGTTACAGCTGAACGATTAGTTTGGTTTCAGTGGAGTTTCAACAAACTCGTGAGTAGTGTGTTATGTCTAGACAGCAACGTATTGCGGTATCTCGAATGTCGTATCAGATGAAACATGAGGCAGCCGTGTGAAGCACCTTCACTTGATGGATAACATCATAAACGAGGAATTCAGCTAGGTTTCAGATGAGTTCCTTGTGAAAACCAAATTGGTGTGCAAAAGAGTGTATTTGTCGAACTTTACTGGCATCCTGTAATTTTTACAGCTCAGGAACTGTGAATACGAGCCAAATGGAAAACCACATTATCTCTGTCGCAATCTACCTCCCCACAGGAGTAAAATTCATTGGCACGTAAAGGAATTTGTGCGAAAAGGGCGTCACATTTGAGGCGAATGGTGGCACGGAATAGTTAGGGAAAGTAAACGCATATTTCCCCGGGCCAAACCGTCCATGTGGCAGTCGGACTACAGGCCAGGTCCATGGGTCACGGAAACGAATAAAGGTTGAACTGCCATATACACTTCAAAGCTAGCAGCTAGGCTTAACAGTAACTAGGGGACTGCACCTACCGGGTTAGCTCCAAGAACGGTGAAACCGGTCTCATATCCATTTACCTCTCTCCTGTGCAGGATAAACCAGCATCACGTGTATAGCTTCAATAACGTCCCCTCCCAAGTAGATAACCCACTCAAACATCAACCGTCACTTTCGTTCAACATCTCTCCATTCGGATCATCATGTCAGAGACCCGTGTAACAAAGTGTCAAACGTGCTTCGCCGGGGTATAGATCAATGCCATTCCCCAGCCCTGTAATTTTTTTCACGTTGTGACTACTCACTAGTAGCCAAAAGCAGACGTAGAAACCCAAAGGTGCATCTGAGTGAGAAGACCGATTACTAGAGCCAGAATCTTCTGTGATGCGACAGCTGAACCGCATGGAGCACAAATGCATCGGCTGCAGTGGTGTGACGGAAGGTGCATGGCGAAGCACAAAGCGAGTGTCTGAACGAAAAGGCAGCCGACGGGGATGGGATTCGAACCCACGCGGGGAAACCCCAATGGATTAGCAGTCCATCGCCTTAACCACTCGGCCACCCCGTCCGCTTTCGAATCTGATGTTTGATTTGCTGAAGCTAAAGGCCATTGATTTATTTCATTGTGGTTTGTTTCGACTTTTCGCGAGGTACTAGCGAGTTCTAGAGAGAGTATAAGCCTACCTTCCCAGTGTGCAAGTCACGCACTATCTGACCACAAGCTACCCTGTGCTACCAAGCTGAAATTTGTCACCTCACCACTTCAATTCCAACTTCTGCCGCAACATCAGTGTTTTGAGCAAACTAGTAACGCAACTATACTCGTGGTTATGTTGATTTCATACATCATTTGCACACAGCTAATCCGAGGCGCAACTGTCACCAGTGCACTCTGAAGATTTCGATGTGGGGTAGCACAACGTTAAGCTTCTCAACCGATCCCAAAGTTAAATAGTTATCGACCATCACCACGCAACGACGGACCGTTCATTTCTAGACAATCTAACATCGTAAAACATATGCGCCAACTCGCATGTCCTGCTTTGAAGTGTAGATTAGTTCTTCTATCATTTTTAGTAAGTTTCCCTATCTTCAAAATCCAAATAGTGTTCTCCTCTGAAAATCGATCTCCAGCTTGTTGTTGCTACGACTTGGTTATACTTCAGCTTGCTTGCTTCAAGGTGGTCCTAACGTGACAGTCGAGGCTGGGAATTTGAGAGACAGATGCACACTTCATCGTTAGAGGTCTCGTTGAAAAACCGAATGAGGTGAAAACAGGAGCAACATCAAGCCGGACGCAAGTTCGCTCATGTTCACTGCAAACTGTCACCTAAAACTGAACTCCGTGGGTAGGGAAAGCCAATACCACCCTCGACTGGAATTGCCACTTGGGACAAACCGATCTGTTACAGAGATCGTGATATGAAGTCTTACGGATTCCCGATATATCACTTATACAAACTGCTTCCACCTTTCGTCCTTTTAATACTGGCGCCAGATATTTCTAAAAATAGACAGTAGACGACGACAGCATTTGAATAAATTTATTCCTCATCAAAATGTTCTCTTAAAATTCTTCCGAAGTGCCTAATAGCTGATTTGTGGACTTGTGGAACTTGTGTAGTACTACTCTGTTATTCTTCGCTTTCCGAAAATCACAGTGGACGGAGGTAGGTCATTCATAGAGTCGCATTCACGGTAGTCCAGAAGCCCACCTCTCTTTTGTTCACTTATTTATAGATATTTCTACGCACGCAAAATCAATACTAACCTGGGCAACTCCTGGGCCGATCACATAGTTTTAAGACTAGAGTTTGTGTGCTCACTTGTATGGTTGGGGGACGATTTTCTCACAGATTTGTTCAGCTGCCTGAACGCTTTACGTTTGTCAGTGTCCAATGACGTCTGTGGGTAGCAACCAGAAGTAAGTTCCCGAGGGTGCAATCGTGTGCCATACTGATGGGTCAGTTTTAATCAACTGGCAAGCATTCACTGGACCACACTTGCCATTTTCTACTTTCGCATTATACTCCTGCAGGCGACCCGTCGTGCCGTGATAGCTCAGCAGGGAGAGCGTTAGACTGAAGATCTAAATGTCCCCGGTTCGATCCCGGGTCGCGGCAGTCGTTTTCATACTCTTCTCGCCATACACAATGGCGCAAACTAGATAGAAATCGCGTATCACATCCATCAGTAATTTTACAGGATGTAATGTTCACCTTTTGGTATACATACCAGAAGTGCGGGAGCTTCTCGCTGAGGTGCAGGGCTGCCCATGGGTTCGTCCGACTTTGTGACGTGGCCACCCGAGATCATCATCGACAGCTGCCTACATACAGCCGTACTCTCATCAGACTAGGCAGTACTGTTTGTTCGACACTGGACAACCGCAAGCCAAGCTCCAGCTAGTTCAGTACAGCTCGAGGTAACTCAGTAGTTAAGGCGTGAACCTACTGACCGGAAGGTCTATATGGTTTGAACCGAACCTCTGGAACATCTTGACTCCCCTTATCTAAGCTTGGATAAACTGGTAGTATCTCAGCCTTCATGCTTCCTTCGGGTATCGAAATGGCGTTACAGCCGATCGATTACTATCTTGTTATTACACTGCAAATGAGTGCTTACTGGAATACGTTTACGTAAAGCGCATGTTTTTTTCTAAAAAAAATCTGTCTCCCCCAAACGTCAGTACAATCCCTGCTACCCCTACAAAACTCGGGGTCACCCCGTTTGTTAAATTCTCTGTGTACACGGTTAAAAACAACTCGAAACGCACCCAGACTCTGGAAGATGTTTAAAAGACGTATGGCACCATTTGGCCAGGAACTTTGGTGTGTAACAAGCTGATTGCTTCCACCAAGGTGGGGATGCGCCGACGCACGCACATCGCTCCGGGCCTGTAACCGGGTCAGGATGAAGACACTCTGGGAGGCAGCGGCATTTGGGTCCAGCTGTTGCGCTTTTCTACCAGCCACCAAGGGTTTGTGGGGGTGTATTTTTTTCCCCCAATGCTTGTGCGTCGATATTCACGTACAAAATGACGTAAGCCGTGTATTTCAAACATGTACCGGAGGTAACCAGTGAATACTGGCAGCCGCCAGTACATACTACGCGTATCTGTGTGATAAGCCAATTAAAAGATGAGTAATTGTAACAAATAACCAAACAGCTTCTGGAGATCGTCCCCATCGAAGCTGACCAATTTTCAATTTTTCAATTGAAACTAGTAAATCTACTAACTAACCTGAGAAGAACCGCCTTCTATCTTTCAAGGACCCCGGTGTCATCGTTCTGGCTTCTGAATGAGAAACGTCCCCGCTCATCGCACCAGTCGGACTGTGGCCACCTTCGTCTGTTTTAAAAGCGTCACATGACCAACGGCCCATTTGTCTACAAGGGCCAGAGTGTAGCTAACCGCTTATACCAACGTCAGCTCACACATGGAACAATCCTACCCTTTACACTTACACTCTAACTTTTTTAGAAATGTGTCCAAATAGTGAATAATTCGTTAACGCTTCTCAGCTGGATCCCAGATTATCGATCAGTTAGCTCTAAATGGTATTGATCAATCAATAGTTCATCATATTATCGTTTATTTTTGATGAGCATGGTCACAGACATAAAAAGTGAATGCAAGCGATGAATGCGAAAGGGTTACAGGAGAATATGAGATAAAAGAAAGAAATGTCTCATTCGAAGTCATGTCATCAACAGTTCCAGTCAGATAGGATGAATCCCAACGTACGTAAGAATTTTGGTAAGGAAACATGCGTGTAAAGTCTAACAACCGAAGAAAGGACAAACAATGCTGAATGCTCTTCAAGGCGCGGTAAGCGCTAGCACAGTCAAGACTCGCACATCAGGCACAAAGTGTCCGTCATACTGGGTCTGGTGTGAGATTCAATGGCAAGAATGTACATTCAACGCCATGTGCCGCGCATAAAAGTGTCGTACGTACGCAGAGAACCCACAATGGCGAGCAAACACAAGTCACTGACTGTGACTTTAGAAAGTCCCAGTCCAATAACAGCTTTGGCGGATTGAGGAAAGCAGATCCCTCGATAAGAGATGATCATCGGTTGGTGGACCAAAAAGTCCACATCACAACCAATTGCACGTAGGGCTGAGATTATGGCGAGGGAAAATTCATCAGCACCATACTTCTGCTTTTTCTCATTCCACACAGTCACTCCGCGCCCATCCGAGACTATGCTGACGTCTATCACAGTTGCTCGGCGCTCCCGAACGGCGATAAGGTCAGACTTGATGAAGGACGTCGAAGTAGGTGCTCTCAGCTCCTCAAAGACGGTGTATCCCAGGCGACGGAGGCATTGTTGTTTTAAAATTCTCAGTCGAGCCGCGGGCTTTTATGTGCGTTACAATAGCAGTCAGAAGCGTTGATGCATCCGTCAGGTCGATGAACTTGTGGTGGTTGGTTTGTCAAGGTCAGCGCCACTTGAAAAAGGCTTGAACCTGTTAGCATAGAACTGCTAGAGAGCCGACAGACAACTTCTGTTAGCCAGGCAGATATGTCGGCGAAAATCTTATTCACCCTTATCCTATTGGTTAGTTGTTCAAATCTAGAAAACCTTCTTCCTCCATTGGAGCTGCCTGAGCAACAAATGCGGAAATCTGTCAAGCCTGCTGGGGATTTTCTTTCAACTGGAAAAAGTTTGAAATCGATTGAGAAGTCATCGTTTCAGAAGGGCCCGGTAAACAATCGACAGATTTTGGATATTTTCAGGGGAGCCAATCTATGCTGTTCCATCAGTAGTGCACATCTCACGAAAATCCAATAAGAAGTTTCGAATCCGCGGCCTTCCGGTCAGTGGTAGAACAAAGCCGTTCGGCCACGAGTCGCGTATCAGTTTTGTTACTCGCTGTCACTGCAGATTACTTCAACAAGGCAAGAAAGATTGCAAGAACAGTTCCAACAGCTGGTCAGATGCTCTGAGTATGCTGAAAGACTGGGAGTTTTGAAAGTTGAGAAGTCTGTGAAGGGAAGAATCGTCGGGGACTGCGCCTACCACCAAGAAGAGCGAAACCGGTCATGGGCTATCGAAGAATTTCCAGCAACCTTATGAATAGTGTTTTACGTCTATACGTTTATTGCGACATCTCGAATGTCGTGCCAACTGAAACATGCGGCGGTCTAGTGCAGCACATTCAGTTGCTTAAAAGCATCATAAACGAGAGATTCAACTGGGTTCCAGGTCATTCCCCCGAAGAATCAAACTGGCTTGCTAATGAGTGTATTTTGCTAATTTCACGCAAGTTCGGCTCAAGTAGAACATAAGGTTGACAGAAATTCGGGGACTGCGCCTAAGAAAGGCGAAACTGGGCGTGGAGTGTCGAAGAATTTTCAGCAACCTTATGAGTAGTGTATTACGTCTATAGAAAGAATTGTCCCTAGTGGGCTGGTGTTATCAGGCTAGCAGCGCCTCGCTCGTGCAACTGATCAAATAATTTGCTTTTTTTAGGAAAATTTTGGGAGAAAGAGAGTACCATGTGTGGTGAAGATATCAGTTCCATTAAAAAACCGAGGCGATTTGAGGGTTCACCCTGTGGTGGAAAGCGTAATACTATTTACTCCAAAGCAGGATGGAAAGAGATTGCCATGTCAATTCACAGCACCTGCTACGAAACAAAGACGACTGTCCAAATAGTTTATTATTACTACTCATGAGTAATGTGTCACACGTAAAAGCGATTCCGTGTTGACGCACTTGTGGACTGCCCTAGCAACAAGCGGACGTTAACCGATAGGATGGATAGAATCCCTAATCCTTTGTCTTTTTCATTTCTCTAATCTTTGCGAAAAATGCACTTCGAACAATTTTACCGGAATTCTTCACAAGTTGGGCATAACTCTCAAAAGAACTGAATCACACAGGAATAAATTGGTGAAACTTGCAAACTTGATTGGTGTTCTACATGAACAACTTGAGCGAGAGATTCAACTGATGTGATTCAGCCGATCTTGTCAAAAACAACCTAGTGTGTGTCGCTAGTTGCGTGAAACTGAGTGTTCAGGTAGAACATACGGTTGATTAGATAGAAACTGGGGGACTGCGCCCAACTCACGAGCGCGAATAAGAGCGAAACCAGTTGTGGGCTACCAAAGAGTCTTCAGCGACCCTATGAGTAGTGTGACTCGTTTAAAAAACATACTGTGCTATATCGAGTGTCGTCCCAAAGGAAGCATGAGGCGCAATTGTGCAGCACAACCAGTTAGAGGAGATCACGTTCAACCTGAAATTCAACTGGCACTCAGTTGAGATTTCCGATAAACTGATGTGCAAATGAGGGTATTTCACCTCCAGTTTGGATTCCAGGAGAATATAAAGTTCACTGAAAGGTAACTGGGGGACAGTGACTACCTGATGAGCCCGAAATCGGTCATGGGTTATCGGAGAGATTTCAGCAATCGTTAAAATAGTGTTTTCTGACAAAATAAACAAGAATCAATTCAAGAAGGGATTCTCTTAGATTCTGGACAATAAAAATCTCCAGGAATGGCATTTCAGGCGATTTTGTAGGCCATGCTTTGTTCCTTTTTCGCAACCGGTGCGTCTGACTTCTTCCGCAGGCATATTTCGAAAACACAGGACACATGTTTGGCCTATTTGGGGAGATAAACAAACACCATAGGTATTGAACCGCGAAGATGACCAGTATGGTTCCGCCAAACATTTTTTCGGAGAAAATTATACTACCATAAAATTATCAGTAGTCAAGTGACAAAGTAAACGTGAAGCCTCGGCCAACTTCGTAACCTCTTAGATTTCAAAGCCAGATATACGTTGACTACGTTTCCTCATCGTCCTAGATGCTTGTTCGTCACAAACGCTATTTTACTTGGACTACTTAATACGTAAAAGTAGTAAAAACTACAACGGCGATCTGTGAGATGGAGCGTTCAGAGAAAACAATGGAATACCTTAGCGAAATACGCTCATTTGCAAAACAATCTCGTTTTGTGGGAGACCCACCTGGAACCCAGCTGAATCTCTCAGTTATGATGTTTCTAAGCAACCGAATGTGCCGCACCAGGCCACCTCATGTTTCAGTTGGTACGATATTCGAGACATCGCGACACGCGTATATACGTAATGCACTACTCATAAGGTTGCTGAAAACTCTCCGATAGCCCACGACCGGTTTCACCCTTCACATTCAGGCTCATCTTGTATGCGTAGTCCTCGGGTTTCCATCAACCTCATGTTCCACTTGAACCCAAACTGCACAAAATCTGACTTATACGTTCATCTGCATACCCATATAGTTCTTGATGAAAAACACCATAAACGAGGGATGCAAATGAGTCTGCCGTAAAAACAAAATGGGCATGTAAATGAGTGTACAAGCCGAGTTCCTAGGCAATATTCTTTCAGGTAAGAAGGTGAATTCTTATCTTCCTCTAAGATAAAAATGTCTTGTTGTCGAAGTACTCTGAGCAGTATTCAACTATCCGCGAGAGGGCTCAGTGGTCAGAGAGCAAATTTACTGACCGAAAGGTCCGTGGTTCGAACCCGACCTCTGCCTCTCGACTTCTCCTGTCTAGGCTTGGGCAACCTGGCAGTATCCCAGCCTTCGTGCTTCCTTCGGGTGGCATGGCAGCTAGGCACAGGAAGGATGTTACAGCTGAACGATTATTATCTGCACATGCTGCTCAGTCATGTTGTCATTCGTGGCATACATGGCCTCACCATCTGCAAATTCTGGGAGAGTTATCTCGTCTTTTCTTCCCGTAACCTGACTTCCCATCTTCAACAGTTTCAAGTGCAGGCGTTTTTGTGTAAATAATCTTTCTGTGGATACTTGATCTCTCATTGCGTTGCCTTCTGATGGTTTCATTCTGCGGGGTGTGTTAAGTCTGAGTGAACCTCAAACCTCGTTCCGGAAAGAGTACAAAACTACGCCAGGATAGCGGATGCAAATCGATCACTCGTACACTGGTGGTTTTGCACCACGAATGACTTTCATTCAACTGCTAGAAAGCACTGTTGTTACAGACGGGTCAGTTTGCAAAAGTTCGAAAAGTCCGCCCAAAAGCGCTTCTTAGGTAGAGGCGTTTTATAAAAACTTGGTATATGGAAGGCTCAATGAAACGCAGCCGCCGTATAAATCGCAGAAGTCCAACTAAGGGTTGTGTAGCTCACGCTGAAATATTTTTTATCCCAGGAAAACCAAACGAGGCCAACCTGGATACCTGCACACTCAATTTAATTGTTTTGGGCGGCTACGACGCACCCGTTCCACTCTCTCACTCAAAACTCCAATCAGTCACCTGGACAACGTGAAAATGCGTCCAGCTTAGTGCTCTTCATAAACATGCCAGGGAATTTGGTTGTTAAAACTACTCGAGAAAAGAATACTAATGGAAAGGTCAGGAGCTCCACTTGGTGTTGAAAAGACATATATCCAACCTATTAGGGCAACTGGGCGAGATGGCCCAAGTGGCTAGAGCTCGAACTTACTGACCGGAATGTCCGTGGTTCGAACCCGACCTCTGCCTCTCGACTTCCCCTGTCTAGGCTTGGGCAACCTGGCAGTATCCCAGCCCTCGCGCTTCCCTCGCGTGGCATGGTAGCTAGGAGCCGAAAGGGTGTTACAGCTGAACAGCTTTAGGGCAACTGCCTGGATGTGTTCAACGCTAGGTTGGAAATTAAAAAAAGTACGAGTAAAACGAATCTTCCGGGGGCGCTCGGATTGTAAGTGGACCGAATTTAAACTGCGTCCACAGGTGGTTCGTCGACAAGTTGGCATCCCTGTTGACGTCATTGCAACTTTGTGCAGTTCCCGGGAGGGGAAACTGCCAACCTGGTTTTGATTAACGGATCGTTCTTCTTGGGGGTGGGGATCAAATTTCATTCACCGTACCCCCACCTCACATTTTGACAGGACTGATGGTATTCACAATAATGATAGTGAGTGACGCTCACGTCAGTATAGTAATACTGTGCATTGTAGCGGTCACTCACCAGATCACGCATCACAGACATTCAAATCACGTGACAATTCCTGTCCCACTTGCTGCAACCTTAGCCGACAACATGTACACTACAATTTCCCGTCCATTTTTGTTTACGCGGCTACCACCTGCGTCATGCGCCAGGCTTACGAACTTCAGCTACATCAGGTCCAGTTGTATTCATGTTCGTGCAATTATCAAACACGAAGGAACACCCTCTCTTCACACTGTGCGCACAATAAATAGGCATCCATCTCCGCCCCAAAACACACACACACACAGGGCAGGAAGTCAACCGAGCTCCGCAAATCTCCACGGAACACGTGTGTAGCAGTTTTACTGCAGAGAACACACGTCCCGGGTCCGGAACTTTACTCGAGTACTCTCAACAGCTGTCCCACCTTTTGGCTTATTCCCTTCATGCAGTGTATTCACTTTTGCAATCATCATTCTGGTAAAACAGACATTTGCTAGTGCTTGTCACCTTCTGATAGTCAACCTAAGCACGTTACAACCAGATCAATAACAGCGTATACCCTATAACATATGTAATGTTGTGACTACCTGTCATGAAGATCACCCTTGTCGTTCATGGATGTCGCCACCACTGTAAAATTTAGGACAATTCCGTAGGAAGCCACAAAGGTGCAAAGGCCAGCTGGAGCAGCAACTGAGATACTCCTCTGGGTTACACATTTTCACCTTTGCGTGTACGTCTCCACCAGAAACAGAGCGCATCTTAACGGATATTTCGTCCTGAACATCCGAGGACAGCCGTTTCATCTCACGAAACTAGAGGGAGTTTCGAACCCGATCACTCCTGCTTCGTGGCCTGAATACCTAACCTGATCAACAATGTGGTTAAATTGAACTTAGCGCCGCTCACCCCTCAGTTATGGGGTCCACATCACGTGGTCACAAGTGCTCCGCTTCTTTGGAGATACAGTTGGGAATGTAAGCTGTCGTAGAATTCACCCGGAACAGATAACTCTCATTTGGTTTCTCCAGACATTGTTCAGGGGGAAACTTGAGCCCAAAAGGGGCCAACCAGCAACCTTCATCCTGTCTTTGCAAGTGGCTGTCTTTTTTAAGGGACCAAAATTGAAGAGAAGTTGTTTCTCATAGGTATTCTCAAGTAGTCTCTCCACAGCCCTAACCTGTAGTGAGGTTCCTCCCTAAAACGGCCATATGAACGGATTCACCCTTGTTGATCACTCTGGGTATGTGACATTCTCCAGAAGAGATCCGATAATGGGGAAAATCTTCACGGGACCAACCACAGGCAGTTGTATCTGAGGGTGGCCTTTACAGCGGGGGGCAAGTAGGACCGTTTGTGTATTATATGGCTGAAAAATCAAGTTACGGGGCCTTCAGTCACTTAGAGGACACACTTGTCATCACGATACTGGCCGGACCCCAATTGCCTCCCGTGTGACGACTCTCACTTGAGTACCAACGGTGAGATTTACAAAGCCAGCGAAATACATAGACCCGGAGTTACTATCGCTCCGTTTTGACAAAAAATCTGCATGTTTTTCCGGTGTCGTAAAAGACAGCAAGCGCTGCAATGGCAACCGATTCGAACTGATATCGTCTAGTTCATAAAATTACAACAGAGCCCGCCCCCATCCCGAACTGGTGGGGGGATATGAATATCTTTATACAACAGTTGAACCTCGCCTCCTTGGTTTACTTTAAAGACCTCAGACCCAGCGAGCAGCGTACATATCGGCCATCTTATTGAGCACATGCTGTGTGAAAACTACTGAATTGTTCATCCCCCTCATCGATATCGAGGATAAACCTCACTAGACAGCATAATAAACCACGATAAACACGAATGTCATGCGGCCAAGCTCACGTCCTCGGAAAACCGATTAATGCGGTGTTGGAGAATGACGTTGCAAAGTCAAAACTGCACAGGAAGTTGTTATGTAGAAACTGAAATTTTTCCGGAGAAGACATTCACCACGCGCGGTATATTCTGTCGTAGGAGAGGCGGTTGGCCCAATGTTAGCTCCGTCATACACTACTGCCAGTTACTAAGTAGTCAGAATAAAATATCATTTTGCTTCTCCTAGCGGAAGGACCAAGGAACGAGTTTCACCTATAAAAGGGTGAATATTCGAGGTAAGACCACAAATTTTAGTGTCATTACCAAAACAAAATGTGCGCCAACAATGAAGCAGGTAGTTACCACTGATATAGTATGAGTCCAGTATTCCCCCTGTTACGGATCATAGATTGTATCGCTCCTGAATCCCGCGGTGTGATCAATTTACCGTCAGCGAATTTTGGGAACTCACTGCTGGAAATCAAAGTGAAACAAAGATAAAAAAACTGTTTTTTCAAGCAGCACATCGAATGACAGCTGATCGTTTCGGCCTATAGGTAATCGATAACCTTTGTCTCCAAGACATCTCAAAAGTACGTTGCCTCCTCGACGTTTCTAAACCCCAGGCATTGGAGCCACATAGTGACTGCGAGATCACGTAATTTTTTTACCTTGGTGAATAGAGTAACCTTCCACGTCCACTATTGGGCTCAACGAGCGTTCCTCATCGATCTGAACAGGCCACGCAGCATCTCCTTTCCGAAAGCAGAGGCCATCTGCTTCTTCGTGGTGATCCCTCTTGAGGGGAATTTCCGTAGTCTAAAAAAACCTAGTCCTGACGCTTTCGCTCACACAAACACACACATACAAGAAAACTCCATCGGTCCTATTCATCTTCTCGTATTGCCATAGCATTTGGAGAACTATCTTCCTGTTGCAAGGACCACATTTATGATTGGACGCTGATCCACTAGAGCCTTGGCCCCTTTTCTAGTAGGGCCGACGTTGCTCGGTTCTCCCAACGGCGTTTTAGACAGCCAGAGCTCCAGTACTCTAAGAACCTTTTTGGACTAGACCAGAAAGCCCTCAATGGTCTCTGGCGTCCACCTCTTTGTCAGCGTCCGATCTATTCGTGGTGACACACACCACATTCAGCTGTAACAAGCTGAAGTTCTCTGAATTCCGAGTTGAGCACGAGTTCATTTTCCTCTAATCAGTTGGTTCTCATTTTGAGTCACGATGGCGACTATTCGTTTTCCCTAGTTCTTGATCCTGTTCACTCAATCAGCTATCAACACTTTTTAGCACGTGTGTCCCTTGTTTGGACACACTGTTAATTCCTTTTTCCGTCCCTGTTCGTATTTAGCGATTGCAGTGTTTGTTTATTCTAACCACTTCAAGGTCAGATAATTGGCGCCACCAAGTCATTTATCGCTTCCTTGTGCATGTGTGACTGTTTCAGTGCCTGAACCCGTTTCGGTCCCATTGTTTGTACCCCCATGATCAAGTGGATCACTTGTTGTAGACGATTACCTACTGTCCAGTTTATACATTACGGTTTATTGAATCTAACTTGACCTCATGATAATTCCCCCATTCATTTGCTTACTACGCCTGTGTACTTTTAATCTCCACTCACTTTGCTCTTTGTACTCGCCACTGACCTTGCCGCGAAGGCCATCCTGTCTGACACTTGTGTATTGGCAAGTGTGTGTGTGAATGTGCGCAGCTGACCCACTGACCCATGCACGTTCAGGTCCCTTTTGCTGAGCCTGCCTTGACCTGTTTTCTCATGAGTTCCGTGTGACCGCAACGCCACTGAGAGCCACGGGACTGTCGTCGGAAGGGACGGCCCCAACCCACACTACTGAGCCAACATTCGGCTCGCCGCTGTTTGGTGTGCGGACGTTGACACTGCACTGTACCGGTCAGTGACAGTCTTGTGCACTGGACAACTGAGGTTTGTTATGTAAATAGTACCTTAGAATTTCGGACCCGATTCTTCCTTTTGATAATCGGGATTGTCGAACCTACACATCCGTCAAAGTTCCGTGTCGGGAACCTCAGCACTGGTACCTTACAGAAACCCAGCTCCAACTTTGTTTTGCCAACTGGGAGGTTTTGTCACTACGTGTCACCCGAAATCGTTCGGGCCGGAACAGCGCGAGTACTTCATAGCCTCTTGGGAAAACAGGAGTGAAGATACTGCCAAATCGACCGAGCTTAAAAAGGAACGATCGAAGTTGTTTCGGCGCATTTGGTGCTAAACGACAACAAGCTCAGCGGTAAATGTATGAGCCGGCGCCAATCGATTCTCAACGATGTAGTTAGAAAACAGATGTTTGGTTAGCTAGCAGGTACCCAAGCCCATCAGTTGCGGTGGTTTGGCCATGTCGAAACGTCGTTTACCGTGCCTCCTTCAGAATGGCGGGCGCAAACTGCGAGGTGGATGACTTGCGACTTGGGACGAAGGTGTGAAAAGCATTTCAGAGTTTGAGATGTCGTTGGTGCGATGCACCTTCCAGGATGGGGTCCCCGTGACCCCTCCAGCAGAGGGCAAGAACTGGCGGCTATTCCGTCTCAGTGGCATTCGTGATGTCAGTTGTTTACCAGATTGTCTGATTGAGCACTTGGAGGTGGAGGCACCTAAGAATGCTTGTGGTAGGCCAGCACCAGGTCCCCTCTCTCACCCACTCTTTTCACCTTAAGGCTTTAAAAATTTTTGTGGTTGTACGGCAGTGAAACACAAGTGTCAATACTGATTTTTCTATCTCCGACGACGAGACCGGGAGCGCAAGTAAATTCAACAGTGATCATGGGTGAACATAACGTTTATGCTAGCAATAAGGAGGGAAGCACACTGTGAAGGGAGACGGCATGCAGAAAGAGTCTCGGCGTAACAATGCTCACTCTATGGGAAGAAACAAAATGAGAAAAGTACAATAGAGTTGGGTTTGTAGGTGAAAACATTCTGGTCGAGGGTGTTAAAGGCGTCTGAGTAGTCACATTTTTAGGGAAAACCACTAAATCGGGGTCTGGGTGTTCTTGGCCAAAACGTTTTCTTGGTAGTGCTTCTTGCAGTACAGGATTTGGTCACTCTGTGCGTAATTGTTCAAGCTGGTGGGAAGGGCGGGCGAGAAAAAACAAACTGATTCGTATGCGGTACAGCATTCCAGTCACCCAGTAACAAGATAATGATAATAATCGTTCAGCTGTAACACCCGTTTGGTGCCTAGTTGCCATGACACTCGAAGGAAGCACGAGGGCTGGGATACTGCCAGGTTGCCCAAGCCTAAACAGGGGAAGTCGAGAGGCAGAGGTCGGGTTCGAACCACGGACATTCCAGTCAGTAAATTCGCGCTCTAACCACGGAACTATCTCGCCCCTCTACTGGGGTCACGTGATGTCCGAGAACTGGACCACAGATAGGGAATACAGATCAGCTTTAGCGCTATCGACAAAACCAAGAGTAGGAAGCGGGAAAAAGTAGATCTGAGGATTGTGGGGTTTAACGCTTAACAATTGATAGTTGAGATTTGTTCGCATCTCTGTCGGGGAATGCCTTACCAGAGCAACTAACGGGAGCTGCGGTTACATTGACATGTCTACCAAATGAACAATACAAAACATCCGTTAGAGGTGGCGACCATGTTGGACAGGGACAGGGGGATGTTCGACGGAGCCTCTCCGTCATGGGTCACCTCAGAGATGTAAGGCGCCAGAAGTCAACAACAGGCAGTCTTGAATACAGTGGCTAAGTCCTCACAAATCTCAGTGTCGGCACCCCGCTTCTGTGCATTACGAATGTTGCTGATGCCTGAGTCTATTGTCTATTGTTTTATAAGGTTGACCTCTAATGCGTCACCAAACTTTCCAAGTGTTTGAGGTCTGACGTGGCTCACAGTGGCTCTTTAAAAAACAGCTCATTTGTGAGGCTACTTACCTACGAATATAAGTAGTTAAGATTCATTGCACAACAAACGAGGTAAAGTACCACGTAGATGTGGTCCACCAAGTCTGCCTTTGAGCAAGACGAGCTGGTTACACCTAAGAAAAGCACGGGGTTGTCATTTGCGGATATTGGAGTCCTTCTCCAATAACGAAACAAAGAGAGCAAAGAACGAGACATAAACCTGGTAGAGATCCAACTCACTGTATTTTTGTAAATCGAACGACATTAAGGAACATTCAGTATCAGTTTCAAACACCATGTATATTTATGAACGGATATCAATTGTCTTCAGAAAAGTTCAAAACCATACATGGAAACCATATCTTTGTTCCTTAAAATTTAAAACCGATTACCTACTTACTGAACAAACGGGATCAAGTCTACAGTTGTTCCCCTATGGCGAAACCGATTCTACGGACTGCAAGGAAACTCGACTTCAAGGTGAGCGAAGCTTGTTATTGAAATGAGCTCACTAAAAACTGTTCAGCTGTAACACTCTTTCGGCGCCTAGCTGCCATGCCACCCGAGGGAAGCACGAGGGCTGGGACACTGCCAGGTTGCCCAAGCCTAGACAGGGGAAGTCGAGAGGCAGAGGTCGGGTTCGAACCACGGACCTTCCGGTCAGCAAATTCGCGCTCTAACCACTTGAGCTCAACTAACAGTGGTCGCTTCCAAGACGTGGTCCCCCTAGTGATGGCTATTTTCGAAGTCATTGGGTGATCGACCGTTGTGCGTATTAAAACACCGAGATCTCAGAGAACGTTTGACAACGTGTAACCTTCAACCGGAGCTGTAGCATATTATGGTACATCGATATCACGTGATGCAGGTTAGAATACCAGTAATATAACGAATAGGATATAAACTATGACATCTAAGGGTGGCGAGATTTCTGATGCTGCCACATACATTAGTTGGAGCGTCCCAGTATCAAAATAGTCGATAAAGAGTCACACCTGCAGAGTTAAACCTGTAACCTAAGAAGGTGTTACCACGAGCCACAGACTCATATCTCATTTAAGTGGTTTTTCGGCCAAACATGCAGCAGAAAGGCTCCATCAGGATTCAGTTGACTTGATTTTCAAAGCAACGACTTAGTTTTTTGTCACGTAATATACTACTTATAAAATTGACGATAAATCACCGACACAGTGCTAGCAAAACGATAACTAACCTGTTCTCTACTCTCTGGAAAAACTCAACTTCATACTGAGTCACCTACAGATTTCTATCCTTGCCGTTTAAGATTCCGACATAAACATTTTCGTCAACATATTCTGTAAACAGCGCCAGGATGTCTTAACACAAGTATGGCCAATCGATATAATATGGTACAAATGATGCACTACCGCTCAGGTGGTAAAGAGAAAAAGTACATTTCCAACTTCGCCAAATGTGTAGATGTAAGGACAGCGGGTTACTGAAACTAATTACAACGTCCTTGAAACTGCGAAATGCGATCGATAAACGAAACACAGATGTATCACAGCACTCTATCCTGACAGTATGGACCTGCTTGGGCGCGAACAAATCGTACATGTACTAATAATCCGCGTACAACACGCATGTGCATAAATCACAAATGGATTGTGAATTTTCTAACATGTCCAAAACGGGTTTAGTGCCATGTTGTCTGGGTTTTTTTGGCGTGTTTACGTGGATGGTTGATGGGCGATTCCCAGTCAGCTAAAATGAGACAAGATTTAGTATAGCTTCCGATACGATCTGTTCTTGAAGGGAACAGTAAAATTTTTTAAACAGGTGAGAGACAAGGTGAAAACCTCGGTCTCCGCAATATGATGGAAGATTCTCAAGAATGACGGGCAAGCAATTATCCGATCAGCTGTTTGGCTGGATTGCGTGCGTGCTTACATTCAATGAGATGGACCGAGCGGTTTCAACGCACAGATTCATCTTTGTTTGCTAGGCTAGGTGGCAAGAAGAACAAACTTTAGAAACGTTCAACGCAACACTAAAGCAGTGAAGATATCTCTGGATAGACCATTTGAAGGGACCATCGAAGAGTGATCTCTCATCATCATCATCATCCTCGACAGCATGACATCAGTATTCAACACCGATACTTGGCTGCCGTACGACCATTTGAAGGCCTTATTGTAAAGAAAAGAATAAAGGTGGATGGGGAAGGGACTTGGTGCTAGCTTACTGCAATCATTCCGAGGTGTCTACGCCTCCAGACACTCATTCAGGCAAACTGGATAGAAATTGACAACAAGAACGTCATTGACATCGATTAGCGTCCCCAACGATGCACACTGGAGACCCCACAGTCCCAATCCTGGAAGGCGAGTTGCACGATAGCATCCAGAATTTTCCCAATCTCTTTCATACCCCTTTGCTAGGCCAGCGGTTGGCCACCTCTCTGTTTCCATCACTGTGAATTGGGCATGGAAAACAGTACTCTCTTCGGTAAACGATGGTTCGGCATGCGCAATACACGGCCTAACCATGTCGTCTGCATAGTCCAGATCGACAGGTTTTTCGTCCGCTGCGATTTGAACACCAGGGTTTTGTAGACCTTCCAGCGTTCCTCTCGTTATCCCATTAATCAAGAAATTGAACAGCAATGGAGAGGGTGGGTACCCCTGACGGACGCCGCTTTGAGTACGGGAGCTTTTGGGGAGCTCTCCGTACACTCTCACACGTCCGCAAGTCTGAGAATACAAAGAACTTCCAGGGCATTCCTTCATGGACAAGCGTGTCCAGGAGATCTGACCGATCAATTCATTCGAATGCGGCTTGGAAATCCAGGAATACTGAAATTGTGGATCGTTTTGTACGTATGGCGTTGTTCTAGCACCGGACCGGCTGTGAAGATTTTGTCGACGCAACCTCCACCAGGCCTGAATCCCGCTTCCTGCTCTCGAGTCAGTTTCACGAGCCACTATAAGGCGACGAAGGACAATTGATGCCAGCAGTCTCGTTACAACCCAGGGTTAAGCTGATCCCCATGTGGTTACCATACCCACTACGAGCTCCTTTTTTGAAAATGGGCACTATCACCGACTCCCTCCAATTGTCTGGAACAGTCTCCTTTTCCCAAATGCAGGCAAACTGATCAGACAGACGTTGATTAAGGATTTCACCCCCGTCATCGAAGAATGCGGGTGGGAGGTCATCCGGACCAGAAGCTCGGTGGTTCTTGAGAGAACATATGCAGTCACAAACCTCCGAGGCCCGCGGGCGTTCCACATCCACCGTCCAGAGTTCTACGTCACCTGTGGGCTCTAGATGAGTGGCAGTTGGTGGCCATGATAGCTCTTATTCGAAGTATTCGGCCCACCGGTCCAGGCATTCTTCTTTATTCAAGATGGTCACTCCATCCCGATCACCAACGGTTTCCGGATACCGGCCGCGGGGATCAACTAGAATAATCTTCGAGCAGTACCGGCTTTCTGGGCATCTTCCAGTCCTTGGCTTTTTGTGTCCATCAGATTTCACGGTCAGTTCGCACGGCCACTTTCACTTGACGTCCGATAATTCGTCACGTCAAGTTATGTTTGGAACCAAGATTAACGTTATCCCATTAATCAAGAAATTGAACAGCAATGGAGAGGGTGGGTACCCCTGACGGACGCCGCTTTGAGTACGGGAGCTTTTGGGGAGCTCTCCGTACACTCTCACACGTCCGCAAGTCTGAGAATACAAAGAACTTCCAGGGCATTCCTTCATGGACAAGCGTGTCCAGGAGATCTGACCGATCAATTCATTCGAATGCGGCTTGGAAATCCAGGAATACTGAAATTGTGGATCGTTTTGTACGTATGGCGTTGTTCTAGCACCGGACCGGCTGTGAAGATTTTGTCGACGCAACCTCCACCAGGCCTGAATCCCGCTTCCTGCTCTCGAGTCAGTTTCACGAGCCACTATAAGGCGACGAAGGACAATTGATGCCAGCAGTCTCGTTACAACCCAGGGTTAAGCTGATCCCCATGTGGTTACCATACCCACTACGAGCTCCTTTTTTGAAAATGGGCACTATCACCGACTCCCTCCAATTGTCTGGAACAGTCTCCTTTTCCCAAATGCAGGCAAACTGATCAGACAGACGTTGATTGAGGATTTCACCCCCGTCATCGAAGAATGCGGGTGGGAGGTCATCCGGACCAGAAGCTCGGTGGTTCTTGAGAGAACATATGCAGTCACAAACCTCCGAGGCCCGCGGGCGTTCCACATCCACCGTCCAGAGTTCTACGTCACCTGTGGGCTCTAGATGAGTGGCAGTTGGTGGCCATGATAGCTCTTATTCGAAGTATTCGGCCCACCGGTCCAGGCATTCTTCTTTATTCAAGATGGTCACTCCATCCCGATCACCAACGGTTTCCGGATACCGGCCGCGGGGATCAACTAGAATAATCTTCGAGCAGTACCGGCTTTCTGGGCATCTTCCAGTCCTTGGCTTTTTGTGTCCATCAGATTTCACGGTCAGTTCGCACGGCCACTTTCACTTGACGTCCGATAATTCGTCACGTCAAGTTATGTTTGGAACCAAGATTAACGCAGTGCCACTGTTCGGTCTGCTATCCAGTGGTGGTGCCGTGCCACAGGCTAAATTCCCAGCACTGTGCAAAGAGGTGGCGATCTCGTCCCAGTATGAGAGTGATCTCTGCTGAGAGATGGTCGATCCGGGTGGGTTTGGACGCAGTAAAACGTAAAAAGTTATAGATAGTCGTTTTGTAGAACATTCGACGCTGCTCTCGGCTGTTTTGCAGTTGCTACCCTGATCTAGGTACGGGATAGGCCAATCCCCACGGCATCGAAATTAGTGGCGTGTGAACCAGGGAAACTGACCATCCTAACCTCGGTGCGCATACGAGAGCATCGATAACATAAAAGTTGGTGTGAATGTTTATCGCAAAGGGCCTGGAAGACGTGTCTGACTCACTTCATGCACCCAGTAAATCTGGATAAGATTGAAACGAGCAGAATTCGAAGTTCAGACAAGGAGCTTGTCCGTATTCCGTCCCAATGCCGGGTAATGGGCGCGAAGACAGACGCTCGACTGTAATTCAGCTATGAACAGCATCACCTCGTAACTGGAACGATAGGAACTGAGTGCCTTATTTATAATCTCGCCATAATCTTGAACGTAAACTTTTCAAAGTCATATGTTGTCAACTGGTCTGTCGTGAGCACCTATACACTCGAACGTGTCGTCATGGACGGAAATCTAACATACTCAATCCTCATCGATTCATTTCACCGGCCGTTTGAACACCTATGTTGTGGACTACAGTTTTCCTAATGCCTTTTGAATACCGTGAACCCGAGTCTGGATAGCCGTTTGATAGCCTGATGCGCTCAGCCAAACCGGAAAGCCAATGAACGTGTGAATCAGCTGATCTATTGATCACTGACGCGTACAGGCGTGCAGGCGTGTCATGTGCAGCCGAAAACGGGCTGTTATAAAGCTCACGTGGAAAGTTCTAGGCGGGTCAAAAAGTGGTACTAAAAATGAAACCCATCTCTCAAGGGCAAGTGAAGAACAACCAATTAAATCTGTCTCAACGAAAACGGTTATTCCATTGGCAGTTGTACAGTCCAGTTGCGTTACATCAGTGCACGCTGAAAGTGACATGCGCTGAGTGGATGAATCCTTCAAGTTATTCTCCATTCACATTTGTCCACATTTTCTCGCTGTTTACTTTTTTCACCTGGCATGCGTTTGTCGGTGGTGCTGTAAATACGGTCGGTTTTGTCTTGGTACCTGACTTCGTATTGGGACAATAAACGTCCCCTTTTGAAGACAGTCTTCTACTGCGTTTTGGCAACTAGTAGTGGTCAAGTTCAACCATCCTGCTCCGATTGGGTGTTTATGGTCCCTCCCGTATTATGAGACGCCATCCGAGTATCGCATTTCATCATACCTGATACGATTAGCATTCAGTGACCAGTTATTTGCCAAAAAAGGCGCAAGTTCGTAGGCATATTGTCTAGCACTCCAAGGTGTCATTGTATACAGCAATCTTATACACAAAACGTCGAGTAAGAAATGGTTTGATGACCAAGTTGGTCGATGAAATATTTTCTCGCCATTCGAACTGATATAACCCGAGTGTAGTTCGGTGGCGGTGTATGGCAGTTTAGCGGTTTGACGTTGCATGTATGTGCACGTGTGTGTGTGTATCACGAAAAAAAGCTGTTTCACGTCTGCCTACCAAAGGGCTGACCAGGTCGTGGGACTATGAGCCCAGATGGTAGATTTTCTTCACTAGAAACGTCCACCGGAAGCAATAAAACGGTTTTCTGATTGCAGGCGTTGCTTAAACCAAAGGTGGGTCTAAAATGAGGGTAAAATCACTCAAAACCAACATCCACGAGTTTCCAAATCGATGTCCCTTTTGTGCCTATTCGTATATCAGTGGAAGTCATACGGAAAGGCTCATCAATGGCGCTAACTAGGACAGACTGCAAGACTCATTTTGGACGAAGAACGGCGAATCAGTGTAGAACCCCGGTGCACATTTGCGATGCTGAGCAGCGTCCGCGGTGACCCAGTGGGTGCAGTACCCCTAGGACAAGCTAGGTGCTACGGGTTCGGTCTCATTCAGGGACTCTGTCTTTCCGTTTGTGTTTAAATTCCCCCAACCCATGGGGCGTAAGATTTAGGCACTCACGCTAACTGATCTAAAGCGTTGCCCGAAAGAAACCATGCTGATTGGTCCTCCGTTCGCTTGGGGACTCAGTCAATCTGGTAGCTCACTCACTTAGCCCGACGAAGCTTTTGTGTCAAAAGCGAAACGTCGTCCAGCTATAAAACTGCCGATTGCTTGTCAAACCCTCCTGAAACTCGGTGCAACCTTTTGTAATGCATCATCATCCACAGAGACACCAACATCAGTGTTCACACTAACCCTTCAGTACCTCGGAAAAAACAAGGCTTATTCAGTTAGATTTAAAACCTTAGGGCAAGGAAAGGCAAAGTTGTGTGTGGAGGGAGCCTGAAGGCACATCCAGAAGCTCGATCAGAAAATCTGCAGAGCACTTGACACTGACCTCAGCTGTCCACCATTTCATCTTCAAGGGCAGGAAGGGCAATGGGTACCTCGTCCTGGAAGGTGGATTTCTCAGAATCCTCCTCATCTCTTTCCATTCTTTTCGCAGAATCAACCGTTATCCGAATCTCAGCTTGCACCAATCCAAAGAAGACGCTGAGATCATGTGTAACACGTGACTGATCCACCGAAGTTAATGATGACGCATGTTTCCCCCCTAAAGTATTTGCTATCCAACCGAACACCCATTTTGTCGTCAAGAGTTTGTCCACGCCATCCGATCCGCGGTGCAATACGAATCATGAGATCTAGAGTACGACAAGCCCCCTCATCGTTATTGTCAACTAGCCTCAACATGAAGCAGCTCCTGGATCAATCAGTATTACGGTAGTTCAAAGAGGCGGCCACTCACAACTTGTCCGATCCAAAGTGGCGAGATGGCTCAAGTGGTTAGAGCGCGAATTTACTGACCGGAAGGTCCGTGGTTCGAACCCGAACTCTGCCTCTCGACTTCCTGTGTTTAGGCTTGGGCAGCCTGGCAGTATCCCAGCCCTCGTGTGTCCTTCAGATGGCGTGGCAGCTAGGCACCGGAAGAGTGTTATAGTTGGACGATTTTTTTTACATAGGTAGTGCTTCTTCTAAGCGATTTTACAAGCAACCACTGGAGACCTAGCATAACAAAACAGTATACTGTGTTAACGAAATGCGCTCATTTGCAAACAAATTTGGCTTTGCGAGAGACTCACCTGGAACCCAGCTGAATCTCTCTTTTATGATGATTTTAAGCAACTGAAGGTGTTGAACCAGGCCGCCTCATGTTTCATTTGGTACGATATTCGAGATATCGCGATACATATATAGACGTAATACACTATTCAAGGGCAACTCTAGGGCAATCATGCTTAAGTTGATGAAAGTTTCCTGAACATTTCGTGTTGATGTAGAGGTTTGACGGATCGAAATCGATCAACATTGGGGTTCTACAAGGTCACGGCTGAAGTCTCTTGACTCAAGGTTAGATCAGTTGAGCATATCTGTACGGTATTCAGTAGGAATGGGGTCGAATAAACTGTGCACGCGACTTATTTGGAACAGTTATTGGTGGGTTTTTTTGTTAAAAACTCGACACAATGTTCTGTTTTTCTGCTTATAATCATATTAGCTCAACTTAAGTGAGATGAGCTGTTTCGGACGAAGCGAACTTCGATGCATGGATCGATCACCTTTTGAACCAATTGCAGTTGATTGCAGGATTTGAAAACTACTCCCGTTGGAGTAGTTCTCCTGCCCCAAGACGTGTCCATATCAAACTACTGGGTGCGAGTTTCACTCTTGTTGAAGTTCATTGGCGCTGCATAGCCTCGGACGTGTCGGGGTTCGAAGTTCAGGTGAACGTGTTACCACTCCCACACCAGCACAAGCTAGACGCATCTGAATTGTAATGCGTAAACAGGGAAACTTGTTCGCGCTAGAGCTAGGTGACCAGTTAGCTCGACGTCTCTAGCGATGGCCCACTAACCACTTTAGGTTGCGTGTAACGAGGACAAAGGTTACTGGCATCACAGTTCATTCTAAGTTTACGGAAAATCGAAAATGGAACTGGCCAATCATCTTGTCATTGCTGCTGCTTGGTTGTAGGGGTACCGATCGATCGGCGTGGAGGCTGCGTGCCAATCAATAACAGATAAAAATAACCACTCGAATGACAAGTAAGGACAGCGCTGTGCAAAAAGTTTGTGGGAGTGTACAATCGTTCACTCGAGCATCCAAAAGTATTCGTAGCACGTTTACCAACTGATCTGTGATCAGAGGAACTGAAACCACAGGTTAATCGGCAGTCATGATT
Organism: Clonorchis sinensis; assembly: GCA_003604175.2. NCBI lineage: Eukaryota > Metazoa > Platyhelminthes > Trematoda > Opisthorchiida > Opisthorchiidae > Clonorchis > Clonorchis sinensis. Next base: position 31,325,164 of record CM030372.1, on the reverse strand, counting down.
GAACTCCGCGCAACGATCGATGTACCACGCCCGCTATTCAGTGTACGGGTACTGTAACTAACATTGTAACTGGAGGACATAGATGATATCTCATCCGTAAATACTCTGTGGAATTTAGGAACACACGTCACTTCGGGTGTCCGACGCTTTAGGGTCATAGTCAGTTTTGACATGGACAGCAAGATCCCGATGACAAGACGATCACGTGAGATGTTATCAATTCTTCAAGACGGCCCGAATCACAGGCTGACCAGATAAGAAGTGTGTGCGCGCGCACACACACACAGACGGTTCTGAGCAGCGAACGACTCCAAGTGGACGCTACACTTTGTATGAGTCCACAATGTCGTAGCAGACGTTTCAAATGTCAAAAACAGGACACAGAGCAAATGGCTTTGGTGTTGCAAGAACAACGGCTTTATTTTCCCGCGGAAGGTTTTACTCAATGCCTCAAATCCTGACATGCTAACACCGACAAGGACACCTGAGTGATCTTGGTGGAACGGCTCGTTTCACATAAAGCTTCAGCGGCCGTGTCACAGAGTCTCCTGGAGGCATGTTTTCGCAATGTTATGCAAACGATTGCGAGAGACTCACCTGGAACCCAGCTGAATCTCTCTTTTATGATGATTTTAAGCAACTGAAGGTGTTGAACCAGGCCGCCTCATGTTTCATTTGGTACGATATTCGAGATATCGCGATACATATATAGACGTAATACACTATTCAAGGGCAACTCTAGGGCAATCATGCTTAAGTTGATGAAAGTTTCCTGAACATTTCGTGTTGATGTAGAGGTTTGACGGATCGAAATCGATCAACATTGGGGTTCTACAAGGTCACGGCTGAAGTCTCTTGACTCAAGGTTAGATCAGTTGAGCATATCTGTACGGTATTCAGTAGGAATGGGGTCGAATAAACTGTGCACGCGACTTATTTGGAACAGTTATTGGTGGGTTTTTTTGTTAAAAACTCGACACAATGTTCTGTTTTTCTGCTTATAATCATATTAGCTCAACTTAAGTGAGATGAGCTGTTTCGGACGAAGCGAACTTCGATGCATGGATCGATCACCTTTTGAACCAATTGCAGTTGATTGCAGGATTTGAAAACTACTCCCGTTGGAGTAGTTCTCCTGCCCCAAGACGTGTCCATATCAAACTACTGGGTGCGAGTTTCACTCTTGTTGAAGTTCATTGGCGCTGCATAGCCTCGGACGTGTCGGGGTTCGAAGTTCAGGTGAACGTGTTACCACTCCCACACCAGCACAAGCTAGACGCATCTGAATTGTAATGCGTAAACAGGGAAACTTGTTCGCGCTAGAGCTAGGTGACCAGTTAGCTCGACGTCTCTAGCGATGGCCCACTAACCACTTTAGGTTGCGTGTAACGAGGACAAAGGTTACTGGCATCACAGTTCATTCTAAGTTTACGGAAAATCGAAAATGGAACTGGCCAATCATCTTGTCATTGCTGCTGCTTGGTTGTAGGGGTACCGATCGATCGGCGTGGAGGCTGCGTGCCAATCAATAACAGATAAAAATAACCACTCGAATGACAAGTAAGGACAGCGCTGTGCAAAAAGTTTGTGGGAGTGTACAATCGTTCACTCGAGCATCCAAAAGTATTCGTAGCACGTTTACCAACTGATCTGTGATCAGAGGAACTGAAACCACAGGTTAATCGGCAGTCATGATTGAACTCCGCGCAACGATCGATGTACCACGCCCGCTATTCAGTGTACGGGTACTGTAACTAACATTGTAACTGGAGGACATAGATGATATCTCATCCGTAAATACTCTGTGGAATTTAGGAACACACGTCACTTCGGGTGTCCGACGCTTTAGGGTCATAGTCAGTTTTGACATGGACAGCAAGATCCCGATGACAAGACGATCACGTGAGATGTTATCAATTCTTCAAGACGGCCCGAATCACAGGCTGACCAGATAAGAAGTGTGTGCGCGCGCACACACACACAGACGGTTCTGAGCAGCGAACGACTCCAAGTGGACGCTACACTTTGTATGAGTCCACAATGTCGTAGCAGACGTTTCAAATGTCAAAAACAGGACACAGAGCAAATGGCTTTGGTGTTGCAAGAACAACGGCTTTATTTTCCCGCGGAAGGTTTTACTCAATGCCTCAAATCCTGACATGCTAACACCGACAAGGACACCTGAGTGATCTTGGTGGAACGGCTCGTTTCACATAAAGCTTCAGCGGCCGTGTCACAGAGTCTCCTGGAGGCATGTTTTCGCAATGTTATGCAAACGACCGTTTGTGTTGATCAGTAAACTGGGCGATACTGTTTACTCGTCGTTATCACTGAACCGCTGATAGAGCACTCCCTGCCTGTGGGTACCGAAAATCTTGCAAAACTGTGTACCTCGCCGGAATGGACAGCCTGGGATGGTTTTTCTCTGGACTACGGAACCAAAGTCCAGCAACAGGTCGCCAGGTCGTCGGTCCTGGCACCGGGGAGCCGGACAGGACTCGTTCACACACTTCCTAAAAATCTGTGCAGTGACAGCTAAATGCTGTGAGACGCGTTCAAATCGTTCGGCTGTAGCACCTTTCGGCGCCTAACTGCCATGCCGCCCGAGGGAAGCACGAGGGCTAGGATACTGCCAGGTTGCCCAAGCCTAGACAGTGGAAGTCGAGAGACAGAGGCAGGGTTCGAACCACGGACCTTCCGGACCTTCGCGCTCTAACCAATTGAGCCATCCCGCCACCTGTGAGACGCGGGGTTGTTATTCGCAGATTTTTGTCATATTACTGGTTGATGTGCTGTATCGATCATCTCATTTGATTGGTCATCTGCTGTGTTATTTGTTCATCCGTCTAGGTTGTTTGTTCTGTAATCCATCGTGCGTCAGACGCAGTGCAATTTGGACATACATCAGCTACCCAATTCACCTGTGCAGGTTCCAACTTAATTTGCAAATGAGTGTAGTTCACCGATGACTCACCAATGGTTATTTCGACAACTACTCTAATTTGCGCATAAATTTGGTTTTGACAGGAGACTCAGATGAATCGAGCTCAATCTCTCGTTCAGGATGGTCCGTTCCAACTGAATGTGCTGCACCAAGCCGCCTCACATTTCGACTGGGCGAAACCGTTGGTGGGCTGTCAAAAAGTTTTCAGTAGCCTTATGAGTAGTGCCCTACATAGGTCTGGACAATAACCAATGTTATTTTGCGCTTGAAGATTAACAACACGTTCTGGAAACAAGTTTGCGATAAGAGCGGCGGAAATGACTGGGTGCATCAAGACAGTGCGAAACTAAGACAAATTGGCTGACGCATCACGTGCGAAAACACCTCCGAAAGGAACTAGTTTGAGAAGAACGGGGAACCAGCTGCCCAGGGTTCCAACCATGTGTTCAGCTGCATCTCCATACACTTCCATAGTTATCATGGTGAACCACCCGTGAGAACACCATAGATATCCAAGTACCACCTCAGATCCGAAGAAATACGATGATGGGGTGGTTTGACTACCACCACGAGGAGCACGGTCACATTTGCATTCCTCGTTTCACGATTCGCACAAAATTGTCGTGAATGGCCCAGTAAATTGTCCTGAATTACGACCCGTCGACCTGGTTTGAAAGATCTTCACATACGCTCCAGTATTTGTATTATGAAAAGACAGAGGTGGACACACGGGGCCCAAACAGGAGCGCCTTTGAACCACACAAATGTTTGTACTGAAACGCCTAAGCGCCAAACAGACAAACGTAGATTTCGCGGGTATCACAAGGGGGAATTTCGGTCGGAGAATGTGGAAAAACCGCAGTCCGCGATCTCTATAGCTTTGCCAGTGTAAAATTCACTTTGTGTCAGTAACAATGACTTTTATGTTGGTTAGATAGACCAAAACCCCACGCACCTCCTTATAAGGTCCTAAAATGCTGTCCCAGTTAGTCCCGAAAAGGGGGAAGGTTCCTTAATGGGCACCACGAGGATTGAGCTAGAATGAAAGCATGATGAAAGAGCGCGTTGAATGGACTGTGGAAAAGCGCAAAGCCCTCACGATAGACCGCCACCTAAAGGCTAAATGGAACGCCGGCCGTTGGTGATCGCATTCCTGAGGATCGATTGAAACAGGATGATCTTATTGGACCAAAATTCTGGTCCAATAACATGCAAGGTCACGCATGACTCACTTGAGTGACATATCACACACGGAACAGCGGAAGCAGAGTCGGTGCCAGATTTTGTCGCCAGCTTCCATTCGCTCGTTGGCGTAAACGGATTTGCCACAGCGGACACACTTCTCGGTTTTGGGCTGAAAAAGCGAGGAAAAAACTATTGGTTCTGGGCAATCTAACGCGACAGAAGGGAATGGAAAAGATTACAGAGTCTGGGTACTGTAGATACTGTCTGCTTTCCAGAATGGGGCTTGAGTGTCCCACCCTGTGTTTGGTTGAAGACGTTGCAAAACAGGACAACAATGAACGTGAATGGTGACCGCAATACCTATTGACGATGATGACGATCAAGATTAGTATTGCAGAGACAGACTTCATCGTTACGCGATTCAACTTACTGGAACGTGAGGGTTGTTTAATCTGCCTATAATGACTTATCACTTGAAAATGACCTTCAGCCTGATTTCTGATTGGTCCGTCCGCTGCCACTATGTATACTGAGTACCACTATGGCACTGGCCTCTTCAGACTACAGAAAGTTGGAGATCAGTTAGTCTTATCTAGTTTGAAGTCAGTTGACAATAAGCAATTACACAGCTGCCTCCAATCGTTAGTAATTACTACTAAATTAAGTAGCACATTCGAACTTACACATGAAGACAATGGGGGGCCAGTTTGTACTGGAAAAGCCCAGAAGCACGGCATATCTGCTCCGTTTTTGTTGAGAATCAGCATCAGTGTGCAACTGACGGACCTGTGAGCAGATTCGAACCCATGATCTTCCAAGTAGCAGCTTAACCGAGTGGCTTTACCACTCGTGATGGGCAGTGCAGCGTTTAATGCCTTTTTAGCATACACATGTTTCCATCAGTCGGAGATGAAACCACAAATCGCCCACCAACTAAAAGTCGTAAAACTTGTGCCCCTTATTTCCACTTCAAGGTACAGCCAGGGGCGCAAAACGTAAGCAAACATCACGCGTTGCAGAGAAAAAACAAGCAGAAATCTATCGATTATGCACAGTCGATCACATATTGAAACCATAGCAACCCAAGTGTCCAAGCGAAAACCAATCGCGCACACAGTGCCGCTTGATTGGACAGCCCGTTGTTAAGTGTCGCAGCTGGCGTGTCCAAATGCTTTTAGCGTCCAAATTGCCACTCAGAATCTTCGTGGCTTCGAAGTGAATGGTTACATCAGGTACTGGAACCCCCCACCCCACCTAAAAAAAAAGTACATACGACGCTAACACTACTGCGTAAGACCCCATGATGAGCCGTATTCAGTAAACAGAAAATTAGGGGGACATTTTCGACCAATTAGCCGAACACGAACCATCTGTTGTAAAAAGATCAATAAGTATATAACAGCCGAACAAAAACGGTCACCTTCTGTGACATTACCTTGGTATAATCATGTCATAAATCGGACAAGGTGCAGAACTTTTCCGCGTTTCTCAAATGAATCAGGGAGACAGTTTACCGTTCAGCTGTAACACCGTTTCGGCGCCTAGCTGCCATGCCACACGAGGGAAGCACGAGGGCTGGGATACTGCCAGGTTGCCCAAGCCTAGACAGAGGAAGTCGAGAGACAGAGGTCGGGTTCGAACCACGGACCTTTCGGTCAGTAAATTCGCGCTTGAACCATCTCGCCCCAGTTTACAGTGCGTCAGCAGTCACGTAAAAGTTACCCTAAAGTTAGGAAGTACTTGTGGACGCCTAGGAAAAATTGTCAACTCCTCCAGATTTTTACGTCGATTCATGATCACTTGGACTGATCAGAAAAGTCTATGTTGAAATGCGCCAAGAACACTGAGCAAAAAAGGGTGGTGATATGAGGGTACCTTCAGTGTGCGCCACAAAAAAGTATATTTACGATGCCAAACCGGCCAAAGAGAAATCGCTCGAGCTAAGCAGTTACAAACCATCAGACACGACAGTAGAATCCTCGTTTGCACAGAGTTTTGAAAAAATCAACCTTCTCAAGCGACCATCTTAGCTTCTCTGGACGTTGTTTGATTATCACACAGTGATCAACAGAGACTGTAAAACGGTTCACTAATTTCAAATCAATCTTACACCAAACGCAGGAATGGTGCCTTAAACTGCTTGCCCAGATACTACTTGCACGTTGCATCAGTAGCATTACACCACCAACAGCGCTGTGGCGAACACAAACCATCCGGTTAACGTTTCTTGTCGCATAGCATTGTAATTCCTTCAACATGTCCACAATACCCACATCAAACGTATTTTTATGTGGAAAGTTCAATATCTGACTTCGTTTTACCTAGGGGCTTGTAGGTGGGACGTGTTAGAAACCAGACAACCTGTGTCATTCAGCTTTGCCAACGAACAACCATGTCTTCTTCGCAGTCCAGTGGGAGAGCCATTCGGAGCGTCCCAAGCAGAGCTTAGGGATAATTCAGACCATATTGTACAGGCCACCTGATTCAGGACCACAAATCAGGACAATACAACCGATGACGTACTGTTTTCGGTTGATATCTTCAAAGTAAGCCCCATGAAGCTTCGCACACGACAGTGTGAGGACGCAAAAGATTTGATACAGTAACCGAGGCCTGGTTTCTACGTGTTTTCTTTCAGAGTGTTGAACTCGGAGTCACCTCAAAACAGTACCGAGATCATTGGCTGGGCCAAACGAGGTACACTGCTTATGTCTAGTGCCATGTCTAGGGACGTCAGCTACATGTAGGTGAATCACCTGACGGCAGTTGGTAATGGTGTGTGCCAATTGTGAGTAACATGTGAGTGGTATCTTGTCACTTGTCAAAGTACCATCTCCGCATCTGCTGGTACGGAAGTTATGGAACCGCCTTGCAGTGCCTGTTCATTATTGTTTAATATTCAAAAAACGTATAGGAAAGTTCAAGAAGGCTTTGTGCAAATGAGATTGTCACTTTCGTGTCCAACAGCTTTTAACCGGTTAGTTCGTTGTACGGGAATTAAACGACCACACACTGAAGGGTGCTCTTTCTTTGGGTTGACAAACCGTGAAAAAGCGACGTTAAATACAGTCTGTTCTAATAACTCAGCATTTCCATCACCGATAGGCGGCCTTCATCTGGAGAAAGTAGGAATCGCAAATAACGGGAGAAACGAGGTTTGAGTGGCGTCTGTCACTGTGCGATTGTTCATTCATTCAAGGTGTGCGCGATCACATGCAGGTGGGTTAGAGGTGAAGGCCGCTGGTCAAGCTATTGGTCAGTACTTATGGGCCCTAACCGCATATTGGGCATAGGCTGATCGTCGTCTCCATAGCGCAGGCAGACTGCGCCGGAGCGTCCAGACAGCACCATTCGTTCAGGTGTATCACCCTTTCGGCGCCTAACTTCCATGCCACCAGAAGGAAGCACGAGGGCTGGGGTATTGCCAGGTTGCCCAAGCCTAGGCAGGGGAAATTGAGAAGCAGAGGTCGGGTTCGAACCGCAGACCTTCCGGTCAGTAAATTCACGCTCTAACCACTGAGCCATCTCGCCCACACCATTCTGCATACCTTAGTGAAGCGGCTGAACGCGGTCACATAAGTCATCGTGGTTTTCCATCCGTACGTGCCGAATTTTTTTTGGAAATGCGAGAGATTCTTGTGAGGGAAGGTTGCACGCTTTCTGTGTTGTGCAACGCGCACAGAAATTCGCTCCATTCACAAATCCGTTTTTTTGGACGCACGAAGTACTTTTCTAGAGGGCGAAAACTGCTAGTGACTACACAACAGATGAAACTGCCCGATGTTTTGACCACCGAAGATTGCCTTGGTCAACGAACCTATCAGGAAGGTCAGATTCCTGAAAGCAACGACTGAATGCCCGAAATCTACTGAGACCCTCAGCTCTGCTAGATGTTGACCAGACAGACAACGCCCCCTCAATATACAGCGCTTCACAGCCTTGTATCAAACCCAGCAGCGCGAGTCAGCGTTGCTCAAGGTCAGACAACGTCCCCGCAATATGCAGCGCGTCGCAGCCTTGTACCAAGGCCAGACCGCGTGCGTCAGCACTGGACCAAGTTAGACAGTGACCCTCCAATAACTAGCTTGAGACCGTTGTATTCTCGCACTCGCTTGTTCGGAATATAGCTGTTGTGTTCCCTTCTGTGAGTCTTTTTTTTCGGCATTGGGCACTGGAGCGGGTCAGCAGTCAGATACAGTAGATTGGCGAATCAGCAGACATAACAGAACCAATGACACATAAGGGCAGTACACATATGGTGGGCCAGAGGTCGGTCAGCAACTGTAAGATGTGCTGTGATCCATCTTCATACAATGTGTCTGACCGCTTGCGCGTGTGCCACATTGACTCGACCTTGGGACTGAGCTGTGTCACGTGGGGTCTCTCGTGCTTGAAGTAGGTCGGACCAAATTTCAGATAACTCAACACTAGCAGACCCGTTGACACACAAAGGCATCACGTGATGCAGCGCAGCATCTCCGTGCCTATACATCGACGCTGTGCTGCGTGTATGCACGCAATCAAAGATGATACGATGGTTCCCAGCTAATGCGTGAAGTACGATTATTGAGTCACGCTTCATTTTGCTCAATTCACCCGCATTTCTCGGAGGGGCCGGAGAGTGCATCTTATGTTTGCTGATTCGAACTGCCAGTTGTCTGCTGGTACAATCCGTAGACATAGTTGGGTACGGTCATCCGACCAAACGCAGCATATATGAGATTATGTTGATCACTCTCTGGCTAGCCACATGTGTAATGTCAGTCATCTGTTCCTTGATAAAGACCACCCTCCGTCGTCGAACCGCCGGACAGTTTCATCACCAATACTTTCACTATGGAACAAAAACAGCAGCGTCGAAATTCTTTCGGCTTCGTCGAACTCAGTTCGGAGTTTGCCCACCGCTTTTGAAGACACTTGATGAAAAATCGATTTCGGTCCAAAGTGGTCGTTTTAGTTTTAACGATTGACTTCCTGCTCACAAGCCTCCATGGTGTGCTAGGTCCACCGAGAACTCAGATTGGTTTGTTAAACACCTGGAATTTCTCTCATTAAATGAAGCAATGGGAACTCCTCCGACTAGTTCTGGATTAACTGAGTAAGCCGAGCCACTAGTCTACGGTCTGAATTTCCCATTTGAAAACCCATTCAAAAACGAATTTTAGTTTATTGTCTAGATGGTACATACTACTCGTACGGTTGATGAGAACCATTCGACAACCACCGACCAGTTTCGCCTTTCGTGAGTTCATCAGACAGGTGCACTTCCCGAATTCAGTTCTGACCCATGAACTCTGGTTGGCTTGGCTTGTTACGGCATTTGGATGTCGATAGAAGGGGACCAGGCATGGACTTAATCGGTCCTTTTAAAATAAAACAGAAGAAAGGATCAAACAGAGAGTGAACAGTAAAACGAGTGGATACGTCAGTACCGACGACCCTTATGGAAGGTGACCGATTATTGATTAGGTGGCTATTTGGAACATCAATCCAAGGTAGCTCATTAGCTAAGGCGCGAACGGAAGTGGTTCGAACCCCGACATGGCATGTACACTGCTCCAGTCAAGGTTCGGGCAACCTGGCAGTAGCTTAGCTCTCTTGCTTCCTTCAGTTTGCGTGGCAACTGGGCACTGAAAGGATTGTGGGTCAAAAGTCGGGTCGAACCCACTAAAAGCCAGGTGTTACAATCCTCACAGAAAACCGGCTACCAAACTGACCCGACGGTAGAGCGCTCCAGAAACGTATACGAAACATAATGAAAACAGTACAGCTATGACCCCCTTTGGGCGCAACTCGATGGAATCACAAGGTCTGAGATACTGCCCAAGTATGGACAGAACCAACCAAAAAAAACAGGGTTGGGTTCCAAGCGTGGACTTTCCGGTTAGCAGTTTCGTGTTTCAATCGAAGACAACTGATAGACAGAAGCTAACAAGATTCTCACGAAAGTTTTGGAAACGAGACCGATCAATAATCGCGCCCGCCTAAATGATTTAATACACATTTTCTCAGAGAGTGTCCACAAAACAGTCATTTTTTTGTCCCGATCAAGTTCACACACATATTTGCAGCGTGCAGCCATATAAACATTGCAAGATGAGAAAAGCGGACATGAACGAAAACTTGACTGTCCAAATTCCAGGCAATTCGCTCCCCCCCTCCGCCGTGTTTGTCCAAAAGCCTTCCCAAGGAATAAGTCTGAATGGGGTTTCGACGCACCTGCGAGGTAAAATGTTTTGATTGATGTGATGTTAGGATGACTGATACGATCAACTTCTTTTAGAACCTAGAACAAGTCGCCTACAGTTAGGATTATTGCAACGGTACCAGTTACATAGACCAGGAGACATAGGCGAATAGGAGGGACGTTTAAAGCGATATGCGTGGATTGAAAAAGGTACGAAGCGTAGCTTTGAGAGGGTTTAGAAGTCTTCCGAAGCGAGGAGACGGAGAAGGGTTGAATTCTATTCGGAACAGCTCACAACTGACGGAGAATACTGATGTGAAATCTTAAGGGCATTGGACCCGTCCTCGAGAGGTCTCTCTTCAGGTGGCCGCAGTGATGACGTTCAAAAAAGATTATTTACAGCAGTGAACAGGAAGTGAAGTTTAAAAAATAGTTTTTTTTCACAGACCATCACCACCTAAGTAACTTGCACGGGAGACAACTTTCTTGACTGTCAGCATCCATTTCGCCTCGGTAGCTTGGTGCCCGGAGGTTTGTGGTTCGAATCCAACCTCAGCAGCTCGACTGCTCCTGTCTAGGCTTGGGAAACTTGGCATTACCTCAGTGTTCTTGCTCCCTTCGGGTGGCATTGCAGCCAGGCAATGGAAGATCATTTCGCCCCGGTGCCCTCAACACTTGGAAGGATTTAGCACCTCATTTTTGGACTTCAAGCTTTCAATTCTGAAAAGTGACTGTCCTTGGCCTCGGGTCGGGGATAACAGATGGCAACAAGAAGCTCGTGGTTGGCACCACCCGTTTCTGGTAGCCGTGTTGTAGACTGGATCCAAGTCGGTGACCTGAGATCTTGAAAACTGAGTTGCGCTACTGGTTCTGTTGTGGACCACAGTTTTCCTAATGCCTTTTTAATACTGTGAACCCGAGTCTGGATAACTGCTTGACAGCCTGATGCGCTTAGCCAAACCAGAAAGCCCGTGGACGTGAGAATCAGCTGATCTATTGAACACTGACGCGTACAGGCGTGTCCTGTGCAGCCGAAAACGGGTCGTTTATGAAGCTCCCGTGGAAAGTCCTAGACGGGCCAATAAATAGGACTTATTCGTCAAGGACGATTGGAGAACAACCAATTAAAGCTGTCCCAACGAAAACGGCTATTCCATTGGCAGTTGTGTAGTCCAGTCACGTTAGGAGCTGGTTTTCTAAATAAGTTCAGATCATCAGTTCATCAGTCATCACAGTTACAGCAAAACGTGAGAAGCAGAGCAGGGAAACAGAACAGGTCGGGGATTCGTCACACGGCCCAGTCATTCATACAAGATGGTGAGTGTATGGAAGAAAACATGGGTGACAAGCAGTGGCCCTCTGAATTGTCCATCCGAAAAAGTCGACCAAAAATGATCACTCCTTGGAGGTGTTCCAAACCGTTGCCCCCCCCTCCGCCGTGTTTGTCCAAAAGCCTTCCCAAGGAATAAGTCTGAATGGGGTTTCGACGCACCTGCGAGGTAAAATGTTTTGATTGATGTGATGTTAGGATGACTGATACGATCAACTTCTTTTAGAACCTAGAACAAGTCGCCTACAGTTAGGATTATTGCAACGGTACCAGTTACATAGACCAGGAGACATAGGCGAATAGGAGGGACGTTTAAAGCGATATGCGTGGATTGAAAAAGGTACGAAGCGTAGCTTTGAGAGGGTTTAGAAGTCTTCCGAAGCGAGGAGACGGAGAAGGGTTGAATTCTATTCGGAACAGCTCACAACTGACGGAGAATACTGATGTGAAATCTTAAGGGCATTGGACCCGTCCTCGAGAGGTCTCTCTTCAGGTGGCCGCAGTGATGACGTTCAAAAAAGATTATTTACAGCAGTGAACAGGAAGTGAAGTTTAAAAAATAGTTTTTTTTCACAGACCATCACCACCTAAGTAACTTGCACGGGAGACAACTTTCTTGACTGTCAGCATCCATTTCGCCTCGGTAGCTTGGTGCCCGGAGGTTTGTGGTTCGAATCCAACCTCAGCAGCTCGACTGCTCCTGTCTAGGCTTGGGAAACTTGGCATTACCTCAGTGTTCTTGCTCCCTTCGGGTGGCATTGCAGCCAGGCAATGGAAGATCATTTCGCCCCGGTGCCCTCAACACTTGGAAGGATTTAGCACCTCATTTTTGGACTTCAAGCTTTCAATTCTGAAAAGTGACTGTCCTTGGCCTCGGGTCGGGGATAACAGATGGCAACAAGAAGCTCGTGGTTGGCACCACCCGTTTCTGGTAGCCGTGTTGTAGACTGGATCCAAGTCGGTGACCTGAGATCTTGAAAACTGAGTTGCGCTACTGGTTCTGTTGTGGACCACAGTTTTCCTAATGCCTTTTTAATACTGTGAACCCGAGTCTGGATAACTGCTTGACAGCCTGATGCGCTTAGCCAAACCAGAAAGCCCGTGGACGTGAGAATCAGCTGATCTATTGAACACTGACGCGTACAGGCGTGTCCTGTGCAGCCGAAAACGGGTCGTTTATGAAGCTCCCGTGGAAAGTCCTAGACGGGCCAATAAATAGGACTTATTCGTCAAGGACGATTGGAGAACAACCAATTAAAGCTGTCCCAACGAAAACGGCTATTCCATTGGCAGTTGTGTAGTCCAGTCACGTTAGGAGCTGGTTTTCTAAATAAGTTCAGATCATCAGTTCATCAGTCATCACAGTTACAGCAAAACGTGAGAAGCAGAGCAGGGAAACAGAACAGGTCGGGGATTCGTCACACGGCCCAGTCATTCATACAAGATGGTGAGTGTATGGAAGAAAACATGGGTGACAAGCAGTGGCCCTCTGAATTGTCCATCCGAAAAAGTCGACCAAAAATGATCACTCCTTGGAGGTGTTCCAAACCGTTGCAGCAGCACCGTTTTTTACTCTGGAAGCGCAACATGCGGCACACAGAGTAGGGTCCACAAAACCACAAAAGTTGACGCTACGGCGGTTTTCTGAGTTAGACGGCACACCTAAGAGGACATATGGCATCGATCGATGTGATCGATCCCGCTGCGGTCGATAACTAGCGATAACTACCCTAGTTAAAGTGGTGTCCGTGGTACAGGTTTCTCAAACAGAACCGAGAAAATGTCGGTGTGCGGTTGGCTGGGTGAACGCAAATACGGAGAGGAAAAAATTAGATGAAGACCAGTGAAACTGAATGAGTGTTCCAACTCTGAACTACTTCTTGGTCTTTCGTGGGCACGGGGGTTTTATGACCAAGGTTTAATTGTGAGCCAAAGTCACGTTGATTCGTTTTGCAAACAGACAGATTGTCACGGCCACAACAGACTCCCTCTAGAGAATCGAGACCGTCAAGTAAAGCTTTAAGATGCCAACAAAATGTAGATCTATCAGGAAGGTCAGATTCCTGAAAGCAACGACTGAATGCCCGAAATCTACTGAGACCCTCAGCTCTGCTAGATGTTGACCAGACAGACAACGTCCCCTCAATATACAGCGCTTCACAACCTTGTAACAAACCTGAGCAGCGCGAGTCAGCGTTGATCAAGGTCAGACAACGCCCCCGCAGTATGCAGCGCGTCGCAGCCTTGTACCAAGGCCAGACCGCGTGCGTCAGCACTGGACCAAGTTAGACAGTGTCCCACCAATAACTAGCTTGAGACAGTTGAATTCTCGCGCTCGCACGCACTCACGCTCTCGCACTCGCTTGGTCGGAATATAGCTGTTGTTTTCCCTTCTGTGAGTCTCTTTTCCGGCATTAGGCACTGGAGCGGGTCAGCAATCAGACACAGCAGACTGCCGAATCAGCAGATCCCACTAAGGTGTGAGTTGCGCTGTGAACGTGACTCAGAAAACCTACGGTTAAACTATGCGATCAGTGGTCGGTTGGTCAGTAACCATGCAAAGACCTAGGGAATAATTCCACCACAGCCGGGTGACTGACTTGGCGTGGGTTGTTGTCAGTGAAAATCAGGACAAAAACTACGAGAAGTCTTGTATTATGCATCTACACCTTCAGTGTTCCAAAATCTCGTCATGGAGAAGGCAGTTGACTTATCGCTGTTTGTATGTCGGCCCCTTAGTTGTGTGGGTGAATCTGTGTTTTCTTGTTTTCCCAGAGAGACCAGCGTCAAGAAAGTATAAAACTACACCCAACAGTAAAGTCCCCCTCAGAGAAAATCCTTTAAGTATAGCCTTTTTGGGGAAGGAAACCCGGATTTGAACCATTAAAGTTCATGCGATTTCTAAGAACCGGTGTGGTGAAACCTGACTGGCATATTCTGCCGCAGCGCAGTTCAGCGAATCAACTGGGGTCAATGCGTTCTCAGTCTCAGCGACGTTACGACCCCCCCCCCCAAAAAAAAATCCTATGATACGGCTATTTAACAGCCTGATGTCCAGTCAGCTGATTGACTCAACGGTGTGAAGGACACGCGGTGTGAGCAGCGCCGTACCGTAAGGTCGGTAATCATCATCACCATCATCATCATCATCAGAGGCAGCAACACCAGTATTGACCCTGATGCTTCACTGCCGGCACTACATCGAAATACTGGCAGCTCGGGTAAGTCGGTTACTTGCCACGCCCCTGCCTCAGCGAAAATTGGCGAATCATTGTTGAGAGGTTTTAAGCGCCCAGATTTGACGCGAATGCTCGGTAATTCGAGGTGAAATTGTGTGAGCTCACTTTAGGAAACCCCAAATAATTGAAACACACAGTCAGCGAAATACACTCGCTTGCAAGCCAATTTGGTTTTCCGGGAGACTTGCCCGGAACCCAGCTGAATCTCTCGTTTATGATGTTTTGAAGCAACTGAATGTGCTGCACCAGGCCACCTCATTTTTCAGTTGGTACGATATTCGAGATATCGCGATACGTGTATGGATGTAATAAACTACTCATAAGGTTAATGAATTTTCAGCAACCTTATGAGTAGTGTATTACATCCATACATGTATGACAACGATGTCTCCAAAGGGGGACAACAATGCAGCGCAATTTGGCGGTAATATTCAAGCTGACACCAATCGGAGTAAAAAACAACTGCGTATGAGGGCAACTTGGATTCTCCGCAGTCTTTGACAGGTGAGGAAGATTCGCAAACCACTGAACTATGAAAAGGTCCCCTAGCTTCGCTGTGAAAGTTGCATCCACAGAGTCCCTCTCCAACGATTGGCCACTCCTCTGGGGTGACTACATCACGCCGACATCGTCCCCCCCTCCCGCGCTCAAGGAGGGGTCGGAAAGCTTCTTTACAATTCGGAAGATTAGCAAAAGTTTTTCTTGGAGGTAAAGCACGCTTGTCTCTAGACGGACGGTCACGCGATCAGATGTTATGGCATTTGTGATTTTTGTTTCCCCTTATTTGGTTATATTAATTCAAGGTCAAAATGATGTTTTTGCGGGATCTCCCTGGAAAGAACGCCGGTAATTCATTCGGAATAGAGATACAGCCAACGAAACAGTCTTGTTCACTTCCGGTTACACTGACTTGCAACTCACAATTGTCTGCCGGGGGAGTCTGATTCGTGTGCAGCAAGACGAGGTTTGTCCTGAAAGGAGGACAGATCGATCAAAAATGCACTTTACGCCGTAGCTACCGGCTACTAACAGTAGTAGGTTCGCTTGAAATAAAAGCTGATTTCGAGCCCGCTGAGCGTTGGGTACACCGGCAGTATCTGCCAATCAGAGGGATTCCATCCGAATTCCCGTCTCTCCTGGAGGCACTGGATAAGGCATTTGAGGTTCGGAAATGCAACCAATCGGTAAAGTCTGAACAGTGCTCACCAGAGAAGCTTGTTGGCCAATCTGTCTCGCAGTTCGCACGAAAACAGAGGAATGAGGTTGAAGAGGGAGAGGACGGGCGAAAGATACGAGCGGTAGCCTACTGGCAGTCACGTATTCGGATACAAGACTGACGTTTTTATGGTTGGGAAGAAGATCGATCGTTAAATCGGACAAGAGGTGTGTTAAGCGGTAATACTCAAGGATGGTGGGTTTGGCCTGGTCTGATGAATTCAGCAAACAAGGTGACCCGGCTGACAAGACAGCCCATGTGGCATGAAGTTAAAGGTATTTGTACAGTTCATTGTGATATGTGTCCTGACATAGTGCCCGAGGGAAGCACGAGGACCGAGATACCACCAGGTTGCTCAAGCCTGGACAGAAGCAGTCGAGATGCAGAGGTTGGGTTCGAACCCTGGACCCTTGGGTAAGCAAGGTCGTGTCGCGATCGAGCGACCCCTATCCACTGACGAATCGGGTATGGAAAACTTAGTGGGTGTCACAGTGGAACCTCCATTGTATCGCTCACGGGATGAGGGATGCTGGAGCCAAACTACGACAAATGCCGCGGTTGATTGCGCTGGGTATATTCGACGATCAACTACCCCGCAGAACGGTTTTTTCGCCCAACCTTGTCACGAGATGGAAACCACCAAAGGTGGTCAGTCTGACTGAGCGACCAGGTATAGAAGTATAAAGGTAAATAGACCCAGTCATATCGTCAACTGTAGTCCCACCAGATAGGTGAGTCACACCAATGATTAGGGACACTGTCAAGTTTCGAATTTGCTTGCTTGCTTGAGTAAACTGGTTGGAATCAACCATCAGGTTACTATCCGACTGACTGCATTTTACGTTAATTCATGGTTTGGGTGATTTAGGGCTAGAATGGTACGTTTCATTTCAAACCGTTTACACGAAACCCTGTTGGAGTGCGCTGCTACGGCTACACCTTGTGGTAAGATCCTGTCTATCTGTTCACTGGTACTGCTGGGCATCAGCACCACTTGTTTCCAGACCGAATGCGCCGTTCCTGCGGTCAACAAAATTTGATGGGTATAAACAGCTGTTATGGCTGTTTACAGAACGCAGTTGGGGGTGAGAACAAACGCTGTTTCATTTGGGGGATTTACGCACACACGTGGCATACTCTAGGCCATTAAGTACATTGGTAAAGGTAAGACAACCTGTAAGCATACGTGAAAGCACATGATTACACAGCATGTGGCCCAGTACGCCAGCTGTTATGAACAGCAACGGAAATAGATCGAATGTGTGGAAACAAACATTCAAACCAGCACTCGCGTGACTGCTACGTCCCCATAAAGTGACCAACCCATTAACCATCCAAACAAACAGTACCTCCGTGCAAAAAATAGCGCAAATGATGAGCAAATAGATAACCTCCTGAAAAGAAAGTATCGGCCAAATTCGAAGTGGTGAATTCATCTGGTTTGACCACGAACGATGATCATCACTTGGTAACTTGGTTAAAACAGCTGCCAACCTCTGTTTTGTCAACACCTGGGAGAAGCGCATCCCAGGTGTAAGGAGTACAGACTCGGCTAGATCGAGGGTGAGAGTAAGTCCCCGATGAAGATATGCGCAACTACTGAGATTGTGCCCTAGTAGTACGGAAGCAATGCAGATTGTAAAAAGAACAACGTTGAAGGCAAGTTCAACTGAACACGGAGTAGCACTTGAGAAAGAGGAGGTTAACCATGGGAGCAGGTCTCTTCTCAAATCGTATCCCTACCCCAGCTGTCGCTGATAAGTTCGAGAAAGCTCTTTGGTGTAATCTATTGATCCGGAAGGTTGTGGTTCGAACCTACCCCGTTGCCTCTTCCGAATGTTCCAATCTAGGAGTTAGCAACTCGCTTGTATCTAAATCTTCGTAACTCCTCAACCGCTACGTATCGAAAGGGTGCCGCAGGTATGCCATTTGCTTCCTATCTATGTTACCCTCTAAGGCTGTTAGCTAGTGAGTCAGCGTTGTCCACGTGACCAAAACGTTCCAGGGTCCTAGGTCCTATTGCTAATTGCATTCAGTTTGACGTTGCGAAATCGATATCTCATAATGCGGTATACATTTCATCGTGGTTACAAGCCATACTGACCAGAACACCGACGATAGGATGTCTGAATACCCGTCAGTCAAGCAATCATCCCACAGTAACCAACGGCTCAAGATTCCCAAGGTGTTTCTTATCGGAAGGGAAGGTTATATACGATTTGGTTACTAAAACACTACACAGTTAAGTCTACTCTAGTCGGTGGTGCACGAGCGAAGGTCGCAAAACGTTGTCAAACGTAGACCGAGTTAAACCAATAAGAGGTCAGAGAGAAAATTAGAAGCAACTTCATTCCACTAGCTAGTCTTAATGAAGCAGCCTAGCCATTCCAGATAGAAGCCATGACCTTGAGTTCAATTTTGGCCAATCAAAATGCTGCTTGGAGATGGTCTCCTTGACTGAGTCATAATTAGTGCAAAATACGAAATCATACACAACACAAAGAAGGCAACTGTTCAATTTTTGATTTCGATGGTCCCACAAGATCTATCCACCTGACCGGGAGCTTCCGGCGTTTGAAAGCGTCTCTGATTCATCGGCTGTTACAGTCAATATCTCAACCTTCGTGCTTTTCAGGTAGCTGTTAAAAGATAACATAGTCGAGCAATCTGGTTCGAGCTTTCGGTTTGGCTTCATAACTCAGTTGGTTTCTACACCGTGAGCGAAGAAAAACCGCGGCTAAAAGTTTTCCATCTAGTGGGCCTCGGCTGGATAACGTGAAGTTGACCTCGCTGTGTAGCTGAACTTCGAAATAATTGTTTCTCAGCATTTCGTGCACGGTAGATATGCTCAGTGCGGAAACCTGGCTGCGTGACCTCGTCGAAATCAGGTAGGTTACTTTCGCATTCCAGTGAAAACTCGGTTTTTGTGACCAAACCTCACAACACCAACAAGTAAAGATAACAACGCGCCGAAGAAGTATTTATTCATCTAAGAATATCACTCAGTCCTAATCGACTATACTGCTAGGTACAAATATCGATTGTCGACATCAGCGTTGTCGTTTTTGATGACGATGGTGATGGTGGCAGTGTACAAATAGCACGCAGGGTGTGTGCAATTAATCACAATCAGTCTGGTCAACTTTGGACATTCATTTTTTGAAAAATAAATCGATCAAGTAGGAACGTTGTGGCGTCTTATTGGCAAGATGCAAATCACGTGTCACCACGTTTAGCCGGTTCGTTGAAAGGAACACAGAGCAGTCGATAAAATTTTGGCACTTCGATGATGGCGTATGAAGGGCCATAAGAAACACACATTCAAATGAAAACGGTTTGTGTTTTAAATGCGACTCAGTTAAATCGGTTTGTCGCGGGCAATGTGTCCGACAGGTGAAAAGGTGATGAGAAGCGCCCTGGACAGATGTTGTACTCTGTTGCAAATGTGGTCTGTGAGCAAAGCTCACTCACGCTTTGCATTGAGGTTCAGCTTATTGATCGGCAGCACGACAGGAGCTCCCACACTGGACTTTGGCAAATCGTCAGTAAAGTTCGACAAGGCATCAGCTGTCTAGCCTAACCGGTCACGTACTGCGCACCAAACGTTCAACTAGGTCAGAGTTTTAATAGTGAGCTGGGCATTCAAACAAACTAATCACGGGTTGAGAAGGACAGTGGGATGAGGAAACTGTACTTGTAATTAACGAAACGACGGGAAAACTGACAGGTATAAGGACTGTGGACGTTGGATCATGTAAGGTTTAAGTATTCTGTGGGAAGCGCTCAGTAGACTGAGGCGAACAGTTTCCACAGTATGACCGAGTCAGTGGAACATCGTGACAGGCGGTACAACTGACTAATTCGTACAGACGAAACCAAACTGGATGTAACACACTAATCATAAGGCTGCTGAAAAGTAGACTATCATAAAACAGAGAAGCATTAGACGAAGGTGACGGTAGCACTGTTGTTTGGCATGGGACGACAGATATTGGCGCATTTGGCGCAAACATGGAAAACTGGTTTTGGTCGATTTAACCGGAAAAACTCTGAAAACGCGCTACGAATGTCAGCCGTGACTGAGGCTGTCAGCAGAATGCGATAAAGACGTTCATACGCAAGTGAACGCTGCTATCGGTGAAGGCGTAAAGTAGCTATTCACTTGCTTCCAGAGAACGATAGCAACTAGGCCATTGAAAGTGCCGTTATTCGCTGTCCGATAAAGATTTTCGACTTTGTTCCACTGCGTTCCCTAGCAGCACACTGATGATAGATATCCCGAGCAAAATATACTAGCCTCGTATGCTTCAATGGCTGGAACTGCGTTCTTCAGGGTTTTGCCATATCCGGAAGGCCGACGAGGGACAGCCCGATAAGGAGCAGTGAGCAATTATAGTGTGAGGCGGTTCACGCGTTCACTTCGGTTAAAGTACAAAATACGCCGAAATGTGTTCAAAAGCCAAGAGTCTGGTGCGGCCTGGGAGGCCGTGCTATGCAGCTAAGCCTTCCTTCGCGTGTCTTCAGGCTATACCAAACTGCAGTGTGTAGGACCGTCGAGTCCTTGGTCTCCATAAAGCAGTTTCAACAAGAATCAGTCGTCAGTCTATGCCTCGGATGACTGAGCCAAAAAAACAGAAACAGTCGAAAAGTGTTGACGATTTGAAAATTACACCAGTTAGCAAACACATCTAAAAGGGAGTGAACCAATGGGGAGTCAATTTTGGCTCGGAACTTTAAGCGTTAGAAACCATCTAATTAGGAATGGAGGCAAAGGACCCAGTTCTTCTACCCAAGGAGCTGAAACGCTGTCACGCCAACATAGCTGCCACCAGAGGAACTTGACTAACCGACCAAGGAAGATTACAGGAAGCCGGATCAGCTGGTCTGAAACATCAAAGGGTGGTTGCCGGGCTCCTGGAGACAGATTCCAAATGACTGATTATACGAATTGAAGAATACTGAGTGAATCAGACTGCATTAGCGCGAGGATGACGGCCATTCGGTTTCAGTGTAGTTGGCAGTGCGTATGTATATGTCCACGATGTTTCATTCAGGACGAATTCTACCGTCACTCTATACCATCAGCCAACTGATTGTCTTTTCATCACCGGTGATCTCACCGGTCGAATTTGTTGTGACCAACGGGCATGAAAAGGGTTGAATGTTGAACAACATCAGCTGACGGTTAGGAAGTGACCATCCCTGGCACATGATTGAGCGTTGGAAAAGCGTCCATCGGGATTTCGACCCACCAGGAAGTTGACGTGGACACGTTTTGGACTATATCATTGTTCAACAAGGCGATCTCTCGTAACAAAGACGATCCGCGGTGCAATACGAATCATGCGATCTAGAGTACGACAAGCCTCCTCATCGTTATTGTCAACTAGCCTCAACATGAAGCAGCTCCTGGATCAATCAGTATTACGGTAGTTCAAAGAGGCGGCCACTCACAACTTGTCCGATCCAAAGTGGCGAGATGGCTCAAGTGGTTAGAGCGCGAATTTACTGACCGGAAGGTCCGTGCTTCGAACCCGACCTCTGCCTCTCGACTTCCCCTGTCTAGGCTTGGGCAACCTGGCAGTATCCCAGCCCTCGTGCCTCCTTCGGGTGGCATGGCAGTTAGGCATTGAAAGGGCGCTACAGCTGAACAGTTGTCCGATCCAACTAGACCCCATACTTTGGAAGAACGGTAAACCAGGATGAAGGACGGCTCCAATTAAACTATCGGACCTGAAAACGACGCGTTTGCATCTTCTGTGGTCAATGAGAAGGACATGGCTTTTGGAAAGACGCCCCAACAAGCGTCAGATTCATTAGCACGAGAGGAACTGTGTAGTGGAACGATTAGAGTTCTGGAAAAGAATAAGTCCTGGTTTTTAAATAGCCAAAAGATCCAATCATATGAAGATCGAGACTGTCGAAGGGAATCGTTTGGGAAACTGACAGAGATCTCCAACACATTCGTGACACATGGACAGACTGGAAACACTCAGTATATCAGCATTATTTAACCGCCTATTCCCTGAAGAGCGAAGCGGATTCCAAAGCGGACAAGCACGATCGGCCTTGTTTTCGCAGCGCGTCAGATCCGGGAACCGTCAGACCGACGAACGGAACCAACAGTGATACGCTGTGCTCGCAGACTCAAGTCAGATGAGATCAGAGGAATCGAGTGCACCTGCGCCGGATAAACCTTATGGCCGATGGCTGCATTCCTAGGCGACTCGGTCAATTGAAAAATGCCTAGCGAACTTGAAGGGGGTCGAAATTCCGCAATCGTGACAGCCTTCAGGTAACTTTGAAAACGGTAATATTCTTTGGAAGGTCTGACCCTTGACAGAGCAGCCTGGAGAACTGCCACCTGCACAAGCCTGGAAGGGTCTGAGACACAATGTATCCCGAAGTTCGAATGCAAGCGCGCCATTCGAAACGGATGTACAACGCTGAAATCAACCAAAACTACTTGGCTCTGCACCAATTGCGGTAGCACAGAATCTAACTCGCCAGCCACACTCCAAACTACCGTGGAAGCGTTGGTGGGTAAGCTCCTCCCATTTCCAGCCAACATTTACCAAAGGTAGGTCTGTTCCGATTCCTATTTAAAGTCGAGCTCAAGATGGCTCAGTGGTTAAGGAGCGAACCCACTGACCGAAAGGTTCGTGGTTTGAACCCTCCGACCTCTGAATATCAATTGCTCTTGTCCGGGTTTGAGAAACCTGGCAGTATTTTGGATCTCGTGCTTTCTTCGTGTGGCATGACAGCAAGACGCCGAAAGGGCGTCTTAATCTTGTTTGATCGCCATCATCATAATCATCATCGACAAAATAACATCAGTGTTCAACACTGATGCCTTGCTGCAGTACAACGGGAAAGAATAAAGGTAGATGGAGAAGGGACTTGGTGCTAGCTTACTACAATCATTCCCAGTTGCCTGCATCTCCAGACACCCATTCAGGCAGTCTGGATAGAAACTGACAACAAGAACGCCGTTGACATCAATTGGTAGCCCTATATTGCAGAAGGAAGCACGAGGGCTGGGATACTTCAAGCTTGCCCAAGGCTAGACAGGGGAAGTCGAGAGGCAGAGGTTGGGTTCGAACCGCGGTCAATAAATTTGCCAATTTCTTCGTGTGGAAGAACTAGAGCCGGCGCTCGTTGTTATGTCGCCGGCCGACTGATGATTCTCAACACACTTCCAAGTGCTTGTAGGCCGACCTCATTTCCTCAGGTTTACAGCGCCTCTCAACTGGCACTACATTGGGAGGTTTTCAGCAATCTTGTGAGTAGTCTGTTACGTCTAACCAAAAACGCATTGCAATCTCTTAAATATCGTACCAACGATTCAGCACATTCAGTTGAATTGCACCATTATAAACGAAACATCCAGCTGGACTTAGTTGAGTCTGCTATCAAATAACAAATTCATGTGTAAATAAGTGTATTTGTCAAAATCTGTCCAGTTTTTGTGTTCAAGTAGAACATAAGGGTGACGAGAACTCGGAGAATGCACCCAACTGTTGAGCCCCAAGAAGGGCCAAACCGGTTGTGGGCTATCGAAGTGTTTTCAGCAACCTTGAAAGTAGTGTGTCAATAGTAGCACGTTTACCTGAACGAAAAGTCATTAATACCACTTGATTCAGGTGTGTCCATATTACAAGGCGTAATTATCTAGATATTCTTATCGTCCTCCCATCCCGATCCTGGGAAATGAGCCACAAAACCAATGAAAATCGGGTTGTAATCATCTTCAATCGTTCAGGTGTAACATCCTTCCGGTGCCTAGCTGCCATGCCACCCGACGGAAGCACGAGGGCTGGGATACTGTCAGGTTGCCCAAGCCTAGACAGGGGAAGTCGAGAGGAAGAGGTGAGGTTCGAACCACGGACCTTCCGGTCAGTAAATTCGCGCTCTAACCACTTGAACCATCTCGCCCCAATCATCTTCAAGCTTCAGTGTCAAGCCACCGTTTGGTCTCAAACGTCTCTTTTCTCAAGTAGTTTCTGGCTTTTATAAAAGCTTCCGGCGAAGTAAGAAGGCAAGTTAAGCACTTGAGCGTGTTTCGGGTGTAGAAGTTTGCGGAACTTTTGTTGGCCACAAAAAACATCGACAAACATCGTCCTTAGCGATGTGATCTTTCTATGGACCACCGGTGGTGCTTCACAGACACCAACGACCAGGAATGAAATTTCTACGCTCAGGACTGTCAAGCTTCTGATATGGAAATGGTGTGAACTGCCTGTGTAATAAAGCCCAAAACGTGAACTAGGTTTACGTTTCAGAATCCGCATCTCGTGTGGGGGGACGGCATCGTGATCAAATCTTCCAAAATTATGTGGAGATGTTGTCACCCGACCAACTGTTTCACTCAGAGCACACAGATTTGCACCATATCATGTGTAGGACCAGAACAATCGGTAAAATTTTGAACTTGTATGTCCCTGTAACACGGGTTTATACGCAGATTTTCTGTCAACCGGGGGTGAAAGGCTGATAACGGGACCAAGTGACTAACTGCCGCTGGCTAGCAAAACGAGGCAAGGAAACTCAACTGTCTGCCAGTAGAACTATTGAGGGTTGTTTTCGGGGTTACAAGGAAAAGAAACAGCGAGCGAAAACACGGACACAGAACTGGAACCCGGTACGCGGAAGGGCGCCACTTTAAAACTTCTCTTAAAAACCATGTTGAGACGGAAGAAAATCACCGAAACTGACCAAGTCACAGAGACGGAGCATTGAATCAGTCACTCTCCACTCTTAATAGCGGCCCGCTAGCGCCCGTGGTGCGAACCACACCGACAAACAGGTATCGACATGTTACTCACACATGCCTATAGCCGAGTAAGTGTCATCTACATGCTGTGGGACAGTCACCAAGTCTAAGACTCAGCGCTATTCGCTGAATTCTTGTAGTCCAACGTAGAAATAACGCGCTCTTTGTAGACAGTTGTTTTAACTTGCCAGTGAGACAAATTTCCGGAAAACTTAAGCCCAAATCAGTCGGGTGAGAACTACTTAAACTGGCCGCCCTATTGGCATGTGCTACACTGTCCTTTGCGGCTGTTCTACACGCAGGGAGCGATCCGGTGAATGCGCACAACCGCAAAGTTTGAAGCACTGCGATAAGCCAGAAAGTACCTGATGTTAAAACAGGTAAAACAGAGGAACTCACCGGAACGAACGGCATCACGGAGCGCTAGCAGGACGGCACGTCTACGGACTGGCTGCTTCTGGCTTTTAAGCGGAGACGGAGTTGAATGGGTGGCCATTAGCTGAATTGTGATTGGTGCGGTGGGTCACGTGCGTTCATCAGTCTGTCACGTACCGCACACAGGTGAGGCAGACAGAGCAGTCGCCGTTTGCGCGCATCACATGCATGTGCATCGATGCCACGTGTCCTTACAGATGTCGACAAATGTCGACAAAAGTACATTGGACTGCATGCAAATTCACAGTCCGGAACTTTCAGGCGAAGCGGGCATGCGGGGTAAACTTGCACTATTCCGTCAAGGATATTCATGATCTTGATAGGAATATTGTTTTTGACTTTTTGTGTTGTAATTTCAAGGCAAACGCTTCCTTTCTTGAAACAGTAGAATTATTTCGCCGTTGTTAGACACTGCCAAGGCACGATTGAAGGGGTGATTTCCACAGTCTATCGTCTAGGACCATCACAAATTGTAAATACACCCACAGACAGGCACATTTTATCTACATCACCTGAAAGTTGTTTGTCAGCTAATGTTTAGTGTGGATTTCCTCCCGTTGGTGAACTCAATGTATGCTAAAAAGCCGAGAAACGCTGCACAGTTGTTTCTTCCTTTCTGGGAATAATCAGCAGTTCACATCTCACGAAACTCCAGCAGGAAGTTTCGAACGCGTGACCTTCCGGTCACTGTTTGGCGGTCACCGTCTGGCCACGAGCGACTGATCGGAGGCGTGGTTAGTTCAGCTTAGATAAGGGTTCCATCCGATGTCTTTGAACACGTGTCTTGTGTACGCGGACAACTGCTGCACCGCAGAACTTCCCGGAAAGACGCCACTGATCGTACAGTTTATTGCTGATAAATTGGCTGGTTCGTTATCAGGTGTTTATCCATTATTTTTGAGATCCAGCCAACCTCCTGGTAACGACTGAATGGACCATCAGTGACTGTCGAGTTTGAAATTCCCGCACAGGCCAGAATTACACCACCGATTGGCTCTGACTTGAGCAAGATCGAGTCCAGTCTCAATACCGGCTCTCCTCACATTATCATCAGTCTACAAGTAGGTCAGAGGAAGATTATTTCACACGCTGAGTGAAATCTCCCTCTGAGAAGTTGTCACACGATACGAGACCACGTGACGTGGTTTGCGCGTGACTGAAGGACGATTGGCGCTATAGTTTGTGTGAGTACGAGTCAATCACACACCATTGATCAACCGTTTGTGGCCGAACGGTTCACTCTTCAAACTGCTGGCCGGGATGTCGTGGGTTCGAAACTTTTTGAGATGTGCATCGCTAAGGATTCACACTGGGGCTGGAACAGGTGGATTTTAAGCATAACTTGAGTTCACTTACAGGACGAAATCCCAACTGAAAATTACAAAATCTCCAGTTTGCTAAAACCTAAAGTGGAAAATTCAGAAAGGCAACGACGTAGGTACGAACTACAACCTTGCCGGTCAGTAGGTTATATCCGGAGGGGGGCTGTCTCTGGCTTAACAGTGGCAGATAAGACAGAGGTATATTTTGAGATGAAGGTTGTTCTCCTTCCTCAACTACTGCGTAATATCGCTTCCATAATAAAAAGTTGAATGCCCAGTGGTGATGCCTAGCTTGGTCGGTGTCTTACCCTCCATCGGTCGTATCTCTCATCTCCGACGTTCAGGTCCTGGCCCAACGGAGGTTCACTGCTGACGAGCTGCAATTAGAACGAATCCCGAGTGCAGTGCTATCCCTCTTTGCTGCGGGCTAATTGGAGTGACGGCAGCAGAAAGTTGACAAACACTTGACCTGGCAGAGGGGTATGAAGGAGATTACGAAAGGTTTGGGTGCGGTCGGTTCTACTCGCTTTCCAGGTTGGGGATCACGTGATCCCCATTGCGTCTGACTGGAGACGGTACAATACATGGTTGCTAATCGATGTCGACGGCGTTCTATCCAGATTACCTGAATGAGTGGCTGGAGGTGTAGACACCTCGGAATGATTGTAGTAAGCTAGCACCAAATACCTTCCCAGTCCACCTCTATTCATTTCTTCAGATGAATCCCGGTTGTACAGCAGCGAAGCATCGGTGTTGAACGCTGATGTCATGCTGTCGACGACGATGAGGCTGATGATGCCGCTGCTGGTGCTGCTGATGAGGATGGTGATGATGACGAAGATGATGATGATGATGCCGCTGCTGGTGCTGCTGATGAGGATGGTGATGATGACGAAGATGATGATGATGATGCCGCTGCTGCTGCTGCTGATGATGGTGATGATGAATTGTTACTTCACCCTTTCGAGTTACCTTCATTTCATTCGTCGATAATGTGGGTACCGACGCCGTCTTGTGGTTGAACGGTAGTTAACACGTTCGAAATGAGATGTTGTATGAAAAGGGATTTGTAAAATTTTTTTGATATACTGATGGTTACCCGCCACTAATATGCATTTTCACCTCTCTAGTCTCATATTCTGCCCATTCGTCTAGGAGACAATATATTTGGCTTCAGTGGTACGTCTCGAATACCCACGTGGACCGGCCAGTTCAAAGTCCTTTATCTCGTAAATCATCTTACGCGTAGCCGACATTTCCTTGAAATCTGACGCGCCGTTTTTTCAGCGGACTCAGTTAATTGGCCGAAAGATGTCAATATTTATCGACCAAATTTACAACGATTTTGAGCGCAAGGGATTGTTCAAAGGCCGTTTCAGAATTAACTAACTAAGTGGCCGGTTTACCGTTTTGTGTTCTATTTAGTTGACTTGCAAAAGAGCAAAGGACGTAGCCAGCAATATAGCAAGACCGGTTTGTGCAAGCCGGAAGCCAGCTCCACAATTTATCGTTCATACGTGCAAATTATTTTCGAGTGCGTACATATTTAAGAAATCACTTGCATATACATGATGTTCAGCTTTTTCCGTCATCCAGCTCCTGCCAGTTTATTGACCGGCATCACGTGACTGTAATGAGCTTTTTTGGATTGACTGTGTGCATTCACTAGGTTAGCAGTGTTAGGAATCCTGGAAATTCCACAACCAGCTACAGCCAATCAAAAATAGTCCACAAGATTTCCAGCATCTGTGGTGCTATCTGAATGGGAAGTCGTGGCAAACGGGTCGACACAAGCAGAAAAGCTACTGAGCCAAAAACCCGGACAAAATGATCACATCGTTCACCTGACAATTCGGGTACGTGCAGCTTTGGACCAAAGAAGCTCAAAAGACTTGGACGAAACTACTCACAGGGTCGCTGAAAACTCTTCGAGATCCCTGACCGGTTTCGTCCTTCTTAATGCTCATCAGGTAAGCTCACTTGCCGAGTTTCCATCAACCGTATTACTGTAACTAACTGCTGTCCCCACTCCAGTGCTTTAGTATCGAAAAAAGACAAGGAAATCGCGGTATTTAAAGAACATGTTGGCCTTGAATTCAGGCAGTTCGATCGTTCTTGGGTGAATGTTCATCATCGTTGGCCGTGCTTCTCTGGCATGCCTGAACACTTGTCACCATCGATGGTTGCTGAATTGATTGGTCGTCCAATCGGCGGCTGACTTTTCGGGCCGAAATGCTTGACGGCTTTCCTACTGCGATTTCGGTGGGGTTGGAGCGTCTCTATAGGTGTCTGGGGATTCTGGGATCATTTTTAGGAATCTGACCTTCCTGACATCTATGTTTTACTTAAAAACAACTTGGACGAAATTCGCCAAATACCCTTATTTGCATTGGAAATCGGTTTTGACGGGAGATTTAGCTGAATCCAGCTGAGTCTCTCGTTTATGATACTCACCAACAGAATGTCCTGTCCGAATGAAACTTGAGTAGGCCATTGTACAACCCATTTAGTTGAAGAACGGCATAAACGAGAGGTTCAGCCGGGATTCGGTTGAGTCTCCCGTTACGCGCAACTGGGAGTATTTGGCGAAGCCAAAAAAAACGGTTCATTCCATACCCGTCCTTGATTTTTGTTTCTGAGGTAACAGTAATCAAGCTAACGTTACTGGGACCATCCTTTGAGATGCAACCGATTCATCAAGAACAGCTGAGGACACAGTCGATAGCGTGTAAAGAAAAAACACAACTAATTAAGTGTTCCGTTTCAGTTCCCTGATTCCCTGATGTTTGTATAACGTTCAGAACTGTACTTCCATCCAAGGTCCTTAGCCCACCGATCGTTGTCTCTTTGTATTGCCGTTTTAAACCATTACCACAAATTTTGACAGAACAGGGTGTAGTTTAGAATCCAAATTAGGTGAATGTGTTATTCTTCCCGCTTTGTCTGTTCGGTATTCAGCCGAACAACAACGAATTTGAGGCTCCTGGTCTGCTGTTTTAGTGTTTCTTTGAGAATTTCATTCCTCCCCACCGCCTGCTCACCTATACAAGAAAGGAAAATGTCCCACAAGAAGCATTGATCTTTCCCTAAGAACTAAGCACCTGAGGATCCAAGTCATGTCACGTGGATGGTGCGAATGAATGAGTGCTGTTTGATCACACCACTGGCCAACCACTCGGGGTTAGAAACGGTTTGGTCGGCTAAAATACTTAGGGTTCAGACCACCCCATCTCCTCGTGTAATGTTCACTGTTGACGATTCCAAGCAAGGATGAAATAGTATATTTTCATAAAGAAAACTACTCACAAGGTTGCTGAGAACTTTTCGACAGCGCCGAGAAGAGCGAAACCGGTCATGAGCTGTTGAAGAGTTTTCAGCAACCTTGCCAAACGCGCCACTGACAATCCAGGGAGAGGTACTGGAAGTCGTGGAGCGTTTTACATATTTTGGAAGTTGTATTAGTTCTGATTGTAGTGTGACAGATGAAGTCAATGCACGAATCTGCAAGACCCGGGTCCTGTTTGCTAATTTGAGACACCTATGGCGTCAAAGTGGTGTGTCCCTGAATCTCAGGGGCTGTTTTGTTGTATGGCTGTGAGACTTGGACTGTTCGGCCTATTCGAGCAGCGGAACTGAGACGTCTTCAGGTGTTCGACAATCCTTGTCTCAGAACCATAGCTCGCGTCGGCTGGTTTCGGCGAATCCGTAACGAAGCAAGTAGAAAGCGAGTTTTCGGTTGTGCAACGGGTACTTTCATTGAAGAATGCGTCCAGTACCAGAAGCTGCGTTGGTTGGGACATGTTTTGCGTGTATCTAACCATCGTTTACCGAAGCGAGTGCTGTTTTTAATGGCCACCTCAGAGTGGCGAAATAAAAAGGATGGTCAACCCTTGACCTGGAAGAGGGGTATGAATGAGACAACGAAAAGTTTGACTGCTGTCGGTGCTAATCGCCTTCCAGGATGGAGACGGCATGATCCTCACTCCGCCTGCGATCTTGTTGTCAGTTTCTATCCAGATTGCCTGAACGGGTGTCTGGAGGTGTAGGCACCTCGGATTGATTGTAGTAAGCTAGCACCAGGTCCCTTCCTCATCTACCTTTATTCTTTTCTTTACAATAAGGCTTTCAAATAAGTCATGGTTGTACGGCAGTGAAGCATCGGTGTTGAACACTGATGTCATGCTGTCGATGATGATGATGATGGCAGCAATAGTTTCCTTTATAAAAATATACCTCGATATCTCGAATATCGTACCAACTGAAACATGAGGCGGCCTGTGTGCAACACATTCACTTTGAGAACATCATAACCAAGAGATTCACTTGAGTCTCCCGTGAAAACCAAATTGATTTGCAAATGAGTCTATTTGTCGCAAGGATGAAACAGCTTCGCAGTGATCTCGACTGCAGTCGAATTTGCAGTTTCGTGTTTCTATTTTCAGCACTCCGGGATGCTCATCTTTCAATCGATTTACGATTCCCTGACTTGTCAAATTGGAATGCCCAATGCAGCGAACAAAGTTTAGGGTTCACTGTTAGAAGAAAACTCATCAGTTTGGCGTGAGTGCGCTGGGTTTGGTAACTTTATGAGTGGCTGTGATGTGACCAACCAATCATCGCCATGTGGGCATTGGATCGGTCGATTCCAGACCAAGAACTACGCGGCGGCAGAGTAATCGATCGCGCATCAGGCATTGTCACCTCTACCCACTGACTGGTACACTCATTTGACCAGTCGGAAACATGTGACTCGGCAGGTAGATGGATGACGCATAGGGTCTGCTCAAGGTGCGATGCCTTTTTTCTGTCGGCCTCCGGACATCGGAAAGACTGAGTCTCGCGAGCATTTCAGATTGGACGTCGAGGACGACTAAATGGACCAAAAATTTAGAATAAATGCCTGCACCTATGACGATAGACAATTACTTTTATGGCATGGCAACTAGTCTCACACACGGTGAATAAGTGGTGTAACATCTCATCAATGGCTAAATGCTTTCTACTTGCAGACGTATTCTGACTTCTGAAATCTTTGACCCGGTTTCCGAACTCCAGTGACGCGTTTGTTGTTGGTTGAAATCCACATCGAATTCACTGATTTCTTGTTTTGTTCGCTTCAATTCTTCTCTTAGCTGAGATGTCACGTGTTACTGTGACCTTGTCAGCCCAAGTGCACACATGTCCTGACCTCGATAAGTGCAGCTCACCATTCCCATCTCAGCACCCCGTTAAAGGGATCCCTTCTTGTCAGAGTATACTCACAACGTACTCCGAAGGTGTATCCGGACAGCTTCCTGGGTAATGCTTATTGATTTTCGTTCGAGGACATTCATAAACTGATCTACAGTGCTGCAGGTCTTAGCACCCATATTTATGTTTCTGGTAAGCTGGTACGATCCAGCAGTTCTCAGTTGGGTTGAGATCATACAGGCACGTCTTTTTAATACCCTAAATCTAAAAAGGGAGGCCAGTTTTTTATAAGGTACGAATACTGTACTATCTGGCTGTTAGGTGTGACAAGAATCCATCTGGCATTTTAGCAGACAGATGGGATTATGGCAACTTTGCTCATTGTACAGACCGAGAAGGCACCACAAACCAGTACGGAACTGCACAAATTACTTGTTTGATTAAAAGTGATTTCACCTGAACGGTTTTCGGGGAATCACTAAATACGTATCCGTCCAAGCTTAACGTCTTTTAATCAAGATGATATAACCCCACCGAATACTTTCATCTGAGCACCAAACATAATCAGAGCGGCTTTTGTCCATTCAGAGACCCTGATGCTACAACCTTCAGCTTGTGGAACGTTCTTGAACACCGATACAAACTTCAACAGTCTAAAGTTTACCTATACTTAACCCTCGGCTTCATGAATCCAAAATCTTTTTCGGGAAGTTGTGCTGGCGTACTGTCGCGGTTGAGCTTACCGGTTGCCGTGCTTTCAGACCAAGTCATCAGAACTGAGTGGGGATATCGGGTCTCGACGACGATGCTGATTATCTTCAACGGCTCTTAATTTGGCCATGGGGAGAATTATTTGCCAGGATCTAGAGGGTGTCAACCTTGGGTATGCTGACGACAACAGAA
The DNA here is from genome assembly GCA_003604175.2 of Clonorchis sinensis. Taxonomy (NCBI): domain Eukaryota; kingdom Metazoa; phylum Platyhelminthes; class Trematoda; order Opisthorchiida; family Opisthorchiidae; genus Clonorchis; species Clonorchis sinensis. Next base: position 31,292,440 of record CM030372.1, on the reverse strand, counting down.
ATGTTTTACGACAGCTACTCACTGAAAATCTTCTCCTAAAACTTGGACCAGAAATCGGCATAAAAATTTTTTCTCTTCGTTTACAGGTAGATGGAAGAGTGTACACGTCCTACACGTCGAAACTCCGAATACTGTGGTCTAAATGGACTTCTTGCTGGTCAGGATTTTGAGCGGATCAACCTTCATGTCGTCCTCACAAGAATGGCCTTCACAGTTTTAAAGTATACACTATGAGGAGGGACAGGACCAACTAACCTACCTTCTTCTCGAGTCTACTTCGCGGTTTCAAGACCCTGACTTCGGAAGCTGACCATCACCAGAGGTTGGGGCTTTTCACCTGTACTTACTGGGGCATTTAGTGTTTCTTGGAGCGATTTCCTACCCAGTAGAAGGCAGTTAAAAGCCTCTGTGATACTCCGATGTCTTGCCTAATTTGGACCCATCCAATGGACGTCCTCCAAGGGCCGAAGTAGTTTGTTTTGGCGCCACACATCCCAGCGGGTGAACAAACAGAACTGGAGTCGAAGAGCACAGAGTTCATCATTTATATGTAACATAGAGAAGAGCACAGAGTTCATCATTTATATGTAGCATAGATGGGCAGAGATAACCCAAGTGGTTAGAGCGCGAATTTACTGACCGGAAGGTCCGGGGCTCGAACCCGACCTCTGTCTCTCGACTTTCCCTGTCTAGGCTTGGGCAACCTGGCAGTATCCCAGCCCTCGGGTGGCATGGAGGCTGGGTACCCAAAGGGTGTTATAGTTGAACGATATAGCATAACTGGACTCAAGGTTGGACCAGTTTATACAGTGACTTTGCCTCAGTTCGCCGTACTGAATGCAATTCAAACCATGGTAAGGTAAACCCTGGATTTCACTAGGGGAAAACTTTAGTTCATGCTCCCCCTTCCCACAAAAGCGAACTATATGTATACCAGGTTAGGAACGGGCCCAAAGAGGAATGTTGTAGTCTAGACATAACACACTGCTCACACGGTTGCTGAAAACTATTCGATAGCCCTTGAACGGTTTCACCATTCTTCTTCAGGCTCATCGGGTAGGCACAGTCCCCAAGTTTCCGTCAACCTTATGTTCCAGTTGAACGCACCATGAACCACCATAGAGGAGAGATTCAGCTGGATTCCTTTGCGTCTCCTGTTAAAACCAAATTTGTGTGTGACAAATGCGGGCATTTGTCGGGCACTGATGTAGGCTCAGTGACAAAGGAACTGGTAACAAAAACCAACGGGCTCTATGCTTTTTTCTGTGATGGGGTGTTTGGTGGGGCAACGTTTTTTCCAACTAACCTACCCATTGCGTTCGGATGACCAACCCTGAATTTCGATAAACAACTGTCTATTGAAATCGAACCGTTTTATATGCAGTTGCGGTGTGTAGGAGACGGACACTGTGCAAAATTTCTCGTGGTGTCTGACTGCACTGCCCCACAGGAAACAGCAGGAAGTCCGGGCTAGCATGCAAGTCAAACGAGATCAACCCCATGGTTATCAGACCCGGTTCGGCAGGGGGTTGCAAAGCGTAACCTGGGTTCACAACCGAAACAGTCATTAGGTGTCTGTTGCCATTCGAAACTTTTCAGTCGTCCCTTGGTAAAAACTGACAGTCAGTCACAAATGTCAGCCATAGATGCGGATGATTTATGTGTTGCTTAATGAAGTCACACCTTCCTTGCTTGTGTTGCATGACTACGTCGCACGCTGGTTTTTTAAATTACGGGCACGCCTTGCCTAGTTTCGACACCATCACTGGTAAGGGTTTAGTTCGATGTTGACTGCTGGTCAGGAGCGTTATCACAGACAGGATGATGTGGAGAGTCAGAGACCGTTCATGATATCTGCATGAAATCATGCCCGCTACTTAAGCAGACAAGTTACGCGATTAGAGTAGATCGAACTTACTTACAAGAACCTCCCAATAGGAACACCGTCTTGGACTGGGCTGCGATCGTCTGGGGAGGAACATTCTCTTCACAAGAACATCTCCTGCTCGAGTAATTGGTGACCTTCTCCTGAAACCAAGTCTCCTTCCTGTTGATTAGACGTTACCAGCCAACTGAAATCACTCCCTCCTAGTCGTTGTGAATCGAAGTGGCTTCAATCAAGGTTTGAGGTGATTGATGTTTGCAATAGTCGATTAACGGAGTGGATTGGAAGGCCAGACGAATCGTCAGAAAATTGTTGCCATTCGAAACTTTTCAGTCATCCCTTGGTAAAAACTGACAGTCAGTCACAAATGTCAGCCATAGATGCGGATGATTTATGTGTTGCTTAATGAAGTCACACCTTCCTTGCTTGTGTTGCATGACTACGTCGCACGCTGGTTTTTTAAATTACGGGCACGCCTTGCCTAGTTTCGACACCATCACTGGTAAGGGTTTAGTTCGATGTTGACTGCTGGTCAGGAGCGTTATCACAGACAGGATGATGTGGAGAGTCAGAGACCGTTCATGATATCTGCATGAAATCATGCCCGCTACTTAAGCAGACAAGTTACGCGATTAGAGTAGATCGAACTTACTTACAAGAACCTCCCAATAGGAACACCGTCTTGGACTGGGCTGCGATCGTCTGGGGAGGAACATTCTCTTCAGAAGAACATCTCCTGCTCGAGTAATTGGTGACCTTCTCCTGAAACCAAGTCTCCTTCCTGTTGATTAGACGTTACCAGCCAACTGAAATCACTCCCTCCTAGTCGTTGTGAATCGAAGTGGCTTCAATCAAGGTTTGAGGTGATTGATGTTTGCAATAGTCGATTAACGGAGTGGATGATGATGAATTTCTAACAAAATCTTCCTGAAGAGAAAGACCATCGTTCACTGTCCAGATATCGGTGGATTACTGCAGTTTTGCGTTAAGGTGGAAACCGCTTGGGAGAATTTTCGATTCTTTTCCCAGGGTCGCCCAAGCCTAGACAGGGGAAGTCGAGAGGCAGAGGTCGGGTTCAAACCACGGACCTTTCAGTCAGCGAATTCGCGCTCTATCCACTTGAGCCATCTCGCTCCCACAGCTTACTGAGCTGCACTCATTGTAGCCGGGAGGATTATTCGTTTCGCAACCTCATAAGAACTTTGTATCACTCAGTGTTTCATGAGTGTGCTTCAATAAATTACGAAAAACATGAACAGTACTGGCTTTTACTCACTCATCTAAGAGATACCCCCCCCTCGAAGATGCAACTGGCATCCTATAGATGTGCTTTGTACTGAGCAATTATTGATTGACTGCTTGATTGTCAGTTTTTGAAATAGTGACCGTCTTTTTTACCCTCTGTATAAAACAATATGGTTGCCAATTTTCTGGAAAGCGAGAAGCATTTATATAACCCTCCAAATCGGACTGTTTTCCCTGGAGAAGTTAGACTCCCGAAAAGCCCATGACGGATTTCTCACAAAATCTTCCTGAAGAGAAAGGCAACCGTTCACTGTCCAGATATTGGTGGATTACTGCAGTTTTGTGTTAAGGTGGGAACCGTTTGGGAAAATTTTCGATTATTTTCTCACTCAGGGGTTCGAAGGAAGTCGTGTGATATTTACTCCCTGGTGATAGAGAGACTAAGATACTTCTCCAAGCTGAATGAAATTGTGGTCTTATTCAACTTCAGGTCCTCTTTCTTTGAGTATTACGAAAGACTATACCACATGTCTTGAAGAATATTACGACGGATTGGCCAGAAACTTACTTATGCCAATCCTCGATCAGTTCCGTCATGCACACACATGAACTTTGCTGTGTTCTGACAGTGTGATTCCCACACGGTTAACTTCCAACACCCAGTGGTGAACAGTTGAACAACGCTATGGCCTTATCAACAACAGAAACCATCCGTCTTTACTGATTGACAGGCAGATCATACGTTCCACAAGTGGTCCCAGGATCACACAGCGTTACAGTTCAAGCGGATGAACTCAGAATGCTCGCATCTTCTTACGTATGGCAGGTGGGATACATACTGGAGAAGCAAGGAGTCTTGTTAAGCTCTTAGCATACAACGAAAACACAGTAACACGCAGGGTACTCATGCATAAAATATGTTGCTTAAACACAGTAAACAACCACGTTTCATGAAGAAGTTTTTCTATATGTGAAGATTCTACGCTTTATTTTCACCATTAGTGAACCTTTTTCTGTTCATTTTGTCGGTGCATTTCATGAAAAACCTCTTGGTCACAAAAAGGTTGTCTTGGAAAGATTATTTCACATTGCCACAAGACTGAGTACTGTGGATAACAGGGCCTGACACATTCTGGTAGAAAACTACTCATAAAGTTGCCGAAAACTCTTCGAAAGCCCACGACAGGGCTGTAAATGAGTGTACTTCTCGAACTCAGTTCAATTTGGGTTCGATTAGAACATAAGTTTGACGGAAACTCGGGGATGATGAGCCTCGAGAAGGACGAAATCAGTCGTGGGCTGTCAAAGAGTTTTCAGCAACCTTGTGAGTAGTGCATTACGTATATACATGTGTCGCGATATCTCGAATATCGTACCGACTGGAACATGGGGCGGCATGGTACAGTACATTCATTTACTTGGGGGCATCATAACTGAGAGATTCAGCTGGGTTCCAAGCGAGTCTCCCGCAAAACCAAACTTGTTTGCAAATGAGTGTATCTCGCTGATTACATTGTGTTTGTCTCCATTCTACCTTCTCTTACCTTCGCACTTGCGTGGTCGTATTCATCTCCCGCACATTGTGACAAGGTTCTTGTCTGGCTCCCAGCATCACCGGAGTTAGTCGGCGACAATATGTTAGTCACTTTCTACCGAACTTGTCCACTCTCTAGTCCGTCAGTCCATCCATTCATAAATCAGTCGCTATTCCACGAAGTTCAACCACCAACCATTATTCCCTCCAGTCGGCCGGGTGCATCCGCATTCGGTTTATCCTAATCGATATTGAACGGCAGACCAACTATTTCGTCTTCTGCCCGAGTTGCGACCAGTGTGTGTGTTCGATTATTCCTTGGTGTCATCCGACTGAGCGTCATTTGGAGACAGGTAAACGATAAAACAGTTGTCGTAAACGTCTTCTTACAACCCTGGTAGGGTATGACCAAAAGGTTAGACATAAACGTCCAAAAACACAGGTGACTGGGAATGTTTACAGTGAGCGAGTGATCGACATGATTGGATTGGTCCTGTGAGGGTTGGAAGAATCTAACGGGGCAAATGTGTGTTCTAAACATGGATGAGGGGGGGGGGAGACTAACGCCCGTATAGGTAGCTTCGCAATAATTTAAGGTTCTGATTTACTCTGCTGTAACTCCATCAAAACCTGAAATACACTCATTTGCACACCACACTGTTTTAACCGGCATACTAAACCGAATCCCAGCTGAATATCTCATTTGTGAAATGAATAAACTGAATAGGCGACACAAAGCTCGCCTCATGTCTCAGTTGGTACGATATTCGAGATATCGCGACACATGTATATACGTAATGCACTACTCACAAGGTTGCTGAAAACTCTTTGACAGCCCACGACTGATTTCGTCCTTCTCGAGGCTCATCATCCCCGAGTTTCCGTCAAACTTATGTTCTAATCGAACTCAAATTGAACTGAGTTCGAGAAGTACACTCATTTACAGCCCTGTCGCGGGCTTTCGAAGAGTTTTCGACAACTTTATGAGTAGTTTTCTACCAGAACGTGTCAGGCCCTGTTATCCACAGTACTCAGTCTTGTGGCAATGTGAAATAATCTTTCCAAGACAACCTTTTTGTGACCAAGAGGTTTTTCATGAAATGCACCGACAAAATGAACAGAAAAAGGTTCACTAATGGTGAAAATTTTGGCAGCTCAGGTAGCATGAATGGTCGTTGGTCCGTTCGCTGAGCAAAAGATTCGCCATCAATCGATGCGACATCACTAGGACTTCTTCGGGAAGCGGTATGTTGTTGGCTGTGCGCTGAGTGGTGATGGGTGTGCGGCAATATAGTTGCTGCTGATCGACCGTGACCTCCAGGCATGATTGGCTGTTCGATTAGGCGTTGTTCTGATTGGTCGGTGTTCACGTTACCTTCGAACTCGTTCGCTCCTGCTCGCATCCACTGGCCGTTGGTGACCTTGAACCCCATGCCACGATATTTGCAAATGTGTAGGTTATTTGGCTCTGTTTGAGTATCAAGGTTAATTCGCTGGTCCTTTGCACGTAGAGCTGCACAGATTAGGTTCAAATGTACACCGTCAACCTGCGCACGATCACTGACGCACCGCTATACTCTGCCTCACACCGATGATGGCACCTCGATTGGTGAAGAGACATTTACCACCAGTTTGCCCGGCTCAGTGAATGATCTAACGGCCAAAAGGAAGTTTGTTTCGGTGCAGACAGAGGACAAATACACAAGTGACTTCCGAAGGGAGGGCGGAAAAACTGCACCGTGTTCCATATGGTTTTCTGTTGGCTTTGTCAATATGCATGGTTCAACGACTACCCGGCAGTGAATGTTTATTTGTCAGCCTTCTTGTCGTGGTGAACCCAGTATCTCGACCTAAGTGAGTCATCTGACAAACAGCTGGCAACAATCTGTACTCCGACTTCAAGCATACCACCTGATTCGTCCTGACATCCTTTTTTCGACAAGGAAGGTATGAACCCCAATCTACACTTTGCGCTTATGACCATGCGACTTTCCTTGTTTTTGGGTTCCTGCCGTCGAACCACCTAATTGTCTGTGCTCTTCCGATGCAAAACTACCATCCGCTCATGTTAGCGATCAAACACGATATGGAACAATATGCTGGCATTCCTCACTTCGGTTGCCGAACCCCGATGTTATCGGACTAGCTAAAGGGGCCTTCATAGTGGAGCTATGGTGATTCTGCGTTAGACAATGCGAGTCAGTTCGTACGCCACATGCTTAACAACCTTTGGTTCTGATTTTGCGCGAAAATCGCATGAAATGCAAACATATCTTAGTTTATCTCCTACTTGTTCTATTCAGATGTCGAGTTTCCTTTCAAACATGGATCGATAGACTCGCCAAGGCTGTCACGTGACATAAATCGGTATAAAAATAGACTTTATGGAATTGACATGGTTGAACGTAGACACTTTATTTGACAGCGGGATACGCGTTTCTGACAGACGGGATATTCACATCCAGGTAGGAATGAATAGCGGGCAGCATGTCAACCTTTCTAGGCAACATGCAAAATGACTCACAAGTTGAAACGACAGGAGGACTGTTCATTTTCATCAGTAAATAAAATCAACAATATTGGGCTGTTTCCAGTATACCTTTAACCGCATCGTAGCGGATTTATTTGCCGTCAGAATTTGGATACTAGACTGCCGGTTTGTTTGTTCAGATTTATTCCAGGAAGCCTCAGGTTGAACAGGCATTTATGACCTCAAATGCGATAAATGTAAGACTTCCAAGGGGGGTCTGTGGCACGATGCAGGGCCTCTTTGCAAAGGCGTAGTCGTAAACAAATATGTTGAAAAGTGCCAGGTAAACCAACCACAATGTTCAAGCGTGAACGCCATCTCCGGTTCAGACGTGATGGATCAGATGGGTTCCTAGGTGGCCAACCCTTGACCTGGCAGAGGGGTATGAAAGAGATTACGAGACCTTTGGGTGCTGTCGGTGCTACTCGTCTTCCAGGATGGGGACCGCGTGATCCCCACTGCGGCTAGTTGGAGACACTGCAAGATATGGCTGCCAACCGATGTCGGTGACGTTCTTGTTGTCAGTTTCTATCCAGATTTCCTGAATGAGTGTTTGGAGCTGCAGGCGCCTCGGAATGATTGTAGTAAGCCAGAGCAATAAGTCCCCTCCCCGTCCATCTTTATTCTCTTCACAATAAGGTATTGAAATGAATCATGGTTGTACGGCAGCGAAGCATCGGTGTTGAACACTGATGTCATGCTGTCGATGATGATGATGACTAGGTGGAGTAGTAGTAACATGCTCGCCCTGCATGTCACAGGTCCGGAGTTCGAACGCCGGCGCGATCAAGGATGTGTAATGCTGATGAGCTATAATAAGAATGAAACCAGAGTCCGTAGCTTCCCTCCTTCCGTGTGGACTCATCAGAACCGCAGAAAGACTATTAGCTAGCTTCAGGGTGCAGTCTTGCGAAAACGAGCCTCATGGGAGCGTCACCAATGTTGGGTGTTGCCACCCAACGCACAGAGCCTCACAGAGATATCGATCCAACCGCGCCAAAATGTCCAAGAAGCCAAACAGACGCATTTTTGCCCCAAATCCTTGAACAGCAGCAAACCTCATCGCCTAAAAAGGCGATACTGAATGATCTGCAAGTAGCAGCGGTCGAAAGTTTCACTCACGAGGGGAAAAACTACGTCCCACAAAGATAAAAGACCCGCGCTAAGCGGACTCACACGGGGAGAAAAATAACCTGCAAATGAAAACCAGCCCTCAAAACCATCAAGGCAGGAAGCAGGCAAGTATGCCCCAGAGGCCCCTTCGGAGCCTTCGATTCAAACCCGACGTACAGCTATTAAGTCTGCTACCCCCCTGGTTACACAACTGTCGGCTCCTCACCTTCGGAGGCAGCAGTGTTGAAATGCCTGTCCACAAACTGCCCCAGCCTTTTCAACAAACTTTGCGATATTAAACGGTCAGTTCGTCTTGAACAGCTGTCCATTATCGCACTCACAGAGACCTGGCTCACACCAGATGTCTTTGACTCGGAGATCTCGATAGACGGTTACTCTATTTTTCGAGCTGACTCAAAACGAGGGAGGGCTGGTAGGGTTTGTTTGTACCTACATGCGGTTCTGCCAATCCCGATTGTCCTCTCTGATACCACTCCTGCATCTTTTTACGATGCACTGTGGATTCAAATCCCGCTGTGTGGGTTCGATTCTCTACTTCTCGGTATGGTCTACCGTTGCCCTTCGGGTCCTCCGAAAGATGACCAAGTCCTCATACAAACCCTTAAGCAACGCTCCACTGGGACATAGCGACCACTGTGTGCTGACCTTTGATTTCATCTGCCATTGGGCCAGAAATCCCGAACCCCAAACGTAGATTCGAAACTTATGCCGTGCAGACTTTTCGGGAATGCGCATCTTTCTTGACCAAGTTTAAATGGGACCAGTCTCAGTGGAAGACTTATATAGGACTATTGTCCAGAAAGTTCACGAGGCTGACACGATGTTCGTCCCCAAAAAAACCAGCACGCAGTCGGACGAGCCGTAAACTACCCAAAAGAATCCGGCGTCTTCTGGAAAAGAGGTCTCAACCGTTGTAAAGCAGAAATCCGCGCCAATGGAACATAGGAAAACAAGCCACCATTCTAGACCTCGCCAGGAAAAACAGAAATGTGCTGTTCAACTACATGAGTCATCACCGAAGAAATAAGCCAACCGCGTTCTCTTTGAGGGACAGGAACGGGGAACCCACAAGTGACCCATTAGTGGTATCTGAAGTCTACAGAGAACAATATGCAAGCCTGCTCAGCGACCTCATCAAACCCAACCTTGTCAAGGCCTTACTACGAACGGCCTCCAACTGGCTTGGTCTTCACGGAGGTGGACATTCGTCAACTCCTGCACAAGATCAACCCGTTCTGCGCGTTGGGGCCCGACGAAGTCCATCCAAGAATCCTGAAGGAAACGTCGTATACACTGGCAAAGCATTTCCACCTGGTGTTTCTCAGTCGAAGGTAACCTTCTATCTGCTTGGAAGGAAGCGTTTGTCACACCAATCTACAAAACTGGTGACCGACCATCGCCTGGAAGCTACAGGACTATCAGCTTCACTAGCGTACCGTGCAAGATGATGGAACGTCTTCTGAAGCGGGCCATGCTAGATAGCCTTACTACCAACAACTTGATACCCCCAGTTCAACACGGATTTCCCCCAAACCGTTCCTGCGTGACGAAAATGCTCGTAGTTATGGACAGCTTAACCCAAGCCAAGGACGAGGGACTCATATCGGATGCCATATTTTTCGACTTTTCAAAAGCATTTGATCGAGTCCCACACGTCCTTCTGCTCCACAAACTCGAGTCTTACGGGATTCAAGGGAAAATCCTACACTGGATCAAGGCATTCCTATCAGACAGATCATTCCGAGTGAAAGTAGGTTCGACCTACTCTTCCGCGGCGCCGGTCTTCATTGGAATTCCTCAGGGCTCCATTTTGGGACCTCTGTTGATTCTGATATACGTCAGTGACCTTCAAGATGTTCATGCAGGTCCAAGTCTACTTTTTGCGGACGACTTGAAATCTTGGAGTTCCAATGCCATTGCCTTCCAAATGGATGTAGACGCCGCAAAGCAGTGTTCGTTGGACTGGCACCTTCCACTGAATGACGAAAAATGCGTCCATGTGTCATCCGGAGGAGACTCAGCGAACTCCTTTGTCATGCATGGTGAGAAAGGACCAGAATACATCACAAGGATGGATACCAAAAAGGATTTGGGTATCTGGCTCTCTCCAAACATGTCCTTCTCACTTCACCTTGAGAAATCGGCCCAAAAGGGATTCGCCGTTCTACGGATGACTCGGCACACCTTCTCTCGTATTACTCGCACGGACTTCCAAATACTCTATGGGGTCTACGTTAGACCGCTCCTTGAATATGCCAACCCGGTTGTCTACTCAGGATGCACGAAAGACGTAACCCTCAATGAGCGTGTCCAGCAAGCTGCTACGAAAATGGTTGCCGGTCTCAAGTCCATGGACTATGAAACGCGTCTCGCGGTGCTCGACCTCTTTCCCTTGGAGTATCGTCGCCTCCGAGGGGACTTAATTCTTACTTACGCCCTGTTTGAACAAGGCTTGGCCGACAGGTTTTTCACCGTTGACCGAGCAAACACACGGCGGGGACATGGTAAGAAGATTTTTAAGCTCAGAGCGCACACCTTCATTAGGCAAACTTTTTTCTCATTTCGGGTAGTTGCTGCGTGGAATAACCTTCCTGATACGGTTGTCCACGCTCCCTCTAGAACTCAGTTCAAAACATTATGAGGCACTTATTTACGTGAGTCCTCGCGCTGGCAAACATACTGCCCCGCGCTGAGAACTTAAAGAGCAGTGCTACACCCTTTTTCACTTGTGCCTTTCAGGTGAACGGCAGTCGCTGAACGACAAGAACAAATCCGACTCGGGAAACTTGGACGAAAGCCTCCACCCTGTGTATCCGTGATATAATTCTGCGAACACCGTCAGGCATCCACTTTCGTCCTACCTGTCTCACGTCTAACACCGCAGGTACCTGGACTCTGAGTAAATGATAAATTTCAGAAATATGTGTGCTATTCTGTGTTATTCATTCCAGTCAGCATATATAGACATTTGATAACCAAAGCGACTTGACAACAAGGAGGGCGGCAATGTCTTGATCATTCACGGTCTAGTTTAATTACGGGGCAGCTGTCTCATTCCACTGCGGCAGGATCTCTTGCGACCACTTTTGGCAGTATGATGACTTAGATACATCAAGGATGAACCCCAGTGAAAACCGCAACTGATGTAGGTTTCTAGTCGGCAGTGCTGACGTCTGGGGATCTGTGAACAGAGAAGAGCAGAGTCATAGTAGCTGATCTGTTTTCCTAAAATTGCCAACCCAATAAAAGTACAAAGGACAAGGTCAGCGCCAGGTAGATACGGACTGACCATATTGCGCATACGCTTTGTGCCCCGAAAGATGACGAAACCGCGTAGTCGAAATTTTCGGGATCCTCAACTCAACTTCCTCGGCGATACGACAGATTGTCTTGCAAAGACACTCGGAAGGATGGACTAAAGTGGAAAAGTTTTCAGCAATAAACTAATTTGTAATACACCATGTACTATATTAGTACTTTGGTTACCAGGTCACTATAAGGATATGTACGATGCGCGACCTCGAGGTATAGCACGTGTCAGCTGTCATCTCAAATACTCTGGTTCGCACAAGAATTTTGTTTTGACGGGAAACTGAACCCAATCTAGCTGGATCTTTCTATCGAAGGGCTTTCAGTAACTACGTAATACACTACTTATAAGGTTGCTGAAAACTGTTCAACAGCCCACGACCGGTTTCGCCCTTCTTGAAGCTGATCAGGTAGGCGCAGTTTCCGTCAACCTTATGTTCTACTTGAACCCAAATTGCACGCAAACCCAAACTGATTTGCAAATTAGTGTATTTCTCGAAAGCTTTCAATAACCTTATCAGTAGCTTGTTGCGCTCAGACTGTGTAACCCTATTCCGACCAATCAGTATTCGCTGAGGTTGGCTACAAATTAGGATCGACTGAGCAAGCATCTGTCACTAAGAGTAACAGCGGATGAACCAATCAGAAAACGGGACGAAGCTCGGCGGATGTCACAGCTATGTGATTGGCTAATGAGTGAAAACCTATCAGTCGATGACGCAGATGGACAGAGTTAGCATGAGCAAGTGAAATACCAAATAAAACTGAAATTTTCGTGACTTTATATCTTTATACCGTCATTCTCTCAGCACCCATCAGTCTTCACGAAAACCGTTATTGAGTCTCGCTTGTTAACGTTTGAATAGTCCGCATGTTGTTGAGTTACTCCAACACAAATGTGGTTTTGGAAGGAAGCTCAAATAAATCCAGCTGAATCTCTCAATTGTGATGGTGCGCTTCAACTGAATGTGAGGCACTGAAATGGACCGTCATAAACGAGAGATTCACATGGATTCGGTTGTGTCCTACATGGGATATTCGTTTTATCATCACTCAACTATGGACTGGGCAGGATGAAGGAATCCAATAAGCTGTAACACACTCTGGGTTTCTAGCTGTCATGCCACGTTAAGGAAGTACGAAGGCTGAGCTCCTGCCAGGTTGCTCAAGCCTAGAACGGAGCGGTCAAGACGCGAGGCTTGGTTCGAACCACGGACCTCCCGGTCAATGAGTTCATACATTAACCACTGAGCTGTCTCAGCTCTAGCCAGTGTTTAGGATGACTCGAATTTGGTGAGAGATACCAAGCTCATTAATATTGGATTAATGACCTTCTCAAGAAGTAGAAGGACGTCTCTTTTTGACTGAGAGTTGATCATAGATTGGCATTCGTACAATGCCAGCACCAGCCAAAGAATGAGGCGAGGCATGATTTCGGTTCTCAGTGAGTGCATAAGAGGTTGATGAACAAACATGACAAAGGAACGTGTTGCTTCCAAACATATTGGTTTTTCTATGAAATGGGCGATGCTGTTGCCTGTCCCAGAAGTTTAATTTCTCAGTGAAAAAACATACACATAAACAACAGCAAACATGACTGGGTTGGACCAGCCAGACTGGTCACGCCAGAATACAAGAAGGGTGATCAACTCAAATGTGTGTACTGTGTTGAGCTCCCCAATCCAGACAGGAGCACCAGTATTCACCGTGAATCTACACTACTTACCACTTGTAAGTAGCCTGATAATGTTTAGAAGTAGCAGCGGTTGCTCGGGCCGATTCTCCGCAGTGGAGATCGAAGATAATTTAGCAGTCTTCCACTCAATTCTCGATGTGCAAGGAATAAAACGCGTTGATCGGGTGACTAGGTGATTATTCAGCTTAATCGCCAGCATTAAAGCGGTCTTTTGTACATGAAAGCAGTAATTAAATGTCTGAGATAGAATCTTTTGCAGAGACGTTTTCCATGGTCGACCCATCAGCAGAGTCCATTTATCCAAATGGACACATTTCTGAAGTTTTTGCGGCTCACACACCTTCAAATGCAGACGAAGTGTCATTGGCACAGTGAAGCAAGCGCGCTATCTCACGACAAATATGTTTGGAGATCATAATTGATTAATGTGTAGAATATTCTCAGGGCAGAGAGCTAGACTTCATTATGAACCTCAGACGTAAGAAACTGATCTAGCTCTTTACGCTAACTTCTGCCCCCAGTGGTTGGTTTAACTCCAAGCATTGGTAGTGCGACTGAACGCTGCGGCTGTTTCATCCTTAGTGCAAGTCGTCAGCGGTGCTCATCTCCCTGAATGTCGCGGACCAGAGGCTTCCAAGTTGGCATAGGAACAGTTTGATGTTTTCGAACAAGGACGAAACAGCAGTACAGTGATTCCAGAATCTTCAGCATAGGTTGACGAAAGCTCCATGGAACTTCCTCAAACTACCAACACGCTCTAAGTAGATGGTTACCGGATTTCTAGAATTCGCGTGCACATCGTTCTTGTTTGAACAGTCCTCTTGCTGTATTGCCGCAATTATTCTGAGTTCACATCACATGGGAGAACGCGAATTCCACGAGCCCCGCAGTTACTTACAATTAAGCAAAATTGCGCAGCAGGTTTCAAACATCCGTGGGGCCGCCTGACAGGGACGTCCGGGCCAATCGATCGGCACAAACAAGACTGCATCATCGAGGGAACCAATCACACGACCTGTTTCGACGTGATCATCCAGGTGCGTAGAAATTGCACTGGTGGATTTGTGGTTGCCGTGGGAAATCCTTTCCAAGGAGGCGGACTGTTTAAACGAGGTGTGTGAACACAGGTGAACAACCATGAAAAGCTCATCTTTACTAAGCCTGCCCTTAGAGACGGGGAACAATTTCACTTAATCTCCTTAATCAGTTGGAAAAATCGATCAGAAATGACAGTAGGTGGTGGGAATGTGTTACTTTAGAAGGACACAGCTGTTTTTTCTTGAAAAAGTACTTCAGAACACTGGCCGAAAGCAGCATCTTTCGCGGGACTGGTCGAACATGTTGGTATGTCGTGGGAATTGCTGAAATTCTACAGCTTCTGGAGATAGTCACGGCACAGAATTCTAAACTGGACTATCGATTGATTGTAACGTAGCATTCAAATCAGTGCAACCATCGGCTGTCAAACATTTAACATAATTTCGCAGATTTCCAAACGGACTTGCCATTACTGCTACCATAGTGATGGTTTTGACGGATGGTAAATGTGGACTTTGTATCGGTCGGGGGTGTTTGTTTGTACCGCACGTGGTGCAAAAGAGAACGCATTAGCTTTAGTACATCGCTCGGTTGGGTCACTCAGACCACTACTTTTTTGTGCGGTCGATATCAAGTGATCGCCACAAAATAGTTCATCGCATGAAGTAAACAATTCCGTATTCGGATGGATTGTTGTGATCCTTTTGATGATGTCATCATCACCAAGACAGTGTTGACACGGCAGTTGAACACTGATGTCATGCTGTCGATGATGATGACGTTGACACTGATGCCTGAGTGCAACACCAGCGTGGACTCCGACCATGCACTTTTGATGATGATGGGTGAGGGAACATCACGAAGGACCGGAACGGTGGACAAGACCATATTCACCTCACTTGTCCTCAGACTGTGTAATCAATGAATTCGCCGAATCTACAGAAAAGCATGTTTCTTACAAAATGTACAACACCTGCCAGCTAGAAGTTACAGGTGACATTGTAAGCACCGGAAATTGGCCGTTGTATTCGAACGAGTGTTTTCTATTGGAACCTCAATGTTTCTGTAAACGGAATCGCGAAAACATGGTAAATTGCGACAGGGTGCTTGTCGGATGATGACTACCCTCAAAGCCGGTTGTACACCGGACGGAAGCCTGGGTTTCCCAACGGTCCAGCGAGAACTCTACATTGTAAAATGTAACGGATAACGTAAGAAAATAACGAAAAAAACTGGGGTGGCTTTTTTCGACTGTCCCGATCAATAGAAACAAACCAAGGTATTTGTTTGTTTGCCTATTGTGGACAACCGCTTCAATTCAGTACGCCTTGTTCAGGCTCGTATCCTCCACACCGTTCAGCTAAGGGAGCTATTTGGAATACTTTGTTCTACACAATTATACGTCTAATTTTAAGGTCTACCAGACTGTTTCTTGTTGTGACCCAGATGAAAGGTAGTTACGATCCCTTTATCTGTTAATCATCACACTGTTTCATACCTTACGTTTTACGGAATACTTCTCGGAATTGCCAAATTGTATGGAGAAGTGCTCAGATGGACAGCAATAAATTTCTTGAGCTTCATGGGAACAGAGTCGCTGCACACTAGAAAAACTTGCTCACTAGGGTGACTGGACGCATCTGCTGTCAAACTCGGTCGTTCCAGCATCCTTCAATTGGGAGTTGTCCAAGGCATGGCTATTCATTGAATTTATGCCCAGTTCTGGTTTGGTACGAACAAAAGCCCCAAAAACATCAATTCCGGCGCTGAGCACAAGCCTCCCCACACATCTTGTTGGCAATGATGTTGGAACGCATCCCTGTCTCATAGAGGAACGATCCGCGCATCCCTCGTGCCACAGCTCCTTTTGGTGCGATGATTTTACGGTTCGTATGAGCACAATCAGTCAGTATAATCAATGGGGCGGCCTACTGACAGAACGGATCTAACAACAATGGTCAGCCCACTGAAAGAACCGAATAATTTTCTGGTTAGCCCTGCTGTGGAGTTGCGGGACCGGCGGACCATACTGGAGATTAGGAGACCGGTATTTTGGGTATTGTGAGATGGACAGAATACGAAGTCAACAAGGAAACGGGAACGACAGGTTTAGCCGAGAAGTGGGGTCTTCTGCACATGCACAAATTCAACCGAGTTTTATCGGTGTTGGTTAACCGTTCGCCGGTGGCTGGACCGTATCAACAAAAAAGGACCGTGAACACTACCATCGCTGTGTCAAACTACACAGTTCACCCGCCTATGGTTACTGTCTCCACTCGCCATCGGATAACGTGGGGACACAAAATTAGGGACCGGAAGATGGATTTACAGGGATACATCCCAATGGTATGATCAGGACAACCCAAGTTCGTCAAGTCCTGTAGTTGAGTCGACTTCAGCCTTGACGACAACAAACTCCAAAACACGAAAAGTACGTCCAGACGAAACCAGCCATAAGTCGAACTACCTCTTCAGTCAGCTGGCCGTATTATTTTCATCATCATCAGCTGTAAGAAACCGTGTACTTGTCGTACAGTGGTTGTAGCTGCCACAGTTTCGTCCACCGATGGTTTGGGGAGGTGAGGTAGGTAGCTGCGCATTGGAGGCGCGAGCTGCGTAAATACACCACTGTCAATGGGCTGTTAAGTGGGGCAATTGCGAAGGGGGCTATGCATTGAAAGCAATAGCTTGGATGCATCAGCGCCATTGAGGGCGCGACTGGGCCATGTCTGACAATGTCTCTAACCATTGACGACAGCGACCAGCGCAGCTGAGTTTGCTGGTAATGGCTTTTATACTTCGCTGCCAAGTCATTGTTTGACCGCCTCTGGCTCGTTTCCACCCTTCAAGTGGTTGTGTGAAAAGAACCCTTCGAGGAAGTCGTCGACTGGCATACGGAGCACGTGGTCAAGCCAGCGCAACCCATGCAGTGTGATCAGTTCATCTATCGAGGATGAGTTATTTCTCCCGAATACCATTCGACGTACTTCAGCATTGCTGATCCGGTGTTCCCACCAGATTCGGGCAATGCTCTGAAGACATCGATGGTCAAACACTGAAAGTCTTTTGTATTGTATTATTTTAGGCTTTTCAAAACGTTCTATCGGATCCCAATTCGGAGACAGGTCTCCAAAAGAGACGTCAGACCATTAGTACTTACAACCAAATAATTGTTCAGCTGTGACTCAACCCTAGTGGCATTGGAACTGGGGTGTCAGCTTACGGAAGCCCGGACACGGGTAACCGCAAACCAGCCGACTGAGGATCTCGATCAATCATCCGAAGACGATACAGCTATCGACGCACATCAACCGTGTAGGCGAGTTCCTGGTCGTAGGTAGCTTGGATGAGGCGTCTTCAGGAGTTTTCGCTACGTAAGCAGGGTAGTGAGGGGCGCGTGTTAAGCAAGGTTAGATGGAGGCGCCGCGTTGAAGCAAACACAAGTTCAGGAAGGTCGCCGATCCTGTGGATCCTAGATTTCCCCAAACTTGTTATTGGGACTTGGGGAATGACTTCAACAAACAAAAACCGATAGGATCGGAGTAGCTAGCCCACTGGCGAGCGAAAACAAGCGTCCGGCCCGGGGCGCAGTGAAGACCATACAGGATAGTGTTAAACAAAGCAGGAGTGAACGGTTCCCATGAACAGAAAGTGTACCCGACCCAAACCTGTCACCTTGTCGTGGTGGTCGGGCCTGTGTGCTGCAATGATCCTGAGGGCTATACTGGCTGGAAGTCAGTTCCTAAAGGTTCAACCATGCCAGGGAGTCCACCGGGGAGCGGCCAGTAGTCGTATTGCGAGGCGGTCTGGAGGTAAAGTCGTACTGTCCTCCGCGATAGGAGTGTGAAGGCAGTAAGGCGTTTCCCCCAGGCCCAGCATGCTCATATATATGGAAGCATCGATGCCTTCCCCGAGGAAGAACGGGTTAGAAAAGGTCGGCCCTAAAAACCGCACACCCGATCACCCAACGGTTGACCGCGACACCGGCGCATTATTCAAAACGGTCGAAATACTTTTAAAACCAGAGTCCGGTGCTGTTAAAAAAAACATCCAATGTGCGCAGCTACATCAGAATGAGACAGTAATGCCCTACTCCCTCGGGCCAGGCCGGCCCCTACAGCCAAGTAGGTCAGACTATTGTGTCATTGGCTTCGGGAGGGTCCCAAAAACCCTAACAACCGCTTTTTCGCGGTCCAGAATCTTGAGTCAGAGGCTAGGGGCAGGGTCCCCGGGCAAAACCCTACACCCTCCCACTGGATTGTTGGTCTGACTTTCGAGTCAAAGGCCCAAGGTGGGGTGCCTCAACTCAACCCCCTTCTTCGGCCTGGGCAACCGGTTAGCAACATTTGCCCTTGCAGCTCTTCGCTCACCGGCCTTCGTCCACACACCCTCACCACCCAACGTACAATGCAGTGCAATCAACTCCTAGCAACCATTCCGTGTCCAAACCTTCGCCCAGAAAAATACACCAAAACATTGACTTACCAACCTCAAAAGACCTGTTCCATGTTGCAGCCTTTAATGTCCGTACTCTGTGTCAATTAGGCAACAGGCATCCCTTGCTGACCTTACTTTCCCTCTCTATCGATGTATATTGTCTCCGAAACACGCATACAAGACTCCATTTCGGTCGTGCTCTTCCAGCCGCATAGGACGAACCCAGATGTCTCCACATTTCACTCTTCGGGCATCCGGTGATCCTGACGCAATGGCTCGTGGTATCTCCGGTGTGGGAGTTGCACTCAGCCCCAAGGCTGAAAGCGCCTTACTGGACTGGATCCCAATGCAGTTGTCTGGTTCAATGAAGATTGACGCAGGTCGATGCGGTAAACGGTGTTTGTTTGTCGTATCAGCATACGCCTCAACAGATAGTAGTTCTGAGACTGACAAGGACGAGTTTTATCAAGATCTGTCACGACTGCTTCGGTCGGCAAGGACGGATTAAGTAATTCTCGTGGGTGATATGAATGCCCAAGTTGGATGACTAAGTCCAGAAGAAGAACAGTTAGGTGGTAGATTTGGAGTCGATGCTGAGCGTACGGATAATAGAGGCGGCTTCTTCAGTTGTGTGGAGATCACCGTCTGTTCCTGGCCAGTACTAACTTCCAACACAAACGCTTACCAAGTTACTTGGAGGCCACCTACAAGACAGCCGTGAACTCAATTGGACTATATGGCTAACAGCTACCGGTGGAGAGCTCAGTTGAAGATTGTTGTTCCTTCTGGGGTACGTAACTTGACTCTGATCACGCCATCGTGCGGGCCCGCTTCTTCGTTTCCCGCCAGCACTACGCGTGCCGAAAGGGCAGCTCCGTTCATCAACTGCGACAAGTTTCAGTAGCTGAAGAGTATCGAGCTGACCTGGCGAGAAACTACTGGAAACGACGAAGATTGAGGATGAATGGAAGCGAGTTAAAGCAATGCTCAGCTTTCAAAACTGTTTGTCCAGCCCATCTGACTCGACCAAATGAACACTGGATATCTTCATCAGCAGATCTTATTGCCAGAAGGCCATACCAGCAACTAGAGACTGTGATGGCGCACGCAGATCCCTCAAACACTAGATAATCAGGAGCTTGAAGAATGACAGAGGACGCGGTGGATTTCGAACGCCCAGGAGATGGAGAAGGCTTTCGCTGCAGGCAACAGCCGCGCCCTGTTTTCAACTGATTCTATCAACGGGTCAAGTAAGGCAGGTCAGTGAATATGCAAAAAAGACGGAACAACAATTCACTCCCTCAGTCGCCGTCTTGAGCGGTTGGCTGAGCACTTCAAGAACAGTTCACCTGGTTTGTTGTATAGTTGCTCTGTTTTTCAAACGTTTCATCGTTTATTGCCAAATCACCTTTTTCCGTTTCAGCTCTCAGTGTCAAAGTTTTGGATGAATAAAGCCTAGCTTCTGGGCCTTCAGTCTTTTCCATTCTCATTCTGATTGTCTCTGCACTCCATCTCTCGTCGAACACAACAATTTATTCATCCAAAAATTTTCATCGAACAATGGATCGATTCTTACGTCCCGAACGATTCGATACCGATCCCAATACTCAAGACTCGGCAGATACCTGGGAGCATTGGTTTTGTACTTTCACGAACTTCCTAGAGTCAGTTGATTCTCATTCACCAGATAAACTAAAAACCTTGTTCAATTACGTTGCCGAGTGTTTACCGATTTATCAAAGACTGTAAAGACTATGAATCAGCCATCGAAACCTTGCGAGAAATTTACGTACAACCGAAAAATGAAATTTTTGCTCGGCATCTTTTGAACACTTGTAAGCAGGACGGAGCTGAGAATCTTGATCAGTTTGTACAAAAGCTTCGCAGTTTGTTGCCAGATTGTCGCTTTACGGCCGTCAGTGCAGAACAACATAGCGATGAAGCATTACGAGACGCATTTATTAGTGGACTTTATTCGAATACTATACGCCAGAGACTGCTGGAACATAAGTCGCTGGATTTTAAAACCGCATACGACCATGCGAAATCCCTCGAACTAGCGCAAAAACAGTCGCTGTCGTTTTTGCCGAATAACCAACTCCCCTGTGCTACCGTATCGAACGACCCGCCAAAGTCCCCACGTTCTCAGGTATCATCGCACGAACAGACGACTGCTGTTAGTATGGGGACTCCATGTTTCTTCTGTGGCTATGCTCGTCACCCGCGTTACAAATGCCCCGCTAAAGATGCGACCTGCAAAAACTGTGGAAAGAAAGGGCATTTTCAAAGGTATGCAGATCTTCTACTGGTTCGAGGAACACCTCATCTGTTTCAAGTGCACTATCTTGCGTTACTGCTGCGGCTCCCGAGTGTCTCAAAGAAGCAGTCACCGATGTGAAAGCCAATGGCGTCCCACTTCGCGCTCTTGTTGATACTGGTAGCTCAGAAAGTTTCATTTCCGAAAATGTAGTCCGTCGTAACAAGTGGTCTGTACTACCATCGTCATCTGAAATCACTTTGGCATCCACCCAGCACAAAAGCTTTACTCTTGGACATTGTTTTTTAACGTTGCAACACAAACAATACAAATACCCCTCTTTCAAGTTTTCAGTATTACGTGACCTCTGTGCGGATATTCTGCTAGGACATGATTTTCTTAAACTTCACAAATCCCTAGAAATCTCATTCAACGGTGATAAACCTTCTTTCTCGCTCTGTGGTCTAATTGCTGCCAAAATCGAACCTCTCACTTTGTTTGAGCATATCGATCCAAGGTGTAAGCCCATCGCCATAAAGTCCAGACGACATTCTGCAGACGACCAGGCCTTCATTGCCTCTGAAGTAAAGCGTTTACTTGACCAAAAAATCATTGAACCCTCGAAGTCCCCATGGAGAGCGCAAGTGCTCGTCACGACGAATGAACGACAGAAGAAGCGAATGGTGGTTGACTATAGTCAAACCATAAACCGATTTACGCAACTCGACGCTTATCCGCTCCCCAGACTTGAAGATATGAGTAGTAAAATAGCCCAATATCGTATTTTCAGCACGCTTGATCTTGAAAGTGCTTATTATCAAATACCCATTAAGGAAAGTGACAGAATCTATACAGCTTTTGAGGCCTGCAACAATCTTTATCAGTTCCGTCGAATACCCTTCGGGTAACGAATGGAGTAGCATGTTTTCAGAGGGTAATGGATGACATAGTACGCGCCGAAAAACTTACCGGGACATATGCGTATGTGGATAATGTCACCATTTGTGGGAAGGACCAAGCAGAACACGACCGAAACCTCCAGTGTTTTCTCACCGTAGCACAAAAGTACGGCCTTCAGTTAAATCATGATAAAAGCACAATTTCCACCACTAAACTCAGACTCCTTGGTTATGAAATTTCTGAAGGCATCATCAAACCGGACCCTGAACGCTTCAGGGTCTTGCAAACTGCCCGTTCCGAAGGACATGAAGTCTCAGCAACGAGTGGTTGGCTTGTTCGCTTACTATTCTCGTTGGATAAGCCGTTTCTCTGATAAAATCTACCCAATCACTCACAATACAACCTTTCCTGTCCCTGAATCTGTGAAAGCATTCGAAGGTCTCAAAAAGAGTTAGTGGATGCAGCCGTGGTCACTATTGATCCGAGAATACCTTTGGTACTCGAAACGGATGCATCTGATGTTGCGATTTCCGCTACACTCAATCAAGATGGCAGACCAGTCGCATTCTTCTCACGTACATTGTCGGTCAGCGAAAAACATCATTCTGCTATTGAGAAAGAAGCGTGCGCAATTGTCGAAGCAGTGCGCAAATGGAGGCATTACCTACTCGGAACCCATTTCAAGATTGTAACGGATCAGCGGTCCGTTGCGTTCATGTATTCAACACAACAAAAGGAAAAATAAAAAATGACAAAATCCAACGATGGCGGATGGAGTTATCGCCTTTTTCTTTTGATGTAACCTACAGACCAGGCACAGAAAACAAAGCTGCTGACACGCTCTCTCGGAGCGTCTGTGCAAACACTTCATCTCAGCTAGATCTAAAACGCTTACACGAAACTCTGTGTCATCCTGGAGCAACACGCATGATGCATTTCGTTCGTGCCAAGAACCTCCCATTCTCTCTAGAGGACATCCGACTCGTCATTAAGCAGTGTCGTGTGTGTGCGGAATTAAAACCACGTTTCTTCAAGCCATCTGGTGGTACACTCATTAAAGCCACACAAACCTTCGAACGTTTAAGCATTGACTTCAAGGGACCACTGCCTTCGTCGACTCGAAACAAATATCTACTGACGATCGTAGACGAATATTCCCGTTTTCCGTTCGCTTATGCTTGTCCAGATATAAGTTCGTCTACGGTGATATCATGCCTTGTGCAGCTCTTCGCTACATTTGGTCTGCCCAGTTTCGTGCATTCGGATCGCGGTTCATCATTCATTTCGGATGAGATCAAGCGATTTCTTCATGAAAAGGCGTTGCCACTAGTCGGACCACCCCATATAACCCAAGGGGGAACGGTCAGGTAGAACGATTAAATGGAACTTTGTGGAAAGCTGTTATGCTTTCATTACGATCAAAAGGCCTTCAAATCAGTCATTGGGAAGCAGTTTTACAAGACGCCCTCCATTCGATTCGCTCTTTGTTGTGCACCGCTACCAATGCCACTCCACACGAGCGAATGTTTCATCACAATCGAAAATCCGCAGTCGGTACATCGTTGCCGCAGTGGTTGCTTTCCGGACCAGTTCTGATGCGACGAAATACACGATCTTCGAAGTATGAACCCGTAGTCGAAGAAGTTGAGCTCCTGGAGTGTAACCCTGAGTACGCATACGTCAGACACTCTAACGGCACGGAAGAAACAGTCTCCCTCACGTCACGCACCTTCCGCAGATTTCGGATGTGCTCCAGCATCCGAACAGCAGCAATTGCAGCCCAATACTGATTCATTTATTAAGCCTGAACCATCGGACTCTGCTTCGGAAACTGAAATGTCGAATCCTTCTGAACACCCGTTGGTTGTACAACAACAGCGGACACGACCGTATGTCTTGCGCAACAGAGGCCTGACATTATTCAATAGAAAGTGAATTCCTGCGAACTTCCATCTCTGCGGGGGTGAATGTTGTATAGTTGCTCTGTTTTTCAAACGTTTCATCGTTTATTGCCAAATCACCTTTTTCCGTTTCAGCTCTCAGTGTCAAAGTTTTGGATGAATAAAGCCTAGCTTCTGGGCCTTAGTCTTTTCCATTCTCATTCTGATTGTCTCTGCACTCCATCTCTCGTCGAACACAACATGGTTCCCTTCAACACAGCCGCTGGAAGAACCAAGCGGGCCCGAATGGAACATTGACATCAACCCACCATCAGCAACCGAAATCCAGCGTGAGATTTCAATCGTCAAGCGCGACAAGACCCGGATGGTCTACACCCGCGCTCTTCAAAGGTGGCGAATTCCTGGTGAACAGTTTGACAACCATACTGCAGAAGATTTGGAACGAAAACAGGAGCTCCTCGCCCGTCGTCCCAATTTTCAAAAATAGGGCAAGAACGTCATGGAAAAACCATCGTGGTATCAGTCTGGTATCCGTTGCATGTAAGGTACTCTCTAGCATTATTTTGCGCAGGTTGATGGATTATCGGAAAAGACGGGTTCGTGAGAATCAAGCTGGGTTTCGCCCCGGTCGAGGATGCAACGACCATATCTTCACCTTGAGACAAATTCTTGAACAGCGCCTTTCCTTCAGATGTCCCATGTTGGTCGCTTTTCTGGATTTGAAAATTGATTCTGTCGATCGTCAGCAACTTTGGCCGTCTGGCGATCAGAAATGTCCCTTCCAAATTTCTCCCTTATCAGGGCACTGTTTGCGAACTCCTGTGGGCGCGTACGAGTATACGGGAAGCTCTCGCCTGATTTCACCAGGTCCAGTGGTGTAAGACAAGGCTATCCTCTTTCCCCTTTTCTTTTCAACTTTGTTATTGAACATGCTGTCTCTGAAACCTCAGGAGTTGAAATGCTCCCCGGATTTTCGCTCACAGACATTGAGTATGCGGACGACATTGCTCTCCTTGGTTCAGACCTCCCAAAAATGCAAACGATTTTAAATAACCTAAATGACTCTGCCGCACGGTTTGGCGTGCGCTTCACATCCGCAAAATGTAAAGTGCTGCCACAAGAGTGAGTGGGATCAGACCCACAACTCATGCTTGCAGCTGAGGCAATCGACGTGGTAGATAAATTTGTTTACCTGGGGAGCTGGAGATGAGATTATTTCTCGAATCGGAAAGGCCAGCGCATTTTGCCATCATCCGACACCTAGGGCGCCGATGTGACGCAGTTTGTCTGTCAAAGGAAGAGTTTACACTGCGATGGTGCGATCCATACTGCTTTATGGATCAGAGACGTGGCCCTGACGCGCAGAGGACATACGGAAGATGCCAGAGTTTGACCGTCGGTGCCTCCGAAGCATTGGTCAGGTTTGGTGGGAACATCGGATTAGCAATGCTGAGGTACGCCAGATGGTCTTAGGAAGAAGGAACTCTCTCGCGATAGATGAATTACTCACGTCTGCCTCGCAGAGCTCTTTTCGCTCAGCCCTGTGCTGAGTGGAAGAGACCGAGAGGTGGACAGTGTATGACCTGGCAACCAAGTACGAAAACATTAACCTGTAAACTTAGTCGGGTGGACAACCGCCGCCTCCCTGGATGGGGACTCAAATCACCGGTGGTTAATGACATTGGCAGAAATCGCCCAATCGCGCAGTCAGTGGCGTTCGTGCACCAAAGCTACCGCCTTCAATACGTAGCTACCCAATTCCCAAGGCTTTGTTGTACATTCCACACTCCCGTTTTCCGGTGATCGAAATGTGCAGCAGCTGGGACCAATATGCCTATGGTATACGGCTTATAGCTGATAAATTGAATTGATTGACAGGAATTGTACCAGGGTACCGGACCCAGTGCAGAGAATTACGGATGAGGTCAAGAGCGGAAACAACCACGTGAGTGGTGGAAACGTGCAATGGGAAGTCAATGACTTCACAGCGAAATATTAAAGCCATTACCAGAAAGCTCAGTCTCGCTGGTCATTGCCGTCTCCCTGGATGGGGACCCCGGGACTGAACACATCAACGGTTGGATATTGTCGGAAATCGCGATCGTGCATCGAGACCATTGGCTTCAATGCATAGATCCTTCCCCAATTAAAAGTCGACTGAGAACTCGTTATCTACTGCCAACTCCAATGATCAGCTACCTAGCACATTTTCCCCGGATCATCGGTGAATGAAACCATGGAGGCAAGAACCACTGGACAAGTACGCCATCCTTACGGCTGATGATCCAGAGCAGGAAAACAAAGACATGTTAAAGAACGCGAAATTTGGCGTGCCTTGCCCGAAATTACTAGCTTTACCAAGATCCCCCGGGGTATCCGCTTCCTGACCAGTGGAATGTATCACTGAATCGCTTGGGGGAAGGAAGCGTGTTTTGGAACGAGTATAACACATTGCTCGAATCAACATTGCCTATGTACCAGACCGGAGACAACCGAAACAGCAGCAAGAAAAGCCACGATCCCACCGGCTGAGGTAACCAGGATGCCGAAGGTACGCAAGAGGACTAAAAGTGACTCGTCATACCAAATTAGGGGGAGCCACACAAAACACCGGATAAGCGAACGTACCTACCGCAACGATCAACTGATCTACAATGTTTTGGCTTGACTCCATCGTCTGGGCACCCACTGCACGGTAGAACCCTTCTGGTTACCATCAGTAAAGCAATTCACCCATACTTCACTACCACACTGGGTTGGGACTTCCAGCATACGGATAGTAGTTGACCCTAAAGCTGCTTTCTAGGCCTAGTCGGTCCCGTGGAAAGTTACACGAGCCGCGCCCTTGGACACGTCCAGAGTGCAATCCTACGTTTCAATTGTGCAGTTACAAGACCTATGCAGCGATACGACAGCATATTTGGTCGGGTCTGGACTGCCTTTGCCTGTCTTGGCGACAGACCCATCAACCGTTTGCGTTTCATTTCCTCTATTTTCCTAACTTCGATGACCAACAGTAAATAAAAGCCGCCCCAATTTTTTAAGAGACGAAAATCTAGAAAG
Organism: Clonorchis sinensis; assembly: GCA_003604175.2. NCBI lineage: Eukaryota > Metazoa > Platyhelminthes > Trematoda > Opisthorchiida > Opisthorchiidae > Clonorchis > Clonorchis sinensis. The sequence continues at coordinate 31,265,511 of CM030372.1, read as the reverse complement.
CCTTTCAGCACATTGCTATATTACTTCACGCGTGCAGTCTTGATAGCCATTTGGAGGAACGGCACTACATTAGCACCGGTTGCAAGTTGGAGGCCCCAAGACGGGAGACACTAGTGGTTAGAGACATTGTCAGACATGGCCCAGCCGCGTCCTCAATGGCGCCAGTGCATCCAAGCTGTTGCGTAGTTCCCTGCCCAACCTCCCCAATCAAAAGTTCAGACTACCCTGTACTCACGCACCGATTATATCAGCTCCCGCCTTCAATAGACAGCTACTAGCCCCAAATTATCGGCGAACGAAATCGTGGCAATTATAACCACTGTACAAGTACACGGTTCTTATAGCTGATAATGATGATACAGTTGACCAATTTGCGATGTTCTCACAGGATGGAAGCTATTCGGGCTGGGCGTATTCGTTGTAGACCATGACACACGCACACGTGTAAGAACTATCTGTCGATTCTCTTTGTGCACATTTGGCCAAAGGAAAACCTTCCAGGGAATCCAGCTCAATCTTTTTTCCGTTACAATCGGCCGGACCGACGGAAAACATAACTCACAATTTGGTACAAGAACTTGTCATTGGAGAATTCCCATCGCAGCATTACATTATCAGTGACAGTTGTATACCAACGACTGTCACGAGGAAAATTGTAGTGACCAACCAAAGTTGCAAACAATATGAAATGGCAACAGACAACAGAATTACTCATCTGAATAACTAATTGAAGTGAATCTTAGCAGGCACCAGAGCTCCGAGTAACGCATTATTACGGGACACTCAACCGATCTGGCTCGCTAACTTGCAACTAAGACCGATAAGTCAAACAGTTACCGCAGTGTACACCATCGCTTGTCGTTGATACAGGTATTGTCAAGTGAAGGTATTGGAGAAGCTTTGATAATCATGCATTGAGTAAACCTGACCACATATCACATCCGAGAAACCTGTAAGGCTCGTCCTCCGGATGATGATCACGTGTATCCGGTCCCGGAGGATAGGTGAAGACTACTGTCAGCCTTGATACTAGGAAGTCTCATGCAAGCAGCTGTTCGAAACAGCAATCGAATGTTCTTCGGTACTCGGAAAAAATGAAATCTGTGAACATCCGGTGAACCAGTCAATCTGTGTATCTCGAGAACTTAACCTATACTTTTGTTTCCACTCAGTACTCCTATTTGCTTTGCTTTGAATCAAACCGCTTAAAACTTGGCCCAATCGTCCTATGTTTTTTTTTTACAATGCCATGAAGTCATACTACATACGACGATTCCGCAACTGTAGAATGGTCAACCGAATAATGAGCCCAAGGGAAATTAGTGTAGCAGGTAATTCCTTCAAAATCATGGTCATGTGGCTCCAAGATGGGATAGGCGGATTAGCAGATTCGGTAGGAATTGTACTAGAGACGTAATGATTGACGAGCAAAGCCACAGAAGTGGAGTCGGTACCGTGTAGTTCTAGGAAACGGCACAAGTGCTGGACAGTGCATGGACAGTATCAAGCTAAACTGCAAGTAACACGCAGATATCATATAACACGCACAGATATCATTAAATGAGACAGATCGGTTGAGTGTCAACGCGTAATGTAAGTTATTCGGAGAACGCAACACTCACTAGACCTTCCTGTCAAGCCACAAACTACACGAAAATGATTTACGTCGCGGCTCATCTAAGACCCAGAAACCGATTGCAAACAAAGCACAATACATTGATCGTTTGATGCGACCGGATTGTGGCAGTGTTCATTGTCCCGGGCGCCTGAAACCAGAGAAAACCAATCAGCGGTCAGTAACAAGAATGAGTGGATACAGAGAATCAGCGATAAAACGCGTTCCCAAAACAAATTCCAGATATTTCTGCATTTCTCGACCATTCATAAAGTTACGGATCAGACTGTACTTGCAAACGCGGTTCGAGCGTACGGCGCAGTTATACACGTCTAAAGCTGAATTCCTATTCTGTGGTGGAGTGCGTTGTTGGCCATAGGGTTCACATTGATTATATAACTGAAACCATTTGCTTACTTCCGAGCAGTTTCGACAGCCAATTACAATATTCTCTCAACGACCCTTCATGCAGTAGTTCCGTGATACGACCGAGCACGGCTATCACCCTGTTAGGCTATTCGTCCATCCACGCTACGGTAGCCTATCACGGACGACCAAATCTACTTGCCTTTTTCGGGATCGCGATAGACGGTCAACAACTACGAACGTGAAAGTGATGCATCCATTAGAAACAGATCAGAGACGATTAGAATGGAAGGAAAATGACAAGGATTAACAGCATATTATTTGAATCGGCAGCTTGTGCATCTGCCACGAACGTACGATCTGGCGCAGCAAATGACGAGTGAACTTCTTTGTCTACTGGGATGCGGTTATCCTCTACTGAAGAAAAAAGCCGCAATTCGAAGTTAGGACTACGAAGACCAACTAGAATATTCAGCAAGGACAAACACCAGGAAACAACACCGGTACCAGCCACAGGGATGTGGAATGCCAATACGGTAGACACGGGAGAACAAAAGTCGATTCCGAAACGTGATACGAACAGCACCCTCGGACCAGAAACAGTGTCAGACGGACCATCAACCAGAGTCCCGAACGCCACCGATCTATCTGCGCAAGCAGCATGATTTGTGTCCGCAGAGTTGGAGTGCACATCAAGAAACATTTACTTGAACCTAGTGTCTAATTTCATAACGAGCCCACAAACGACTGTAAATTTCCATAAATCCGTTAAAACACAATAAATTGCACCCGATCTCAAGGAAGACGTTATCACAGAGCGCTCAGTGAACGTTAGGAAAGTGGGGTTCTCGAAATACGAAATGACAAACTCATGTTAGTTACGGCAATCGGGACGCAGTGCCAGGCATACAAACTAAAGGCTTGGTACTTACCAGTTGCCTGGAGTTGCAGACCGATAGGTTTTCGATGAAAGTTGGTCTTCAGTTCACTTTGAATAGTTCATCGGGCGCGACCCAGATTTGTCCCCTCGAGGCGCTGGGCTCAGCACCACCAGTAGAAGTGGCAGATATGTGAGATACGCAACTATGTATGCAGGCAGCCGCGAGGATCAGCATCATTCACAGCGACTAAGCGAGGCGAGGGGAAAATGACTGAATCTTCCTATAGTGATGCGCTGACAAGCATATCATGGTTGTTATCAATGTTGGTAGCTCGGATGTGTTTGGTGCCGGCTGGTCTGTTCGTCCAGCTTGGCACGTTCCTTGAAACATCGCTAGACTGAGCCAACACATCAACCACCGCTCCACGGTGGAAGTGATGAGCTAATCAACTAAGTCGCGTTCAGTAGCCACCATCCAGCCACGGCTACCAAAATTGCACGCAATGAATCCACTGACACGAAACATCTGAACCAAACCACTATGATTTCTATTCTAGGGGCACCAGTCGGAAGAAGAGATAATGACGCCGGTGACACACGCCGAGCTCAACAATGTAAAGAAGCAACTGCACTCCATGCTAAACTCAGCTCGGAATTTCCTAACTTATACGGTAATCGCTTGGTAGTGGAACACATCCGTACCAGTGTGTAAACTGTACCATTTCATACTCTGATCAACAGCAAGAGATCACTGGCTTTTCAAAATGACATACTTTCAAGATCTTGTGCCTGTAGACTGTCTAAATAACAACCCGACCACTCGAATCTTAGCATCCGCGAACTCATTGTTCATCCTGGGGATTTCAGAGACGTACTTGGACCACCCTGCTAGCGACGTATTAGATAGCCAGATCAGCTTCTACAAGCCTTCATGACTTTGGTCCATAGCGCTAATTTACTGAAAAAAAATCCAAGGACTGAGGCGCCAAATGAGGCCGGTGCATGTTGGTCACACGATCACGGGTTAAACGATGCAGTGCTATAAAAACGGTGACGCCCAATTTAGAGTGTCAAAGTGCACGGTCGGTCGGTTTTCGGACAACCAGTGTTTGCGAGGTATTACCCGACTTGTACGTGGCCCTGCAGAATTATTATCGGTAACATCCCAAACAGCCTAGTTCGTCAGAAGTGATTCTCTTCCGCGACAAGAAACGAACATAGGCGAGTAATCTAGGATCCGATTACGTGGAACCACCATCCAGAGAACATCAAGTCCACCGATGTTACCATATCCAGGTTCAAGTCTACCCACATAAAAAAGAAACGCCCGAAATTTTGCGCAGAGAACTGATGATAATCACCTCTCTGATGACTTACCGTCAGGAGCAGGGTTCCGTTTCACTTCAGTTTAAAAAACAGTACCACGATGGCAAAAGGTTTGTCAAGGTTCCATAGTTCGCTTATTGATTTCGGTTGTCCCCAGTAAAGTTGACGCTTTCCATGTTGAGGACATCGAAACTCTGCCCACTAACAGTGCTCAATATCCTGTACCAAACACCCTTGTAGGACAGCCTCCGCGCCCGATGGTCATTTGACGCACTTCTAAAAGGAGCAATTTTCCGCTGCGATATCCTGAACCACGGTTTCTGAAATGGGAGTTTTCCCTCGTGATTTTGACGAAGTATTCCAACAAGACAGTTCCTCGACAAAGTTATCACTAGTTAAGCTTCAACAACCACAGCGACAGCAATTCATCCTGTTGTCACCTCGATTGTTGATGGAACGTTTGCGAACTTGCCAAGCTCAGCGAAAGATCTGACCACCACGTGAGTGGTGTACCAGGTGTTAGAACTCGTTATACCGGGGGTTCACTGTCAGGACTCGTTACATGCCAGAGAAAATCTGGTCGCTTTTGTGAAACACAAACCATTTTCCGAGGGTACAAGGATATTCTGGTGGAAGGCAACGACGCACGCCTACACCCACATGACTATCTCTTCTCCTTCTAACGTGTAGCATGCAGTGACTGATATAGTCCCACAAAGCAGACTCCACCTAGATTGAAGGGACAAGTAGCGGAGCATATCCATCAACAACTTGATTTGAAATTCACTACTTTTATGGTTGGCCATAGTCACGACTAATTTCAAATCGGCCGATCAGTGCGGGGAAAGTTTCGGTTTGTCAAGGAGAGGCTTTAAAATGAGGGTGGCAGTGCAGACGAAATGATAGCTCGAAGACGCAAGTTTATTCTATGGGTTTAATGGATCACAAAGTAAAAGTAACGGCTTTGATTCTGTGACGCCATTTACGCGTGTGAAGTGCTTTCTGCCCACCAGGAATCCGCAGTTGTCCAGGCCACTTAGTCAAACAGTCACAAAGCACATGTCTTACCGGTAGATATTACAGCATATTCATCAGTGTCGCTAGCACGGCACTGCGGGACGGACGACGTTCCAACCTCTAACACTGGTGACCAGGTGTTCTTCAGCGCAGGCTAATCCCACGTATTGTTCTGACGTCAGTATTCGCGCTCTGGACGTCAACGGTCACAAGCTAATATCTCCAATTACACTCGCCGTAGCCACGCTTCTGCTAGAAAACGTGATCATGATGCCGGATCGAGAATCCTAGTCCAACTGAGTAGGTTTTGTCCTAAAACTAGTCAACTTATCTTGACCGTTCTGTGGATGTTTTGAGCGTAGCAACGTTCTTTTAGGACGCCGGTAAATAATACACAAATGCGGTGAACCACCAAACGTAAAGCTTAGCTGTCAATGGCCTTGGGCTCTTTTTATGTAGCTATACTCACCTTCCTTTTGCTTTTAAGCACCGACAAACCAGAGTTGCAGCAATACAGTCTGTTTCGGTATATTTGCCATACTGTTTTACTTCACTAGACCACTTTGGCTCAAATGATTGCGTACGCAGGAACTGAAGCCAGTGAGCCACACCTGGCATCCAAAAAAACAAACAGCAATCTTATATAAACTTGATTAAATCCAGAGGTTGACGTCAAAACACCAGGGACAACTGCGATGTGCCACTAACCGGAATGGCGGGTAAGTGACACCTCGCTACCTGTACGGGGGTTGCCGTAAGGTTCAGGTCAAGTCTACATACATGGGGACTAATGCACACGTTGATTTTTAACGTTCTACAAAGGGAGCTTTCCATGCCGCATCTCTCGACATGTGCACATCACCACGTGAGGGATCGAAGGTAACCAGCATTTCTCTCCGACAGGCAGCTACGTTGTCCAGAATCCTGTCCGGGATGTAAGTGGCGATTCGACATCAGCGCATATCAATTGACGTCCCAGATTAACACCGACCGACGTTACTTTTCATCAATCCAGTCGGCGAATCAACCAGATGATGTAGTAGTCATGGTTCTTGTAGAGAACGTCTAAAATTTTGCAAAGCCTTCGATGTTAAACATCGAAGTGGTCACACTGGGTAGAACACTACGAAACATAAACATTGCTATTGACGGACAAAGATTGCACGCTGCAACCTCAAAGGTTCGTGGGCTGACGAGGGCAATTTTGCCGGCCACCGGGACTATCGCAAGTCCTGTTAGGGTTGCTCCATATTGATTGATTCACAAGAATCTAATAGTGTGACATAATTGAGTTAAATGGATTAAACATGCATTTTGGTTGATTGAACCGTTCTTCGTTTGCAGACGGGTCTTAGAGGCGAGACATACTATACGACCTCAAAAGTGGTACCCTAGTTGCAAAGCAGTCAGGAGGATGATTGGTTTTAAAATTCGGCTTGGTAACAAGACCCCCGGAGCGAATGCATCAGTCACTGTCACTAGCAGGCAGATGGTATTAGCAGGCTATCCAGGCCAAGCTAACAGAGGGGCGATGGCTTACCCGAACAGAAGCAGGAATGAGGTCAAGCAAAAAAGCCGTAGCTCAGGGGTATCGTGTTCAGCAGGTGTTCTAAAGGATTTACTGCCTAATATGAAGTTATCAGAAGGAGGCTTACGACTCGATGATGCCTGCCTAGACATGCACCAACTACCAGTACCTCAGTTCCCCTTTACACGGGAGCTGTGCATCGAAAGGGTCTCATATCTGAGCCGAGGAAAATCTGGACGCGAGCTAGCGTTACAGGACGGGTAATCCTCTACCTCATGGGGTTCACAGTTCACTGGATTTTGACGTCTACCACCCAACTGTACTCAAATTCCCTTGTATGGGCGTGATGCTAACGACCGGGATGAGAAATTCGGTGAACTAGATGGAAAACTTGTTACGATTAAACGTAAAGAAAACACTGGATTTGTGATGTAACGCCCTCATCGGACAAATGGATGAACATCGGCCATAAGGGCGCCCAGCTGTCGGTGACATTCCGACTATGAGAACTGACTCCGGTACGCCACAAATGCACGGCTCAATAAATGACGCAGAATAACTAGCCGCTTCACATGATGCACTCCTGCGTCGACCTGGGGTAGCTTGGAAACGCATGGTGTCGGTTATGGACATACCAATCATTCGATACCAGCTAGAAGATAGACAATAATTATTGTTATCACTGTACCTTTGTTCACAGCTAAGCGCATTTACGCAGACCATCGGTCACCCTATTAATGCGGAACCGAGCTTAAGGATAACCAAATTATGGTTAGTGGACGCCGTTACAAGCAACCATCGGAAGGCGATGGGCTTCTCGTGTTTCAAGCTTCTCTCATCCGGATAACGACTGGTCCCTAGATTGTGGCTAGAGCGCGACTAGAAGGCACATGATTTGAAACCAACCGTGGCGTCCCCATTACTTCTGGGCAAATTCGGCAACTTGGCGCACTGTTGGTCATCATGCTCCCTTCAAGCTGCACGTCAGTTACGTCTGAGGACTAGACGACCACCATGTTACACTTTTATCCCGGGATTATACCTGAAGCTGCTGAACAAGACTCAGCAACAAAAACAAACGTCAATGAATCAGTAACTCGGGCAGCACCCAGCGGGTGACAAGCGCGGTCATAAGGACAGTTTAACCAAGGGAGCTAAAATGCCACCACAGGGTGCAGGGCTGGCTACTGAGACCAGGTTCCGCACCTCCAAATGCGCTTAGACTTGATCGGCCAACTAAGGCGCAGGAAAAGAAACCGATAAACCACAAGGTGTATTGTAAAAGCATTGTTACGAATGACATCAAACGTGCGAACACGGCGCGACTGCAGAGTGCGGAGACGACACCGGAAAGGCGACGAAACCTAGGTGACGACGCGTTGGACACAGACTGCTAACGGAAACGTTCGGTACGCAATTGTTCGGGTATTAAATGCAAACGTTTGTTAATTCGCAATCGGTTGGTACCACGGCGTCCTGAAAAGTCACGTAAAATCGAGAGCATCAGTATCTCATCCGACTAGACAGACGAGTTGTACAGTCCAATGAAGACAGAACGAACTAAAATCAATTTGTACTACCAGTTTGCGAATGGGCATCGGCCCTCCTCCCGAAAAACCTGGAAGGACATACTACGCGGCGGAAAACTATCGTAAGAAGCTATCTAGAGTCAGCGAACTGCGCAGCAGCGAGGTCGTAATTGTGGCTTACTGGCGGCCTAACTTATCCTCCTACGGGGGCTTCGGTACGTAACATGCTTGCATCCACGCAAAATCAGTGGTCGCGGTGCGATGGATTTTATACGACAGAGCTAACAAGAGACTCCTGAACCTATTCCATGCGAATACTTGCATCACAAGATAACGTCGTGACAATACGGGACTTCACAGACGACACGAAAAACAGACTTACCGGTGGTTACGGTCGGCCATAAGCGTACCTAAAAGGTCCAGTTAGGTAACGAACATAGAGAACCTACCGTGGTGGGGCAGGCGAACGGTTATCTGCACCATAATCATAGTAACCATAATCGTACCCTCCGTCATAGCCACCAGGAGGAGGGGGTCTATCGCCTTCCCTGTAATCACTACGAGGCTTACGGAAAACCGAACAACTTACTCATACCCGCCACCACTACTGTAATTACCGTAATTGTCATAGTAATCGTTGGGTCTGGGTGCAGGTGCTGCAACCGGTTCGCGATAGCGATCATACTCACCGTAATTTTCGTAATTATCGTACCTAAGACAGGCGATGCAGACGATCAACAAGGTTACCTTTGGCGAGGGGGAGGAGCACCCTTTGGTGGATATTCCCTGGGTGGAGGGACTGGATCCGGCATGGGGGGCCCACGATAACCCGCTGCAGACGGCGGAGGGGGCAAGGGCTCTCGCCCAGGTGCCCGCGGTGGCCTCACGGGTTCCGGACGATCAGGTGGTGGCGGGTAACGACCACCTGTCCCATTTGATGGGTAGTCGTATCCTGGTCCACCTGAGAATAAGTCAACAGCCACACAAAACCTTACCTCTGGGACCACCGCGAGGTGGTGGTGGTCCGTAGGGGCTTCCATAGCCATCGTCCCAGCCAGGCCCATATCTTCCCATACGAGGTGGCGGGCCAGCACCCATATATCTGGGCGGCGGTCCGCGGGGGCGATCGCCGGGATTGTCGCGATACCGGCCCTCACGCCTCCTCATCGGACCAGGTCCACCTCGTTTACCGTGACTACGCTCCACGTTTATCTTCACTCCATCCAAAATGCTGTCTTGCAAACCAGCGAGTGCAGCTTCTGCATCTGAATCCTTCTCCATATGCTAAAACGTTGGAAATCCACGAAAGCCACATACCACAAAGCCATAATTGTTGACCACATCACACTCAGTGACTTTACCGTAAGCTTCAAACTTCTTCCGCAGGTCAGCAGCCTTCGTCTCAGGGTTTAAATTACCGACAAACAGCTTCACCATCGCGCCGGAGGGAAACCGAAAGTGAATTCACCAATGTACCGGGCAAATTATTTAAAACAACCTTTGAAAATCTTGCGCACTCGTGTTTCACCACCGTATGACAGTCTCGGCCAAGTTCACGGAACGGGATATTCAACCGACGATAAACTCCTGATCTTATTAATAACAGTATTCGAAAGCGCTTGATTTGAAATTTAGCGGAGATGCTGATCATTTCTATGTGCAAATTTTCTCCACAGGAAGGTTTTTGTATGCTCTACCCAGAAGCCACTGTTCTCAGCCTTTCTTTGTTGGAATTTGTTTTGATAAATATCCAGTCTTAATTTTTTGTGTGGATTCAACTTTTCTGTTGCATTGCTATGACTCAGAAATTGTGAGACTGTTGTTGGTGTTTGTTGAGAACTTGGTGGCTGTCTTATTTTCATCCTCCAGAACATTTGAGAAGGCACTGATTGAATATATGAGGGATAACCGTATCATCTGTGCGTTCGCGCCAACGCCGTTTTGCTTTTCCGGTCGGTGTACTACGAAAGCAGCTGGTAACCGCCGAGACCAGGGAACAGTCGTGTAATCGGAAAAATCTAGTGAGTTGGGCGCAATTACTAATGAAAAACGTCCACGGTGTACCAATTATCCTGTCCGGTTTTGTCTTCAGAGCTACGGAAATTATCTGCTTGACGCCTCGTATAATCTTGACCGTCATAAGGTGGCAATATTTTTGTACGGACGAATTGCCATAAGCTGACGGCTAACCGAAGAGTATATGGGCACCTTCATGGCCCTGATCTATTGTTGCTCGCCTTCGTATGTAGTGCGGCAGTTTGTTGACGATTGTTGTTCACCTGAAAGGCACAAGTGAAAAAAGTGTGTAGCACTTCAATTTACGTTCTCAGCGTGGGGAGGTATGCTTTCCAGTGCGAGGACTCGCATAAATAAGTGTCTAATAGTGTTTTGACCTGAGTTCTAGAGGGAGTGTGGACGACCGTCTGAGGAAGGTTATTCCACGCAGCAACTACCCGAAATGAGAAAAAAGCTTTACCTAATAAACGTGTGCGCTCTGAGCTCACCATGTCCCAGCCGTGTGTTTGCTGGGTCAACGGTGAAAAACCTGTTGACCAAGCCTCTTTCAAACAGGGCATAATTAAGAATTGAAAGAGGTCGAGCACCACGAGACGCGTTTCGTAGTCCATGGACTTGAGACCGGCAACCATTTTCGTAGCAGCTCGCTGGACACGCTCAATGAGGACTACCTCTTTCGTGCGTCCTGAGTAGATAACCGGGTTGGCATATTCAAGGAGCGGTCTGACATAGGCCCCATAGAGTATTTGGAAGTCCGTGCGAGTAATACGGGAGAAGGTGCGCCTAATCATCCGTAAAAAAGCGAATGCCTTCTGGGCCGACTTCTCATGGTGCAGTGAGAAGGACATGTTTGGAGAGAGTCAGATACCCAAATCCTTTTTGGCATCTAGCCCCGTGATGTCTTCTGATCCTTTCTCACCATGCATGATGATGTGGCAGATGGCGGTTCTGGCGTAGCCTCGTGAGTCTTGATGAGTGCTTGATCTGCTGCCGGAGGACGGGCACTAAAACTATGTACACATCGCTCGATGGCAGCTGATATCGCCTGGTCACGTATGCCTTGGTGGAAATTGAGCATTTTAATCCAATGCGTAAGCCGTTCAGCTTGTGCAAGGCGATCACAATTTGGCAAAGCGAATATGGGTGGCATGGGTCAAGTTTGGTTGCGATTTTGTGTTGTGCTGTTTCTATGGTCATAGAACTATCAGGAAGCACGTGCATTAACAAAGTTCTACCTCCTGCTGCGATCCACCACGTGTTTCCAGAAGGTTGACACCTGTGGGGGTAAATTCACTTCTCTCTTTCACCTGGTATCATGCCTTCCTTGTAAGGATTTGCTTTTGGTAACCAGGGATCAGTCCGTTCGGAACAGTAAGAAGCAGCCCCCAAAGATGTTTTCTTAGGTTGCTTCTCCATCTAGCAACATTGGATGTCTGGTTGTAACCTACTGGAGCAATGGATATACCTTGGATGTTTGCGTAAGTCACTGTCGTCACCTCACGGTTGTTCGAGTAAACAACCTAAGCATGCGTTGGATAAACTTTAGCTGCTTAAACCGAGGAAAGATACAAACGTCAGTGGGCAGTGGATTGTTCGGAGGCAAGTCCTGCTGCAACAGTGACGGGTGACCTGCAGTCGATGGTCGAGGCTAGTGAGCCTCAATTCAGATGTCGTCTCAAAACTCACAGGTTGGCTTTTGTATGCCATGTGACCCGCGGACTAGATACAATGGCCACTGGTGTCTAAGGGATCGCTTATCACTTGTGACAATGAATTATGCCAGCTGCGCGGTGAGGTTCTTCAGGCTTGTCCAAAAAGTTACCGCGCATACGACTCAGCTTCCGGATCCCAAAAACACTCAGGCTGGGTTGCCAAACGGTCCGCTAGGGAGCTGTGTTGTGATATTATTTTAACTCGAAGCGCAAAGCTACAACAACTGGTTCTGAAAGTCTGTGTACACTCATATTTTTCCCCAGAAAGGAGCAGATTAAAAGCGGTGAGTTTATAGCATACAACTAGTACCAGTGCGTTAGGGGGCCAGTTTGAGGAAGCAGACGACGATGATTTTGTCTTAACCGTGCAAACTGAGAACGATCGCCGGTCCTTCGAAAGGAACCTACCGGTCTATCGCGGCGATCTTGATGTGGCGGCCCAGTTGCGCCATTATGCTGGCGAGGTAGCCGAAAAATTTAAATAAGCTCGGCGATAAATTAATTTGTTTCAAGCTCCCCTACTGATCAGATTCCATTCGGCTTGTCCCCTTCTGGGGCATCATGCATATAAGGTAAGTTTCTGCCGAATGTCCGATAGACATCGGCCTTAAATCAACGCGAGAGTGAAGTGCTCTCTGGAGTGCTCGCCCTACGAAGTATTGCTATGACGTTACCAGCCCCTGCCCGATAGCGACATTTCGATAAATTACTCTTACCTTTTCATTTTAGGAGGTTGATATCCCACTGAACAAAGCGCAAAAATAAGGCCATGCCAGGACATGGATAATTTTTAAATGGCCCAACCAAACGCAACTTTTCATCCCGTCCGAGCTGGACCATTGACATTTCCCAGTCGAGATGAATGGGCGCTTGCTAGTTGTGTACGTAAGCTAGGTTCGTTCAGCTATTTAGTGTGACCGACGTGGGTTGTATTTCGCCAGCTAGTTGAGTGTCGTTGACCCTCTTGCAGAATGTTGGTCATTTATATCAGCTACGTTCTCAATGCCGCATTATACAAGGAACGACAGACTCGTTGAACATTTTCAACAAAGAGTTGCAGGCTTCTCAATGACTTGATGTGGATTTCCATGTTAGCATTGTAATCAGCAGCTTACCATTTATTATGGACAGCTCTGGTGCCAGTAAACAGGACCCACCTGTTCCCAGGGCGGTGTCAAAAAGTTAACCAGAAAACTCGACCTACGGGTATTGGTGATCAGTGCCTGATGGCAACGTTTACCTTTTATCCACCTAGCAGAAATGTGAGCACAGTTTCTATGCCACCGGGCTTACGTGTCTGAAATCTCGTAGGATTTATCGTAAGTGAATTATTGTTGCTATCCCGATGGCAACTGATAATGAGGTTGCTGACGGTTCGAGGATGCGAACTTCTGCACTCGTCTTCTCAAGCAGGGGATATTGAACAAAGTTTAATTACAGAAGCAATCCTCCCGCATACTCTACATCAGCAAATGTAATGTAGGCCGAAGCACGTTTCACAAAATATTAAAGCCGCATGGCTACCCGCATCTTTCGTCGGTATCAGGTGACTCATATTTTCTTTTAAGTTGGAATAATGGCCGACTCTCAGACGCACATCGCAAATTTATTTAGCGGGGGAAACGGTACCATAAAGTTGTAATATTTTTTATTTGAACCCATGAAATCTCCTGAAGTGGTTGCCGTTTTGTATTTTTTATTTGAACCCATGAAATCTCCTCAGGTGGTTGCCGTTTTACTGAAATTTGTTTGAGCGCATTCAGTGTTTACTCTGGGAGCGGAATTCGTATTTTTATTAGCTGCCGATGGCCTTTCATGATGTCTCCGTGAAGATGACGGGAACTTTTCTGGAGACGTTGGTTTCTTCAAGTTTTTTCTTACAACTTGGATTTGGAAATATTCGAGAGGTCAAAATTTCTGGAGACGTTGGTTTCTTCAAGTTTTCTCTTACAAATTGGATTTGGAAATATTCGAGAGGTCAAACGAACAATAATAATGCTCTCTTTGTCCGCACAAACTTAGAATTGGGCAGCCATTTGCAACCTGTGTAATAAAAAGTTTCTATCTTTGCAGTATACGTTCAGACAGACAAAGCCAAGGAACTAATCACAGGCAGTAAGTTTTGTGCTTTTTAGGCAGACGCTGTATCGTGTGTCCAGTAAGACTTTATCTTCACCTGAACACCGACACCTTGATAGCACCACAGGAAGAAGCAGTAGGTTTATGGGCAGAAAGAAAATACAGTACAATAGAGTGGCCAGCGCCGTGGAGTTCTGGAACAAATCCAACGGATTGGGACAGTCTTGTGGGCGCATGTAACGTGCTCACCCAGAAAACAGTAGGGGCCTGGTGAAATAGGGGCAGGCCCTCAGGCTGGGTATGGCAGTCACGGAACCATCATCGTGACGTCGTACTCGATTTTGTGGACAGTCCCGTAGATGAACATCGTGAGTGAGCCAGTCTGGGTTGTCACGGTAGTTGGGATTGGCCAAGGAATCGTGACAAATTAAGATATTCTTGGATACTCTTGGGTACACCGAGGACGTGGGGTGGTTCTATGCTGCTACTCAACGAGTCAATAAGCCATCCGTGTCTACATCGAAGACTCAAAGCAGAAAAAAGTGTCAAAAAGGCCCGGTAGAATGCAGTGTGGTACGAGTCAGACTGCGGCCCTAAAAATGGCTGGTAGCTGAGAGTGGTAACGATTCCTAACTACTGCGGTGCGGCGACACTGCTGAATTTAAAAAAAGTAATAGACATTCAGATGGAGATAGTGGGCATCCGCTCAATGCGAACGGACGTGGGCACACGTGATTATGAGGGACGTGCATTAGCTAAACTGCGTGCAACCAATGTAGTTTGGAGTATGCGGGGACAGTAACTTGGAGAAAAACGTAGGGTGGTTCGTGTTGCTGCATGTTTGGATGACGAGTTGACCACAGAACGGCGCGGTTACAGCCTGAAGATAAAAGTGTGGAGACCTTGCAAAAAGAATTGTATAGGTGGCGTCATACCGCGTGTACTCAGCGGGTTTCTGTTAGGAATTTTTAGTTTGCTACAAGTGACGTTTTGGATTCACAGGAGGATTACTCGGGATACATGCTACAACCAAGGCAAGCTTAAGCTAGCGGCCCAGGCGCGCGATATCTCGAATATCGAACCAACTGAAACATGAGATGGCCTGCTACAACACGTTCAGTTGCCTGGGAACATCACAAACGAGGGGTTCAGCTGGGTTCCAGGTGGGTCTCTCGCAAAACCGAATTTGTTTGCATATGAGTGTATTTTGCTGATTTCGTGCAATTTGGCTTCAGGTAGAACATAAGGCTGACGGAAACTCGGGGACTGCGCCCCAAGAGGGGCAAAACTGGTCGTGGGCTGTTGAAAAATTTTCACCAACCTCATCAACCTCACGAGAGTTGCATTACGAATAAAAACGTTTTCTTAGTTTTAGATGTTGCTTTCCTACCTGGCAGAAGTTATGCTGTGAGGCTCAACGTAGGGCAGAGGATGTCTTTGGGGAGCATGAATTTGAATTGATGGTTGTCAATTGTGCAGCCTTTCGCATCGTACGTAAGAGGCGGGACGGACATGGTACAAAAAGAGTTCGTGAACGTTCAGAGACGGGTAGCGACCAAAAACGCCGAGCAGGAGGGACAAATATGGATGCACAGTCCAGGCGCAAGGAGTGGATTACGAGAGGTCAGGGTCCATGGACAACTTAAAATACAAAGCCTGGAGTGATGCTTTCGCATCAGTGTATGTTACTTGGATGAAGTTTAAGGATATTCATTCCTGGAGAATGAGGTATAGTAAACCTCACAGTCCAAAGCTAGATTATCGACGGTATCGGGGACGGTTAGCTCGTATCAGGAGTGGCTGGCTTGGTAGCTGATTTATTCAGATATCGTAAACATAATTGAAGATGGGTGAAATAACTTCGGCATAAAAGAGGTATTGGATGAGGGCAAAACCCCTAAAACAGACATGGAATAGAGCCTCATGATAGTCTGAAGGAACAAGCAGCTTCCAACATGTTGTGTCTGAAGTGTAGAAGCTTTTTCACAAAGCCGGATGATGAAGTTTACGAAAGTGTCGGTTTATGAACACAAGTAAGGAAGATAACCGGTTTCTCAGAAACTAGCCTCCCGTTGGTGAGAGTGCTACTGTGGTTAAGTGTGGGGTGGTAAAAGTTATGATAAGGGCAATAGAGCTGCTGATTCCAGTAAGTTACGTGTTATCGGTATCGGGAATAAGAAGTGGATTGAAATTAGGATGTAGTGCTCCAAATGAGCAGATTTGAAACGAAATACCCGCTCGCTCACTAAGTCTTTGCTACGGCTGCATCCAGGAATCGCTGCGGTCCTTGGATCCCAAGGCCCAAGCCCAAACCACTTGACAGTACGACGGACTAGTATACATCGATCTTTTTCTTTAACTTCGATGCGTCCAGTAATGTGTATGACCACTAAATCTCGCCATCGATTCATCGGTGTGCATACGGCTCTCTCGTTATCTCAAATGGGACTAATTGAGCAAGTGGTAAGTTTACCTTTATAACAGCTAGACTTCAACTTCAGTGTGGACACCGATCGGGAACTGCGGCCAACGGGATTCATGAGGCGCTTTGTGAGTTAGCCACGACAACTGTGGTTAATTATGTTTCTTCAGTAGTATTGCGGAAGATGTGCACGAGTTGTAACTGATTATACATTTTTCCTTTCAGGCACCCTATAGAGTGAAAAGGGCCTCCTTAAAAAGACAACTTGATTGACTACACATTGTGTTAGTACCGATGCAATCAAAAGATAGAAACATAATTCGCCATGGGTGGTTGTGCAGTTTTCAGACATGGGATTTGCAGGCGGGCGACATGTATGGATACAAAGGATTGGCGTTGTTCGTCGGATTAGGCTACTATGTATGGCTGGGGCATTGTAATCAGCTGCGTGCATAGGTACAAACCCAGCGGTTACTATAAGTAGCTAAGGCGAGTGACAACGTGAACGTATATGAGTGTGAAGGATCCTCTTTGGCCGTTGGGTCCTATTGTCTAGGCCTCAGCCGGCCGCACGCATAGGTACGGGCCCGGCAGTTACCATGAGCAGCGAAGGAGCGCGAAATCGCAGACACTTATGAGTAGGGAGGACCGCCATTCGTCGTTATATTCGGCTACCAACTGCAGCTGAGCCCTTGCAGTTATCGGCCTGCATAGATAACGGTATGGTATCTGCTATGAGTAGTGAAGATTAGCGATAGCGCGTACAGTAATGAGTATGAAGGGCCGTCGTTGGTCATCAACTTAGGCTACCGCGCATCTCTGAGGCCTCCTAAGCGGTATCGCACGTAAACATGGGCCAAGCACTTACGATGAGCAGCCAAGGTAGGCGACGACGCATGCTGTCATCATACTGACTGGCACTGGTTGGCCTTGGCTTCCGTCAATGTAGTTGGGCTTGCTGACGTATTCTAAGGGGCGCAATTACTTCCAATGGAAGAGATGTTGTTGTGTTGTTAATTAGCATGCGGTTATTTCGTAACGCTGTACAATCTACTGAGTAATTGTGCATGTCATTGAGTGGATACCATTCGCAGAGGTGCGTACTACCATCAATACTGCACAGCGCGTCCACTTCACTTTCATCACCATACTAGATGGGAGGCGGGCTTCCCAATTTCATCTAATTTGTTACGTTTGAGGGGTTTCACGCACGCATACACCATTCCCTGGACGGATTTTGCAATGGGCATTCTGTAGGTGCTACTTCACTTGTAAAGAACAACCTGGAAGGATACAATATGCTAAAGTTTGATCTTGTTTTATCTCGTAAACCGGTCATGAAATAGAAATCAGCAACGATCGATGGTTTTGAAATTTTGCTCACCTGAACAAAATGCAATGGGTTACGTATCTTCAAAACGTCCAGATGGTTGAGGCTAGCTGTCCGTACAAGGTACAGCTTCAAAAACCCCATAGTTTTGCCTAAAATACTTTGGGTTTACTTGCAGTGAGAGGCCCCAGACGCACACCCAAATTTTCTCTAAAACCATAGTTCGGAGGAGGAAATTTTTGATGGTATTTATTCGGTCCCTTTAGATCTCCACACGCGGCCTCAGATTTGTTGAAGTTGTTCAAAAGTACTCGAGGTCCACCATGAGCGCGGAATTCATATTTTACTGGCTGCCGATGGCTTTGCGTGACGTCGCCCTGGTAACGGTGGGAAACTTGTGGAAGAACCCGCTTCTTCACGTGTTTTCTTCTGTATTGCATTTGGAAATAATCTCAAAACAAAGTGAACAATAATTGCGCCCCCTATGTTAGCGAAAACTCAAAATTGAGTCGGACAAACGTGCATTTCGTTCTCAATCTAAATGACAGTCTGCTAATTCTTGCACTGCAAGGTGTTCTTCAAATTTCGAGCAAAAGTATTCTTGCTTCTCTGAATAAGATGATTTGGATCCAAAAAATTGGTGAGTTTATTCGGTAGATGCGTGCAAAATTTTTACGCTTTTGTTTCTAGTCGTCTGTCCATGGAAATTATTTATTCGCGTTAGTGTACCAAGTTCACTAGGATTTTCAACACCAAAATTTGTATTAGGTGAAAAGTACATGCAGGAGTTATGTTGAGAAATCTTCAAATCCGGTTAATGTTAGTGTTCGGAACAAAAAATTAAATATTCTTGATACGTTGAATAGTTATGAGCTTTGAAGTCCTTGAATAGAATGGTGTCAACCAATTAGAAGTATACATTTACTGGGTAGCGTAAAGCAAAATTTCCAACAAATAATGGGAGTAGAGCAAGGAGCTGTCACAAATTAAGGCCAGCATGGATTAAGGGTATTTTTGGGTCCATTGAGGGTGCACCGCGGTCCATTGCTGTCCTTCAGACGAGAAAATAAGACGGCCGTATCTGCATCGGGGGCTCAAAAGAAGGGAAGCCTCAGAAAGACTGCTAGAAAGCACTACGATGCGGGTTAGCCTGCGGCCCGAAATAAAATGCAGCCACAAGTGATCACAATTCCTGACTAACTAATGTCCTCTGGACCCCGGTTTTCAAATATCTGACGAAAATCTTGTCGATGTGCTGTATGCAGACTCACTCTCATCTTCACTAAGGAGGAGAAGGCGCAGGTGTTTTTGAATAAACTGACCAAAGTCATTTCGACCTTTTTTAAGCAACCTGAACCCACATAGAGCAAGCTGATAAGAATAATGTGTATTCACAGCTGGTTGGTACCATGATCAAACAAGCATAATCATAATATTTCATTTGGAATATAGCATGAGTTTGTTTGTAGTTGCAGGTAATGGATCGAGTGGGCGAGAAGGTACAGTCAGACACGGGTCTAGCAGTTACGATAAGAAGCGAAGGTAGGCGATATTGAACACAGTTGGGAGTATGGCGGGTTGTCGTTATCAGTTGTATTAGGTTATCGTGTATAGGTGAGGTCCGGGGAAGGCAATCATTCACAGAGACGGTCCTCGCATCTTCACTGCACAATTCATGCTGTTTTCTGACAATGTTGTACCTACTGAAAGCTGAGCTTTACAAGAAAAAGTGTTGTGACGGACTTCGATGAACAAAATTATCTCGTTTGTTAAATCTGGAGAGTATAAAGCAAACAAACGTTAATGACGGGTTTTCCCGGGTGGACTTTGCATTGATATGCTGTAGATGTTATTTTCATTCTTAAATAACGCCAAAATAATGGTAAAGTGCGATTTCGTGTTCTATCTCACGTAAACCGGTAACAAAATGCGAATAAGTGATGGTCCGCGACCTTGAAGTTTGATTCAATTAAACAAAATGCTATGAGTAACATACCATCTACAAGTGCAACTGGGTTAGACTAACTCTCCGTAAAGCGCATAACTTCAAAAACCCTATAGTTTAGGCGAAAATAATTCGGGTGTGCTTTTAGTGATCGGCCACACAGCAGACGGCAGCGCGAGTAATCAAAATTCGCGGGTAAAATGTTCGTCAAGATTGGTTCGACATGTCAAAAGTTCATGATGGGTTGTGGATGAGTATCAAATCCATAGGGTAAACGCAGCGAACACCGGATTAAATAAAGGCAAGGTTTCGATCGAGAGAAAGGAGGTACATCGCCTCACCAAAACCTGCATTGGCTTACTAAGGTTACGTCCACTCAACACCGGATACTAGCAGTAGATAGAGGCAAAAATACTACAACTTACTCAAGTCGCGGTCGCCCCAGCAGTTTTTCATGTCCTCTACTGTGACGGAAATCTAAGGATTTCTAACCCCTCCCTGCATGCATATCTTACTGAATGATCGCAATTCTTGAGCCCTTCCGTCCAGATGCACTCAGCCAATTCGGTCATTACGGCTGTTGCAATTCCCTTTGGCCAGCCACCGTGTGCTCTCCGGTTATTAATAACACGTCACCCGGCAGTATTTTTCGCCTGAGAGTCTTCTAACCATGCCGCAACCGAAGCAGTGGGATGTTTTCTCTCAGCCAGTGACGCCAAAATTTGTCGGCCATCAACTAATTCTATCGCCTTTACCGAGTATACCGTCACGTTCATCCACATTGTCATCCAGTACGAACGTCTTAACCTTTTTGTAGCAGCAGCTGGCGTTGCTTCAACCTCTGGCTTCTGTTCTGGTGAGAGAATAACCTGCGGCAAGGATGAATAATGAAGTCTGGCCTTCGCCTGTTCTCCATCACTGGCAATTAAGTGGGAAACGTTTGGAGTGAAGAAAACAACCGCTTCTGGGCTTTTGGCTGTAACCAGATGCTCCTCATTGACACCGGTAAACACAGGGATTTCGGTATTCGCGAAGCGATTAAACGAATCCATTCAGCTAAACATAGTTTAGTATATAATTAAAAATTCGGATCTCGGCTTTAATCATTGTTCAAGGGTCCAGACAAGCGTTGGCTCAGTTCAGGCTTGGTAACCGCGAGTAGCAATCGCCATGACCTCGCTTTCAGCAAGAGTATCAACCAGAAAAGTTATCTTTTCCCAGGAAGAACTTTGCCGGTGCTGCTGACGTCGGTTGTAAGCACATCCGCAACCATTCACTTCCTACTTTTGACGATGTCCTCACTCACTCGTGTCCTTGACTGCAACTGCGAACGGACTCTTCACCCGGCCCCAGTCGCCTCGAAGACCCGTTCATTCTAAACCGTTGAACCTTCCGTTCGAATATAAAATCTAGTTGGCCTTCATTCTCTGCTCTTCACAAATTTAAACCTTTTTTGTGTAGTTCGAGTTTCGTCTTGCTCGTTAGCACCAACTCCCTCCCCCAAGGAACTTTTACACCAGACCCCACTCCAGCGGTGACACTAGGGAATCTCTACAGATTCAATGTACACCGTGACTATGAGATTCCTGTTACTATTTATCCGTGCCGCTGATTTCTCTGCTTCATCACTCCCACTTTCATCTTTTATGACCCTGGCCATAAGCCTAAGGCCAAATAGGTCTCATCGGTTGTCTTAGAATTTAGTTCAGATTGCCCGGCCAGATCGTGACAGTCCAGCTTCCACACCAGATCCTTTGTTCTTGTTCACGATTTTTCGCAATTTGAAGTTTTCTCATCATGCACCAAAAAAGATGTTTTTTTCCGCCCTATAGTGTTTTGTTTTTGCCCGCCACCTTCAATCCTTAACGATATGATCTTGTCTCAGCTTGATATGCCCCAAAAGTAGGACAAACTCCTGGTAACCGTGTCTCCTTTCCCATGCCGGTTTAGGCGTGGTGAAGCCTAGATCGGATATGGTTAAAGATAAAGATATTTTGCTTTTTTCGCGCAACCCTTAGTTTTCTCAAATTACCTGGTCGTGCTCTATTCTAACTGTAACCGTGTGATCACGCCTGACGGTGTGGCGCCCATTAGCTGGGAACAAACATTATTATTATTACCACGGTATTTTAGTACGCTTTGGACAGCTGTGGGCATATCAATGGCACCGCCCTGGAGGAATAAGAGTAACCGGAAAATTAACAAGTTCGTGTACACAAGAGCCAAAAGATCTGCATCATCATCATCATTGACAGCATGACATTAGTGTTCAACACCGATGCTTCGCTCCCGTAAAGATCTGCGTTGCGATAAAACACGTGATAAGCCTTCACACTGTCCAGCCCAACTGGCCCATTGTTATCATCGCTAGCTTTACGTATAGGGACAAGCTCCAATTTTCCACGTGCTTGGGCTTTTGAGCTTACTGACGAAAACCGAGAGCCACCGCTTTCAGGAATTCTGTCGGAGGACACTGTTAGTTTTCGTCGTCTGTTGCGGTAGGCCCCTTTGAGGGGTATGTGGGCTTTTTTACGGCGAAGTCCAAATATGAGGTGTCCGGCACTAAAACTCAGTAGAGAAGCCTCAATCTTGCGAGTAGTACTGTGGATAAAGTACGCTGAGCTGCCCACCGTCAACCCGGCCTTGTATCGTTCACAAAGCTATGGATTTTGTTGCATTGGTAGCATCGTCGTCTTTGAAGACAAAGTATCAGTGTTTACGTCTGATATCTCCCCTTCTAGGAGCATGGTGAGACAATCTGCATATATGCTGACGGCAGAAATGCTCTTCATGTCGACTAGCAACCATGTACTGCGGCAGCTCCGATCGTATACAATGGGATTGTGCGGACCTCCTTCAAGGACGTCAGCTTCATTGACAACCCAAACTGTACGTACTCACCCTTATACCCCTCCGCCAGGCAAAGTGTTGGCCATCTCCCGGCTTGAACTACACTGTATTGGGCCTAGCGAGCGGCCCTGCTTTGATGAACGATATTCGTACGTGCACAACACATAAAAACCATCGCACGTTTTGATGTTGGGCAAACTCTTCAGTGAAGCTCCTGTTTTATAACTGGACACTCACTTCCTAAGTATCCATCTGAGGACTCCCAAGAACCAGTCTACATGAGCTTTAGGCCTGTGATGACAGCCATAAATGAGCTGAACACGCCACACTTCCGCTTCTTGCAGAGGTCACATCCCACAGTTGCTCGAACAAAAGCCCACACCGTACCCTGATACCTAAGTCCCTGGAGATTTGGGGATGGGTTACTTTGCCGCTATAGATATTTTACTTTAGCAATTGGCCCCACATGTCACACTACAGATAGAGCTTAAACAAGCTCCACGGTGCACAAAGCGCCTTACATCTTCGAATACTCCTTTATAGACAGTACGTAGCTTTTTAAGCAGTCGCACGGCCGGGAGAGTGGCCTTCCTTCTTATAAGAGTAAAGCAAATGCCAGTAAACGAGGTGGAGTTGGTAACTTTATCAAAACAATTTGTGCCCCTAGTTTCCTCCGGAGACGGAAATGATCCAGATCGACAATATTTTCAAAAACGCCTGGTTGAAAACCAAGTTTCGTTGCCTTAGTTCGTGTGTCGCAAAATTAAACGGAAATGAAGAATGATCATTCTCGTTGCACTTCCTTTCCATGAGGCGGAGTTTGAAGGGCTCTGGGTCCACATACACACCCGGGCGCTTGGGCATAGGTGTAGCCTATAATGATGACAATCTTACTTGAGAACCTTTGCACAGGAAGTGTGTTAAATGAAACAACGGTAAATTTAGCCAATGCGCGTCAAAAAAGAGTAATCTTAGAATTGTGGGTCGCTTACAAGTGTTATCAGAAGGAGTTTAACAGTTTGGTCAAAGCAAGCGTCAGATTGCTATTCAAAAGGCACCGCTCCATCGGCCACCACAAGGCAATAAAGTATAAGTGACCCAATAACTTTCGTTGAAACTGGGGTCAAGCCGATACATCTGCAGCTGATGTATATAACGGGGAATCGTTAGCGAGAACAATCACCACTGCTAACTTGCGGTCAGGATTTTGAGCAAAAAGCTCTGGTCACTGAGATTTGACAACCATCAATTTTATGTTCGAACGCAAAACCATGCCACGTGGACCATCCCTCGGGAAAGTCTGGTGGGTCGCCTTTTTTGCAGCATGCATAACATCAAAAACTCACATTCTCTTAACTAATGCTTTGACGTTCAACCATTGTCCTACCTAGTATTGACGCTTATATAATTTCAAACCGCACGTATACAAGTCAAACGCTCAAGAAAGTGACCGATCGCAGGGAACCGCTCACATATTTTGCTCCGTTGCCGTGCTCTGCTACTTTTGTAGAAAACTTTAAAATGCAAACGCTTGAGCGAATTGGCAAATACGTTGTTGCTACACAAACTCTGGATATCTTATACACACAGGTTTGCCGCTGCCCTCAAACTTTAGCTACAAGTTTTGTGTACAGCAGTTCGGCCTTCGGCAAACTGCTTCTACAGGCGCCATGTATCACGAGTGATTCTGAAGAAGCTACTATGGATTCCCGGTGTTAACACTGCTCCCAGTTCGTAAACTGTATTTTTGGCTTCAGCAGCTACCCTAGGCAGTCAGATCTAAGCTCCTGTACTGTTCTATTCCATAGAAAAAGTAGCAATGGTCGAAATAATAATCCGCTCCAGTATTTTTGTCTACTCATCCATTAAATTATTGTAGCTATGAGTTGCCGAAAATTTTTCAATGACTGATCACCGCCGTGTCAATCACGAACAAGTCACAAATAGTTGGGACACTTTCGGCTGTCAACACACGACCTTCTTTTATATCACATTTTTCGCCTTCGGTATAGCACCGCGAAATTCACTCAAGCACTGGACATGAAAAACGCGCTTTCAACTTCTTGCCTACATTGCGCTGGCGACCGGGGATTCGAGGAGTTTCAAGGCCAGTGCACCAGGAACAGCCGTGGGCCCCTAAGTGCAATGGTCTCAACAGCTTTCACTGGACGACGATAAGTACGTTCATAAGTCGTTTGTAAGAGACTTGGCAACCGTCGTTTCCATGTGCAGTGAGAACAAGGCCACGCCAAAACCTTTAGATATCTGACTCCCTCAGGGCATGTACTTCCCGCTTCCTCAAGAAAAATGGAATTTCTTGCCCTTATGATGAGTTCCCGAATTTTCCCCGCAATGTCCGCGTTATCCCGTGAGGACTGAGCAAAACCACCCTTTGAATGCGATAACCAAATTTTCTACTCCGGGAGCAAGCAAAACGTGACCGTCATCAAGCCTGTTCAGTGAGCTGTCACATGGGATAAACTTTCCTAGACAGTCTTTCACGCTACATGTAGGGCCCAGGTCAAATAGATTTGGAGGCTTTCTTATGTGAGTCCTTGCGTTAACAAGCTCAATATTTAGTGCTGAGAATCTGAAGAGCAGTGCTACACCGCTCAAATGGCCGAAAGCCGCCGAAAGACAAGAAAAAATTCTACCAAGAGGAGCTCGTATAATAACCCTCATCGCGCCTACTATCCCATGAAACTAGGTAGCATAGAAAGCCCACTGGGCTCAGTGTAATACATACAGGTTGCAAGTCGGAACCTAAAACCCATTCCGGCGCGGAATCACGAACCTTTTACGCGATCCCGCCCCATTGTTTGCTACGTTTGTTTTCATCAGAAAGCAGTAACTGCACCTCTGTTAAAAGGTGAGTAAGCTTGGAGGAAAATCCCAGACTACTTTCTTCTACCATCCCCACAGTTTGTGGGGCCTGTTTTAGTACGCAGCGGCTGTGGATCTTCCGGGGGAATATCCTTTGTTGGACTTTTTCTGAAATATTTGTCACAAAAATACTGATTCTGCTCCGGCTAAGCGCTTTTAAACTATGTATTTACCACCTAGCTCTGCAATTTTGTATCCAATCTGCTACATCCTGTGGCTACCTGATGAGGTAGATATTGTGGCGGCCATTTTCCCAAACATCAGCAGCGATCATAAGATCACAACGTTTATGACAATAGAAAGACACCGTCATTTTGGCCCCTCCCTGGTTCTACCCAGTTTTCTGCCTTCATGACTAGTGTCACCGATGTGTCGCTTTCAATAGTGCAATGCAGGGGAGTCTTAAAAATTGGCAGGTCGCTGCAATGTATCTTTCGGTCTGGCAAATATTGCTGTTGTTATGAGAACGAGTGACATATCTATTTTGCAAATCCCACAACAACGCTTGGTCTCGCTTTGTGCTACAATGACAGTGTTATGCACGGTTGGTGCTGTTTGCTCCCCGGTGCCCCACCAAAAAAGATTCGGTTACAAGCATTTTTTATATTGCTGCATTATTTTCCCGCTGTATAGTCTCGCAATCATGAAAAAATAGGTCAGCAATTCGATTATTTAGTATTTTATTAAATAGCAGTGTAAAATTCCAGGGGATATCACTGTGTCCTAAAACCTTGGTTGCGGTTAGGTTAAAACAGCCTGCATGTGTTCAGTAAACTTAGAGCCCACATTACCCGGGTATACTCAAGCCACGTTTGCTAAGGGCTTTGTAAAGCATTCAGCTTTTTGTGCGGCACTGCATTAGGTTGCGCGCGGCATTCTCAACATAAACTGTGTCTTTATTTACTCTTATTTTCGTGGTTGTGGTAGTGGCGCCGACACTTCGTAAGAGATACCTCATTAGAGAGGCTTTGTGTGTCGACCTGAAGTGCGCATAAGAATGCTAATACAAGGTTGCAACTTTTGAGCACGTGCATAACCATAGGTTCAAAAGGAGACGTGCATGGAGGGCGCACACTCAAGCTCTTGTGAGGACATTTACCATGAGGAGGCTACATCGATCGAGGAGAGATACGCGCGCAACCGGGTTCACCATACGGTTGTCGTTGACGGGAAATACAACAGCATTCACCGCATCTAAATCCAATTACACAAGAGGTTAAATGACCAAAAGCTGGTATTTGGTAGAAAGGTGCAACAGGCTTTCGCTATTATCGTTGCATTTTGCTGCTGAATTAGGTACGCCACACATTCCTTTTATGGACCGCACGTGCTTTGACACCCGGTGCCATATCAATCATTTGTGGGCTGTTTATTGTCCACAAGATGGTGGTTATTTGTCTAGATTTTTGGACAAATCAGGGTTACAATCGGTTGATGAATGAGTAGGCACCAATACTGAAGAGGAATTATTATTTCAACTGGATCGGTTGATGAATGAGTAGGCACCAATACCGAAGAGGAATTATTATTTCAACTGCTAGTTTTTGTGGAAGTGAACAAACCGTTGGCTCAAATTTGACTTCTTAGTTTAGATATTTAAGTGAAGAAACCACTGCCTACGAATTAGGAGCTATGATGACACCGGGACTCCATAGAGGTTCCCGCGAAATCACTCATGATAGATGGTGCTTGTAGAAGTTTGCTGAAAACCGAACTACTGTACACAGAACTTGTAACTGGGGCTGGAGTTCAGCGGGAGACCTTTGTGCATAAAATATCCAGAGCATGTGAAAGAACAACGTATTAGCCAGTCAGCTGAAGAATTTGCATTTTGAAGTTTTATACAAAGTTTTCAGAGCAAGCTTTGAGTGACGGCAAAAGAGCGGAATTTGTGGGGTACGTGTAATTGGTCACTTTCTCGGGCGTCTGACAGGCATACCCGGGGTTTGAACTTATATGAGCGACAATACGAGGTGAGGCAATGGTTAAGGGTCGTTGCAAGAATGAATGGAATGGGGGTTAAAATGGTACGCTATCCGAGGTAATGTGTGCTGCGAATAAGATGACCCACCAGGCGTTCCAAAGGGATGGCCCATGAAGAATGGACGTGCATTCGAATACAAACTCGATATTTGTAAAAACCAAACGGCCGGGTCTTTAGCTGAGAATCCTAGCCCTGAGTTTTCAACGGTCGTTTGGATCATGGAATTTCAACCCAGCATTTCAAGCGAATGGCGAGTCATAGCTGCTCCAGCCTCGACCTGGGAGCAAGAATTTTTTCACTGTGTACACTGAACGATCAGATAGAGAAACTTTGGATAGTGAGCTGACTATATGCATTAAAAATTAATTTGATGCTAGGTACGCAAAGCGCTCCAGCACGATAATCTTCCAAATCATTGTGACTAGGTGGCACGTGAGAACACATCAGCTTATTGTATGTGCTCCACTAAGTCACCTGATTTCCGGATCGGAGTCGTTTGCATAGTGCCTCTAGGAGTTTGATGGTATCCACTGTATCCATTCGCTTGTTCAAGTGCAAGCGATATGTCAACTCGCGTAATTATCTGCATTAAGCACCTACCTTGCATTGATACCAACTTTGCCACCTTGGCAAGGGCGGTGCTTTGCGCATTATTCCATGTGGTCGATATGTCACTTTTATGTGCACACACTACCGAGAACAGCAACGTTTTGTGTCTTATCCCGGAGAATTTCGCACACCTACCACAAGGTGAAAATGTCACTGGACACGCAATATGTTCTAGTCATCACGGCTAATTGTCAGTTAAGCCAGATAAAAATCTTTCTGCCAATTAAAAATTCATAGCTGCAGGAATAGCGGGCCACAACATCCTTCAATTATGGGCAAAATTCTCTGGAACTGTTAACTGAGGTTCAGCTCCATTGTAACCCATCATATGGGGCTTTGCAACACAATAACCTGGGTCCTCAGTTTTTTAATTAATTAATCTATTTGCATTTGCCACCAGGACCTTTAAAATTTAGTCATGACTCCCTTCGTTTACTTTTAGCCGCTCACTGTTTGGACAAACTGCCACGCGCAGCCTGTTGTAAAAGGCGCCGTGCATTCAGGTATCGGTAGTCACCCAGCCGTTGTCCATCTACATGCGGTACAGGACTGGTAGATCTCTCTTTGTCTGATTATAACGTACTTTAAGGTTACCTCCAGTTTAACCCCTTTGAACGGCTAGTAGTATAGTAGTAGTGTAGTAGAGTGGTAAGTTTAGCATTTGATGATATATTTCTTGGGCATTATGACCCTTGGTTTTTTTCACCCAAGCAGAAGTAGGCTCTTGCAATCTTGATTCTTAAAGTTCAACTTGAACTTGGCGATTCGCGCAGTCGACATAAATGGGGTAGGTTATTATCACTGCAAAAGAATGCTCCAGACCATACCTGTTTTACGGGGAAAGATAAAAGGACAACAGCAGTAGTATTAAGATAATTGGTTCCGGTAGGCGGATAGACGTCTGTTGAATATTTAGGGGTTTGTAAACTTGGTTCTTGCTAAGTCGACAACCTAGCCATGCAATATTTGGAAATTTTCGGCGGCCAGAACTTTGATCTCGTTAGTCAGAGTTATCCACTGGTTTGATTTAAAGGGTATGTTTCTCCTTGCCAGTGAGACCCCGGCTGGTAGCACGTTGCATGAATTAACGATCACGTTGAAGCCATAATGTCGCAGTTACAGGGGCGATATCCAGTGGGATTGATGGCGCAGAGATCCTTCGCTGTCGAACTAGTCGGATTATCTGCATCACCAAATTCGCTTTTTGCCAATGTTATTGATGAGACTCAAGTCGGGTTTGGGCGTTGTTATCAGATTCCTATGCACGTGGTAGATGCTGCTGCAAATTTGCGCTGAAGGATAAACTAAACCACATGTGGTGGCCTGGTTTAGCTGGCGGACGCAGGGTGCCA
This sequence comes from Clonorchis sinensis, assembly GCA_003604175.2. NCBI lineage: Eukaryota > Metazoa > Platyhelminthes > Trematoda > Opisthorchiida > Opisthorchiidae > Clonorchis > Clonorchis sinensis. The sequence goes on along the minus strand of CM030372.1, from coordinate 31,236,068 downwards.
CGCTAGTCCTCGAATAGATTTTGATCTCCAATTTTCTGAGACCTGATTATGTGCTTGGCTAACTTGGTCTAATCTCAGACACTGAGCCCATGTACGTCGAGCACTCGTGGCAAATTTACTGCCCGAGGTTACATGGGTTTTGATTAAGACGCTTACATGGGCTCAGAGGTGCTCGCGCATAGGAATTTTGTGGGATCAGTTGGGACAGATGATCTCTGTCTTTGCCGAACGGTGGCTCTCCAAACTTTGCATAACTTGGCGCAGTTTTACCGACTGTATCAGGTAAGAAAGAATAGTACTTGTCTCTCTGGTGATTGCCAGTTGAAGTTCAAACGTTTTATCATCAATCTAGGTGACGTCATTGGTGGGAAGTTAGCCACCAATAGAGCAGCCCGCCCCAGCTATCAGCGTTCACCAACAGCGTTGAGGAAGCAGTGTGCTTAGTGGTGAGAGGGAAGTAATGAGAGGTGCGTCAAATGTAGTAAGTCTTGTGCTCAGGAATTTTTAGGGTAAATACTTCTAATAAAGTGGTTGCTACCCTGGCCAAGCAGCACTGCGCGCAGACAGGATTTGTGCTTGTTGGTGAGACAATAATTACCTCTAACTGACGGGAATGACTTTGGTAGACTGATTGCGATCGACCATATAGGCGACATCTCGGTGAAAGGCACATCAGGAAAATACCATCTAGCAAAAGCACAATCCTGTACACCGGTTTGGTCATAATCGCATGTCCTTGGTAAAGAAGCGCGAGGCCTTAATTTTAGTTCAACTGGAATGCTGACTATTCGTGTGTATATTACTTCGAAGCCTTTCTGCCCAGTCAATCTAAGGGATTTTTCGACGGAGTGGACGTTTAGTGTAGGCTTTCTTACTCAACAATTTATTACTCAGCACCGGGTTTGGGCAAAGCAAGCACCGCAGGCATCCATATTACTTTTGCCTTTTAGATGGCGATTAGTTGTTTGGAGGGTCAACAGATACCAAGAAGTCTGGGCTGTATTTGGAGAAGGTTGAATTTACATTGGGTGAATGGCGGTTTGATTTCGGGTAACCAGCTTCATAGAAGTTTAACGACAGAGTTCAGAGCACTTTTGTCCTTGTAAGGAAGGACCCCAGCTGCTCGCTTACACGCGTAATCTGTCGGCGGGGGTATGGTCCGCAAGCGGACGCTTCCAATAGGCGGAAAAAACATTTTCGGATTAGGCCCCAGGACACGGCGCTTTGTAGATAGTACGGGCTAGAGGTGTGCGCTATTTACACTTGCGATTTAATCTGTCAGAGGTTTGGTTATTGCACTGTTTGATTGTGGCATCTGCTTTACTCAGCGCAGAATTTGGACAAAGACAATGAGATTGATCTGGTGGGAAGCTTTCTGAATGCCTGGGCGTTTGACACTCAGGGTTGTAAAGGAGCCAGCACAAAAAGTTTGTTCTTCGCGAATGTCATAATGATAACCAGTAAAGCCTCATTTTTAGGACTATGGAACAATAATTTTGAGGATTTGGGTCCGCTTGTAATTCTAAATTGAGACCCTGAAGCAATGCCCTCCCATTTTCCAGACGACCGACAACACGGTTACAGTTCGGTGAGTTTAGTGCGTTTACACAGTAATGTTACTGAGGGGTGACATTGCAGCACTTTTGTATAAAAGAAGGCGTCAGAGGAGCGGGTCTACTGAAACTTGTCCAAATCAGATTTAAACGTCTCATAAACCGGGTTTATAACACCCGAAACAATTTCTGGGATGCCGACATGGATTGCCGATTTTTGGATGCTTAAAATTGGGCGATCCTCCATGAAAGTAGAAGTAGATTCGGGTAATGAAATTACCAAGTCAAAATTATTGTAGTTCCTTGTCATGTTAGCAGAGTCATTAGTGTGTTACAGCAGGGGAACAAATTTCTGGACCTTTGGCTGACTTCTCATGAAAGGCAGTTGATGTATTGCTGGCCAGGGCAGCTAAAATATTTTGTCTCACTTTGTAGAACCTACAAAGTGGTTAAAACGTGTGTATACCCTCGGATGTCCTAGTTACCGCTTTTCGTTGTCGTAGGTGATCTACGAGTATTTTTTTAAGTTAATTTTGATCTGTACGCACTGTTTTCACCAAAAAAGATGGTTTTATGTTTTTTGAAAACAAAACAAGTAACTCATTGTTTCTTTTGCTTCGCTGCTTCCTGATAGGATGTAGCAAACTTCTTTTGCTTCGCTGCTTCCTGATAGGATACAGAAAATCTTTGATCATCAAACAGGACCAACTCCTCCGATTAGTTCCCTGTCTGGGCTTAGAAGTAGGACCTTACCATTCGAATGACTATACCAACGTCTTTGTCCACACAAATGTTCGACGGTATTTTAGAAACCCGAAAGTGCTTACAGTTGAGCTTGCCCCCGTTGGGAGCGTTTTGGATGGAATGAAACACTGTGTAAAGAAGGGCGGTACATTTACTCAAACAGGACAATGTAAGTGTTATAGGCACCATTTTAATAGAAAGCTAAAGCAGTTTCTAGCTGCATTTTTTTACGTAGCCTGTTAAACTGTATATGATAAGATGTAAGCCTCCTTAATTCACCAAGGAGGCGGTGACCTAAGGGCACAACATTAGAAGTGATGTTACCACATGCCAGATATACAAGCTTTGGTAGGAGCGACTTTCCGGATGCTGATATCACTCTCCGTGGTACATCCGTTAACTGAAATGGGTTCTGCGAAGTCACTAACGCAGTTTCAGATGTAACCACATTAACCAAATTTCTGACCTCATCGCAACCAAACTTAGTTCACAGGTGGTAAAAATTAATTCCGATTTTGCTCGTGCAACTTTGAAAAAGAATTCTTTTGCCGTTTAATTTGTTTATAGAGTTAACACGTGTCATTATGTTAATTTTCTCTTCCAGGTTGACCGCTGTGTGAAAATTCCAGACCGCTCTCCGTCGCGGGTATCAGCGGATTACAGATGATGACGAAACGGATGTCTATCGGACGTAAAACTTGTAATCCAATGTGACGCTCATGAGAACTCGTAGCATTTTAGATGCACGTGTTCTCTAGATTAGCGGATAAGCCAACCATATATTCCTTTGTCAGTGCCAGCTGCCTCTTCCGTATGGGTACCGTGCAGGTTCCAAATAGCAACAGAGCTGCCAGAAATGAGACCAAGTCCTGCTTCTAAGTCAAATGTTTGCCTTTTAATCAGCGCATGAAGAAGAAACTGTTGCTTCTTTTGAAGGATTTGAAAGATACAAACCCAAAGAACGAGGTGGCATGGACGAAATTCGATGGCAGAATTTCCTCATTGGGTGAATACCTAGCGCTCTCCATCTTGGGTCCTTTGACTAAAAAGGCGAAACCGGCTCTATGATGCGGCAATACCGACCACCAGGGGGACTTCGATGAATAGGCGTATCAGAAAGACCACTCTGATCAATTGAGAGTCACTGCTTAGAAAAAGTACGCTAAAAAAACTGGCACACTCGCTTTTTGGCGGTGTCGTAACGAAGCTTGAATATTCATCACGTCACGCAAAATGGTTGCGCGAAAAGCAATGCGACCGAATCCACCGCGGACCTATCGGCCACCAACGGCGGTGAGACAAGCTGCACTAGGACAAAGCGTTCTACATGTGTGAAATTATTGCCCCCTATTGAATTAGCAAACGACAAAGACGCAAAGGTGAACATCACCTCCAGGTAAAAAGGTTTAAGCTGGATTGGGTCAGAGAAAAGCAACGAAACCCATCGGCAGATCAGCCACTGTGTTGCCTTGGACGTCGGGGATTGTTGCTAGTGCTCCACAGCCACTGATAATGAGAATCTTTTAGCGTTCAGCTCCACTGCGTCAAAAGTTGCCTGCCTGATTATGAACAGAAGCATCACTCACGAACTACATGTGGCTCCTCCCACCCCGGTTGTCCCCTCCGACACCTCCAGTTACATCTTTTTGTTATACGCAATGGATGAAAGTCTCGCTGCGTGGGACCGATCCACTTCTTTCCGGCGTGGTCCACCGCTTCCTCTCAAGTCTAGAAAAAAACGACCTGTTCCTCATACAAGGCTGGAGCAAAACTCCCACTTCACACATCTGTTGCCAGTAGGTGATTTCAACGCCTCAGGGACTTGGATGGAGTTCCAGCGCTTCGAGCCCAGTAGACATTTTACTTAACACTTTGCACTGACCAAAGTCGTTCAGCAGAGCGCTTGGATTCATCATGTCGTGACGTTCGTCAGATACCGTGCAGACCACCTACCATTCCTGCTGAATTTGTTTAGCACCATCGAAAGTCACTTCATTGATTAAGGGTTCACTACAACACAGCCACTGCGTGTCGACCTCCGTTTTCATCAGCTAGTTGGCCTGACGTCCGAAATTTCAAACTTGCATTCGAAACCTCCACCTTGTAGACTTCTCAGAGGTACGTCCCTTGCTTGACCAAATTTAAATGAGAGTGGCTTCAGTGGAGAAGACATACATGACCATCACTCAAAAAATTCGCAGGACCAAAGCAGTGTTGGCCAAAGAGACCAGCGTGCAGTCAAAACGACCAAAATCCACTTAAAGGGATTTAGCGTCTTTTAAAAACAAGGCTGCACCTATCCTTTTAAGAGAACTAAAAGAAACGTGGAAGATTAGCTGGGGTTTCGTAAGATGGAAAACTGGTGCAAATCAGAAATCCGCCGATGAAACATACGTGAACAGGACACGATACAAGACCGGCCCGGGAAAACAAAAGTGTACAATTGTAGTACATGATGCACCACCGAATAAACATGCCAACAGCCTTCCTTCTGAGGGTCAGAAGCGTGGGGCTCGCGAGTGGCTCATGTGAAGCCCAGGAGAACACTATGCAGGCCTGTATTCTGCCCCGGCGACCTCATCGCATGCAGTCTTGACAAGGCATAACTAGCCGACTCGTTCTTCACGTGGAAAGATGTTCGCCAACTCTTGCACGGAGCAAACCACTTCCGGGCTAGACGAGGTCCACCCAAGCGTTCTGAAGAAACCGTCGCTTACATTGGCAATGCATTTCTACCTGACGTTTCGTTCGCCCATCGACGAAGTCAATCTTGGATCTGCTTGGAAGGAAGCGGTTATCACGCAAATCTACGAAACTGCTGACCGCTTACCGCCGAGCAACTTCAGGCCTATAAATCCCACATGCATTCGGTGAAAGGCGATGGGACGCATTCTGAAGCGAGTCATTCAAAATCACCTCAGCATTTAAACTTGATATCCCCGGCGCAGCTCAAACCGCTTCTGCGTGACGACTACGCATGACGAACATGAAAAGCCTAGCCCTAGCCAATAACCAAGGACTCATATGAGATGTCATATCTTTCGGCTTCTCCAGAGCTTTTGATCTTGCCCCTCACGATCCACTACCACACGAACGCTGCTGATCATGGGATTCAAGTTAAAATTCTGCGCTGCGTCAAGGTGTTCTAATCGGATAGAACAGTTTGAGTAAAAGTACGTTCGACGTACTCTTCTTCGGCACTGGCCAGGATTAATATTCCTCAGGGCTTCGTGTTGAGTCCAATTCTGTTTTTGATCCACGTCAACGGTCCTTCATGTTTGCTTTCAAGCCCATGTCTACTTTGCGGAAGACCAGGATTCCTAGAGTTCCAACGCCGGCGGCTTCCGAATGGGCACAGGCGCCGGAAGGCTAAAACCCTCCTCTGAGTGACAAAAAGTACGTCCATGTACTTCGGAGGAGACTCAGCAAATGCCTTTGTCGTGCAAAATGAACTAAAGATACTACAAGGACGGATGTCAAAATCTATTTGGATATCTAGCTCTCTTCAAGTAGTTCCTTTCACCGCACCATGAAAAACAGGACTGAAAGACATTTATCGTTCTGCAAATGATTCGTTGCACATTTCCATATATTACTCGCATGGATTATCGGGTAATCTTTGGGGCTTACATTAGACCGCCTCCTGAATATGCCAACCAAGTTGTCCAAAAAGGACGCAAGACAGACGCAACCATCATTGAACGTGTCCAGCAAGCTGATATGATAATCGATGCCGGTCTTTATTCAGTTGATTATGAAGCGCTTCTTGAGGTGCTAGTCCTCTTCTTCCTGAGGTAACGCCTTCTCCGAAGCGACCCACTACTTACTTGTTCCCTGTTTGAACAAGGTTTGGCCAACAGGTTTTTCGCCGTTGACCCATCTCATACACAGAGCAAACATGGTGAGAATTCCTTCAAACCCGGATTGCACACTTTCATAAGACAATAATCTTCCTCATTTCGAATGGTTGGCGCGTGAAATAACCTTCCTCCGACGGGTGTTCCCGCTGCACATATTACACAGTTTAAAGCACTTTGAGACCTTTTTATTCAAATTCTCGCGCTGTGAGTCTCACTACCTCACGCTGGGAGCAGTAATACATCCATTTTTTTGCATGCGGCTTCAGATGAATCTGTCAATAAGATGTAGGGCGTCAGGATATTTGCCCGGTTCCTTTTATAAACTTGGCTGGAAGTGGGGCGAAGATGAATTTATCACACAGGTGGGCATATAGATTGATTTTTGCCTCCAATTTAATCCAGCCTTCCATCTGCGCCTCCCTCAATTTTTCTTTTCTTTTGCAACTTCGGAATTGCTTTTAAAAGACCTTCCGGAGAAGTTTTTTTCCTTTCCCGTTTCCATTTTTTCGATGCTATCTATGTTGCTTCGCATGGTATTTTAGTAAAATCCTCGTGTACTCTCATCAAAGTTTTTGCGCTCTGTGCTCACTCACAGAAAATAAACATCCAAAAAGGGCGGTAGAAGACATCTAGAGCTTTTGATAGGGTCATGCAACGTCAGAAGTTGATTCAGTTTAACCTACAACAGGCTTTGAAGAGCAGCACCATGACAAGTTCGTTTCCAAACAACGCGATGATCCTCTCTTCTAGGTTACGTTTGTGGATTTTCAGGAAACTTAAAATCTTGGCTGTTTCTATGACCATGAAGACGCGGGTGTAAAACGTTTCACGGCCAGCGGGTTTTTGGTTCCCGTGCGAGATGTGGATTTACTAAAATATGGGTTTCTGGCTGCAAACAGCTAGAAGGCGAAAATGGCACGGTTTTTCTACCTTTATAACTTTTTTATTTTTCTTTTACCTCTTGCCATTTCTTATTTCGACTGACGTGGTAGAAATATGAAGAGCAACTATAAAAAAAGATACAGAATGGCTCATACGTAATGTTTGCTCATTGGTTGGTTACGGCCAACCAATGAAGTTTCAGCTTCTTTAGCACACCTATGGTCCATTTGTGGGCGCCGTACCAGTGTGATTGCTAATGAGAGGTGCATCTACAAATTTTCACGAGGCTACCACCGTCTTTAGAATCGACAACGTTGCCTAGGATCGCATTCCAAACCGATACAGCCCAGATGGGTAGAATGTATTTCTTAAACTGGCCGATCAGGCTCACGGCTGAGCGTGAATCAAAGCTGCATACGCGGACGCAGACCGGAGTGGCGCGTCAGTAAGAAGTAGTATTTGGAAGTTCGTTGGCTAGAATCAAGGCAACCCATACCTTCTTTGAACAAGGCATGGCTCACGCATGCGAAAACCAAAAATAGTCTTCTTATAAGACTTCTACATTTTTGTTGAAAACCGCCGTGATCAGATGAGCTTAGAGTCTGTTTAAGGTGAACAAGTCGAGTGGACGCTCATGTATTAAACAGATATTTTAAGGGCTCAACAGGCACCAAGCAAACGGTGAGAAATTTCATCCAAATATACGGCGCAGCTCTTAAATGTCATTCTGGATGGTGATATATTGGCGCCCGTGATATTAATGCAACCAGACATGTTACTAGGGAGATCTACAAGCAGCACCTTAGCAAGTCTTTCAAAGCGTCCTGTTTGTATTTGAGGGAAGGTTAGTGTTGAAAACATTGAACCACCTTTCAGTCTTCATTCATTATTGTTTAGTGCTCAGACAACGTGCGCGAAACGCAAGGATTACACCTGAGTTTGTTGACTTCCCAAAAAACCCCTTGCAAAGGGAGTCTCCACTCTCTGGCTCGATGGATTTCAACCAATTGGCTCGTTTTGGTCGGCAGAAAACTAAGCTTTTGAAGACGCTTTCACCTTAATTGGGCATCAGATCCAAGTCAGTGGATGCAGATGAGGATAACGTGGTCATAATTATGTGAACCTTGGGACATCAGCACCCTTATAAGTGACCTGGAGGGTGTTGCTGGGATAACCAAACCGTGGGAAAGACAGGAATTTTGTAAACCCTCCTCAGAGGCGGGTCAAAAGTGACCCTAGACGAGGCCAGAAGAGGCCCTAGAGAGAAGCAAGAGCGATTCTGCAGCGATGGCTGGGATTGAAGAAGTTTTACGTCAACACTGTCCTCATCCTAGGCCGCTGGAGGCATGAGCCGACGCGCGTTTGGCGAGTGCGGCAGTTTAGCATGGGAATCCTGTGAGCTTGGTACGAAAGAGAGCCAAAATTCCACTGAACTTACTGGATTCCCAAGAGAAATGGCGAGATCACCGTTGAATAAACTGCAGACGGTAGGAAACGGACAACAGAAGAACCGTGCTGTCAGGCGCGGAGAAGCATTTGAAGTGGGAAGCAATCGGTTTTGTGAATAGCATGAATTGTCCCACTAACCTTCGGTACATGGTTCAGGTGTTTCGCCAAATAAGCCGCAGATGTTGTTACATATCACGTACTGTTGCAACCGCAAGGTACGGATGGGTAGCGACTCGTGTACTGGTGGTCTTACTTTGAATGGCGACGCACGTAAAACCTTCGTTGAAATGACACAAAAAATAGCCTCAAATGTTCTTTGGGTAAATATGGAAAACTGACATCTAATCAGGATTGAGTATAATTCAGGATGAGTATAATTCTTCTTTCGTAATTCTCAACCAGCTCTTTTAGTAGACGCAAAGCACGGAACCTGCAAATATATCTCCCAGACCAGTCGATTTAATCGCCGTGTACCCGCCTTTTTTGTAACATGCTCTGAGGAATTTTCCTTTACCGTTCCTCATGACGGCGTAAATCGTGTGACGGATTGATTTCCTTCCACAGTTGTGGCGACTGTGAAGGAGCAACTCACTGTCGTTGATGAAACCTCTCTGCGTCGGACAAACTGACCGGTTTCAGAATTGACTCGAGCACTTTGTTGATAAACTAAGTTTTTTTATGAATACAGGGCAAAAAAGCCTTTGTTTGGTGAGCGATTACCGTGATACGTTGACCCGACGGGTTTAAGTTGATCAACCTGTGATAGCATGTGACACGACAGGCGAATGAGCACAACTGTGATACCCCCTTCACCAATGTCAACCAGCCGCGGACTTTGTGCTGTTTGGGCACCCAAATTTCTGATCTCCGGTGTTCTGTAAACGAGGTCTGATCTAACGAAATTATGCCAACTTTAAGCATTCTTCAATTTTGTAAGCTTACTTTAGCGTAGTATGTCGGGTGATAGCCATGCAAAGAGTGCAAAACACCCTTTGGTTAAAATTAGTGAAGCTTTTTGAAAACGGTAAACAACCAGGCATTGTCATACTGCATTGAAAACGCTCAACACTGATCAACTTCTCTTTAGAGCAGGAACTAGACCTTGTATTGCATCTAAAGCAGCGGTTTGATTCGCGTTTTGCTATATTTCTGCAACATGCGCTGAATAAATTGAGATTAAACGAAACAGTTGGATTGATATCAAGCCGCTTATGCTGAATGGCTTACCAGTCGCCCTTTGAAAGTTCCGCAAACTTTGCTCCCGAAGGCTGAAGCGCACTGAGCATATCTTCACCTTAAGCTACTTGTTTGGACTGCATCGGGTTCACTTTCGACCGTTTCCACCAGTTTTCTTGATTTCGCAGAAGCTTGAATCCAAGTGTACATTTGGATCTTCTACATACCCAACCGGTAGGAGAGAGGTTTCTGACGTCGCTGCAGCGGCTTTGTGGTGTATAACGGTCTAACATAAAATTCTTCATTTCAATATTGGGGTTTGTCGTGGTTGTCCTTCGTCCCATTTAAATCAAAATTTTTCGTTTTTGCCATCATTACGTGTAATCTTAAAGGCACAGCAATACAGGGTGCAGAAATTACACCCAGCAGAATGATGCTACGTATGATTTTACGGATAATATTGATCCGTCCCACCTGGATCATAGGTACGCAGAACCTAGTAAAACTAAGATATTGGAACTTCGGCACTCAGTTTGTACTTTTAAATGTAAGAGCATGCCATGTTAGTTTTATTCTCATGTTGTCTTCTGAAAATCCACAAATGGGTGCATTAGTACGTTGAGAATTTCGTTTAGCATCACAGTTGCATTAGCCGTGAGTGCGATGTGACAAAGATAGTCAGTGCGAAATATTTGATCGTATTTTCTGTATTTCGCTGTGAGGCGGATGAATTCTGCCACAGACAACAGTTCTTGGAGCGCAATATTTGCGCACCCTTTCCTGTGCACATGATTCCATTTGTGTTAAACTTGGAGGGTCTGGTCAATTGTCCCATCCCAATGAGCTCCATGGCGTGCGCTCAGTATTTGTATCAGCCTCGTGGGAATCATTCCCACTTAAGGGTCTATCCGACTTTCTGCGAGCAGGATCAGGGCATTCTAGGAATCTATGATGGCCACTGGCTAAGACAAACTCATATAAGCAAGAGCCTGATTGTTGCATGTGTCATCATGCTCCCCCCAGTCTGGATGTGCGGAATGCATGGCGATTCATTCGGATTGGTTGAATGGTTTTGGTTGATGGCCAGGCACACTGTACCCCTTGTTATGCCAAATCCTGTGCCTGGCTCATGGGTGCACAGGTTGTCCATGTGATAGTCCACATGCGTATCATCAGAGCTGCGTCACTAATTGCTGACAGAAACTATACTTGCTTCAACCATTCTGAAAGCTGTCTGATCTACACATCTTTGTGTGCAGCGACCAGGCCAAGTTACGCCATGGCCTTCACAATCCCGACGGACGACTCCGTAAGTTGTGACCCGAGGGATAGTCTGTTTTGCCATTTGTGGTGGAATTATTGTTTGTGCCAACTAGTTTCAGCCAGTAGCTTAAGTCCATCGCAATGTAAGATGTTCGGCCTGTATGCATATAGATGATTTTGCCTCGCTTGAGGGGTCAGTAACAAAAACCTTCACTAGGATCGCCTTTCTGGGTCCGCGCCTTCAGCCTGGCGGCTGGGTTACGAGCGACTGCCATGTCCTGGCTGCTTGGAAAACTCTTTTAACCCAGCTCTCTGCAAGTGTTCTCATTTCACGTGATGGGCTGACTGATGGTGTAGGAGCAGTTTTGTTTACCGTTCTTTAGCGGAAGAATTTAATCTACGGTTCAAAACACGTAAAGTTTCAGCTAGGCTAAAGTATAAACGAGTGAAATGAGGCAAAGAGGCATCCTTGAGCGACACACACGTTTTCATTTCTTCAGATTACAGGAACACGCCTCACAAACCTTCACGGTCGGCAGGCAGTCTAAAGCAGGTTCTCTGATCATGTGTGACGCAGATTTTCTGTATCAATGAGGCACCCATGCTATTCACTCAGTGCTGCTATAAGTCAACACGAGTCGTTTTTATTTTTGGGATTTTGAGGCACATCACGGGCGTTTGCTTGAGAATTTGAGCTCTTTATTTTCTTCTGGTCAGAATTTCACTCCATGTGCTCAGCAAGTAGAGGGGTGACCCAATGCGTTTTTTGACATCCAGACGCCGTTTCTGTTCGCCTATTAATTTTTTGTACCGCGTCTTATTCCACCGTTGCCTCGTTTACTCCAATAAAGTCCTGCGCTAATAATTCCACCGCATGACTGTCCTATTTTAAGAATGGTCATCCGTTTTCATGTGACCCGCTGACAAGCAACTGGACTTATCTTCGATTTTGACTGGAGTTAGCCGGAAGGACCATTATTCGCATACTCAAAAATGAGAAAAAAGACAATCAGAATACGGAATCCAAAGAAGATGCTTTTGTAAACATCGGTTACTACTTGGGTAAGAATTTATAACACCTGAAATAATTATTGTCCGGCTGTTTGGCAGTTACAGTAAACACGTGAATTGAAGGTTAGTTTATTTATTGCTGTATGTGGCTCAACCTTCAACTAGCATTTAAAATCATCGAGACGAAGCAATCTACTTATAAAATTAAAACAACCTTGACAACTGTGAGGGGAAAAAACAGAACTCGGCCAGGGCTACTTGGTTTTTAGCGCTGGGTAGCAATCCGGAGAGGCTGGTCCTGCAACACGGTCGCAGTCACGACCAAATCAGGTATGTTGGGTCAAGGCCGATGTAACAGGTTGCTGTGACGTCATGTTTGCACAGTCGTAGTAAACTCTGAGGTGCGCGACTAATGAAACGATGGTGAACAGCTCTCGGGTCCCAATCAGCCAGGTTGGACAGGAAACAGGGAAAAGCAGTAGACTATAGAGCATAGCGTATTTGATTTCTTGGTTGAAGTTTTAACAAAGCATGTTAGCAACTGTAATGCAAAGACTTCATTTCAGGTCTTCGTTTAATAAACTTCCGTCAGTCAGTCACTTTGTTGGCCAGAGGCCAAATGGACTGGAAACGATCTTGCCTAATTGAGTTCTCGAGTTATAGAGCGCCTACTTCCCGGACGGAACAGTGGAAGTTTGGTTCGACCCTGCTCTACCAGCATTTAAGTAGTTGTAATTTATATAGTGTTTCACATTTCCTTATCACCTAAATGTATACACAGGAAGTTTGGAGTGTTGTAAATAATTACTTGAAGTTGAGCGGTAATCTCTCCTGCGTTGAATAGTTAAGGCAAACTGGAACAAATTCTGCTTGTCCACAAACCCCAACACAATTTTTACGCCGAGTACAATAAGTGCTCCAGCGGCCTTTCGGTGCTCGTGCGTAGACGGCTGGTTGTCTTGCTATTCCTAGGATACTTTATTTACGAAATAAGGAATGTACGGACCTAGCAAGTTTTTTTGTACTTGAGCAACAAACATAAATAAATAACATTCCACCGGACCAATGTCCGCAAAATTGTCCCACCGTGTTGCTTTTGATTTCTGCAAAACAGAACAAAGTAAAATTAATTTAATGGAACTTCACCATAATTACCAACATGCCAACGTAGTTTGGATTGAAAAAGCTAGAAGTACTGCAAATTTTATTGTTTTCTGGAAAAAGCTAATGATTTTTCGCTAGGTGTGGACGGAATGACGCGCCGGAATTCGTGATGAGACCGTCGGACACTGGCTCACTGGCCAATGCCTGGCGAGTCATTTCAAGTCCATAGGTGTGGGCGTCAACTAGTCTTCGGTGAGCGAAAGATCCGTGGTTGAGCTTCCCTCTGAGTATTTCTTTGCGTTTATATTACCTGTCCTGCAAAGCCTTGATACTTAGAATGTATCAGTTTCATTCCTGTCTTATTTTATAACTTTTGAATAGTTCACGACTTCATGTGAAATATCAATGGTCCAGATGGACAGCTTATCTCAGGTGGCTTTTCTGTCAGAGTTTGGTGAGTCAAATAGTCCAAGTTAGTGAGAGTCAGACCAACTACCTAAGCAAGAGGAAAGCAATCTTTTTCCGCCCTAATTCTTTACAAGAAACATCAATTTGAACAAAGACCGCCATCCTGAATGTTATGGGGTCACAATTTCGTGAGCCCACAAAGGTGCTAGGTAATTTGGAACTACAAACCCTTCACAGAAAAGCCAGTTTATTTTTTCCGCGAGAATTGCAGGACACTTTTTGGCGGCAAATCGATTCTCAGGTATGGGTGAAACATCGGTCTTAGTAAAATGGAAAAACCACCGTTTGCAATTGTGTACTAAATGGTCAAGTGAAATTGACTGCGTAATTTCTATATGTCGGTTGCCTATTCTTAAAGACAGTGGAAAGAAGGATACAGTACACCAAAGATGCCTGGTAAATAAAACTTCCACCCAGGAGTTAATCACTCGGGAGGCTAGTCAGTAAGTAACCACGTGGTATACACGCTGTTGGCTGAAAAATCAGTGCTACTCCGCTTAAGTACGATTTAACCACACTGGTCATCGGCTGATCGCGGTCGAACGGCCTAGCTCACAACCGCAAACGGAAAGGGTGCGGGTTTTGATCCTCCTAGAGACTTGAGGGATGCGTACTGCTAAAGATTCTCAAAAACACTGAAGCAGCTACAAACTGCTTCTGCACGTTTCAAAATAGATAAGCTTGACCAAAGAGACGATTACTTCACCAAAACTTTTCAAAATCACATCATGCTACAAACAAAATTTCACAGAAAGTTTGTTTTTTCCCCCTCGAAGCTTGCCTTTTTTTGCTAACCAAGTACACGGTTTTTTCCTCCAATAGCATAATGTTCTTTCGGAGAGACCCCTCGTACTTAGGTGAAAAGTACGTCACGTACACGATCTCCGTTCGGCGGTCAATGACCATCCCGCAAACTGGAAATTTCAAATCGGATGTACGTGTTATATCCGGGTTATTTTTACAACGGTTAGCACATAGCAGAGATCCACAGTAAGTGAACATGGGAGTTTGGCGCAGCCGGACTGTGGAAGCCTTTGCTGACCAGTTGTCTGCCCATTGGATTAAGTCGTTTTATAAGCTGATTCACGAAGGGATACCCACATGGGTCCAAGTCCCAGTTTGGCCGTTCACGTTTCGATGGTCGGCTAATACACTTCAAACTAACATTGATATTTTATGGCACCAGAGTAGATGGTCCTCATAAAATTTCTTGAATGCTGCTTTTGCATGTTTGTCAACGTACAGTTATACTAACGCAACGTTTTTTCCTGCTTCCCAGCTGGTGGAAACACGAGTTTAGATAATCATAAACAAACTCGGTGGCTTCAACGCATCAATAGAAGTGTTGAACCGCAAAAGGCACACATTATAGCAAAAGGACTTTCTCCGTGCACCCCGAATGCCTTTGGGTCTAAGAAATCTGATACCGGATTTATGAACTCTGAGGCACAACAAACACATCATCACTATGAAGGCCACTGGAGACGGATGAAGCACCAACTTGTTTCAAATTATGACACGATTTATTGCAAACTACGACACAAAAAGCATTATAAATATAACCTCTCCAAACCCACCTTATTTGGGGACCAAAAGCTTGTCAAGTTCATCATCTGGATACAAAGGAAATGTGACACTACAAGTGATCAAGTGCCACGCAAACGACTGACGCTTATAATTAGCAATGTTTGTACAGAACAACAGGTGGATATGATGCCGAAGTGAAACTTAATCACGCTACTGATTATCTCAACGATTGAGGAATCAAACTACTGGCTGGGAGGTCGCGGATTCCACAATACCTGCTGAAATTTTGTAGGATGCGCATTACTGAGGATTCTCAATGGGGATGAAACAGTTTTTTAGGGTAGGTTTTCTTTACTGAGAAAAGGAAGACTCAATTGAAAAATATCAAACTGTTTCATTTCAAAACCGTGGCTAAGTTAGCGGTCAATAAACGGCCTGCATAAGTTGGGAAGTGTCTGTAGCTTGATGACGGACTACCCTTCGGCAAATTTGGCTCCTCCGAATGGGTGGCAGCTCTGCCAATTATGGGGCGATTTCACTGATTTGGGTAAAGTGTGCCTATCCAGTCGTCACTTGGCATCGGGCACCAAGCATTTGAAGGGTCCCTTGATATCAGCTAGCTTCCATAACTGGTTTCTTACAAGGACTGGCCAGCCCTCTTCTAGAAAGTTTACCCAAGCCTTCATTTTTTGGAAATTGGCCTCTCCTGGGAAAAAACCAACAGCAGGCATATGCAAAATATCAAAAAATCCTTTTCCAGTTTAGCCCTAAATCAACTAAAACGCACAAGCGTTTGTCCATTTGTTTGGATTCCAGCGGGCGTCTTCTGGTTCAAAAGTGCTCATTGCCGTAGTTGCATTTGCCTCAACAAGTTTTTACCTTCAGCGATATCAAAGACTGCCTTCAATGCCCTCAGTTTATTCGGACATTTTTTGACAAAAATAAGGATAGAGAATATGTTTACCGTCAAATTTGGACGACTGTTTTGGCGAGGCTTTTTACCGCAGGTTCATATTAAAAAAGGTGAGGTTAGCTTATCACTTCATGGGAACTGAAGTTAGGTGGCCGAAAAGAGCAGAGGAAAACGCAATTTCTTCCGCACCTATTTCAGCGTTTACACAAATAGAATCTGCTCGTGACGGGAAGTTTACCACGTCGTCTGCTTCTTGGATGCGACGGGATTATTTGAGTTTTCTGGTAGTTCCAGGAAACAGCTCACTCAATCCCATTAGTAGGTGAACGGCATTGCTCACAAGCTTTTGTCATCAAGCAGCCGACGGAAGGACCGCCAGTTTCTCTCAAGCTACGAACTGTTTTCGAACACTCGCAACCGATGTCAAGGCATCTTGGTATTCATCAAAACCAAAGTAATCCGAGGAAATTACCGATGGATTTTTGGTCTGATTGGACAGAGATACTTGCAACTGGGGCGAAATGCCTTGAATTCAAAATCCAATATGTGGTACGATTGCACTATGCACGATTGCACTTCCGTATAAAATATGATGTCTAAGCTTTTGCAAACGTGATAAAAATATTTCACCAGTGGGCTCCTCACCAAAATAGGGACAGCGGTCACTCTTGATCTGTCATCCCAGTAACTAGAGATGGTCCAAGTCCAGTATAGAAGAAATTCATTTTTGTCTGCCAAACTTGAGTAGGCTCTGCGCAGGGTTAACTAAACTATTCTGTTCTCTTCGAAGGGAGAAGAAACTGGACCCTTTGGCACCAAACATGTCTTCCAGGGCAACATTCTCCTTACACAATAATGCAGTTTGCTTGGAGCACCTGAGAGCCAAAACAATATACACAAACAGCGCATGCCTTTTTAGTCAAACGGCATTTTTGGCGCCTCATGCCTGGATTGATTTAGATGGGAACAATTTGCAAGTCACACAACGATTAGTTTGTTCCCATATTGTCGTTTAGAAAAGGTGGCGTACGCCATTAACCCAAGCTGGTTATCTTAAATTGGGGTATTTTGTTACAGGTGCGCACATGACAGTCAGAAGAAGAATATCATGAAAAAAATAAATAAAGAAAATAAACCGTTCAGCTGAAGCAATCTTTTTAGTGTCTAACTGCTATAACCACCACAAGGAAGCACGAGGGCTTGGAAATGGCTAGGTTATCCAAGCCTAGGCGGGGAAAGTCAAGAGGCATAGGCCGGGTTCAAACCACGGACCTTCCGGTTAGTAAATTCGGTCTCTAACCACTGGATTATATTGTCCCGGTTTCAATTGCCTCTACCACGTATGGTGTTTCGGGGGGCGGGTTGGTGATGGAAAAACCCTAGTGAAGCGCCTCTTGTTGCGTTATCTCGGTGTGCCATATGACGTTTTTGAGATTTATGGCGTAAAATACGAGCTACTGAAAGTGTCCTCCGATTTCTCTTTCAAAATCGCCTTTAAAAGGTTCAGATTAGACAAATTATTGAAAAACCGGTCACACTATTATCATCATTATCGTTATCAGAAGTTGTCACACACTGTTTTTGAATGCCACGGTTTTGTTTGCTGACGTTTTTGGGGAGGTGAGGTAAGCAGCTGCGCATCGGAAGCGGTAGCTGATATAAGCGATGTGCAAATACCGGAGTGCCAGTGGGCTTTTCATTGGGGCAACTGAGGTGGGAGTGAGAGGTGTGCAATGAAGGCAAAAGCTTGGATGCACAAGCGTCAATAAAGACGCGACTGAGCCAACTAGGACGACGTTTCTAACCCGTGATGTGTCCTGTCGCAAGGTCTCCATTGAGGACGATGACCTGCGCAACTGCGTTTCCGGGTGGAGGCTTTCAAGTTTTATTGCCAAGTCATAATCTGACCTCCCCTGGCTTGTTTTCACCCGTTGCATGGTTGTGAGAAACGAACTTTTTGGGGAAGTCGATCGATTGCCATATGGAACACGTGACCTTTGGAGTGCGAACGGCTAATCTATAGTGGGTGAGTCATTTCTTCCGAAAAAATTAGACGTACATCAGCCATAATGGACCACCAGACTGTTGCAATGCTCACAAGACATCAGTCATCATATACTGAAGGTCATTTGATGTCCTCAGCACGCATCGGTCAGGTTTCAGACCCATGTAGCAATATGGATCACACCGCAGCATTGTAACCTCTACGGTTGACGGATAAGCTGATGTCATGCTCACGCCACAGGTGCTGCAGTTTCCCGAAACTCGCTCTGGCCCTCCTAATTCGGATGAAAATAACACCTTTTTGGGGGCACCGGGAATGATACATCAGCCACGGTAGTTAAACTTGTCTACTAACTCAACGGGCTCATCCGTAAGCACGAGTACAGGGTTCGAGTCCACAAAGCCTTGCAGCGTTACTTTACAATTTGCAAGAGTGAAGCACATGTCAAACCGTGAGGCAGAAGTAGTTAGACTAGGTAATGTTATTTGCATTACAATGGCGTCAGATTCGAGAGTGCCTATAGCCTCTGCCCACTAGCTGCACATGAGCAAATGCCCTGGAAGCTTCTTGACCCCACTGGAATCCACGGTCTTTTCCGATGCTAAATTGGTCAAATGCAAACCTATCATCCCCAAATAAGGTAACCAGATTGTATACATTTAGTTATTCGCTATTGTTTATAAAAGGACAGCTAACTTACAGTTCAGGGGTCCAAGTGCCCCATCTACGAGTGTGTTTATGAGATAACACTTATTTCAAACAAAACAAAACAACACATGCATATATATTAAAAAAAAACAAAAGTCACTTCATTCATTTACTTTGTTATTTTTTTGGAGCAAATATCTGAAAGGTATGGTGATAAGGTGGAAACTTGCTTCCAGGCCCATCGTCTTCGATTCAGCTTGTATCGAAAAGTCCTAACTGCTAGTCACGTGGTGTGACTATCATTTTGACCTGCAGGAGGTTACTACTTTGACCGATATTTAGTAACAGTGTCCTACACGGTAAAGTTTAATAGCACAGAGGGTTCATTGTTTAGGATAGACGATTTGGGGAGGACCTGAGTGGATTTTAAAAAGTTCATTCTAGGAAGCCTTGGAGATGTTGCGGAATGGGGGTAGATGGGGTGCGATGCTTAGCTGTCGGTCTGTTCATCGAGGTTGGCAGTTGAATTACAGACATTTTATCGTCAATCGAGTCGACATAGTCAGTGCAGGGTTGAATGGGTAAATTTCTTCTTTTTTGTCAATGTTTATATAGTTTCTAAGCAGCATCTGATATGTCTAAATCGAGTGGCTCGTCCATAGGTGATCTTCACTTAATTCAATCATTCAGTCTCCCGCGATGATGACGTCACCTCGACTGGTGATGAAGCGGCTGCAATCCGACTGCCAAACTCGGCGAACAGACTAACATCCAAAAGGGAAAGCATCGTCCTGCCAGATCCCAGTCAAAAGGGTGCAGAACATTGCTTGTACAATGAGACTCCCAGGAACGAATAAACTGCAAGCGGATATACTTAGGTGTTAAATGTTTACATTAAATAAACATGGGTTATCTTTGGTTCTGTCGTAATGCAGTAGTTTGATACTTTACTTGAGGTAGGGATAGACAGGGCAGCGGTTTTTCAGTTGTATACGACCAAGTCCTGCCTGGCTTTCGGACAAAACGGCGCAGAAATTTTTACAGTAAGCCACAACGTTGGCCCCTTAGAATTTAAGGTCCGGCTTCTGAATGGATGGATGTTTCAGCGGACTTGTGAACAAAATGTCTCGTCTAATTAGGATTTACAGTTGGTCTCACCATGTTACTTAGTTGCCTAGCAGCACCGGCTAGATTGGGTGAACCCATAAGATTGCAATAACTGAGAAAACCCATACGAAATTAGAGTTTTTTTAAACCTTCATCTATTTACGCATTATACGGTCAACAACTCGAGTCTTATTTGATCAGCAGAAACTATTATTCAGGACATACGTATTAAATTTTCCTATAAAGTCCAACACTCATGTTTGAATTAACCTCTTGACAAAAATTCATATATACGATAACTTTCTGGTTACAGTGTTTCTAAAATCAATGTGCTGCGCAATAGTAGTTTCATTTTTCTCCTGGAAAAACCCCGAAAATGTATCTGGAGAGTTGAGAATGTAGTTTGTCAGCCACTTAACATGGTGTCTCAGATGTTGGGCAGATTGGCTATTACATGCTATGATTCACAAGAGTCAACCAACCAACGAAACGGTCATACATGTGGTTTCTCTCTACCGATTGGGGAAGCCAGGTTTTGCTGCACACGTAGTTGGAGCAAAAAACTAGTTCAGATTAAATCTGCTAGAGGCGTTGGCAATTATTCTGATGAATGCCTGCTGAAACCCTCAAGTGGACTCCGAGAGTAAGTCGATAATCAGTCTGAGTTTATCAAGCAAGCATCATGAAAGGAACTTTGCAATTTTTATAAAAGGGCTGTTGTATTACTCACTCTTTATTTTGTGCAAAAGTTCTAATTGAAAAAAGAAACAATATCATGAGTCGGTAGAGCGGGATTAATTTGTATGTACCAATGGAATGCAGACGAGATGGCTCAAGTGGTCAGAGCGCGAATTTCCTGACCGAAAGGTCCGTGGTTCGAACCCGACTTCTGCCTCTTCACTTCCCCTGTCTAGGTCTGGCAGTACCCCAGCCATCGTGCTTCCCTCGGGCGGCATGGCGGCTAGGCACCGAAAGGATGTTACAGCTGAACAGAAAGGGAAGCAGATACCAGGTAGCTTAGCATGTACAATAGTCCCTGGCACAGACATTGTTACACGTAATTTGCAGATACAGGAAGAAACCTGTAGTAAACCCGACCCTGAATGGAAGCAGCAAACGCACTTCGTGGCTTAAAGTACCTCGAGAGTTGATCATGGTTGGTTTGCTTGTAAGTGACTCGCAAGCACCAGCGCTCCAGTGCAGTGTCAGCTTTAAACTTCGTGAAAACGACAGCCCCTAATCCGTATCAACTGCCAGTTGACCAATACCACCCCTTTCGTAAATTATGGTCGCCCAGTTTTTTCACCACTAAAGTCTACAGCGTGTCTCATATTGGACGCAAAATTTAATTGGGTAAATAAACGTAGCAAATCAAAGAAAGGATAACAAAATTTTTTATTGTAGTAGCCACATAAAGGAGTTTTTGTGTGCAAGTGTTAAAATTTTTTGTCTACGATGGATGTCGCATTGAAATTGTGAGACTCTATTATTCCCTTGGTGAAAGCGCCACCGTTGCACTTCGTGGTTACAAAACCAAACATGGTCTCATCAAAGATCCTTTCACCGTGTCGACCATTACAAGCTTAATTGCGAAATTTGAGTCAACTGAATCTGTATTGGATTTTCCTGGCGAAGGGAGAAAGTCCCTGAGTGATGAAAAAGCACCCATTGTACAGAATGCCGTCGGGCAACTTCACTCCCAGAGCACCGTGGCATCTTCGTCAATAACTCAAGTGTCTCAGTTGACCGGCATTCCCCGCGCCAGCGTGCATCGTATTATGGGACGCTTGAAGAAGTTGAACATGCTGTGTCTCACATCTCATACCGCCTCCAACTTGTTACAGAAAAAAGAAGCGGTTTTTTAAATCCTTTGTAATGCCAGTTTATTTACAGTAAACCTCCAAGATGCACGTATGTTCACTTAAAAAATGGTAAATGTTTAAATTTGTGTTAAAGTTATAACAAAAGTTATAATTTTTTGCTTCCATTATGAGACACCCTGTACTTTTAAAGTTATGTTCGTTTTGCACTCCAATAAATAGCATAATATCACTCGTTCAGCTGTAATATCCTTCCAGCGCCAAGCTGTCTTGCCACCCAAAAGAAAGCACGAGCTAAAGCCCAGACAAAGGGGATGTCGAGAGGCAGAGAGTCGGTTCGGAACACGGGCCTTTCGGTCAGAAAATTGGCGCTCCCTATAATACCACTAGGTTGAATGAAAGGTACCTAGACGAGGATCACAGTAGTCAGCTCTTAGATTAGCTCTCAACAGCAGTGTCTAACTTACTGTTTCGTCCTCCAAAAGCATGAACCTACTACCGTTTACTTAGAAATGTGTTCAAAGATGTCCACGGCAGTCGTTTTACAGCAATATCAAATCAGTCAAGACAAGCGATACAAGTCAATTAGTAAGCTTGACAAACAGATCCATGGTCACGTGATCGACAACCAAATTGTGGTAAACTGCTTTTTCATACTTGTAAGCAAAACAGCTTGGAATCACCTTTGTTTACCGTGTCATACCTTTTTGTAAGTGATTTTTTCCCCTGGTCTGTTTGATGCAGTTTAAGTCCAAGAACCTCCAACAGTGCTAAGCCATTGGGCAATACGATTTTTTCTTGAACATTAGATTCGAACATGGTGCATAGGTCCGGTAAGCTTTGCAGCAACTAAGTCTGACTTACGTAGAATTCGCGGGTAAAATGCTGGAAGGTAGAACGTGTTCGATGGTTTCTATATGAATTTACTCACATACCAGTCGGTTTTGGATAGTAAGAACAAAAAGGGTTGGTTGCAATTTATGTCATTCAAAGACTACTATACAGGAACTCAGTAGTACATTTTGAAAACAAAATCTAACAGATTCAAATGATAAACGTGGCACAACAATTTTGCATATGAATTAGCAAACTTCACTCAGATGTAAACAAATTCGATCTTGCGAGAGATTCATCTGGGTTTCGTGTGAGTCCACAGCAAAAACAGCAAATTTGTTTGCGAATGCGTGGCTACTTTCCTGAAATTAGGTTCCAAGTAGAACATAAGATTGCTCGGGAACTGTGACTGCCCGGTTGCGTCTCAAGAAGGGCAAAACAAGTCGTAGGCTGTCGAAACATTTGCAGCAATCTTGAGTGAGAAGGTTTCAGAGGTTATTGATCTGGAGACAAAAAATGGATGGTGGTGCAATCTCAAAAGCACTAGCAAAAACAATTAGCGGGGAGTATTTTGGAATTAATTAGTTTGGGTTGAAGTTTACTGGCCGGAAAAACTTTTTCAATTGTTTATACTGCACTCAACGAAGTTTCTGACAACTTTTACATGGTTTGACACAACAGAATTGGTAAACTCACCAACGATGTCCTAAAAAATCTCCGGACGCTTGCATGGCTTTGGTTTGTGCATATCGACATATTTCCCATCAGTGATTTTCCCTCTAGTTTTTTTCACTCAAAGTAGAGCCTGCAGAGGTAGGTTTCTTGTAAATGGAGCCACTGTATACTTCTGGTATTTTCGAATAGTTGTGATTTATTCATATTCACAGCACTCTCGTTTGAACAGTCGTCCTCCTGTTCTGGCGTAATTATTCCGATGAGTCCACACCAAATGGGGGAAGCACTGGACTCGAGTTTCGCTCTTATTAGAGCTCATCAGCGGTGCATATCCAGTGACCGTGCCGGGATCTGAACCCCGGACATCTGACGTGCGAGGCAAGCGTGTTACAACTACACCACTAACACACGTTGGACGCATCTGAATTTTCACGTCTGACGGGCGAACGTGTTCACACTTGAGCGATGCGATTGGTGTGCCCGACCCATGATTTAGTTTGTTACTTGCGTCGCAAACAATTGAAAAATTAACCCACAATTGGAATAATTTGTCGCGCTCAGCTCGGCGTCCTTGATTTATTGCAATTGCAGTTCAAAATTTCAGTTTACTTGTAATGCTAAATTGTCAAGTATATTTAATAAACAAAAACGCCTTGCCAAAACTTTTTGCTTACTCTGTCCGGAGCTGCTTTGGGCTTCAAAGGTGCAAAGGTCAGGTTGTCGTGTTGTCAGCGATACTGGTTGAATTTTCCACTCCAAAGGCTTACAGTGTACAATACAGTAAAGCTCTCCTGGTGGTTTTCTCTTATAAGTAGAACAGATCTATGCCAAGAGACAGTGTAGTGCAGATGTCTTAGGTGCTTCACAGATGTTTCGTAGATATTCTCAAAATGCCGGGAAACAGTAGAACGCCAATTTCAGAAGAGGTTTACTTATGAGTAGTCCATTACGACTATACATGTATCGCGATATCTCGAATATCGTAGCAACTGAAACATTAGGCGGCCTGGTGCAGCACATTCAGTTGCCTGAAATCATCACAAACGAGAGATTCAGCTGGGTTCCAGGTGGGTCTCACGCAAAAACCAAATTGATTTGCAGATGAGTGTATTTCTCGAAAAACAGTCCAATTTGGGTTCAAGTAGAACATAAGGTTGACGGAAACTCGGGGACTGCGCCTACCTGATGAGCCCCAAGAAGGGCAAAACCGGTCGTGGGCTGTCGAAGAGTTTTCAGCAACCTTATTAGTAGTCCATTACGAGTTTACTTACTCAATTTTTCTAAAAAACGGAAGGTTTTTTAAAATCACTTTCAAAGATCCACTTGGACGTACAACTTCCAAGACTGCAGAGTTTAGTATGATAATATAACATAAAATATATAATATATATAATGTACTATATATAATATAATATATATAATACTATAATATAATATAATATAATGTAATATATTATATAATATAATAATAAAATATAATAGTATGATAATATTGCAAATGATTATTTTATTATTGTATTTTTATATTATTATATTATATTATATATTACGTATTATATAATATTATTTTATAGTGTCAAAACACAACTTCAGCTTGGGCATCAATTTTCTTCTATTTTCTTCACTTACTGAAGTCTTCTTTCAGCTTCTTCTCTTTATCTAGAGGAAGAGTGTTTCACGCATGTCTCACAGCAAACTTGGAAGGCAATCGATTTTTTATGAAATTTTTATGGAGAGTGATCAGTGAAAGAGGCATTGGTTTGTGCACTTGTATCTGTGACGTCTGTCGAATATACCTTGGGCAAAAGCATGCAGTTAAGCACTGGTGACCTGAGGGAACCACGTTGTTTAACAAAAGCAGTAGAATCTCAATAGCGTCCTTGGCCTACTGTGAACCAATCTGACCTCATTCCGAGTTGAAGTCGTTCGTTCCAGGCCTGTCAGTCATCTTGCTGCTTGCTCAAATATGCCCAATTACTGCCAGAAATCTTCCAGGATCTACCCCGTACTGGATCGGTTGTCTTTATGTATCGTCTCTTAATGGCGTCTATTTACTACAAGTATGTTAAATCCACAGTGTTCAAGGTTACCGTAGCAATGAAACGGCATCCTTAGGTATGAAGGTTGAGCACAGTCGTGACAATCTATGAATGAATCATGCAGGGCCAAAGAGGTAAAACAGTCTCTGTAACAAATGGGTGTATTTTTACACGGAAGCTGAAGCAATGCCTCTAGAGGTAGTTAATACGATGAACACTACTCGAAGGTACACGCAACTTATCACCGTTTTAATCAGCGTTTCTAACTAAACTCCAGAGATGACTGATTTGGATTACAGGACGGTTTGGATAAATGACCACACATGTCCGTTTCTTGTTTCGTGGCCCTTGAGTATAATTTAATTCTCCGAGAGATCAAGAAACCTGAGTTTACAACACTTATGTGTTGATCTCGTTCACTGAGTTCGCAATTTTAGCTGCAGGCGGACCATTAACCGCATTGAACAACTTGATTATGTCCCACGTGTCCACAATCGCTTAAGGCTGTAGAGTTCAATGTTTTTCTAATAAATGACATCTTTTATGTGCCAATTGATTGTGACACACAGAGTATTCTCATGTTTATTCCAACATCTAGGGTTGAGAATGCTCAGTGAATTAGCTGCAATCTTACTCATCGGAAGGTCGTTGGTTTGAGCACCTTGACTGCCCCTGTCCATGTACGGGCATGTTTGTAGTATCTGGAACCTTGTAAACAAGGCTACGGAATTAGGTTATGGCTGAGCAGTTTAGCATCCAGGGTCGTCAACAAACAACCTGACAAACGACTAACACTAAACGCGCGCACGGAGCGCCGGTACACTTATACGGAATGTTGACATGTTTTGATCGATTGTAGAGTATACTAGATAGTATTTCTAAAGACATTTTGGATAGACGGAAAATAAACAACGGCCGTAACAGAGTTCATCACCTTTCTGTCACCGAGAATATCAGATAAGGTTAAAAAAGTTTCCAGTGCTATCTGAAGCGAATTGGTTTCAGGTCTTTTCTAGGTTGTTCAAGGTGGCATCGCTGAGAACAAGTGATGCTTCTGGGTGAAAATATTTCTCCTATGCTCCGCTGTTATTTTAAAGTAGATTCTATCCTGCAAACATCTGCAAGAAAACCATGAATGAGTGGCATTGTAGACCATTTTTGTGGAAACATTAGAAGTTGTTACAAACGGCGCTAAATTTATGTTGACGGAAGAGGATTTAACATCCTCATTCAAGAACAAAACTTTATTGATCTATTCAAGTAAGGACCACCTCAAGCGTCGTCTTGTTCGTTTTCAAGTCGACAGTGTAGGACAGCCCGATGATGTTTATGAACTGTGTGTGCTATTTGAACTACGAGTTATCCACAAGTTCAGGTTAGTAAACGCGACTCATGTGCAAAGCAAACGTTCGACTTTCTGTCGACACTTGTTCGCAATAATGGGTACAAATGTGGCCGAAGAAGTCATCTGTCTGATAAACGGTTAGGTTAGAAAAAACGTTGTTGTGTAGAGGCTTGATAGAGTTAACTAAAAAGAGGGTTAAGCACCAGCTAGGCCATTCTCTGTTCGAATGGCTGTCTCTCTGGCCTTAGGTAAAAATCACAATCAAGAACTAAGTTATCCAACCTTATTATTGTTCATATTTCTTCACAAGAATCGGTTTGAACGCGTTTTTGATCTGTCAGTTTATGTCAGTTTTTGTAAATAGCAGATGGACAAAACCGATAGTTAGATGATTGATCCATTGACGTTGCTTGGAACGCGCTACTTTCCAATGTGGGAAAATGCCCGATTCACAGTTTCCATCTTTTGGAAATAACTTCCAGTGCGTTTGGTTTCCAGACCATTTCCTTCTAGAATGACTCAGTCATTCAGAGTTTAATTTTGCATCGATTAAACGTGGTCATCCTCTAGTTAAATACTTTTTTTTCTGAGTTAATTTGGTCTAAAAATCTAGACTGATTTACTAAACCATTCCTTTGCTGAAGTTTTCCCACCTGTGTTGTTGGTTTTTTTTATCGCACAAAGCCTAAGGGTGATTCCAAACCGGATAGATCCCGTCGCTAAGGAACCATTTGGTCTGAAGGCGGCTACCGGTTTAGCAGATGGTCTTCAGATGGTCCGCATTTGGTGTCAGCGGCATAGAATGCTTTCACTTAGAGAACGATGCACAGGATATTCACACAGTCAATATTAGTTTTTAGCGGCAAATACGATAAAATATAAACTTTACAAGAATCTTTTTTACCTTTTGGTTCTACACAGGAGAATAGTTAAAAGAACGCAAGATTCAAAGGAAGATAGGGTGCAGTGACTAAAAATTCTCTGTTGCAAAATATCTTAAATACAGTAACGTGAAGACGAGACATGTGAAATGTGAGTCTCGGTTAGGAGGCGATTGTTTTATTTGTTCTCCAAAAAGAATTACACACACACAACTAACTGAGCTTGCATTCTGCCTACATCGGTGGCTTCACCATGAGCTTCGAATGTTGAAAAATGCTCCGA
Organism: Clonorchis sinensis; assembly: GCA_003604175.2. Taxonomy (NCBI): domain Eukaryota; kingdom Metazoa; phylum Platyhelminthes; class Trematoda; order Opisthorchiida; family Opisthorchiidae; genus Clonorchis; species Clonorchis sinensis. The sequence continues at coordinate 31,208,481 of CM030372.1, read as the reverse complement.
TCATGTTAGCTTAAAAATTTACTAAGGAAATCAAAGAAGCAAAACTAATAAAAACCAGTTTTTTTGAAGAAAAAACGACTGCTAGTTGTGACGCTTCAACATTTACAAGATCGAGGTGCTTGAATTTGTGTTTATATGCATTCACCGTTTGGGTTCTAACGCTAAGCTACAATTTTCTGATTTTTATGTCTGCAAATTGCCCTTTAACCGCGACATTGCCAGCCTCTTAACCAGGGCATACCAGCGTCGGACTACATTGTGAAACACCTTCACAGCCCCAGCAATTTGTATATTATACATGAGTTATATTGTTGATCATAAGAACCGCCTTATTTTTTATTGACTATGGTTTTCGTTTTCTCACTGATTGTTTGAGTAACCTCGCGGGGAGGGGGTGGTCGACACCGTCCGTTCTCACTCCCCAAATTCCCTACTCCTCGTCACATGTGAGATGGGATACCAACTTTACAAAAGTCCCACAGCTAGTAACCACTAGTGTCCATCACTTACTTAGGATTTCAACTAGACCTGAAAATCGTTCAAGGTAAACTTTTCGTTGCTTGAATTTTTATGAAGGAACACGCACACTTTTAGAAAAAAATAAACCACGTTGCAAACATTTTTAAAATGCCCGGAAAATATTATTTAAATAATAAAAGGTAAAAGTGGTTAACTCTATAGGTAATTATCAGAACGTATCACGCAGTAAGAAAGTGGAATGTATTCGTTTGCGACATCCAAAATTACGCTGAAGCTTAAAGCGTACTTTTAACGTCCCTTATGTAGGCTGTATCACGCAAAAAATAGAAGGGTAAGAGAAAACACGTAAACAGAAAAATGAAGACAACTATACAAGCCAGTTATCAAACAAATCTACGGTCGACAACTCTGTTTGGTGTAGTCATGCGATAAATGACCGGGTAAAACTTGAAGCGGGCAGGATTACCTGCCGCGGTCTAGCTGTAAACCATTCTGACGGAGTCTGATTTTGTAAAAAAAACAGTATTGTGTTACAAGATTAGGTTTGAAAATTTCCAACACGGCAAAAATTACATTAAGCATCGTTATTCCCAAAAATGGTGTTCATGAATGCTGGAATTTTTGCGTGTTCAGCTGACCCAAATTGTTGCTTTCCTTTTTAGGAAGAAAGAAACAATCTTAGTTGTATTTTGGTAAGCTGTCAGTTAGCTGGTTTTTTAAATATTGAAATTGAAATTAATATATTGTATTATATATATTATCTGTTGCATTATAGCCACCCAGTTTCACTGTTTGGGTGCAATTTTCAACGATCGTTATGTCAATCAGTTGGCTGTACTGCAGTTCGAGTGCGTGTAAATAACACCGTAAGAAAGGCGGTGGTGAAAATGGAGAGATTTGGAGATTGAAACAGAAATTTATCAACGATTTAGTGCTATTCGCCCTTGAATCCTATCACGTGGTCACTTGCGGAATAGGCTTATCGATGTTGAAGATACAACTTAATTCCTCGGGGTCGTTTGGAAACACTCCAAAAATTTTTTGACGATACTTTAAGTAACCAGTAAACCTTCGCATTTTGAGGGTTGCGTGTAAATTAATTGATGGCTTTTATAAAAGAAAAACTTTTACGAGACTACCAGTGCTTAATTAATCTAACTCGAACTGATGATTTGAACTAATTAGGTGGAACGCAATCGATTCGGTATGGCTGTTGGTATTGACCGAATTCAACAAGGGTTCTTCGGCAAAATTTTCCTGGAAATGTCGGAACTATACAAATGTGCGTCGGAAACTGATGGTATTTTTAAGTCGCTAGCACCGTAAAGGTGCAATCAACCAATCAATCGATCAATCAATCAATCAATCAATCACTTAATTTATCAGCTGTAAACAGTATACGATGGGAACATTGATTCCAGCTGCAGCAATTGTGATCATCGGAAAACGGGACAGTGTGGGGTATACAGCCAAGTCCTGGAGGCGATGGCACGTTTCGGTGGATTGAAATTTGGAAAGATGCGAACCGACGGCGAACGCTTTGATGAACGATGGCCAATGACTGCGAAATTCAGCCATTTGTGCCAGTGTCATCAACTGTTGGTGAGTTGTTTACTGGGGTCCCCATCCGGAGAGGCGGTAGTTGCCGACCCGACTGAGTTTACTGGTTAATGTTTCCAAACTCCGTTTCCAGGTAATACGCTGTCCACCTCTCAGTCGCCTCCACCCAGCACAGAGCTGGGCAAAAAAGGGTCACCGAGGCAGGCGGTCTTCTGGGATGCGGAGTACATGTCCCAACCAGCGCAGCCTATAAAGCGTGAGCAAGTTATTTATTGCAGGAGAGTTCCTTCTTCCTAAGACCGTCTGGCGTACGTCAGAATTGCTAACCCGATGTTCTCACCAGGATTGACCAGTGTCGTGGATAGGGTGAGATGTGGGAGACTTTAGAGCCTTGTCTAGTTATCTTGCTGAGGTAAGCAAGAAATAACATTTGCATTACATATGCACGGTTGTTTTTTACTTCGTACCACGTATTTGTTTTTGAGGTCTTGGGGAAAACAAGGGAAGAACCATGAACGGTTGACTTAAATGCCGACAAAATAACTTTTGAGTTTCATTTCGTCTGAGGAGGCGCCAGACAACCTTTGACACCCAGTATGGCTGTTCGGTTGATCCGAATGATTTGGTTAGTCAGACATCTTGATAACTTTCCAGATTTTAGGTAAACGAGCTGAATTACATTATCAGACGAACTCGGAGACTGCGCCTGCCTGATGAGCCCCAAGATGGGCGAAACTGGTCGTGGGCTGTCGGAGAATTTTCAGCCACCTTATGAGTAGTGTACTAAGTTTATAGATGAACAAGAACTTCTGATTGATTTCATGTAAAAATTTAAAAGCAGCAAATAGTTCCGCGTTATATCGTGGAATATTGCATCGTCATCATTTTCAAAGAGACGTTTTTCGGTAATTAGTTTCGCGTGCATCTGAAAGCTGTTAATTTGTTTAGACTAAAAAGTGTGACTGAAATCCAGATGTTATTTGCACGCAAAAGATTTGCATAAAAAAATGAAGACAAAAATGGAAAAACTGACTTGTCCTCATAAAATGTTTGAAGTTGCACGTTTACTGAACAAACCCCCATAAACCTCACGACATCTTCATAGTTCCAACTCACGCATGTTTGCTTTTGGGAGCAACATTTGACAGATTTTGAGGTTTTTTAGTATATGTGATGTATATGTTTGAGTCTGTTTTTATACACATGAGTTGTAATTGATGTTTTTGGCCTGAGTATGGTCCCACATAAAGACATGAAATGAAGTTCTTTTCCGCGTATTTCTCGTAGTTACAAGGAAATTATGAATGCATCTCACCACCCAAGCCCCTTATCATCGGATCGGGTGGGATAACATTTGGGCAAATATCGAAAAACCGTGCAGCAAAATGGTGTTTGCTTGTTTAAACTCTACATTTCAAAACTTGCCAGCAACGTTATGTGCTCTCTTAGGCAATACAGAGAGCGACCAGCCCACAAAAACAACTTTCCTCTGCAAAAATACTCAAGAAGTTGCGTCGCATGAAAAAAGCAATGTAGTGTCTTGCGGCGCTAATACGCACTGAGTGGCGGAGTGTATAATAGCGTAACACAAAGCTGTCCATGAGAGGCGTTTACTCCAGCGTCCTAATGGGACCAGAAAAGTTTTCCACAGGCTACAATAATTTGTCGGCCGCGCTTTCCAAATAAACCTTGGTAGCGCTTCTGGTTTCCGATGTTTTATCTGCTCAAAATCGATCGAGCTGAATGTTTCAGATGTTTCAGGTGTTACAAATTCCGGAATATAAAACGTTTATTGTAGCAACCTGTAATTAAGTTGCAGGGGCTGGTCTCAGAATCGTGCGCTTAAAGTATTTTGTTTATCAGTGCACAATCACACGGTCACTCGTGTAATTGCACGGAATATTGGTAGCTCAGGCTGTATTGATAGCCCACCAAGGTGTTCGGTGCGTTGCGCAACTTGTTTGCAAGCGTCCCCATCACCAATTGGGGTGACGTCGTTAATGGGTTTTCAGTGCAGAGGCTCTGGGGATGGGAGTGCAATTAGGGTGCTCGCCGCCCCATCCTCAACGTGATTCCAATCGCTACGCGGTGATGACGTCAGCTTCACGTATGACGGGAATGTTTGCAACAGATTTACTTAACTCGTCAAAAAAATTAACGGCCATGGTAGCTTACGTAAGCGGACTTAACCAAAAGTTCGGGCAATATTTTCTGACATGCTGGGTTGCGCGTACTGTTAGTAGAACCGATTGGGAAGGCTTATGCAACAAAGAGCTTCATATATTGGTATTATTCATGCGTTTTTTGTACTATTTTGGTACGATTTTTCTTTCCTCATTGGATGGACACCTCTTCAGGTTCCCGTTCATTTCGTCAGAATTCAGCTTAATGTTTTGTCCGACTAGGGTAGGCATAACCTGTCCGGATTGTGGTACCAAGTCTCCAGGCCTCGAAAAATTACTCCAATAAGACAATGTCCTCTTTGTGTTTGGACAACACTCATCATCGGGCGGATTTCATTACTTACTTTCAAAAAACTCTCAGATCACATTTTGGGCTGGTATTTAATTTCCCATCCTACCTGATATTTCAAGAATATCGTCTGAGTACATATCGTGGTTTCTGTTTAGCTGTGCTGGGCTAAGAACGAGTCAGTTTTGAATTCTAAATGAAAACATTATCGTAACTTATTGGCTAATTGCAACGTCGTTGTTAGACGTTTTGGAAATTTACACGGTCACAAGCTTCCTGTGTAAAGCATGGCAAACATCAGTGACTAGCGCTGCAAATCGACCGAACAGGAGAATTTTAACTCACCTACCAGGCTTTGTACACACACCAAAAAGCAGGCAGCGCAACCAGGCGTTGGATACTTTTCAAGACTGCCATGGTAGGGTGCGCTTGTGTTCGAAAACCCAAAACATAATGTCAGCGGTATGTTTCCCAATAAATTGACCTGCCCGATTTTACACATCAAGTCAAAAAAATCTTTCGAAATGCCCATTTTAACAAATATATAAATTCTACGGGCAAAAAAATAAAATCGGATAAGCCTAAACGCCTTCGTTCATTCCTGCGTGATAATTTAGATGCGTTTAATGTTCATCTGTAGACCTGTGAAACACACATCCTTTGCATGTAGGTGTCAGGAGTTCAAACCCCGATGCGGCCAAGCATATGCGCTGCTAGTGAGCCCTACTAAAAAGGAAACTCCAGTCGAACGCTTTCCATCTCTAGTGCAGACTGAGAACAGAATGACAACTGTTCAGACGGGTAATACCCGCAATATACTTAAAAAAACAGAAAACTTTTCATCAGTTTTCGAGTGCTTGTGGCACCACCTGACTTGGATGTACTGACAGGCGAGTCAAACGATCGTTGCAAGCAAGACCGTCACTGGGTCCTCGTTCGAGAATTCGGGCAAACCAAGCACATTAATCTAGCGTGAACACGGTCACCGGTTTTGACGTAATAATTCGCGTGTCCAGTTTCGCTGATGAAATGGCGGGAGAACTCTGGCCTGGCACAGCCAAGGATGTGCAATTCTGTTGAGCCATAATGAGGGAGAAACTCGAGTTCACTGATTTAATTGCACCAAAAAGAGAGGAGAACTTTTCAAACCTCGGTATGCGTTTGCACACTTCTAGCCGGGGTTTTTACTAGAATCTTTTGGGTGTTTTGACAAATGCATAATACGCCCACCAAATTGTCTCACACGGCACAAACTCCACAAAGATGACCCGTAGAAAATTTCAGAATGTTTGAATCGCGTTTGGTGTGGGTAGCAGAATTTTCCGTCCGGTTAGACTTAACCAGCTTACAAAAAGCATGACTTTTGGTCGCTGACATTTACTGTAACAAAGCTTCAATGTGACGTCAATGGTGACGTCCGAGAACGTGGAAAAACGCAAAATAACCAAGTTGTTGCATGTTATACAGACTTACCACCATTTTCTTTACGCACGAAAAATGTGTAAAGACATGATTAGTCAACTATAGAAGCCATGAGAGAGCTTCACCATTAAAAACAACGATTGTTCTTTTCTTATTTTTTTACCAAGATGTTTAGTTTGAATGCGGTTTTCGTACTGGTCTCTGAAGTGTGTTTGTAATTCCGTTAGCAGCCTATTCTTTGTAGTAGCATTTCGTCCAGTTCAGAGCCGGTATCGTCCGATAAGAGCACCATTTTTGTTTAATGTCCGTCTTTTGCAACGATTCAACTGTGCCAGGCTTTTTGGGCATAAATGAAACTATCACGGTACTGGGTTACTTTTGACGCGGACTCTATGTGTTGGGCAATCTGTAAACGCATAATCTTAAAAGTTAACAAGAAACGGGTACGTTCATGCTTTCCCGTATTATGTGTGTTGGAAAACCATCATATCAACTTTCAGGCTAGTAGGTGGCTCATGGCCCTTCAGCTTACTGAGATGATGGTCGATTTCAATTTGAGAAGAATTATTTTTCATTTGCTTGTGGCAGCCCCATTTTGCCAGCATCACACTCACAACAATGAGCTTCTTTCCGGGCTTCCTTCCTGTGAGGCGACATTTTTGTGCTTACACTTGGGCTTGATTGATTGAATGCTAAGTAGATGATAGTTTTTCTGCGTAGCAAACAATTCCACAGCAAAGGCTTCCCTAAAAAAATTTAATCGAGTGCGTCTAAAGTGACGACATTCTGCTCTTGGACGTTAAATCGGTGAAAACATCCACGGGCGTAATTCAGAGGTCTGACTATAGGACAGCAAACAAACTTTTTTTGTCTTGTGCCGCTGAGGCAGAATTACACACATGAATAACACTTTAGAGAAGCAGGTAAATACAGTAGTCTGGGCCACTAATTGCTAACGTGCTCATGGCGAACGGTTATCTGGGGAGCCTCATATGCAGAAGTTGTCTGGACGTCCTGTCCAACCGTCTGTCCCGAGTGCCACAAAGAGCCCAATCTACGGTGGTTTACCCTGTAAAAAAGGTCTGTTGAAAGTCGCAATCAATCGCTGCTTATTTCAGTTATTATACTGCACGCTTCTATCCGCGAATTTGCGTTAGTTGTTTCAACTAATCATGCATTCGCTCAGCTTTAACCACAAAGACATTATACTACTAATCAACCAGAAGATGGCTGTATTTGTAGCTAATTGGATGCCTGATGATTTGCCCTCCGATCCTCGCGGTTAACTTTCAGACCAGTTAGCAAGAGACAGCAATATTGTGAAGTTTGGTGGGTCATCTGGGAACTAGTCGTCAGGCCCCGCAATCTAATTAGCAGCCAACACGTAAACTACTAATTCGCGCGTCGGAGTCACCCGTATTTCAAACATCGGCAAAATGAATTTGTAGTACTTTGCTTGCTCGTGTTTAGCAAAAAAGTGGGTAAAAAACACGGCACATTGCTAAGAAAATGCATGAGTTCCTCTCTTGCCGGAATATCACCAAACCTAACGGCTGGGACGGAACCTCGGTTGCGCCTCCCATTACTGACGCCGGTCAGGTGACCAATCCAAAAGAGTGGTTCTTGTTTAATACTAAAGACCGAATAGATTACCTGCATTGATGCGGTAACGTTGCTTGACAAACTACAAGCTTTTGGCTGTAAAATATTTTGCTAAATCTCAAAATTATCTGAATCAGGCTCGCAAGGGGGGTTTGGATACGTCGACGGAATTAGTGCAAAGATAAAAAAATTGAAAATGGATGTTCGCCGGCAAAAAAACGTATTTTTCTCCGGATATTCAGAAGATATCATACCGGTGAAACAAGAAAGCTACCATACTAAACTTGTATGCATGAATACACATTCTGACAACTGATTGACCAGTGAAACTAAGCGATTCGTTTTTTCTTCAGTTTATAGGCAGTCCATCCAAGCCGTCAAAAAACGAACATAAATGAAATATGGGTGAAAATGTTTGCAGAACCGAATCTTATAGCCACATTTTTTTATCGGTCAAGCTAGGATGAAATTTTTTGGGGGGCTAATATTTTTACTGGCAAGCTGGAGTTACTTACCTTTAAGATCTGTTATCCAGCAAATCAAAGATATGAACAATTTATGAAATTTAGCAATAGTGATTCCAAGTTTTGTAACCTCAAGCGAAATATTTTTTCATTTGTAATTTTGGAAAATTTTATTCTCTATATGTTAGGCCACATTCAAGCCCAGGTTCTCTCCCAGCGGGTTTTAGCGTGTAAGTTAAGTTATTCACGTAAACGTTTGGCAACGGACGGGTATGATTTGGAAACAACCGAAAAATAGCTCCGTTAATCCTGGGTACCTATGTCTTACCATAATGCGCGCCCGGCTTTAATTCCGTAAAAGCAACCGCAGTTGTAATAACAATTGATCGGGCATCTAAATTCCAAGATTCGCTTCACCCACAGGTTTGACCTGTGGGTAATAAAGCGATGCATGCTGTGGGATGTCCGTGGGATATTCGTAATCTATCATACAAGGACGGTCAATGGTGGTGGTCCCCAAGACTGGTCCTCTAAAAATGTTTGACGATAATACATTGAAAAGGGCACTGACATTTGTCCTCGAACACCGCTGTCTTGCGGTCAATCATTAAAGCCAAAGGCTTTAGATTGTCATTCTTTTTGGGTCCGGTCAATCTGGAAAAATACCAAATTGCCTGTAATACTTATATCTAAGTTTAAAAATACTGTGCGGCAAATAGAGCGTCACCTGGTATCATCGTATACGTCGCTTTTTGGGCTGCATACATCGAGACGGGTACACTCATGGAGCCTATCGCTTAAAATTCTTTTCTGTTTTCCTTTACACACGTTTACACACGTTTCCCTACAGTAACTTTGTCCTCACCAGCTTATTCATCGGGACCACCACCTCGTAAATCTTGTAAAGGTTTTGGCCGCAAAATCTGTGCTCCTGCCGAAAGTTCCATGCATCTCAAGTTAAATTTCCAAGCCACAGCGCCCTGACTGTTTTTAACCAGAGAACAAAAGGGGACAACAATCTTGTCCTGCACTCCAACTGAGCTTACGGATGTACTGCAGGGAATAATCAAGCTTAACTACTAATATGCTAAAACTGACAATATTTTCTATGGGGAAAAACGCTGGTAGCTCACGTAGCGTAGAGGGTCCTGTGTTAGGCGATTTTAATGCAACCGTTCCATCACCAGTCAAGGTGACATCATCACTGTGTTGTTTGGGAGCGTAGTGGTTTGGTAGTTTACACCGTCGCACACCAAATATTCAACGTCATCCAATAGAAGTCCTATTCCGGAGCCAAGTTATCCATCTTTTTAAGGTAAATTGCAAAAACGCAGACGGTGCTCAACCAGCGACTTTCTTTGCAAGTAGGAATGACCCCTTACTGATTTAGTTAGAAGATGTAGTCATTTTATTCACTCAATTATTTTTGAGTGGAAATTCCGCAACAACACAGGTAACGCAGAAGTCCTAATTTAATTTTTATATGTACAACAATGCGATTGAAACCGGAGTCAAGTTCAGTCAAACAACTTTATCCCCAGCTTCTGGAAGGACTCAAAGCGCACAGTTGTAGGCTTTGCGTCCTTTCAGGTATCAAGCCGAGTCGGATTCGATTTTTGATTTCCACAGAAACAAACTGCAATGGTCTGAAATCTAAATGACAAGCTTGACAATTTGGCGAACAAGGAAGAGGTTCCAAGCGTTCTGCAGGAGAATGTTAGATTTCATGATGAAAGCGTCTAAAGCTGTGCTAACTGTCATCCTTGCACGACTGCTTTCATCGTACAGGTTCATCGTGCATCATCGTCTTTCTATGATGTATGAAACGTGCACTTGATTTACTGAATATAGTGTTGGGAAGAACATACAAAATGCAACATACTTTGCATTTTCGTGATGAGCTGCTCAACTGCAACAAAAAAATTAAACGATGCAACACACAAAGATACACAACAGATTTTTCGAAAAAAGTGTTTGTTTGCATTGCGATTGTAACAGTTGGTGCACTTTGACAAATGCCAGAAGAAGAATCCGGTTATTTTCCCAGAGGAGGCAACAGTTTTAAGATATAATCGAAAGTTTCGCCACGTTCGATCCCAACTCGTGAATTCAGATTCGTTTAGATTCAGATTAGTTTTGGAAATGACCCCATCATGTTTACACCGAAGAAGTAAGTAAACAGAGTTGAACAAACGGCAGTTTTAAGATATTGAAAACATCCTCAGGTATAGAGGCAGTGCTTTGTTGTTGAGCCAGAAAGGCGATGATAAAAGGAGAAAAGATTCAATGCGGTTGGCCAGAGTTAACGTCAACCTAAACAGACAAATGCAGGCGTGTGGAATATACCAAACTCTCAGAGGTTAATCTTTTCGAAATTAGTAGTTTTTTGCACTACAGTTTAACTTTGCACAGTAAAAACTCAGGAATTTAGGCCGATCTATTACTGGGAGACTACTGAAGCCCCAGAGAGCTTCGTGGCCTGGGCTTGGAATGTCACCTTGGTGATGAAAATACGGACAGTCTACAAGGTACAGAGATTTAGGATCTTGCGACATGTGCTCTTCAAAGGCTGCGAGTAACAAAAAGCTTGGAAAGCGTACCGGGATTTCTTGCCGTTTTTTTCAGCAAAATATCGTTCTGCAAGATACTCTGAAGGTTCAACAGTCTGTTTAGAAGGTCAGCAAACTCGTGTGAATAACGTTTGCATTACACCCAAATTATCAGCAGAGTGAATAAGACAGCGGGTTAACTTGTGTAAAAAAGCGTTCTGGTAAGTACATCAGTTTAAAGTGCCTTAAGCGTTGGGATTCTCGTCACATTTTTACCGAAGCGTCCTGACATAATAGAGCCCTATGTTGTGAGAATCGTCCCCAGTTGGTTAACTAGCCTGATATCAGACTGCCCAAAACCTGACAGAAACCAGGATTTGCAATACAGATAATGATAACAGGACCATCTGACATACTCACGTAGCTAAAAATTTAGTTCTGTGGCTATCAACGAAATCCACGTAGCAGTAAAAGAACCATAATCATTGATGAAAAACCAACGCCTCCCTGTAGAATAAATTCCTATGGGCTGACAGATGATTGTTGATAGATTTGTCCAGATTGTTTCGCGTGCATATGAACGTAAAAGCGAGTGTACTCTTGTGGCGGCTCATTTGGTTAAACACCCTTTCGTTAAGCGGAAGGCTACTTGTTCAACTCTCCTTTCAAAGCTGGCATTTGTCTTGCATCGTGAGTGTGTCAAACTTCTTGACCTAGTCACGCAGACAGGTCCATACAGGATTGTTATACCGTCAATCGTCTTGCTATACGTGCTGCCTCGACGGAACATTTTCGGCTGGTTGTGGTACAAACTGCTTTATTCCAATATGGGGAAAAACAATCGCACAGTTTTCTAGGAAACACTTTGCCCAGTGAAAAAACTCATCAACAGTGGATGTACAAGCAAACAACTAATCAAAGGTTTTTTTGGAAGTTTACTTACGTGTGATTGCTTCAGCTAAAAATCGATAAACGATCGAATAAAAACGCACGTGAGGATGAGATAACACACAGATGACGGTGATGACAATTACTTTCAACACGAGTTGAAATAGTTTAATGCAATTTAATGACCACTCTGAAAAGAGGCGTAGTTCATATACCTCTTTAGCCTCATAATTTTTGAACTAAAAGGGTTTGACCACGTTATACCCTCACGAAAGTCATTAAATGATCACCGTTGATGTATGCCACCTTCGAGCCCTCAGCTCCTTGAATTCTGAAACAATGTGGTGGAAAGTTTCCCCAAATTTACTTGCGAGTTATTTTCAGCCCGCAGTTTACGAATGTGTGTATTTTCTGGCCTGCAAACTGGAGCAACAGAACAACACGCCAGCAATTGACTTTCAAAAAAACCCTCATTGGCAGAAGCAGACGGTAAAGTATCACCACTATCGCCGACAATGTAGCAACAGTGTTTTGTGCAGATGCTTTGCTGCCGGACGACCACAATTTATTGAAAGCGCTTTATTATAAAAAGATAATAAAACTAAATGGGAAAGATACAAAAAGGTGGACAGAATATGATAAAATGATGAAGCTAGAATGGCACTGGAGTTCCTCAAAGGTGGCTCTAGAAGGACCAGGACTGTTCAATGGCTGCCAAAATAGAAGATGGTTCTTGTTTTCCTGCAAAGTTTGTGAAATAAAAATTCCTCCGACGTTAAATTTTGTTAAATAATATTACGGGGCGGCGCTTGAAATTTGCCGTCATTAAGAGCCCTCCCTGGGTGTCCACTGGATACTACTGCCCAAAGGCAAACAATATTGATGGGGTTATGCATTCCTCTGAGAACCTCTCAAACTATCGGATCAATAGTGTCGTATGTTGAACCAATCGATAAATGACTGCTTATAGTGAAGACTTAAAAAACAAGGAATATTTAGAAGTCCAAAACTTGTCTAAGTTTTCGCTTTTTTATATCATCTAAGTATCAGCAAAACTGTTTATTCTGAAAAGCGCTGTCATGCTGAGGGATTTTTACTTAGGTATAGAAGGACACAACGTGATGGGATTTTGCTTTTGCCAATTTTTATACGTTATTCCTTTTATACAAAAAAATTACGATTTTAAGGGTGAGGTCACACAGTGTACCAAGGCTATACAAGGTTTTGTTTCCTACTTGAGCCCGCTGGGAATCATCAGTAGGACACATCTCCAAAACAAGCGGACGGGCAAAGAAGTATACAGCAAGGTAGACAGTTTGTTTCTAATAAAGAAGAACAGAGCTCAGTTACGGCTGAACCAGCCCGTGGCCAGGGCGATTGGTTTGTTGAGCGTTGTAATGCCTAGCTGCGAACGGTGAAGCCAATTGGGCCTTGTAATTCGCCTAGCTTGCCTCAAAGACCTAGGGGAACAAATGCGCAGCTGTTATCCACAGCTTTACCATAATATCTCGAGGAACCAAAAAGAACAACGCAGGCTCAGGATGGATGAGTTGTCTCCACCCACTGTGACAGTTTTGCCGAGGCCTATTGAAGCAAGGTGCCTGAAGCTGATATGACCGCGTACAAAATCTTATTAGGACGTTTGATGAACAAAGGTTAAATTAAGGATTACTTAACTTACCATACAAAAAGATGGCGCAAAGGTGAAAAATCGTGATGATTTTCATTTTGAAACGGGTACATAAAACGAAAACGGTAATTATTGAGCAAAAAGATGCCTTGAGACGGACAGTCTGTCAATCGGTTGTAGAAGCCTGTGTGCCAATTGGTCTGACCCATGTTCTCCAGGATGTCACAGGATTGGCTGCTTGGTTTTCACTCTGTGCGAATGGTATGAAAATAATATTGAGCAATTTCAGTTTTCCTGCAACCGCTTCAGCTGCACGAGTGAGTCTTGGGAGGGGCCAGTCAACGAGTAGCCAGTTGGTGTAATCGCATGCCCTTATATAATACTTGAGCGTCAGCCGTTCATGAGTGCGAGGTGAATCAGCGGTTAGAGCAAGAATTAACCGGAAGGTTCGTGGCTACTTCTCTCTAGGCTAGGAGAACCTGGTAGTATCCGAAGCAACATAATTCCTTTGGGTGGCATGGCTGCTAGGCATCAAAAGGAGTTACAGCTGAACGGTACTTGTTAGCTGTTTATATTAATATTCCGCCTCGGTATGAAACCAAGCGTTTTCTCAGCAATTTGCGTAACGTGTGACGCTAATCAGCCTAAAAAAGGGGCATCAATAATTCGACAAAAATAATGTCGGATAACAGTTGCTGCTTTTAAGACAAGTTTATAATGTTGATCAGCCAATATTTTGCGTTTTTCGTACCACTGATATCACATAAATGGTGTTGCATATATGACGAGAAAAACCTTTATACCTTTCATTACATGGAATATTTTTGTTATAGCAAATACACTGTACATGTCTGTTGAAGAATGAACGTAAAATATTTTGCTTCAAAAGAACAACAAGCGCTTAGGGACAACTGATCTTTTGGACACGCATCGTTAACCGACCAATAAATGACTTTGAGAAATTATTTGTTTCATACTTAAAAATACAACGGATTTTCAAGAGTTTTGATAAAAAAGCTATTTTTCCTGGAGATTCCGTCTACTCAGTGAAGTTAACCTACACTAAAATGCTAAAAATAACTGTGTTGCTTTTTAATTCGTACTGGGAATCAGCGGGAGTACACATTTCCGGAAACTCAAGGAGCTTTAACGCATAACTTTTCGGCGAGTGTTTCAAAACCTGACAGTTAAGCCAGCGCATTCTACGAGCAAATCGCACTGCTAATCAGACTGAAAAGGATGAATGAGCACGTGTTCAACGAAGGGGCAAAACTTTTCATCTTCAAAACTCCATGAGTAACATTTGACGGTTGTCCCTGCTTTCAAACAAGATGTAACTGTTATCAGGGATAGGAGAAAATCTACACGGGCCGGATATCACTCGTAAGGTTATCAAGGTAACATTCATTTTGGCCAGCTAATTTTCGTTATTCGTCCACCACAATGAGGTTTCACAATCTCAGCTAAATAATTGTACATACATTTCGGATTAGCAAAAGCGCCTAAATGACTTAATTCTAAAATCTTATCAGCAATGGCAATCAATTATTAAGTTACTTGTTAATAATAAAATTATGTTGAAACTTGAGAGTTTCGATTTATTGCATGTTCACACCAACGCAACCGCAATAATAACAGCTTAATAAATTTTTTCTCCTCTGATATACCCAAAAACAGAGTAGTTTTGGGTTTTTACATGTTAGCGGAAAATGATGCAGCTATTGTTCGAGTTAAAAATCTGCCAAATTATCATTCTTCAAGAAGCTTTCAGCAAAATTGACTTTAAAAGTCTCATAAATGATACTAACAAAGAATGTCTATGTCTCAGATGTATTATTTTTACATTCTTGGGAAATTTATCAACAATTTGACGGAGCTCAAACCTCCCGCGAGTTGTATGTCTAAAGAACTCCTTCAGTTAAGTTTGAAAATGAATGTTCTATCGTAGAATACTACTAAGCAAACTTCGTCTAGAATCCAAGATGAAGTGGTCACTGAATCTTTACTCGGCAAATTTCCCTTCCACTCTTTGGCTCACAGGTTCTCGAAATCAATACATATTGGCCATATGAAATCAGATTAACTATTGTGGGCTTTTCTCTATAGGTTTTAGGGTTTTTCGCTCCCTTCTTTGCGGGTTATTCTGGTCAAAATATATCTGATTTTGGGCACACAATTTTATTGGTCTGAGGTTCTCTATCTGCCTCGTTTACGGATTTCTTTTCCAAAATTGCTCTTGAGCAGAAATCATTTGATCTGCCGTTTCCGTTTACGCGTTGTGATTTTTAGGATTGTTGATATTTTATTTTCTGCTATCCTTCGGGCAGCACTTGACAAAAGCCTTCTAAACTCCTGAAACAGAAAGTAAACTGCGGTATTTAAAAAAACGCATTCACCGACTGCCAAAGCCGCCAAATTTGTAGACATTGGAAAAGTGGAGTCTAGCGGGGTGGGTTTTAGGCCGTGGTCCACTACCTGATCAGACTTCAGCTTCTGAAAGTTTTATCGCCGTATTTTCAGCCACATTCTTCGATGCAATTTACTACTTGTTACTATTTTATCTTTTGGTTATTTTCCAAGATATTTCCAAGATGCTACGGCTAAGGGACCCCATTTTCTCTTTGCAGCGTGAAACTAAATTCGGGCAGTAAAACCAAACTTTATTCTATTTTTTCGATCCAGGGCCAATTTTTCAATTTGGTCAGATCCATTGGGAAGACGTTCCACCAACCGGCTAGGAGCACAATTTTCATCTTTTCAGTAACTATTTGTTGTGCATTAAAGTGACGATACTCCGCACTGATTCAAACATTGTCTCATGTATTGGTCGTGCTCGTGCAGATGGGTGGGCGGTCATATAATGTGTACATAGTATAATCGAATCCAATCATAGGTAGTAAAAAACAACGGCGACGGTTCTTGCGTTAACACACGTCATCATTACATTGGGCAAGATGAAACAAGCGTCGCTGAAATAGCTGAGGCGACTATCATCCGGGATTTTTACCGCACGTATCTGTGTTTAACGTTAAAATTTCTCATTGCCTGTAGAAGTCATCACCGATGGTCGGGTCTGTGGACTGTATTTACTCGGTACATTATTGCTTGTTTCCACAGGAACGCTTACTGTTGTGTACCGAATTTGCGACTAATGGCCATTTCAAAACAAATTTTTGGCAGACTGATACAGCAACATTCCACTGTTCATAAGCGTATAATGGGACAACAAATCGGAGGCTAATTTTGCTGTTAAGAATGGGGGAACATCGTACCTGCTTTATTTGATTATATCACTATAGATTTCCGTTGATGGTCTTTTAGGAACAAACACTCACGAAAAGCTGTTGCTAAAAGTTTAAAAAAATTGAGTTTCAAGCACATTCGAAGAAATGTGGTTCACCTGTAAACGCATCATTTTTGTCATTCTGGCGCGCTTTTGGCTACCTTGTCTGCCTTTAACTATGAGTGTTTTAAAGCGCTGCGTTCCAGCAACCCCGTCGTGTCCAACATGCAACATTTTGCTTGCTGTCAAAAGACGTTAAAAAAGTTGGACTGGTTACGCATGCAAACCAAGAGCAACTCGTTTGAAGAAGCAGGTAAAATATGTACTTTTTATTGGGTACTCCGCCCTTAGAAACACATGCAAAAAAGTATCAGACACCCTTTAGGGAAAAAAGGTGTGTACTGCAAAGTTTCCTGTCTGTTCCGACCAGGACTGATCATGGATCAAGAATTCCTCATTTCTGAAAGCCTATAAACCTGTGGGTGTCTAAAAACTCAGTTATTTAGCTGCGAAAATTTGTGGACGGATTTTCCCACTTCATAAATGTGGTTATCGAAGCCTTCTAAAGTCGAAACGCCGGGACTTCGGAATGACAGCGAATAAATTTTTATTGAGAGAAATTCACGGTAATCTCATGAAAAACCTTGCTTTAGCTGTTCCCTGAAGACGTACTCGGAAGAGGTGCGGTCTGGTTGTGTCTCTTTGAGAGGTAATCACCGGTTTTCGTCAACATCACCCACCTTCTCCGGATTGTAGATTATGACTGGTGCAGAAAAAGCTTCAGACCAGATATCGGCTGATCGTTTTTTACTTAACATTGAAACAACTTGAGAGTGCAGGTCCCTACAATAGTGCAATTTAACTTGACTGCCGCAAAATTTCCTAAAAGTGTATTTTTTGAGATTTTTGTTTGCTTGGAGACCCACTCTCTTGGTTACATTTGCTCGACTCGCTCCTGTGTATAGTTCAGCATGGTGCAAACTTTACCCAAAAAGAGCGTTTGAGGTACAAAAGCTTCTTGCGACAAAAATGAATTTTTCCCATTCAAACTCATAAAAATAATAAAAACAGTTGCGTTACTTTCTGCGTTGTTTTTCTTTCCTCCGCTTTTCACCGAGACTTGCTTCCTAAACGCGCTCAGGCGGACTGGAGACAGTCACGACTGCTTCATTGCCGGTGTCTTCAATCATTTATGGAGCAGTTGAAGGTTGCATTGTTACGACTCAGGAACGGAATCGCCGGAGGCCGGTCTCACTGAAGTGGTTGAAGAAGGTGGTTTGGCCTACTCTTTACACAGATGGGCTTTAAACAAGATTTTAGCACATGTGGCCATTCCTAATGAAAAATACTGAAGACCTTCATCCTAGCGCTAAAAAGCATCATATTTGCTTATCATTTCCTCCAGCGAATCGGAGTTTTTAATCTTAGAGGAGATACCATTCTTGTGAACCGGTCTATCTCTGTCCTCATTTCCAAACAGAACTCACCGGGTTTCCGTATTCCGGTGGTCCTTTACGGCAGACTATGCGCACTGATGAAGCTCTAGGACAGCTTCAAATTTCTGGTAAACGCGTTGTACAACGCAGAGCAAAGTCGATGCATTCAGCGCAAACAAGGAGAGCAGAAAACTTTTAAAGGTTTACTAGCAGATGTCAACAGATATTAACTCACTGGAGTGAATCAACAACAGTCAAACTACTTTCTGGTCGATACAGCCTAGTTTCATGTCAAGGGTTTATTAGTTAACCAGCTGGCCCTAATGCTCAGGAAATGTCCCGGTTTCGTACTACCCAGAATACGATAATGACTCAACCGGAGAGAATCTCCCGTGTTTTGATGCAACTTAGTCGGCAGAATCCTACCGTATTTACCTGCTGACTCCCAAGACAGTAGTCATAATCGTCAGCCTCATGCTTCAATATTTTTAAGGGTGTGTCTGGCTGCCCATTGGAAAGGTATATTAGCAAAAATAACTTCAAACGTGGCACACAAGGACCCAGAAAATTGTACAACTGTGAGCGTATGCTCGAAAAGTTTATCTTGATACGCCGCGTTCGGTTTTTGCGCGGAACTTGAAGGTCTCTATCATATAGTTTTCCTTTATGTAGCAACAGAGTTTTGGGTCATGCCACATAATGGTGGAGATAATCTAGAAGTCGTTGCTAGTATTCAGCTGGTAAAGAAGTCTTTTGGCTTGGTTCCTGCACCCAAGCCATTTCGATCGTTTTTGAAAGACTCACTTGCTATATTTGACTCTAAAAGCCTACCTTGCGCGAAAGATAAACGATCTGGTCAAAAGTGTCCCGTAATAAAATAGCAGACAAATTTCAGAAGTTCCTGTAATCGCTAAACGAAAGTTCCACGAACTTCCTATGGTAGCCTTTAAATATTAGTGAGCGGTGATTTATTATTTTGGTTGTTTCACTCAAGGCCTTTGCATTTAACATAGAGAAAGCCCTTTGCATCAAACAACTGTGAGAGCGCGGAGCCTGATTAGCACAATATTACGGGCATTAAAACCGCCTCAGGCACCTAGAGGAAGGTGGTATTTACACTATACAGGTGCCTTAGTTAATTGAAAAGTTGTTCATAAAATGCATTCGCTTAAATTCAGTCTCTTGTTTTCCTCTCACTTGCCTTTAAATCCTGGACAGAGATCGCCGATGACCTTCTCGTTTACATAGTAAGAAGTCGACAAGATGAATGGCTTTATCAGTGCTATGCGAAAATCACCATTGAGCTCCGAGTTCTTCCGTTTGGAATCTGTTTTCCGGAAGATGTTCTTGAAGAACAACCGGTGCCATTGGAAATATCTAAACACGAACAAATTATCCAAATTAAATGTTGCAGGAATTCTGGATAGCTTTCACAGTGTTACAAATAACCGTTTGACACAAGGTCTTGATACCAAGCCGCGTAATCTATGGCAGTCACTGAATCCACTAGCTTGGTAAACCAACAAAATGACATTCCCCTAGATGATAGATTTTTCTGATTCTGAGGATGTGCCAAAACCTTTTACTGAATAGAGCCTGCGCAATGATTTCTTTGCTCCAGGAGAAGGCCAGTAAAATGCAACCATGTGCTAAACTTTGTTTGTCCGAGTTTGTTTTAGCAGCCCATGGTGTGGATACCTGGTTATTCAACGAGACTAAGGGATGTTGTTTCTCCACGACGACGCACCATGATGGACCACCTTCTCAAAGTTAACCAAGTGTCAAACACTAGAAATTGTAACAAAGCGGGCGCGCGAACTGTCAGTGCCCGTTTACCGTAGGTGATTCTTAAGAACTTTGGTGCAATTCTTCAAGGGTGGCATTTGAAGCCGCATTCACAAGGCCATTTCTTGAGCAAGCAAAATCAGAGGTTAGCAATGACAACAAGCGCACGTTGTTTATGGAGTACTCCGCCATGTAAAAAATAGTAGTAGATTATATATGCCGAAAGTAAACAGCTGAGCCAAATAATTCAAGTTCACCAGTTTGTCAAGAATGACCAGTCACCCTGATTTTCGCCAAGTGAATAATTTAAATGGGTCTAAATTGACACCACAGAAATTTGCATGTGCAAAGGTCAAGTGAGGACAAATATATTGGTCACCACAGGGTCTCCAACGAAAAACTGGCCTAATTAAACCGACATGGGGTAGATTTGCTGATGCTTTTTGGTTTATCTGACAACTGGTCTACCTGCAAAGGTCAGTAATTTACAATTTTGTCAGTTTAGTTTAAGTTGTAGCAAGGAACACGCTTAGAGTTGACTCAGCTCAAGGACACATACTTGATGCCGAATTAAAATGTGTACAGAAACATAGTTTTTTTGTTATCACGATTACACGAGCAGCCAAAAATACTGACGGTTTACTTTGAGCGGACAATTATTCAATTACACTTTTCGCCTTTGGCCTGTCATTATTCATTTTCCGTCTTGCGTTGTGAAAACAAACTGCATAAAGCTAACATCAGTTTTACCACAGGTCGGTGTCATTCGGTTGCTTTGATCGTAGAGCTCAGACGCAAAATTGGTATTTCTGAGCACCGAATGCTCTCAACAGCGATTTTTCCGATCACTGTTTTTTGATCTTTCATCTCTCCAATGTGGCTTACTTTTATGTGGGAAGTTTTAAAGTCTAACCAGATAAGTTCATAAGCCACAAGTTTGCCAGAGACTTTACAGCTAGTGTCAACTGGAAAAGAGCTGTTACAATCCACGATGTTTTATTCATTTTGAGTCATAATGACGGGTTCTTTGCGCTCGAAACAAACTATACACCTTCTACCACCTTAAGGTGTTATTGCCAGTCGTTTAGATTTTTGCATCTTCTTTCGTGGAGAGTTCAATATGCTTGGGTCATTCGTGGGATAATATCTGGCTTTTGTAGTGTATTCCTCGGTTATGGTCACATTGCTAAGGTGCATTGCACCTCGTGGCCCGCTTGAAATGGTCGCGAATTTCAGGGAAAAACAAACTTTGGAGAACTTCTTCCATGATGAATTAGTAGCCGGTTGTTGTTTTCGCCCGTAATCTTTCCTTCTGCCTTTTAAATCCTTCTTGGTTGTCATCCTTCAGAATGTACACCGTAAAATGGTGCCAAGCATTCACAACCGAATTTTTCTCCCGTATATTCAGCAGTTTACTAACGTCACTTCAATATGTCCGGCATATAACATGATGCAAATCATCCGCATGTATTGGTAACTGATAACCAATGACTGGTCACCTTATGGACAAAATCGACCGGGATCACTTGATATCAGTGAATAGGGGAAAAATTTAAAATTGGTCTCACTTGCGACGCATGGATTAGGTAATCTGAGCGGAGACTGGTATTAAGCACCATGCAGAATCTAAATGGGAAAAGGGCTTGCCTACCACCGGAAGCTTTTCCTGGGAGAAGAGTTTTAAAACTTGACTGGCGGTTTGCTTTCTTGATATGCAGTAAGTACTGTGGTATCCGAAGCGCACGAGTTTTCAACGGATTCTATTAAAGTTGGAGTAAAGGGTTCACTGTGTCAGTGTTAACTAGTGTTAACCTACGGTGCGGGTTTTAGTCCGCGTGCTGCATGGCTAGGACGACAGGATGACTTCGATGGAACTGTTGAATTTTTCAATGTGCCGTACTTGATGTCAACTAACTCCAAAACATAGTCGTCTTCATGTATTTTCGGGTTTTTATGGTTCATACAATCCGTTCAAAGTAACATGCAAGTGGTGCCTATGGGCTTTTTTCTCCGAACAGACGGTTATCAGTTTTAAGAATCAAAAAATGGGATGCGCACACGTTCGTGATTATCCGCAAGCGTTCGTTAAAATCAACTGGTCACTATTTATTTAGCTCTTGCGTAAGTGCGATTAGGTGCCCTGATCCAAAAAGATGGATAACTCAATTGTCAAAATACTTGACATGATCATAAAACGATGGTTTTTATGGCTTTCTAGCCAAAAGAACCATATCTCGCCGCTAAAAAGCCTCGTTTGTTTCTCGTTAGTGATAAGCATTGCAATGCTTGGGTTTTTCCCTCCCAGATTTTAACTTGGTTATGGAAACTTTCTGCCGATTTTATTTTTTGCAGCTTCATTTAAAATCGTCCAGCTATTGGCTGCCGCACATTACGGGGAATTTTGTGCATCAAACTACATAAAAGCAACAAATTTGGTGCTTTTCCTTTGGATGACAACTGACGCCATGCGCCGCCATCTATGTGAACTGCATTTAAAGTTTCCACAGTGCGGGGTGTACCCTCAAACCCGGGCAACTGAGATTGATTGTTCTGTAAATTTCACGTTACCGTGCCGGATGGGGTGTCCAAAATGGT
The DNA here is from genome assembly GCA_003604175.2 of Clonorchis sinensis. Lineage (NCBI taxonomy): Eukaryota > Metazoa > Platyhelminthes > Trematoda > Opisthorchiida > Opisthorchiidae > Clonorchis > Clonorchis sinensis. The sequence goes on along the minus strand of CM030372.1, from coordinate 31,186,315 downwards.
GGTAAATTTTCAGCAAAAACACAAAAACATTTTCGGAAGGCGCAATAATTAGATAAGCACGTCAAATGTTTTTAAAATTCTCGAATACACTTCTAGTAAGTGTCATGAGTAACTGCGAGCCAAGGAGATATAGAATGAAGGTTATTCATTGAAATAGCCTAAATATTTAAAAATGCTCCTGCCGGCCTTCACCATATAAAAAGTACCGAATCCGTGATATGTGCATATAAAACGCCGGCAGTAGGTTAAAGTAAAGACCAAGACGCATGTAAGCTAAACCATTAGATGAAGGAGGAGATGCAAAATTTTTACGTCTCTAGGTGACGTTTAATCAATGTTGTTGTTGCCCTATAGTCTATGGCAAGATTGAAAACTACTCTTCTGCGAGAGCGTTCTTGCGAAATTTTTGGGATGAGAGCAGGAAAAGGGAGCCGTTACCCAGACTGCATGACGGTTTAAATTTAAACAGACGTGATGAGCAAATAATCCCTTCTTACTGTACCAATCCAGAAGTTTAACATTACTGGTTTTGTGAGGCGACAATCCAACAGAAACTTCATAGACAGAGCATCCTTCCTAAAATGCAAACACCACCACTGGTACGAGTTTATCGCTTCTCCACTTCAACATTAGAAATTCTCGGAAATGAGGTGATGACTGCGCAGAGACAATGAAATTATTGCGTGGCTCTTGTTGTGTCTATGTTAAAATGTCATCCCAGCACCAGCCGAAATCAAAACTGTGCAGTTTATCAGCTGTTTGACTACATTATTAACACATATTAGACATCCACTGCATTTTTTAGTCCTCCTTATTTTAAAAGCCATTTCTTGTAAAGAATAGGTTTCCCTCTGAGTGTGATTTGTGAAATTTACTCGGTTGGATGGAAAAATGTAGAGCGAACGAATCTGGTAGAACTCTCAATTATTCTAGAAGCCAACAAAGGAATTACTCCCTACCAGTGTGATGGCGCAGCACGAAATCGACGCCAGACGCAACTTGTTGTGCTGGTAGCTCCAAGGTTTAAAGTAACATTGGCTCAGTGAGAGACACACTATTATACATGTTAAAGTACCCTGTCCGAACTCTTTTATACAGGGACCTAATAATCGGGACACATCTTGTCAGTTGTTCCCTATTTGTATAAAAAGCTTATCGTGTTTTGCAGAGGTTATACGTTGGACGTAGTGTAGTTGTCGAGGAACTTTTGTGACGTAAGTATGCAGAAATTAGCGATTCTTAGCCTATACAGAATATATTGCTTAGACTACTTCAGTGACTATCAAAGTATACGACCGTGGTCCTCTTTTGGCGAACATGTTCGACATTTGCTACTCAAACGTGTCACCTATTTAATTAAATCTTCTAGGTTGTTCAAATCGCCTTTTCAGGTATTCTGATCTCTTGGTGCGAAGGCATAGACCAGTGCACAGTATCGGTTGACAGTTAGTCTGAACCCGTCATGTTGGCCATTATTCGGTGAACTTACCTTGTTTTTTTGTGAACACCGTTTTGTAGGACCTTGTTTCTGTTGATTATGCAAGCGATCGGCTAAAACAGTCGGAATATATCGAGCAACTGAAAATCTCCAGGATTGGAGAACACAACCCTTCAACCTTCAGTGGTTGTCAAATTTTTCTGGCAGTGCCTAATATATGCTTACACCTTACGCAATACATCATGATTAAAAAATTTACGCTAGAATTGGTAGCAACACACAATAATGCTAAGTTGCGTAACGTTTTGTCCGTTACAGGCTGCATCAAATTTCGCTAAGTGCCCACTTAATAATACGCTGTTACAAAATTTAACACAATTAAGTGCTTGTCCAGCCAGGTTTTGAAAACATTGACTTGATTTATCATAGGATACACTCTATTTGGAACCGACAAAAAAGCTTCAGTTCACCAAACAGCTCTTACCACACACAAAGTGCCATTTCGACCGGAAAATCCATCTTGGTTAAGGAGCCTTAAAAATGCATTCCATTTGCACAAACAAAGAAGACGGCGTTGCCAAGAATGAGCTTCTTTAGTTAAAAACCGGTATTTCTACCAGTTGGGTGTTAAAGGTCATGAAATTAACAAATGCTTAACACTGACACTTTGCTTTTGGCGGGAAATGTCTACTTGGACGTGGGCATTTGTGATAATATGATGGTAACTCTTTCTTTGGAACTGCGCTTTCATATTTCAGTCTTGCCTTTAGTCTCCATAAAAAGGTGAGCAAGGTAAAAATGTATTCGTTTGACAGCTTTTACTGCTAACTTGTGGCCAAGTATCACCAAAGTATCGTCCCGGTTAGTTGGTTACGATGTTTGCTCAACGACGTCTTTTGCTTTCCAAAGCAAGGAATAATTTTCTGGTTCTACACTTGTGGTTACTGATCACCCGGTGTCCTGAAATTTTCAATAACGGGTTCGTACAACATGTTACACGCATTTCAAATATCATGCCATCTGAAGTGTACCAGTACTGCTCATGTTTCTCCACCTGCTTATTATGGTAGTTTGTTACAAATATTAAGAACCTGTTGTGGTATACACAAAGCCCTTACCAATTGCACAGAATGCGCAAATGCCCTACCGTTTTCGAGAAATACACTCATTTGCATATCAATTTGGTTTTGACGAGAGACTCACCTGGAACACAGCTGAATCTCCCGTTTGCCTAATTTTCAGATGCGCAATTTATAGTCGCAAGAGAGACTCCCTGACACCATAGCTACATATTTCATTAAAAAAATCAATAAAACATTTTACGTAATATTTGTTTCGAAGTAAATGGGGTTCTTTCAAATATCTGAAAATCGTTTGTCCTACACTACAACCAGCTCTTTCCCACAAGGTCAGTTTTTGTTCATATACGTTGTTGCCGTAGTTTCAGGGGTATCTTGTGAAAGATGGACATCACATGCAAGTGACACGAGACAAATTGGCGGAGCCCTGCTCGCCAAATATAAAGGTCCAATTTTTTCATATTCCGAAAAAACAGCCAAACTATTGTTGTATTAAGCTTAGATGATTTTACCGCAAGAAAATTTTTTATGGCATGCGATCCAAATGTACCTACAAACTGCTCTTTGAGGGCACTTATTAGCTGTCAGATTACCTCAGCAAGAGGTGCAGATACTTGATGCAAATTTCCGTCCAGAGCTTTCGTAATTTTCTAGCAAGTTAACATGCGTGTCATGTGTACCTATTTTGGTTTGAGCCCAAGAACGGTAGATCACCAGTGGCGGATACGCCATTATAACCAGCTCTATACCAAATGAAAGGGGGAAATGAACATTCTCACGCGTCCTTTTGAATTTTCATGGATGCTTGTTGACCATTTCATAATAGTAAACAAACATTAAAAAGCAGTTCCACACTATCCGCAACAGACTCGAACTTCCATCAGGTGCAGGGGGGAGTTTAGACAACAACCCATAGATTAGTTGCATTCCTCGTCAGTAATATCCACCGTTACACAGAGGCTGTAAAGTTAATCCATAGTTGCGTCTTACTCGCATGTTTTTAATGCAAAAAACCTAAAAATGTATGTTTTGGAAGGGTTGTACTCTGTTTTAGCAGGTTGTTTTAACGAAAGACAAAACACTTTGCGTTAGATAGCAACAAACAGAAATAGACCGACAAAACTCCGTGATTGACTTCCAAAAAGACAAAAAATATCATAAAACATGAAAAGTTTACGTCAACGAAATTTGTCAGAGAACAACAAAGCGGACGTAGAAGGCGTTGTGGATAGAGTTGCAGATGAGTGTACCTTCATAAAATACTTTTTTACCGACTAAGCTTAGTAGGTTGCGGAGGGAAACGAGTAAATGTATTCCTGTGCAACTCAACTAACTCATGCCCTGCAAGTTTCTCCTCCACCCCATCACTATGAACTGGCTGCCCCTACTGAGATCAAATAAAGTAGACTACATTTGGGGAAAATTTTACCGTATATCTTCATTAACACATGGTTCTACATTATCTTTACGCTGGAAAGTTTGTGCCACAATTGGTTGTTTGATTTAACACGTCCTGTTTATTAGTTTTTGCTTATATCCATAATTTTGGGTAAGCAAATTGAGATTCTGTATTTTCGCAGGTGTTATGCTTTTAAAGTGGAATCATTTTACTGTGGAAAGTTTGTTTCATTGTTGACGACGGCACGGTGCAAACCTATCGCAAATGATACACAAGACTCGTGTGTTAGCCAGTAAGATTTACTCCCGGCCTAATCCAAACACCTTTTAAACGGACTGACCAATGAATTTTGCTAAACCATAACGTGTGTTGGTAATAAGTACCCATAAAACACGGATAAAAATGTCGCAAATGCTCATTCGGTTCTTGCCAGTTTGTCAATCATCAAAGGTCAACATGCGCTTGGTGGGCATTCAGGGACTGACGTTCTTGATGAGTGAGTTGAATGTCGCCTATTTTGTTGGGCGCTTCTTTGTTCTTTTCATAGCAAACCATACAGAAAACACAGAGCAAAAGGCGTTACTTGTTTGATTAAATGCAGTGGTTACTAATTTTCATCCTCACATTAAGCTGTTAAATTTTATGAGCAAAATACACAGGTCCTGATGTATTCTTGTTAAAAAACCAAGGCGCTGTTAATACACAACCCTTTAAGGCATCTTTCCGCATGACCAAACTCCACGTTAAATTGCCCTGAACCAAGTGGCGTTTGGCGTCAGTCTGTCGTCCATTCCATAAACCAGTAATTCATCTAGTTGCTTGTGCTTTGGTTATTATGTGGAGCAACGCACGCTTTCACTGTTATTCATGCTGCCAAAAAAGGTGTCTCGCCCAAAACCCTAATCTAGAGCAAACGTTTAACGTCCAATTTGTAACTCCGAAGACGAGCAAGGTCAAGGAAAGCCTCTGACAAAATGTGTTCTGGGAAAGCAGCCTCTGGCTGGAAGGAAATGCCCATATTTGGCTATAGTGCTCAATGCTCTTTGACTTATTTCATTGTTATTGGGGTATTTCCACTTACCGGGTGGGTTTCAAAGCTAAACCTATGAGTTTTTGTAAAAGATTATCCTCTGGACAAAAAACACCAGAGTTTGAGAAAATATTTTCCGGAGGGACCGAGCCACATAATTTTCTATTAATGTTTAGAAGCCTAACCGCTTCAAAACTAATCCGGAAATTAGGATGCTATCCAACCAGTTCATCTTTAGGTATGATATAACTAAGTTGGTCTCAGGGCCTTTGCACGTCTTTCTGATAAGAAACATTTAGGTTGCCAACCAGCAATCTGGTCGGCTGCTTTGTGCAAAGCTTTGTGGCAACTGATAATATAAGTTGAGCGAGTTTATCGGCAGTCTACTATTGATCGTGTGGGAAAAATTCCCGTTTCCGAAAAAATTGGCTTGCGGTTACGGACACTGTGGGATAATGTTGCTGAAATTTAGTGTATAGGTGTCATCAATGCTTGTTTGCTTAAGCAAGTAATATTCACCAAATTTTAAATGGATTATAATTTTGTCACTAATTTTTATGTAGTGCTAAAAATATTTTTTGATCGTATGATCTCAATTCAGCTGCATTTATTTCAGAGAGTAAACATTGAATTACACTCCACAAATTCTGAATTACTGACATAAAGTGTGGGAGAACATCGTAAAAGTTTATTGCGCATAGAACCTGGTATCTGTATTAGCGACAGCTCTGGTGGCACGCTATGGCTTACTTTTGTGAAAGCTTTAGCCAACACCGGTACGTAGAATAGTTGATAGACAGGCTTAGCAAATTGAAGGCAGAATATGAATGTGTATTTATCTCATTAGCCGGTCATTCAGGGTTCTTCTGGCCCATAGAAGTTGTGAAACTCACTCAACCGTCCTCTGTCTGCTGCATTATGGCTGATGATCCACCAGCTCACACCTTTCTTACTGAACCGGTCAGAAAGTTTGCAAATCAGGCTCACTGTACTGCTGGAGGTGTTGTGCTTTATACCTAAAAGTGGACCAAGATTCTTCGTGGTGGATATTCTGGACGGCGAGGAAAAATCTTGGAAATAATAAAAATTTTCCTCAGAAAGAAAGGCCATTGCCGTTAAGGGATTTGAGCTTCAAGAGGATTTGAAACGTTAATCTGACCGAACGACAAGTTACAAATGGTGGAAATAAATAGATTTATTAGAAGCCATCCGCATTGGCTCCGCAGTTTTTGTGAACGGTTTAGTTGATGGTTGTCAGCATTGCCAAAAATGCGCGTTTTTTAAAGCATTTTATCACAGAATAAGATCATTTTGAGGGGTTTTCCCCTTCAGCTACATAACCCCCGGAAATATGTGGGTGCTTCGTTTGCGAATCCAATTCGGTTCAAACGGACTAGAAAGCCACAATTACCTTGGGAAATATAAGTACCCGTCTGATAATATAGGCACCGGATTTTAACAATCTGAATGAGTTGGACTTTTAACTATCATACACAATCGATATGAACTCCTCACCAATCCCGGAAGATGACTTTTATTTAAAAGGCGTTTAGCAATTTTTTACGAGTTTAGTGCAATTAAGTTTATACGATTTACGGTTCAATAAACAGCACACGAAATAGTCTTCATATACAAGTCATGAAGTGCATTAGTTAATGAACCGATGGTGTATAAGAAATAGTTTTTGAAATTTTCTTGCGAGTTGTGAGTCTCTGACTAGAATAAAATTTAGTTATTTTTGTACCAATGGAGCAGTCAGCTTCATGGTTGACTAAAGATGTCGAACAAAAAAGGAGCATTTTTTACCTGTACTTATTTCTGAAGGACTTGACTTCTTTAAAGCATCAGAGATTTATGTAGTTTACTCTTCCGCGAGGTGAATTGAACTGCAATTATGCTGTATTGTAAAGTCAATTTATGGGTATTAAAAAGTAAATGGTGCCCAAAGAGCCACGCTAAGCTCCAGCAGCCAAGCGTCTGATAAGATTTTTTCTTCCGTCTCGAAGAATTCTGAAATTTTCAGTATCTATGCATACGTTTTAACTCCGTCTGTTGCACTGGTGAAATTCCTGATTAACTTTCAGAATTGGGCAAAGTCCTGAGCTCAGCCATACATTTAAATAGCTTTCAGGCAACTTTGTATGGTTTTTGAGTTATTTTTGCGAGTGTCGCACTTCAAATTACTTTCTAAAAATAATTTTTCGAACAACTCTATCCATCATTTTGTGCATCTCACAAGCCTTGCGCAGAAGGTATCTTTTGTTCATTTCAGTTGTAGTTGCTATGAGGAGTAAGTTCAAGCAAGAAGAAAAATTTTAATAATTTTGCTTGAATAATTCATATCCATTCACTTCCACATGGGGTTATCCGGAATGATTTCAAGACTACAACCATGCAGCTGTCAATAAAAGACGCTTTTTTAACATTAAATTTCTTACATTTCTTACGTTTAACATTAAATTTCTTGCAGACAAAAATTATCTAAATTTCTTCAGTGTTAGTGAAAGTTCAGTTGAACGATGTCGTGGACAGCTACGGAACACAACCAGTGATGGTAAATTAACACTGGTTCGAAAGACAAGCGCCCTAGAAAACCGGGTACTGTTACGATACGTCGAATGTAATAAGGCTGAATTAAGCAATCTTTATACCGTCGAAATCGCCCTTTGCAATCTCGGTATTGGTCCCTAAAATAGATATCAAAACGGTCGTAAACGTTGTTGCAAACGAAACAAGATTCTCGTGGGACAGATACGGATAATCTCAGATGGTGTCAGCGATTACTGCCTCTGGTGCTGAACTTTTATTGCTTGTCGTGAGCACCTGCGATGATGTTTGGTTTTGGTAAATTTCTGACTGTCAGGTTAAGCCAAGGGCCCAAGCTCTCAAGTAGATGTAAACATTTATTGCTCTCAATAAGTAAAATCGGATGGTGATATAATTTAAATTTTTCTGAGATTTATTTTTGATTAGACAAATTGCAAAATCTGTATACTTGGATAAAATCCCGTTTAGTTTTGTTGCAAATGATTTTGTAGCTGTCCCAACTGTCGAACCATTATAATTGAAATACTGATTTTTGATTGCTTCATTTGCATACCAAAACAGATTGTCAAGTACATGTCAAACGATCTGATGACGTTAGTGCTTATCAGGTTTAGTCCCACGTTTCAGGGACCCAGATAGCACCGTTAGCCAGAGGCCATTTAAATTGTTTTGCATTTAAGATTACAACACAAGATCAGAATTGTGGAAGCAGGTCTCAGTAGGTTCCAGATTCCCCTTAGTGTACTCTAATTCAATACTAAGCAACTGTTTCACTCGTATTGCCGCGTACGTTGCTGTAGCCTTTTGCGCTTTCACCTCACTCAGGAAGGCATTTCAGCAGAAAAGACTTAAATACTTAGCTAAAACCGATTCAACCATTAGCAATTAAAGATGCTTGGTTTTGCGAGATTTTAGAAAGTGTCATTTCTAGAAATGTTCATTAAAATTTCCGATGAGTGTAGATGTACGGTTTCTCGCTTGTTAGGTTATTTTTTCCTTGAGCGAATGTTTCCATTACCTAGTTAGTTGTTTTCTACATTGGCCCCAGTGGTCAAGGCAAATCGGCAAAACCGTATTAATTGGGTCTGGAACATTTTATTAATACGGACAAGAAAAGAGACAGCCTGTGGAAAGCTGTTTCGTTCCATGTTTTTGAAGATTTCACAGTTTGCATTCAAATACGACACTTACAACGAAAGAAAAAATACACAGTCATCCGTGGTGCAATAAATTTAAATCATCCAAAAATACCAAGTGCAGATTTTGACTAAACGCAGCCAGCAAATTCTGTTTTGAGATTTTGTATGCGTCACACATTATGCTTTGAAGCTTCTAAAGAAAATGGCGGGAAATCGTTTAATTCAGTCATGTCAAGGATGCCGTTCTGCAATGAAAGCTTCATTGACGTTCAACAGTGCCTACGATCCAGGTAAAGGTTTGGTTCCTGCAACTAACGATGCTTTCCTGTGTGCTGTCATTTCGAGCAGCAAGAGAGGAAGACGCAGCCAGTGCTCTTTATTCTGAAGAATGCAACACAAAACAAGGTAGCTTCAGTCATGTTCCAAGGGAACATCGCTAAACATGGATGTCTCAGCAGACTATATGTGCATCCGGCTATGGTCACAAATGCAGTCATCCGTCTGCTTACGTTGTCACTCGATGAAATCATTTTGTTAGGAGTATCCAATTTTTTGCTGGTAAAAGGTGTATTTAAATTGTTTCCGCGTTCACCCACACCTTATGAACTAAAATATTTCCTGATAATCAATTTCGGCACGGGTTCACAGGTAAACGTCGGTCGTGTTTGCTTTCCACGAATCTCAGTATTTTTTTCGATACAGAGAGACGAGTATAAAGTGAAGCAAATCCCGCATTTCGGGAAGGCTTTCTTAAAGCTTAGGTAGAAATATCTCCTAAGCGAGCTAAAGTGCCGTCGAGCTTTAAACATGAATTGTTCGGAAGATAGAGGGGTGCCACACTTTTGCTTTTGGGACACTTTCAATTTTCGACGCTTTGGGTTATGTTCTGCCTAAAGGCGTGCGTTAGACCATGCGCACTCCATATTACGATAGGTATAGTTCATTACAAGACACTCATACAATAGACGCATTTTTCATAACTCTTGGTTCGGTTAAAGTTATCAACATCTCCGTTTTTCTATGTGCAGTGGCGTTTTAATTTGCTCATTTTATTTTGGTCAACAAGTTGATGAATCAGGGTTGCTCTTAAGCTTAGGTAGCACAAACCAAATCGTGTAGATATCATTTTTACATAATATTGTGGCCAGCGTTTTGACCTCCGTTAGGTCTCGTAAAAAATAAGATACCAGTGTAATTTAAGTGCTACATTTCAGTTCAAATAGCCTTATTTAAACCAACATCGTAAGCTTATTATCATGCTAAATGCAAGTGATTTAGATAATTTTGCAAGATAAAGTTTTCCGACAAATGCAACAAACATTCTACACATTGTCATTTGGAGAGTTTCAGTTTAACCGACCCAACTGAAGTTTCAAAACCAATGGCACATTTTAAAGAAAACTAATTGAACTGGCCGCACTTTAGGCGACGATTCCGTTGACTCGTCAACTTCGGCCGGTCTCCTTCCACTTTTGTCTTAGTGGGAGTTCGGCAGGCAGCAAGGTAAAGCCTATTTCTAGATGCATTGCGTTTTGTCATTCAGCCATTTATAGCAACACACTATAAAGGAAATTACGTTTCAAAACTCTTTGAGGTGTGTAAGTTTTCCGACCGAGTGGTCGACGGTATTTCTAATACATGGGTTATGCAATAACGGGGGTCTAAGTTAAGCATGCATCAAAGCTACGGTATTCTCAAAAGTTTACATTTGATAGGCTGGCTCTTAAGTTGCGCGTCAAAGAACTTGTTTGTTTTTCTTTTTTACTCCATGATATTCCACCAGTTGGGAAATTGACTTAATTGAATTTGCGTTTTAAAAAAGGCTTAAGATTGTACCTTCCAAAATTCGCATTTTCCAAACAGATCTCTTTGGGACCGGCCACTTATCACAAATAGGTACAAAGGTTTCTATAAGCTTATCCTCTCGTTATTTCCTGATGAAATCAAATAGGCGCCTGGTTAAAAATTTGCTAGTTTGGATGCCGTCTCTTGGAATTTAAATTCGACATTGATGACCAACAAAATGGATTTGGTTTTCAATCCTGTTATTTCAGCCGTCCAGTTATCGACCTACCGGTATCTATTCCTATAAAGTGTTCAGCAGAGCGCAGGGCTTCAGACCTAATTTATACAGTTTTTTACTATATTGAATGTTTGCCGCTACATGTGGTCAGCCAACTAGCTTTGGGCATTTTTTCACCAGGCATCGGCTTGAAACTTCCGTTCAAATTTTCAGCCTCGTTGTGGCAATGGAAATGGTTGCCTACTGCCGTACGCAAGCCAAATCATAATCATAGTTTGGTGAATAGTCAAATAGGATTGCGCAGAAGCTGTCCTATTTTTGTCAGTTGGCTGAACTGACTGTTCCGGTGTTTCGTGATACGTGGACATTTTGCCGGAGTACTTGCAAGTATTTGCGTGTATTGCTGAGCCGGTAACAAAATGGGACCGACTGAACACGAGTCAAGTGGCTTTACGTTTTAGCCCAGAACGTTACCTCTGAATCTACGCTGTGTGCTGAATGGAAGCATCCAAACAACTGGGCTTGGTAAACTTTGGGTTTCGGATTGGTTACAAGACCATATGTCAAACGATCGGCAGCATTATCCGCTGGTAAAATAACTTATGGCCGTGATCGCCTTCAAGCTAACCTTCTTTAAATTTTCAGCTTCAAAATGTACCTTCACCTGCTTTTTACCAGCAATTCCTGACTGAAATTATTATAGTGGCCGACCGAAAATCTCCTAAACGGATGGCCTCCTGGCCTTCGCAAAATCTTGCCCGATACATTAGCTAGCCACTTTAATTGGTATAGCTCTTGTGCTAATTTTAGAGCGCTATTCCGCGACCGTTTTCACTGCTACTTATAAGGATCTTTGAGAATACGAATATCTGAGCAATTAATCACACATAACCAAATATATTGTAGATTTTTGTGTTCATGTTTTATTCATTTTTTGGGTAAAATTTAGCTCCATGGTTTACCGCAAAATTTTTCTCCAACGTTGTACACGTTTTAGGTGTACGCTGTTCTGATAGTGAGTGCTAAAATATGCTTAGTTTAGGTGAACTCTATGTTTTGAATTTAGAAGCCCTGTTCTGTAGCCACCAACTGCGCAATAACGGGGTTCATAAACAACCGTAAATTTTACTAACCTTTAACCAGCACTGAACAAACCTTTGTAGTGTTTTAAGAATTGGTGGCTGAAAAATTCGATGGCTAGATAGAAACGTGTTTTTACCGAAAATTCGTTTTTTTATTGCGGTTCTGGATAATTATATCTTAATTTATTTTATTGTAGGGTCAGCCTTGTTCCTGTTACAAATTTGTCTTGTAATTTGATCCATTTATCCTGTTTCTTAACACTTTTACGCAAGTGTTTCATAGTTCACTAATGAAACAAAATAAAACTGACGCGCCAAAAAGATTTACCAATTTTGTGAAATCTTGTTCATATTCAAAGCACTCTTATTTGAACGGTCGTAGTCCTTTTTTGGCATAATTAGTCCACCAGGTCTACACCAAAGGCAAGCATTGGACCCGAGTTTTGCTCTTATCAGAGCTACTCAGCAGTGCATATCCAAAAACCACGACGGGATTTGAACTCCGGATATCTGACATGCGAGGCAACCGTGTTTCCACTACTCCAGCGACGCACGTTAAACGCCTGAACAGGCAAACGTGTTCTCACTCTAGCGATGTGATTGTTGTGCCCGACCCATCGAACAAAGACCCAGTAACTGTCCTGGTTGTGACAATCGACTGACGTGCCAGTCAGGACTTCCCAGTCACGTAGCGTTACAGACGCTTGAAACTCACCGAACAACTTTTTGGTTTCGTTTATGGGGTTTTGCGGTATTTTTCCGTATGATGGAACCATCAAAATCAGTTCAAAACTGCTTAATTCATTTCTAATTTCAATCAATTTAAGTCATTTTGGTGATACACGTTATTTATTTGTTTTTCTAACAAACTTGCTTTGCTTTGTCACATAGACAGACAGGGAAAATTGTTCATAGACTTTATTGTCATGATAGCCTGGTGGAACTTCATAGTTAAGGACTGGTCAAGACTTGCTCTCCAAGTGTTTTAAAGGCTAAACGACGGCAGCGCCATTATTCCACCAGCTTGGTCTAAACCCCTAGACCAATTTACTTTGAGTATTTGGTTTGGTTTTCACCAAAAACCAAACTCCGGCCAACTAACCGTCCTAGAGTTTCTGATCAGTTTGTTCTTTAATTAGTCTCTCGTTTAGTACCGTTTGTGAGCGTTATATCCACTGGATAGGTCTATGAAGCCAAATCATATAGCAATTTACCATAGATAATAACTATTAAAACGTGTTAGTGGATTGCGTGCGACCTAGTTATACTCTAGTCGACAAGCCAATCTCTCCTTCATTTGTGTTTCAGTTACTGAGCTGATGCAAAATGTGACAAGTGAGTTCACGAAGGCATTATCTTGTATAAGCAAGTAAATGTTAATAATAACACTTCACAAAGCCGCCGAGAATTATCTTTTCTCACGTGGGCTTTCCTCGCGACACACGGATGCAGTTTTAAGTCAGGAGTCTTGTTTTTTAACAAAAGGTTCAAAAAAATTAAATTTGTTGGCAGACGGTCAAACGTAAGAATTGTGGTTATGCTGAAAAGTATTCACACAAAATCACCTACTATGTTAATTTTCCGCACAAGCGGAGTGTTGACCATTTGCTTACGACGATGCTAAGGAAATATATTTTGCTTCATTTACAACCCATCTATCGTTGCCACACTTGTAATCGTTTTACTGGAGGAACATTGTTTTTTAGAGATTAGTGACCACAAGCTATGATTTTTAGTGGTTGTTAAAAGGAAATTATTTGGAAGGAAATAATTTTTTGGTTTAGGAAATTCAGACCTGAAAAATGCATAAAGATGTTTGGTTTAAAACGCGCAATGGAATAAAAAGAGACGTTAAACGGACAGTGACAATACGTGAATCGTGCTCACCAAAAGTCAAACGATAGTTTTCAACCCACCGTACCGAAAACAAAATGTTTAATGTTAGCCTGTCTTACGAGCAAAAATAATCAGCAGGTTGCCGGAAATGTTACATTTCGTTATACATAACGTTTCAGCTCTTGCGAGTAAGTTTAAATCTTCCACTTTAGGAAACATTAAAATAACCGTGAACAGAGCGTAAACCAGAAAATCTGCAGTACCTTGGTTTTTCAATGCAATTGTAATTTTTCACTGCTCCAAATAAAAAAGCATTTCTTATTGTAAAAATTTAAAAGCCTGCAGTTACATTCGGGACGAGATGCATGATTTCTTATTGTAAAAATTTAAAAGCCTGCGGTTACATTCGGGACGAGATGCATATTTTCTTGGAGAACCCCTTTTAAATGGGTCCATTCAGCCCATTATTTGAGTCCCGTTACTTTACGTAAAGCATATTGAAACCGATAATAAATGTGTAAAACGTCCATGAATATCCATGAAATTTGATTTGTAGTCTGTTAATTGAACCTGAGGTTTGCCTTGCATACGACTAAATTCTACACGAGAAAGCCTTACTGCGACGTACAGAAAATGTGTCGCAATGTGTAGTTCCTGGGGCAAGTACATTCTTGTCATTCCTGTCTGGCAAACAGTTGGTGCTGCACAATGTTCATCAACTCGAGGAATTCGGTCCATTGAATCAACAAAGCAACATTGCTTTTCATTTGATCTCACTTTTCAGAGTTTACCTGAATTTTTCATGTCCTACTATCCCGATTTTGCTAACAAACGCTTACGTAATTGCAAAATGCTTCTTGGAAGTCGCTGCAAAGATGGCTGGCAAAGCCTCGCTAATTAGACACGCAACCTGGTGTAAGCCAAGATCGCCGTATTACCTTGTGATTACTGATGGGTAATATTTTTAAAAACATTATTTCGTTAAAGGCACCAAATCGTGAGCCAGTTGGGCCTCCTTTTGAAACGGGATTTATTACTCACACAACTGTTAGGCCACTCTTTGGGATTTTAACAGGCCTGAGAAGCAGTATCGGGGATGACGTCTTTCCTTAATGGTACCCGCTTACCCTAACGCCAAAATAGCGTGCCCGAATCAACATTCTGCCTAAAGTTGTGGTTCACGCGTATGGTCTACGGTGTTGAATTGTAGCCAGACCCCCCAACAAGCAGGAGTTTAAAGTGCCGTTTATGTGAGGATATTTATAAAAAACTTAGTATCGCTTATGTTCATGAGTAGAACTAGTCTATGGAGGAGGACAGAGAAACAACGTATGTTTTTCTGCCAGCAATAAGAAACATAAACAGCACTTAGTTTGAATGTTTCCAGGGCGCGTGTGGAAGCAACCCCATTGCTTGTAGTAGGCCCACTTGACAGTTAGTCATCAAGCAACCTAGCAGCAGTGTAATTAGCTATCAGGCAGGACGAAGCATCATTTACTGTTTAACATGGACTCCGCATCAAGTGATCAGCTGTTGATTGGCATGCTTCTGGAGCTACAACTAATAACGTGAAAATTTTTCGTCTTCTGAGCTACCTTTAGATTACTGACTTCTTGAAGTAAACTGGCTACAATTAATAAGTAAACCGTGGACCAATCTTGTTGTGAAGAATGCAAGAACCACCAAAGTCAGCAATCTGTCTGTTGTATAAGTATACCGCCTTGAGCTTATTCTTCACCTCCTATTTAGTAGCGTAAAAAATGATACACTTATTGCAATAAGTGTAGCTGGAACTTGTTGCTATTCTAGCTAGAAAAAACTGAGACCTATTTTCATAAATTAATTTAAATCATTCTTAGGAAAAAGTAGTGAATCAGGTTGTGTTAAATTGTTGAAGAATTACACAACTATATGGAGATAATGGCGCACAAAATAAAAGAAATCCGGCAAAGCAGAAACCAAATGGCAGAAAAACTTCCTTCTCCCATCTGTGACTGAATGTACATCCGGTGGTGTGTCAAGTTTGGATGAAAAAATCACGCGTTAAAGGCGATAAACTAAAGTCACGGACAAGAAAGTCGCGATAGTAATTCTCTCAGCAAGGAAAAAAATAAAAAGTAGTTTCCTAGGCTATCGCGTACACCGGGGAAAACCACATGGGCGTTTTTGGTAATAAAATGGAGAAACAATTATTAATTTTGAATTTTTCGGGATTAGTCACCAAGGTTTTGTAATCCTAAGGCAGTATGTTTCATCTGTTTAAACCATCTATTCCGCAATCCTTAATACGGGTGTTTTGGGTAGTATTTTGCAAGCCTATGCCTTTTTGAGAAGTCTATGTCACGCCGCTTAGCACATGCACCCACGCGATCCACAGGTTGTAAATATTGCCACCAAATATTTTGCAGAGTTGTTTATATTTCTACCCATTCTTTAATTTAAGAACAAAATTCGCGTGAGTTAAAGGGAAATTAAATTGGTCCCAAAATGTTTAACATCCGTCTTGTTCCCGAGGTGGAAGCCGGCGATCTAAGGTGACCATCGAGTTCAAAGAGACTTCTTGTGGTTAAAACACTACCCTGAATGATCTAGCATGGTAAACGTGCAGACAGAAAAATTTTTTTAGAAACAAGGCACATTCAACCCAATTGTCTGGCATAAACATCATGCCAACAAGTTTCATCGACTGCGCTTATGCGAGAATTTCCGGTACATTTCAAAAAACCGTGAAATATTGCGCACACTGGGGTGTTATTTTATTCACCATATTTAGAATTCAAAGTGACGTTACCGCTACAAATTATTACTGAATTGTTTTTTGACAGTGACAAAAACTATAAATCTGTATCTGGCGTTTGCTTCAGCGCTTATCTTGAAAATAAACGACAGTGTTTGGCTAAATGTTTGGCTGGCATCCTGTGAGCTTTCTCAGCACTGAAGGCGTGTACACTAGATTGTGCTGCATTATTGTACACATGTTATGCTGCTGTGCGTTCTATATCGGCAAAAATAAGGAAGCCCTGAGGCCATAAGTTGGTTGTTCACAAACCAAAGGGTTTCGCTAAAAAGAATAATGGTGGGCCACAGCCATTCCTATGCATTAACAGCATTTATTTATTGAGCTGTTCGTTGGATAATTATTCCTCCCTATTTATGCGGAATGAATTAATGCTGGGCTTGATCTTATAGTTGAAACAGATTGGTCCGTAATCCTTAGGTTGGTTTGCTCCAGTACAACGTCATATACTGAGATTCTTTGGTTCCTCTGCTTATGGTTTGGCTCAGGCCAGCAATACAGTTGATTAGGTGATTAAAACCGTAACTGGCGTTCATGTAGTTATATATGTTCGTTATACTTTGCCTTGCTTAAACGCTTTAAGCTTGTTTAACATAAAAATACCCAAGCAATTGGGATTTTAGTAATTTTCCTAAGCTGACTGGTTTAAACTTGATCCGGCATTTTAAAACCTGTTCAGTTTATTATTGACGGGCTCAGTATGAAAACCCCAGACCTAAGTGACTATTAGAGCAGCGTAGCTCCTTTTATGTTTCTTATTTCCATCCAATCCTCTAATGAGATAAACCTTCAAATTTATTAGAATTTTATTTCAAGGCGAGTTTGAAGCAATTAACCATGATGGGCAAAATCAAGTGCAGTCTTTCAGTTAGACAACAGAGAAGGTCCATCTAGCTCCATCTTGCGTGCTTGTATATCCTCAGCGGTACCACGAAGCAGGGATAACCATAGAGGCTGATGAGATACTGCCGCCTTAATGGGGTATTTTTAATGATCGAATTCCTTGCTGGTTAATATATGGTGTTGGCATTTATGGCACGGTTTAAGAGTCATTTTGACTGATTCCCCCAATGTTGATTATTGGTGAGGATGAGGCTTGTTGTCTGCCTTTCACGGATCGAAGACCAGTAATTTCTTTTTTGTATTCAAACATATTTTGGTCATTAGGCAAACTCATAGTGTACTTTTGAACGTAAATTTTTCTGCAGTAAAAATAAGTTGCCTTGAGATAATAGATATGTACCAGGTTGGAGAAAAAACATACTTTGTACACAAGTTGAACCAAACGCTCTTAGTTACTGTCACATACAATCCAGTGGTAAAAGTTCTATGGTTGGTTTTCCTTTTTTATCTAGTTGCAGTACTCTGAAGCGCTTTGAGACGTAATCTAAAAACGTAGAGGACGGTTACAAGGATTAAGGTTTATAAGGTGCAGAACTCGCGGTAGGCCAGAATGGTCAATACAGACTTCAACTGGAAGCAAGACCAATAATAGACACACACAAAACCATTGTGTATTTTATTTTTCTGGCTATCAACATTCCGGCCTTTGGGACGTACAAGTCACCGCGTATAACGTAAGCCGAGTTTGGAGTATACAAAATCAACGGTTTGGATAAAAACGTTGGATAGTATTGTTTCGTTTTGTTGTCGAAAAGCCGAACAAGCGTTCATCTCGAAGGCATTAAATTTAATGAGGTACACAAATAATAGAAAAGTTAGAAGGACAAAACATTTTCTTCCCTCGTCGGCCGAGGTACGCGCAGAATGACTCTTTCAGTCAGCCATATTTTTAGCACTTCTGACAGGCCCAGCAACTGACAACTGGTTGGAGCTACAGTGTTATTTTGCATATAAAGTGATAAAGATTGCTCCTGGAAATCGTTTATTGTCACAACATTTTCAAACGTTATGTTTATCTGGCAGTGGCACGAGAGTTTCACGTACTCAATGTTGCTCTAGTGTTTTGTTTATCACAAACATAAACCTGAATAATACGGGGTGATAAATATAAGCTGACCAAATTGAACTACTGAGTAATAAATAAATTACATACACTTAATTTGTGTCCTCACCAGCTCTCTAGAGGTGCTGCAAACTCTGGATTCACGCGCATCATTATTGAAGACGCTGTGTTTAATGAATCGGTCAATATGCACTGTGAGACCGTTTTACGGGGAGTTTCGGCTATTTTCGGCTATTTTTGTCAGGTGCACCTGAGGTCCGTTAGAAATAGGTGACAATAAAAAAGCGCCCTGGAAACTATTTCTTTCATAGGACGGTCTGGGGCGTCAGGAGAATCCGAAACAAGGTGATGGGTTTCCAGTTAGATCTGGCCGCAAGGCCATTGAATTTTATTACACGCCACTCGACACCTGGTTTTAATTTGGATTCACCTTATCACTATGTTAACACTTTACAGTAAGTGCTTCGCGTAAGAAAATATTTCCTTTTGTTCATGTTTGTGATTACACGGAACATTGTTTCTTTTTTGTTAATGAATACATACTCAACCCCTCCAAAAAAGGACGACATTCTGCAGAAAAGTCTTACTACCTAAGAGGGATTCAGAAAGATTTTTTTCACGTCATTCTATTTACGGATGGCTGTATCGACTCAAACAGCTGCAGTATTTTTGTTCCAACCGATATAGATACTTAATTCCACGCTACTGATTTAACCTAAGTAAACAAAACAGATGTGAATTGAGGTCAAGTGTAATTTTCGGGTCAATGTTGTGTACAGTGAAACATTGCCGGATGTTAAACTTCTACATACGTAATGCCGATGAATCCCGATTGACTAATTGTTTATTATTCTTCGTGATGATTTGCGTTGAAAGCTTATTTAGCCTCATGGAGCTCGTCCTATGTAAAAGTGTGCAGGTGCGACCTCGAGCTTAGCCGTATGTGTGCATCGGTGGCTTCTTGTATGATGAGTCCTGCACTGTAAAATACATCAAACAGTGTCTATCTTCAGAGGGTCGTCTAAGCTGTTTTAAACTGCACGAATATTTTATGCTATCTATAGGAACTAACATAGTAGGCTTCACAAGCTGTTGCTTGTCATGGCTTTCTTAGTCCATGTTTACACTTTTGAGCAAATGTCACAGGTTTTTATTTTTTGGGCAGGGGTGAAACACGTCTGTTAGGAGACATCTACTGCGCAGTTTAGGATCCCGTCCTTGGAAATGTGAACCAAAAAATCACTTTCTTTTTCCTTTTGAAATCAATTAGTTAAAGGTTATTTGCAATACATTTTATGCCATTTTTGCGTGTTTTTAAACCTACACATAGTGATATCTCCAGGTAAATTCATAGGGCCATTCTGCAAGTGTTTGCTTTGTTTTATTGTACTAAGCCAGTTGATTGCTGATATAGATATTTTGGATAATGCTGTTACTGAAGCAGGCAAGATAGAGAAAGGTTGCATTACTGACCTAAAAGTTGGACCAAAGAGAGATTACAAGGTCTTCTGATTTTATTCCGGTGTTTTGGTGCAAAAGTGGCGCATGATCTGAGGAAAACACGGCAATGTTTTGGCTGTGCTTTTACTAGCTTATTGATACAGCGTAATAAGTAGTGATGGCTTTCAGGCTCTATTAGGAGGGGTGTTGCATTGGAGTGAACTCCACTCTACTTTATTCCACAAGGAGAAAATTTGTCCGGATCCGCCCTAGACACTGGCGTCTTGATACTAAAAATACGCTATGCCGCATCCACGTTCTGAGTGCAACGATGGAATAAGGTTAGGTGTGTGTTATCGGCATCGTTAACTCGACCTTGCGAAATCGAGCAAAACCACAGACGTTGGTCAGCAGCAGACCAAATTAGAAGCACCGATCCTGCGCAATGATGCTTATTTTATCTGGTCAAAGACCTACATGGCACTGGAGAAAATGTGTTCCACTGAATTTCCCACCTATTTTGACAAAATATAAGATGAATCTTTAGGAGGAAACATACCTTCTAAGTTGGTCTGACATGGTGGGATTCAGCTTGGAATCATATCTTGTTTTTGATGCACAGATATACATGGTGCACGGCATCCGGGCATACCGAGGATTGGGGCTGAGATTGGTGCGGATTAGCAGACGTCATAGAAATTGGCTTTTCATATTTTGGATACAACAGTTGTGTTATGCACCTGAGACTGATATCACCCGACTCATTTCTAAAATATTTGTCAAATTTATTAGTGAGCATAAAATTACCAAGGATAGCACCACGAGCTTGCTTTTACAGTAGAAAGATTTGCAAACAAACAGTGCTTGGTTAAACTTGGTGGGGCTTTGTAGTGTGAACCTAAAATACGCGCATTTTTAGTGTCCAGGAAATACTTTGGTAAGACTAGTCATGCGTTTTATGACAAAGTGCAACAAAGTTGTATCAATGAAGGCAGTCAAACTGAGGGCACAGTAGAACGTCGCGTGATGACTTTATGGTAAAGCTGGCTCTATCTGAGATCGTCTTAGTTTTCATTGTTTACAGGTTGTTTACAAAGTGATGCTGACTCACAAACAACTTAGCAAATGTGAATCAATAAAGGCCTTCTTCATGTTATTTACGTGCTTCAAAACGCGCGTTTTAATCCTAGTTAACGTCCTTTGTGCGATAATGGGCTTATTTTGAGGATATTTTATGCTGCAACATAAATAAGTTATCAGAAAATTTTGGAGTAAGAAATCTCCTTAGTTCTTACCTAATGTACACTGTACCAAAGTCCAATTTCTCCTTGATTTACCTGTCCTGATTTCGCAACATTGGCTATAGTTTTGGACCACTCTAAACGTCCCAAGTTATTGGGCAACTGTTATTTTGTTTAAAAACCTTTCTGCCACCCAGATGTTGCAAGTAAGCTCAAGGCTGGCTGTTTTACGTAACAAACATAATGATTTTTTGCGGTCCGCGGTAATCGGAGGAGAATTGTGTATGCTACATGAAACTGAGTCCTGAAAACCTCAAGGCTGACAAATTCAGCCCACAAAATAGACGTGCATTTTTTCTAAGCTTTAAAATATGTTGCAACAAAAATAAACATTTCGGACGTACTCTCAACCAAATAACGCAAGGGCAGGTTTGGTAATCTATGCACAGCAGCGTCTTTGAGGTAAACGTGATTAGAGTATATCAGTGGACATACGCTTAAACGCTTCTTGGATGCCAGCAATCGGCTGTGACATGGCACCTTGTTGCATCAGTGCTCTACTCATAAGTTTGCAAAAATAAGCTTCAGCAGCCCACAACCGGGTAATTCCTACTTACGGCTCATCAAATAGGCAAAACCCCCAAGCTTTTGTAAACCTTGTGTTCTACATAAGTCCAAATTGCATGAAGTTAGCGAACTTCACTCGCTTGCTGAAAAATATCACAAACGACAGATTCGGCCGCGTGAAGTTTTGCGGAGAAGAGATCGAGCTGTGTTCAAGTTGCGTCTCCCATCAAAGTCAAGTTAGAATGCAGCTGTTTACATTTCGATCGAAGTCTGTTTTTCGGATATTAGCAACACTTGCCAGATGTGATAATTTATTACCAGCGAACAGAAAACCTAATGACGCCGATACGGCTGTCCTTTTTTCAAGGGCATGGTAATATTTTATCAAAATGACAAAACCTTATTTCAAAGGCCCTTTACGGCGTTTATTCATCGGACTGAGAGACAAGCATCTCTTGTGACTTTGCATCAAGTGCACCTGTTTTTTGGTAAACGTTTGAAAAGCACGTGTAGCTAATGCGCTTTGTATGAGCTGTCAAGTGGCAAATTCCTCAATCTCGTTGTTAAATATACATTTACCTTGCTCTGGAAGAATGAGTCTGAAACAAAGTTTTGTGCTAGATCTGTGCTGATCAAAGCACTAAACAGCTGACTCAATGAGGAACATTTCAAAAGGAGTTCAAATTATCCTCTCTTATAAAATCTTTGGAAGAGGTTTAAGAAACATTTAGGTGTCACCTCTAAGCCAGTGCGTATCTGTGCCAGTAGACCTGAGCAATCCGCATGATGGAGACAACCGGTGAGCCGTTCTCCTTGTGAACGTATAAAATGGTTCACTGTCCAACAAACGGAGGATATTATCGAAGACGCACTTGAAGCGGTACCAACGTTTTGGATGTGAACACGCAAACACAGTCTTTAGGCGATTACGTAGAATTCATTCGGACAAACTGATATGTCTTGTTCGAATTAAAGCTTCTGTTTGTCTACACCGAAGAATATGCACAACATGAGCATACACATCAACGGGCTATAAATATTAGCTGATGACATCTGCACACGCACCAACAATTATGAACAAATTTCGCGCTATATCGAAAACCTCTACGTGGTGCGTAATACAGAATGCGGTCACGCTTAGTATCTTGGTTGATTACATTCAAACCATTTGCCTACGAAAGACTTGCTATGCAACACGCTGTAAAGGTTTTATAGGAGTAAGCCACAAGAGGTGTGGTTGATGGCGGAACATCACATAAGTGTAGAAAATCTTACACAAAACAGGTCATAAATTAATCCTGTTAGCTGCAAGTCAGTAAACGGACAGCGTAGCGATTTTTGTTAATGGAACAGTAACGTCCGCATCGCGGTGGACTTTTTTGAACAACCGTATGGAGCGCAATGCAGCTCTTATAATTTATGTAGTGGTATATAATAATTTATTTGTGTAACGCGAAAGATACGCATAAGGAGCACGTCTTATTTACGATTTGTCAAGGCGCCGACACCAGTTGTGTTTTTACAGATCTACCGATGTATATTTAGATAGAGACGTAAACATTTACGAAAATTCCTTTTCTCCCCTAGATAGCTAAATTTTCACAAACATAGTAGTCACATTCTGAGCTTTATTCCTATTAACCTTGATGACAAGCAGGTGGTTACGTTGTTCCATGATTCTAAAGAAAAATATATCCTAAACAAAATAATGTACGCCATTGGATTTCTTAATCTCGAGTGTTTTAATTTTTGTCACATATTAGGAGCAAAATTTTGGACGCGGACGATAAATAAATGCAGAAAGCATAATTTTTTCCCATCCGCTTCATAAATATCTTAGCTTGATTAGTTTCATCATAGTTTCGTCATTGTTCTGAGGTGTGCCGAAATTCAGTATGTGGATGTATCAATTTTTTAACGGTCAACCAGGACTATGTCTTTTCAGGCATAACGAGCCTCTGCTTTGCTTCTTAATGACTAGCAACGAAGTTATTCGGTACGTTTCTCAAATGATCAGTTCTTTGTATGAGCTAAAATGAAGATATTTTCTCTAATTCCACGTCCACATGATTGACTAATTGCGTCTTGATAGCACAATATTATAAAATTTTTTGGTTAGATGACATGGAAGATCATTCAAAGTTGGAGCTTTCTGGCTAACTAGCAAGTGGTATTGTGTAAATAAAATTTGTTTGAATATTTCTGGTTATGCATTTATAATTGATGATACGGATTAAACAGACAAGAAATATTTTGCCTATGTTGAAGCAATTACATTTACAAAGGTATGGGCTTCACTGACAAGATACTTTTTGTGTATAATCGTCCAATGCAGCTATCACCAAAGCTTTGCGTGAGCTTCTGCTTCTAATTTAAAAATCAAATGCAGACCGACATTAAGATAAAAAAATCACCCATAGATCCTTTTGAGTTGTACGGTATTAGGTATATTTTATTTGCTGGTATTCGCAAGGTTTTTTAAATGCCCATGTAGGTGCAATAAATCCTTTCCTAGTCTTTATATAATTGCAGAATATTTTGCCGGTGAACACGGCCCTGGTTTTATTTAAAAAACGCTGAAATAAGAGTTTTCATTCATCTGAACTGCTCAATGATATCATCATAGTCTTTTGCTGAGGCTGATTTTTATTCCAGTTTTCAAGTAACCAGAATAACTTTGGCAGCTAAAATATGGAATTGTTTGTTGGTCTGTTCAGGTTACTGGAGAGTTATGTGGCAGGCGTCTTATCAACTGCCGTTGTTGTGACACAAACAATACATACGTATTTTAAGAGCATGCTTACACACCATCCGGTATTTGAGAGAAACTTTAGATTTTATTGATTATTCAAGGAGTTGAACGTGACCTCCGTCGATGTCCCTCAGTTAAAGTGACTGCTCAACTTAGAGAAGAGCCGAAAATACGGAACTTGGGCGGACAAAAAACTAAATGTGACTTAGCATGTACGGTGAACAAATGTGGAGCCCACCATTTACGCCTTGCATTATAATAAATTTTTCACGTTTACATTTTCATGTGATACTACTTGTGAATACGTATGAAACACGGTTTGTTTTTTGTGATTTGAATCCTGAATGCTGCTTGGCGAAGTCGAGCACGTCTTTTAAATCCCAATATAATATCCGTATTTAGAATCAAACTAGAAATTGGCCAACTAGCCTGTTGAATTAGGCCTTGTACTTGAGTTTACTGTTCTCTGAGGGTCATAACGGAGATCAAGCTGGAAGTAAGTTCATCTGGGAGCAAATGATTAGAGGAAGCTAAATGCTTGCAGCATAAATGGGGCTTCGATATTTCTCATGATTCCACAGGTGGTCTAAATATTTGTTTTGTTTTGAGACAGATTTGTTTAAAACATAAGGGCTTAAAGAGCAGTCTCAAAGTGATAATTCACCTACGTGAAATGAGTCACCTTAGAAACACCAAACGATGTTTCGCCTGGAATAAACCCGGATCATTAATTACTGAATCCTTCAAAACGCCGCCACAAAAGCTGATTATTTCTACTACTTGAATACTGCAAACCCTTTCGGCTTTAATCAAAGTCTGAGTGAGCACCGACGAGCTCAGCGTCTCAACGGTGACTGTTGCCGTAGGCTAAGTTTAGTTTCAATTGCGTGTTAGTTAGATATTTCAACCTCTCTAAGTACAACACGTGTCCTTCGAATTTAGCTAATGTTTGGTTCAGCATATAAGTTAATTAAGTCCGCGGTGAGCCATTCTGCCTGAAGAAAACCAGTTTAATGTTTAATATTTCCGTGCAACAACATCTTTACCATTTTATGAGTTGCTTTGCTTTCCCTCATGGTGTTCCTAACGAGATATTTATTGAAAACTGTCACTTCTTACGCTAGAAATTTGATAATATGCTTTCTTGTTCTTGAGGAGGCCATACAAAAGAGGGGCGGCTCTACTTAATACAACGCAAGTAAATTTAGATGTAATTCTCTGTGTCACAATATTTGGCTCCGATAAGTAATCTTGTGTTTCGTTTTTGGACCACGCCCGTTCCGGTGTTTATATTTTAACCTTTAAATATTAGAAAATATCTTGGTTGTTTGCTCCTTTCTGCCAAATGGTTCTCTGCTCCGTGGCTATATCAATTGTGGTCGATGACAGGTTACCTGATGCGCTTCAAAACGCGGCCTACAAGTTTATGGAAAAATTTTATCCGTGTGTATTTCCGTGTAGTTGGGGAAGGTTGACTCCATCAAATGTCTTTCTCCGTCTCTTTTTTTTAGTGTTACTATAGGCCGTTCGTAATTTGCGGAGCGCTCTGTGGATTTCACCGTCAGGAGTTAAAACTGGCGCGCATTATAGATGCTTAGAAGTTTCTGTAAATCCTGTTTATGCCGTATTGTTCGGTGCGAACTTGATATTTCCCGTGTACAGGAGTAACTACTAAAGACTCATTGTTTTGGAGGGGTCTGAGGAATCTCATTTTAGTTAGCCCTCGTTTGTTGGCCCATTAGAATATCCGGTACATTGGTCTGTTGCATATTCTTGCAGTCTTTGCTTATCTTGAGAACGTCCAAAATTTTCGGCCAATGCTCACGTGACGTTGCTAAATGTCAATCTTAAGTCTTTTCAGTCAAAATTTTTGTTTGTTTTGAGAACGGTCTGATGGACATTTTCAACCAGCGCTTGCCTTCCGATGCACGCAGTAAACCCAACCTTTCTTCGGGTATCTACCATTTTGACTGAGTCACATGTGTGCACCTTTGTTTCACATGATCACAGACAATATCAGAGATTTAACTTAAATTCCTAGAAGCAAGCATAATTTTTATATGGACATGTTTGGTTGAACCTTGCCTTAAAAGGCTGCCGTTTTTACTGTAATACTGGCAACGCAGACTAAGGTTATGATCATCGTTCCAACCCTCAAACTGGACCAATGAATTATGCTCTTATATTGAATGTGAAGCCGGTTCACTGAATTATACTTTACTGGAATAAGTGGCCACGACTAAAAAAACGCACAAACGCAGTGAAACGCAGAAGGGCCGAAAGAATATTACCCTTGAATATCCAAAAACTAAGTCGCTAGAGTCAGTTTCGACGTTTGAAAGGAAATTAATTAAAAAGGAAGTTAACAAACAAATAATTGGTCGCTCTAGTCCCTCGGAACAAACCTGTGTGAAAATGAAGCCGGCAGCTTGGTATTATAACAACACTGCTGAGTGCATTTTCGATGAGACACTTTCACATTTTGGCGAACTTGAGACGGATAAATAAGTGTTTGAAACTGAACGGTTGGCCAAGGTCATAAATCGGCGATTAAAAAACCACTCTAGAAATATTAAGCAGGCTATAAGAAATGAAAATCAAATGTCTACGTTATCTGGTGCGTTTTTATTCGAAGGCAGTCTGCAAATTCTATCGTGTAATATCGGACTATTAATTTTCTCTTTATTATACAGGTAATGTAGTATTTCAGAGTATGTTTCTTGAGTTATGTGCATTTTAAAACTGCAAGCAAAATAATACATGTATTGCCGCAATAAAAACATTTGGTAGCATTTTTTGTTACGATCATAAAAGGAAAGTTCTTGGTGCTGTAAGGAAACTCACATATTGTTTTCAACATAATTCATCTAAAGTGTGATCATGGTATGCAAAAATGCATATGGCTTACTCAAGTTTACATCCCAGAACAATGAAGAACAAGCAATAAAATCAAACATTTTAATCCTTGCGAAGGACTTCATAACCATGCAAGATCGCTTCCAGGCATTCGGTGAATAAAGCCATATTGACAGGAAAACCAACTTGGTGACTCAGCGCAAAGGTGAAACCAAGTTGCTCGCTTTTTTTCAGTTTAGTGACCGCTCTTTCCTTTAGCGCTCCTATGACCCATTCTTACATTCAAAGAGTAAATTGTGAATACTTAGGGCGTATTGCCCTTATAAGGGTTACTATGGGGGTAAACGGAAGCTTCAGCTGTGGAACTTTTTTAGAGCGCTGAATTTTAGACATTGGCTCCTGTTGGACACGCAAGGAAAATTGTCTCAAATATTAGGTTTCTTTGCATGTGGAGTTCAGCTCCTTGAAATAACCTTGACTAGAGTAAGTGTGTCCAACCTCAAACTCGATAGCAAGAGGCGATTAACCTCTTGCTCAAAGAAAAGAATCTCACAGCGCTGCAAATTCGCTCACTTAAAACTATTAGTATGACACTGATTGGTAAGCACGGTAGATACGCACGGACACCTTATTATCTATTGATAGCATGGTGGCTTTTAGCGCTCGGCCCTTGCCTGCCTCCCAGTTGTCGGAGTAATTTTGCAACCTTTTTTGCAAACTTACTGCGAAATAGATAAGGGCCACCTCACATTCATTATTGTTAAACCGTTTTATATCGTGCCAGAAATTTTCCAAAGCAAGGCAAACGTGTGATTGTTTACCTATTTACAAAAAAACTTCAAAAACGCTTCGCGTAAACAAAGTTGTTTTCCCGGTCACTTGGAATAAATATGGTTAGCAGTGAACTTACACTTGAATAAACACGAAACTAAATTTTTAAATGACTGTCTGCACGTATACATGCAGGATGTTTGCACCAAATAAAAACGTTGTTTTTCAAACTCCTCCATGTTTTTTTTACAATACAATTCAGATCCTGTTGTTCATCATGCGTACACGTTTATTATGATGACAAGCCAGTTGCGTTGTGGGCACCTAGGATGATAGAAAACCGAATCAAACGGGATCAATAATTTGCTTTTTCATCTAGCACTAACCTAATTATTTGCTTGCGGGGTAAAAAGTTGCCATTAACTTCTACAAGGCACTTCTTTGGCGATTGATTTGATCACATATTGCTCGCAGCTATTAAGCATATACGCAATATAGACACAGGACACGATATATGAAGTTGCTGAAAACTCTTCTACAGCGCAAGACCAGATTTGTCTCTTCACACCTGGGTCATCAGTTAAGCGCGCAAAACTGAACTTCCGCACTCATTTGCATAGCGATTAGTTTTGATTGGAGACTCGCAATAGCTTCACCAGAGCTTCACACTTCTAAGGCTGTTAGAAAGTTTTTTTGCAAAATTATGGATATTATTACACATCCAATAAAAACGTATCGCAATATCTATACTATCCTCCGAAATAAATACCTGGTGGTGTAGTGTAGCACATTCAATAACTTTAGAGATCATTTTATTGAGGATTTCGGTTATTTAAAAATGGGAGCAGAACCTTACCTTGAAGTCGATTTGATAGATTTTGATGCGGAAAAAAAGAATAAAACAGGAAATTTATCAAGAATTTAAGGGTTAATAGAAAAACTAATCGAGGAGTGAAATTCATCGTCGCGCATACTGAAAAGTGTCTTCTGTTCAACCACACCGAATGCGGCAAGATTACTTGTTTTCGTCAAGTATCATTCAAATTGCACGTGTCATCTCAAAGAAGGAACTATAGTTTGGCCAGAAATATGGTGTGAGTCAAACAAATGTGTCGTTTTCGTGTCATATCGAAACGTGTGACTGTTATGCGGCTGTCAAAGATTTCCTCATCGTTCAAGTTCAACTATCCATGAGAGTCAACTTTTGGTCTGCGCGTAGCCACTTGCGTTCACGTGCAACGGAAGCTACGTTAAAAGAAACGTCAAATAAATGCATAAAACCCGCTGGACACTTCACTTTCTATTGTACACAAACCCTTGTTATGCTCATAATGTAGACGCCCTGTTTTATCTGAAATAACGGAAGTAAACACGATATCCTTTCACTTTTTCATTAACAGGTACAGAAAGTAAGATTTATTTAATATCGTGCACAATTTGTTTAACTGTTTAACTGCCAAAATGCAATAAAACAGTAGCCAGCGTATCTAAGCACTCAGTGGGCTGAAAAATATTCCAAACCAAACGGTTAATTATCCAGAACTTTTTCGCAATGTTTATTGTACCGTCATCTCAGCGCCTCTCTTGAAGTAAACGACATTTAATAAATTAGGTTGAATTAAATAAAAACTGTCACAATTAGTGAATAAATTAAAAGTTAATTGAAGCTTTTACTTTGCTTGAAAGTATAAATAAGTAAATGCTAAAATTTCGATTTTAACGCCTGGGGATCCGGAGTAGAAAGCATAACCTTTTGTTTGCAGTTGATTTACTCTTTCCCGGAGAAATAGTTGCTCTTCTATTATTTACGTGTGCAAGCGTTTAACAGCTTTCTATGATTTTCCAGATTTTGATCAACGTTTGAGCATGTTAGGCAAGTTTTAGCACCACAGAAAATGTTAGGTTTTTCTTATTTCTCCAATTTGTAATAAAGAAAAATCGATAATAATGAAATAACAATATGGAAAAAATAAGAAAGAATTGCTTGGACTTTGCAAATTTTTCCGGTATAAATGGCTTTTAAAGAGAAAAATACTTAAGGTAACAACAAAACGCAATTGACATTTAGCAAATCAGTTTCTGGAACCTGAGCTTAACAAAAACATTTGTAACATTAGATGAATACACGCATTTAGAGCGAAGTTTTCAGCTAATAGTGATATCAGTTATAATGTATCAGCCCAGGTTGAGTAGGGCGTCATTTACAGCTCAAGGTCATGACAAAAAATATAGAAACAATAAACAGCCTGTATGAAACCTCCGTCCAAATTCTTTGCTCAGTTTTTTTTACTCTGGGGCTGCATAGACCAGATGCAATGAATCTTCAGATTCTTAGAATGAACAAATTTTAGTTTTCCTTTCAGTGACAAATATGTTCGTGAAAACGTGTAAAAAATAATGCAGCAAACATTATTGGCCGTGCAAGCGGCTGTCTGAGTTTTTCATCCTTCCTTTTCGATAAAAACCTTAGGAAATATACGTAAGTGTTTTCGGCCAAAAAAATACGGTACGCGATAACGCAAATAAATGAAATGTGAATTTGTAGCGCAATGTTTTTACGAACGAATGCTATGAATTTATAATTTTTTCTTTATGAATTTTTCTCTGGTTTAGTCCAGAGAAAACCCGGTTACCTGGAAAATTAAAACTGATTCTTCACAAGTTTTGAAAGCCGAGATTATTTTGGATTAAATCCCCGAGAAAATAATCGTTTTGCTAAAATTGCTTTTACTTCGGTGGCGATAGTCCAAATGAGAGTTACGAAATTTATTAGAAACAGCTAATTCAAAGTGATGGGGATTTTAGGATTATAGGGTGGACAATGTTTTATCCTGTCTAAGTGCGAGACAGTCAACCTAGGAGTCAACCTAGGACAGTCAACCTGACAGACAAACGGTTAATGGTTTAAACAGTTGACCTAAAGGCCGCATTTTCAAATTCCCTGTAATTTTGTGAGTGACTGAGGAGTTCAAAAATATAAGAAGCACCGATGCCGTGTTCCCTGGCATTCCGGCATATGAATAATTTTCTACACAATAAAAACTGCTTGCGAGGCCCCAGTCGCTGCTACAGGAAAACTTCCCTAACGAGTAAAAAAGAGGGACAATTTTATGGTATATATTGACACGTGCAATTTTTTTTACTACGCTTGTCGAATGCACCAGGTCACATCATCTAATGTGGTTGCAGTGCTGTTGTATGTCTTTTCCAATAATGTCACAATTTTTACTTTTGTACGGAAGAGAAAGCGAAAAATCTTCAAGGTAAGCTGTTCATTGTAATTTTTATTGCTTTAGATGTTGACGCCATAGAATTGCATACACTGGCTATGCGTTTCGGGACAACTGAACATTAGGTGATGCGCTGCTCACAGAGTTACGATAAACCATGCAAAAGGAAACTGATATTTTTTCCGTCAATGGTTCCACTTCTCCTGGTGATTTTAGCGCTTGAGTTTTACATTAACATTGCCAAATCACTAAGTTTCTCTCAGCGACTGTTAAGAGTGGTAAAAAATCGATTTTAGAAATTTAAACATTGAGTGCCAAGTCTAAATAACTTCAAGAAAGCTTATTTCCTAATTTACTGAGGGTAAGCATGATGAATATCTTGGTTGCCAGAGTATGAATTTTTTGTTATCTCTGGATGCGAATTCGTGTATATTCCGTACGAGTATTTAGCGAGTAACTTATGTAAAAGCAAGCAAAACGACAATTTAGCACAAAACTTTTTTTGAAAAATTCTCAGCCGATTAGTGGGTATCATAAGGAGTCTTCACAAGCAACAGACGAATCTTTTACTGATAATGATTTGGGCGGCAAAAATTGATGGAATTTTATCGCACACATTTCCTGTTATCTGATGGCGTTTTATTTCTTAGATTTTTTTGTCAGTCTCACCGGTACGTAGTCTGGTTGTCCAAGAGTTAAACTAAGACCAAATTTTATTGAGTAAATTTCATTCACCTGCGTTTTGAGCTTAATCGGTTCAGCACAGCACGTAAAAATGCATTTCCGTTAGTGAATTACTTTGCAGCTATTAGGCGTACCACCAACTACTTGAAATGTGCGACTAATTAAAGACATAAAACAAAATGTATAAGTATGTTAGAAATAAAATTATTGGTGAAGTCTGAAAACGATTAGCACAAAATACGTGCTGATATATTTTAATGCGATTTACTACGTCCCTCAACATAGTTTGTGCGCAACAATATTTGCACAATGCACAATCTCTGAAAAAGTCTTGGTCACTAATCGGTGACTTGGAAATCCAATTTAGAGAGAATGACTTCGTTTAACAAATCCAGAGATTAAAAATAACCCTAACTGGTGGATTCTAATCTTACAAAATTTATGCTGTTGGAAATATCTTTCCGAAAGCCTTTGTTAGTAGTTCACTTCATCCTTTCTAATGTAGTTGTCTTGTCCGATTCTCAAGCGTTTCTCCAAGAAGTGAAGTGTAAGCCCTTGTGTTTAAACTTAATGTACGCAATTCATTCCGCACACGAAGCACCGATGCCAATGGTTACGTCTGTGACCGCAAGGTTTCTATTGCGTTCTATTCTGGTTCCGTCAATCGCAGTGATCTGAACGAGATTAAACTAAAAGTCAGAACGTCCAAGATAGGCAAGTAAACAAAAATGTATGCAATATCTTCCCCGAAAACACCAACTTAAAAATTAGACGCTGCTGCCGTGTCAGAATTTTGGTTAACTGCATCAGTTGGGGCCTCTTGGGAGCCGTTTTAGAGGTTCGAATTTTAACTAGCGACAAATGATCCATGAAACCCCCGTATTAATGACAAGTAAATCATAAAACTAGCTACAACCCAATCAGGACATCTAGAAACTCAGGAATCTTGAATTGTCCATTAGGTGGTCTTGCCAAATCAACGGCATAGTAATGAATAACATGTGCGGGGATGCTGTTTACAATAGGAGGTGGACGTCGGATAGATTGCAGTAACAAAAAATTACAAAATTGCGTCAAAATTTTATCATCTAGATTTCTGAATGGCATAAACTTTGAGTCACAGAAATACGGCCCGGGGGGTGCGCAACGTCTCTAGAGAAATTGAACGTGTAAATATACTCGTAATAAAAACCTACTTTTCGATTTTTTATCTAGATGCCTAGTAAAATACCGGAATCCAACGCGCAAAGCCATTGCAAACTTGCAAGAAATTTCAGGCTCTCTCCAACCTGAGATAGCTGAGTTGCCAAAACTTGTTCCGATTGACCACGTTCTAGCAGATCAACTTCAACTAACGTTGGGTTTTGCTTTCCTCTGCGGGACACTTCATATTGCTTACACCAGATATATAAGGATGTAAAATACAAGGCTTGTTTGCAATACATAAACATATGAAACGCTAATGTAAATTTTATGCATTTTGCATTTAAAAGGTGAAAGTGCTCTAAACACAAAAGGTATGGGAATTCTGGTGTAGTTTATATCTTCCACTCAGTAATAGCCTATTTTTTTCGAGTGCTACAAGTCGGACGGTTTGAAAGAAATCAGTTTTGTACGTAATTTATATTAATGAAAACATTACCGCTTATTGTGAAAAACCATCAACGGGGTTGTTCTCGACTGTTATTCAAGACAGTGATATCTATCACAGCTGGGAGAATACTTCACGAAAAACCCAGGGTAATGCGTGCATTTCACTGCTCAGGGTCACCCGCGTCTAACGTACTGATTGTCTTGTTTTACGCCAAAAGCCCAAGTGGCTCTCCCAGTTTGCAACGAAAGGTAAAGAGCTGAGCAGGATTTGGTGTTCCACTTTGAAGAAGAGTGTTATTTAATTAAAGTGCAATAAATTACATTGAAGTACATGACACAAACCTACTTGGTTTCGGTATGACCATATCTTGTGTGTTATTGATTAGTTTATTGGGCGAAGCTACGTTCTTACGGTGTCTGGTTTTTCGGAAATATTGTGTGTGGGAATAGTTGACCGTCATGTGCACAGTGCAGCGGTTTGGCAGCCAAAAAGTAGTGTTGAGTCGTTGCTCAGAGTTGTGCATCTTGCTCTAAGTTTGGGCTTCGATATTTGCATCAGTGTAACCACCGTAGGAAAATAGTGGAATCTTATTCGTTTACAAAAGGATTTGGGTTTTTTGAAATTGGTTGCAACCAAGGCCTGCCGTAGTTCAACCTCAGATCTGTGCTCTACACTGTAGCAATTTATGCAATCTTTGCATTGGTGAGCTTCAAGCAGCCCATTTAAACCGGTGAGAAAAACGGATCCTCGGAATTCATCACAACCGCATTGGCAGCCAGGACCAAGTGTCTCATCTCACGGGTAAAATGTTAGACGACGGGGAACTTACATCCCATCAAAATACCTAAGGCTTTATTTGGCAACAGGCGGTTTCAGAACAGGCCAAAAATGAGTTCCTTTGGGGTGTATATTTTTGCTATTTCTCTCCAAAAGCTATGTCTTTTCTGTGAAGGATGGTAGTACCTTATGATGCACCTAGTTTTTTGGCCCCGTTCAGGCAGATTACTTTTAAAAAACGGGGTAGTTTATCTGTTTTTT
Source organism: Clonorchis sinensis (assembly GCA_003604175.2). Classification (NCBI taxonomy): domain Eukaryota; kingdom Metazoa; phylum Platyhelminthes; class Trematoda; order Opisthorchiida; family Opisthorchiidae; genus Clonorchis; species Clonorchis sinensis. Next base: position 31,151,806 of record CM030372.1, on the reverse strand, counting down.
AGCCTTTACTCACTTTGGGAGCTTTCAGTTTTGTATCGAATAACTTACAAACTAGTCGAAAAGGCGTGTTAATATCGATCTCCACCTTCTTGAAACAAGTGCTTATGTACCGGAATTTTGCGCAGCTCTCAATTCTTGAGCTGAAATGCCGGAATTCTCACTCGGGTTTGGCCGAAACCTTTTGCAATGTAGCTCCAAGGACGTGTTAAATTTTTTTAGAGTTTAACTTTCCATAAGCGCTGTACCATTTTGCTTTTTTACCGCGTAAATATACCGTAAAGATACTTTGTTCAGCACTAAAATTGATTGTTACCTCTGACTGTTACCTGTTGCCACAAACAATAGGAAATGGCATAAGACGCATTGCTGTTTCCAAAAGAACCGCCTTCAATTTTGCGATGACCCACAGAAGTCTTGTGCATAAACAGAAAGGCGATTGTTCAAGCGAGACTCTGTGAAAGTAAGCTACCAAAATGGCTTTCGTTAATACGCTCGGAGTGAATTTCGATCAGCAACGGATATGGTTGCGTGGCAAACAATGGAGTTATGCGGGAAAGCTTAGTGGCTTATTTCGGCTGACGGCATTCAGCAGAATTGTCTTATACACGATGTCAGCAACAGTAAAATTTTATGCAGTTCTCAACGGGAGCTTTTAAATAACAAACGTTTTGTGCTGCGTGAAGAACATAATGCGAGTTAGCAAATTTGCACGATGATTAAAAATGCAGCAAAATGAAGTAGTTTCATACTGTCTATCACAGACCCAGACTATAATTTCACCATTTTACAATGGTAAATATTAATGCAATTTAAAAGATCTACGTTTATTTGCTTAAAGCGCGTCAAGAAACGCTTAGTCTAATAAATGTTCCTCAAGATTTTTTCTACATTTTTTAACTGAATGATAAACAGTGCTAACATCGTTTCATTAAAATGCACATTTTAAGCATAAAACAGCAAGAGTATTATAAAACATAGTCCTGCTTGGTGTTTTGGATCGTGCATTTGTTGAAAGATTTGCCTTCTCAGTGGACAGTGCTGATGCTTCCACGGCTCTTCCTTGGGAACAAATACTCCGACATGGGTATAAAAATATGTAATAGTGAAGTAAAAGAATACGATATAATCAGAGGGCTAGATTTAGAATACGGTTTGCGTAAACAGGCAAAATACTTCAAACAAATGGCTGTTTCTAAGATGGATAGCTTGTGTTCTGATGAACTTCTAAGACTGTGCAGAATTTTTTTGTGAGGTGAAAGATGTCCTGAGAAACTGAAAGCTTTTTGCGTTAGAAATATGCCACAAATTTAGTCTCATGCCGTCCACCATTGAGCACAAATTGTAACGATTGGTCCAACAATTGATCGGTACACTAAAGATAGCATGAGCTTGGTAGCATACCACGTTTGGTGAATGCATGTACATAGAGAAACTGCCGGTTATCCGCTTTGCTTTGGAGAGGGTCCAGACGGTCGATTCTTTGTTCCAATAATATGACTGACTAAATGAGAGCAGTTAAGTGGACTTTTGGTGGAGAATTTTTACTTCTGAATGCCGCCGGTGAAGTTTACTACAGTAAATCGGTGCCGATAAATTATCTCCGCCCTATGCCGTTGTGCTGACCAAATTCGGTGAAAAAATTTGGTGCTGGTTTTTTTTAAGGAGAAACGCCCAGTTTTGTAGAGTTATTTGACAGGAACCACCAAATAAAGGGTTATAAACTTTTGCACAGGAAATTGAACACACAAAATGCGCATAGGGTTTAGAAACTCAACATTCTTTTGCGTCTCCTTGGACTTTCGTGAATATCCACCGACTGTCACGGAAATGTAGACCAACGCTGCAAAGCAAGTCCGCGATGAACGTCACCTTCCAGTAAACACGAGGCTGAGCTTCGAGGAAACCTCATACTACTCGCATGTCTCATCAGTAGCATCCGCCGTTACACCTGCATACGTAACAAAATCCTAGTCAAAATATAATACCATGCCAAAAATTCTAAACAGGTAAACGATAATTTATTTAAAGTGTTATCTTCTGCGGGGATTTTGTGGAGTCCACACTCAACCGACTCCCGTTTGAACAATCGTCCACCTCTCCTGGCGTAATCATTCTGGTGAGCCTTCAGCTGTTATGCTAGACTAGCGTGTTGATACTAATCTACCAGATCGCGCTATATTCATCCAAATTTCACGTGTGATTAGCTGAGCGTGTTCTCGCTTACTTGAAGTAAGCAACACGCCTGACCACTCGAGCGGCGACCCAGTAACATACCTGGGTTGTGATGTCGACTTAATTTGCTAAATCGGTGGAAGCCTTATTAGCTGTGCACGGAACCTCGGAGTACTCGGCAGTTATTTTTCGTACTTCAAGTCTTTATTACAAGATCCCCAGGTAACCGAAGTATTATCTGTTTGAATTCAGGTTTACCGAATACAGCCGAACAACATATATCCCATGGCAAAGCCAAATCAAGGCATTTTACTTGTTGCGCAAGTTTTCGCAATTTTCAAAAATCACCCGGAATCCTGCGCAAAAATGTTAACTCAAACATTCAGGGTTGGTTTGTAAAAATATATGTACATGAGTTTTACAAAGATTGGGGAAATTTCCTACGGTAGTCGTGCTCTTCCGGTTTAATAAGTCAATATATTTGACAGGGCTGTCCACCTTATGCAGATAGTGCGCCACTGGTTCAATAAGTGATAAATACTATAGAGTATAAACTTTGGGGAACCACTGAATCCAGGTGATACCATGATGAACAAAAGGTAACAATGGGTTTATAGTTATGCAAAGATGCTTCATTCCGAAACTCTTTGGTCATTTGCAACTTTTGGCAATTCCTGCATACCATTTGCTGAATTCTTCGTCTCTCAAGTGACAGTTTGGCAGCAGAAAAAGCTAGACGCTTGCTTGTAGACACTTACGATTAAAAACAAATTATCCTTTAGTTATCAAACATGTGTGCTTTTGTGCAACTATGTTACGTTTCGATAAGGCTTTGACTGAGCACAGCGCCTAGGTCATAAGTTTTTAAAGTGACACATTGTAAAAAAGATTGCGTTGGTGCATTTTTTCGAATTAGCCAAAGATATAGGCGCATACATCAATGAACTTCTCGGTAGGTTTTTCAAAATCAAATAAATACTAATTATTACAACGATGACAAAATGTTTGCTGAAGCATTATAGATTTTTTCGGAGATTATATCATTGATCCTGGCGCTGTACTGAACCCACGCCGGGTGATCGTCTCTTCAAAAATGTTCTGTGCTTTATCTGGGACCATAAGCACAGTTTACACTTGCAAGACATTGCTGAGGCCAGAAGTTTCCGAAACGAGACGTTTATCTATCTTACAAGCTTGATACTCTAGTCTAAGTTGCGTGTAATGGTTGACTTTATAAAGGACATTTTGACGAAACAATAAAATTATTGCGCGCGATGGATACAGTCATGACCGACTGCCCGCTGTTATTGTCAACAGGTGCTGGGTATCATCCAGTACAATAGACTGTGTTTTTAGGCAAATACTGGTATTTTCTGATAATAAATAACTTTTTCGACCCAGTTTGCAGCACATTATGCAAAAGTAATAAAGCAACTGAAGGTTATGGGCATAACGGCTCGGCACTTTTAAATGCGATCAAGATTACCAGGGTAAACTTTCTGTTGGATATGGACATGCCCCTATGAACGACGAGAACATGGTTGAAAACCCGTTAGCCATTTAGGAGTTGGTGAAAGAGAGCAAATTTGTGGAGATGGGCCCGGATCAAATCAAAACAATTGCTCTACCGCCTCGGGGCGTTTAGTTTTACAAGGTTATGTGGAGGATTAGGGTAGCTGATTCGATTTAATCTTGCTTTCATACAAAGTAACTTTTTAAACAATGAATAAATGATCACAGGCTTAAGAATGAAAATAAGCACATGTTTTAAGTGTATTTTGTGCCGCTGAGGAGTTTACTGCTCAAATCTGTTTTGTATCCTGTTGCACTTTGTAGAATATCACCGCGCATATGTGCTTCACTAGCTGTTGTGTAACTAAGCTCTCCTAGATGGTTGTCAAATGAACGTAGCGTAAATATGCGCAGGCTGTTATTCAAAAAATCTTCTTGGTGCTTCTGATAAAATTTTTCACCATATCATCAGCCAAGGTATGGCTAGAACAATAATCATTGAGCTTTACTGTCACTAAAATCCTTTGCTAAGACGTCGAAATTTTGAGCACATTGTGCTTTTATAAATGTGTCGCCCAAACAGGAGCTCAAAATACGTGGTGCATAATAATAGTGACGTTCCATGGGTTGCTTTTAATCAGGGATGAAATACTTGAAGCATATGTAAAAAATGTTAAATTGGGCACAAATAAGTCATCTGTGTTGAATTGCGCGAATAACCTGAACAGCAGTTGGCCAATGAAGTCAACTAATGTTTTTGTTGCTTGAAGGTTGAATGTGGCGTTATGCGACAAATGGGTTAGCGGAACCGGTTACTTATGAAAAATACTGAACAAGGATAATCTGGGTTTTTGAGTATAATGTTGGACAAACCTCTGTTGCCCTAAATCTTTTGAGGTGAACATAGCCTCAAAAATGTCAGTTCCGTTTTTTAGAAATAAATATTGAAATCTCGTCATAAATTTTCTGCACGGCAGCACAACATCTCATTTTGCTCTATCAACTTTAATGTGCTTTTAAAGCGTCATTAGCTTCGCGTAAGTAAACTGAAAGTTCTATCCTAATTTTACATCTACACACTGTTATTTGGGTTATCTGTGCAAACATTTATGCCCTAAAAACCCTGTTTTTTGTTGAAAGGGGAATAACTAACGTTTTGGTTATAATAGGCAGCTGGTCGCTTCCATTTGGCAACAAGGTGAAAGTAGATTTGCCCGGGCTTTTTTGTGAGATCAGAGGTTATATTCCATGATTTAAATCATACGCTACAAACGTCCCCATAAACGAATGATCCATGTGCTCTGGTAAGCGTCTGATGCAACGTTACTGCGCAAATGGGGAAACATTGTTTCGATTCACCCTAGTAATCGAAAACAAGACTGTAATGTTCATCGTTCAAAACAGTATTAGCTGATGTGTCGTATTTCTTTACTGTAGATATACCGCACGTCATAAACTAATTATTTTGAATTTCTCTCCTTTGCTGTGCCGAAAAGCTGGTGAGAACAAATGTTTTGTGTGCCTGTACATAGTAATGGGAGTACACTAACGGCATTTCCAAACATACTTCAACAATTTTAACGGGATTTAAATGTTTGCTTAGAGTGCTTTTGTAGCATCTTGTTGTCTCATTAGTGTACATGAGCAACCTAATCCTTCGATTTGTGCCTCCATACACTAATGAGTTGTGAGAATTCCCCCGGTTTTTCGGAAACAATTGCCATAGATCGTGGCAATTCATTTGTTTAAAAAATAATTGTGCGCTGTTTATTTGAACAGAAAATTCTATATTTTGTAAACGGTCTCAGTTGAGGAGTCTGTGGACTATCTTTCGCTACCAAATTTGCATATTGATACCGATATACACTACGCAAATGCGTACCAAAAGCCAGATGGTGTGTCAAACAATTCGCTGCATCCGTTTGTGCACTAAGCATACGGTTTCAAGCAGGGACCTGAAGTGGTCGACTCCAACTTTGGTGACATAAATGGCGTCATAGAACTGAGCGCCCTTTAGGAGAATATGTAAGAATGCTACTGTTATCAGGCTAAATTTTCGAATCGATTTGGCGCCAAAAATCACAAGCCAGCAGGTGATTAGCTAAACATGTATAACAGCTTTGCGCAGCTGAATAAACTTTATACACCAAGTTTGCAAGGGTTTATTCCACTACAACATAGGGCTAGTAATTTTTCTCAACCAATATCTAAGAAGATGCTCAATATAAAAAGCAGTCATATGCCATTCAGCTCTGTAGAAGAATATCACTACATGATGCATTTTTACGCGTGGAGTGAGTTCATTTCAGTCCAAAGGCAGTGCTAAATGACGGGTTGAGAAGCCTCGTACTTCCAGAGAAGTTTACTTGGAGCTTTTGAACACTAATAACCTATCAATGAACGTTTACACTCATTGCATAGCTGTGTTAGCTACCTATTGGAATATGTGCTTGTATTTTGAAGTGCGGATGTCAATCATTTGAGGTAAATGAGATTTACTGCTTAGTAAATAATTAATTTGCCAAGCGGCGAAATAAAGCGCAGTCTTGAATAGAAAAAAAATTTATACGGCTGCGTTGAGCAATGCAGAACAAATTATTGGCGGTCGAAGCTGCGCAGGCAAGAATTTGCGTGTGACGGGGGTTAGTGTAAGCGTAAATTGATAAAAATGTGTATTTCCACTTGATTAAATTCCGAGGTACAATTTACATCTGGGCTAATTGCGTGCTGCATCGATAATCGTGCAAAATCATTCTTTCTTCAACAAGTAAGTGCACTGTTTGATTTATTCGTGACTATCACCTTGATGGTGGGTAGGGACACCCAAACAAACCGCAGTTCTTGCTTTCTTGTTAAACTCCGGAATTAAGCCACCCAACGGTGTGTCATTTAAAAGCGGCCCAATAAGAAGTGGGGCACGTTAGGCCATATGGTTTCGAAGCAGGCGGGTTGGAAATGGTTCCGACAAATAAGTTCAACAGGAGTTGGCCCTGGGCGTATTTTGTAACAATGACGCTGGATAACCCGGTTGGCTGCAAAAAACACCGTGGCTTGCAAAGAGGCAAAGACTTTGGAAGACAATAATGAAGCTTAAAAACATTCACGCGAATATGAAGTCAAATTGAAATATTTACAACAGTTAGCACCACCAAACTAAAGCTGTTTCACAGATAAATTTTGAACAGTCTTTACACAATTTTAGCAAATTTCTTAAGCTGTGGTTGAGCATGTACACGCTACTGTTCCAGAATGACATACTGTAGCATTGTTGGAAAAGCACGACAATACCATGTTCTTAAATTTTTTTTCAAAGGTGTCGCGAGCATGTTTCTAATTTTGTTGCTTTACAGTCAGCGTGTTGCATGCTCCGACTGGGTTCCTGTTACCATGTTTTGCTTACCGTCAGTAACATTTAAAACCCCTGCACGGGTGCGTTACGCCAGTGTAAACCACCTGCAAGCATAAATCAGTAACCTTAAAAAACCTAATTGTCCACCAAAAATAGGATAAAACAAGTAGTCATTTTAGTGAGTTCACACCAATAGGGGGAAGAACTAGCCACCGTTTTTTTCCTCTTGTAAGCGATCATAAGCAATGCATATCCAGTGGCCGTGCCGGAGTTTGAACTCCAGACGCTTGATATTTAGGGTGAGAGTTTTGCCACTACTTCCTAAGAGCACTTTGGACAAATCTCAATTTTCACGTCTAAACGGGAAAACATGTCAACTCCCGGGCGACGTGATTAATGTATCCGATTCATCAGGAACTTTTACTTGTCCTGGTTATGATGAGCAATTAACTCACCTGTCAGGACGTCCCAGAGGGCTAGCGCCACAAGCGCTTGAACCCCGCTGGACAATTTTTTTACATCTGTTTTTGAGTAAGCGGATTGTGTTGCGCACATTTACACCACTCTCATTTGAATAAGCTTCCTCTTGCACTCCCAATGAGCTATAGTCAGAGCGTAACTTGAGTTGCGTGATTCCTTGTTGATATACATTCATCAGAATAATTACGCGAGGACAGGAAGGCGACTGTTCAAACGACAGTGCTGTCAGCATGAGCAACACCTACGTTGCTAACCTCAAAAGAGAATCTTGCTTGGGAATGACGACAGGCTGTTAAAATAAAATCTGTGTTCTCTTATGCGTCACAATAAAATGGCTGTCCCAGCTGTTGGGCGGCATGCCTTAAGGTAAAATGACAGGGACCAAAACACGGAAGCTTCGTGCATCAGAGTGAGAGTATGTCGCTCGAGTTTTTAAATTTTTGCATCCTATCCATTGCAATTCTTCTGAATGCTTTAGTATTTTAAGATACCTACAAAAGCTCAGCCATATTGGAGTCCGACGTTTTACCTGCATTTATCTAGCGCACAGAAGACCTACTTAACCCGGCAGTTTGAAGTTGCTTGAAGCAGAAAGACAGTCAGCTCTCTCGCGAGCACTTGGGGAAGCATCCTTACCGACAAACCACTGCAGGAGGCGTTTGTTATACACGACAGGCAGCAGAGGACAAACAAAGGTGTTTCAAAATTGTGCCGATCGAAACTAGGTGGTTGTGTTTGTGTTTCTTGTTTTTGTTAAACTCCATTCCCTATCAACCCTAGGTCCTTCTTCGGAGTGGTTAAAAAACTTGAAGGAATTCCAAGGTGCACCGTTTCTTAAATCCACTGGTTTCACTGTGCTTTTTATTGGTACACAGGCTTTGCTTGATCTCCTAACAAACACCTTAAGGCTTCCAATGTAAGCGATATTGATCTAGACAACGCGCGATGTGGTATAACGTTGCAACCTTATGAATGCTAAAGCCCAGAGTAACAATACCGGTGTTTACCAGGGAACCACATTTTCCGTCCGAATGACTAAAGAACAAACTAGCTTAAAGTAGCTAAATTTAAAACTGGTCTTCCATAAGACATTGTAACCCAAACTTTTGCGACACTCCATTAAAAAGAAATTGATTATTACCTTGGAACGCTTGGGAAAAGCCCGGTTGTCACGAATCGGAGTGCCCCAACACTGATGGTAGAAACTTGCTGAATCAAGCCTATATTTTTTTTCTGCCACTTGCAATTTCAGTCAATTATCGACAATGGTGTTTATGGCTAAACCAATAGAAAACTTCTGAATAATTAGCGGCTTTAACGGTCAAGTGCTCAATTAAGCGTACCGACATGTTTCCCGGATTGATCAAAATAACTCGGAAAAGACGCCTGCGACAGAATATTTTCGTGCTAGCAACGAACGAGATCCAATATTAAAGCATGATTTTAAGTTTCCCATTGGATCAAATTTGTGCCATCTGGGTGGATAAAAAACTTCATTAGGCGGTGAAATTGCCCGTACTGAGATATACCTGTTTGCCTGTGACGCCATCCGACAGTGTGATTGTAATATCACACTAAATAAATTTCTCTCTAAGCTTCTCTCCGTAGAGAGAGACAATTAGACCACACCAAAAGGCTCTGGGCTGTTGCACTTTTACGATGAAACATTTGGGGTTTCAAAAGCAAGTGTTGTGAATCAACGCAATTTTGCCTTTCGCCTTGAACGTACTGGTGCTGAACTTGTGTGTCCTTGATCTCAAAGTTTTTTAAGCAACAGTGAGGTTTTTACACATTTGAACTTGAAAACTTGTGTCATTGTGCGCCCAGCCCGGTGCAAAACCGTAAGTGAAACTTTATGTCGATTTTTGCTGCAATTTGTAACTGAAATTTACTGAAATACATTCTACTAAAACACAAAGTATAAAGTAGTTTTGCTAAGTTTAACTAGCTTGGTTAACAAGCTTGAGTTGAGAAACAATGATCATAGTCGAAAACTCGGGTCTGATTATTCGGTCAGGAGCTTGATGATTAGTTCACCACCTAAACGCAGATGAGAAAAATATTATGATAGTAGTTCAGTATCGTTAAATGTTTTAGGCCTGTGACTGAATATTTTATCCATTGGTCAGTGAAAACGACACGGGACTGATGGTCCACGAGTGACTGAATTTCTTGTGAGGTAATCTAAAAATCTCGGTAAAAAAATCTGCAGCAGAATAAGCTGGATTAAAACCCATAGCCGAACCGTATTTAAATGTCATATAGGATGCCTTCCAGGGCGGTGTGCTGACCACAGCTCAGAAGACACTTACCCATAAGCGTACAACGTGTGAACCCGCGCAGCTGAGGTTTAATGGATGTGTCATGTATGTCATTTGTTGGGGTGCGCCATGACTTCTGAAAAAAACTAGAAAGTTGACAGAATTGTAAATCGCTTGTGGCCGGACGTTTAAAACTTCGAGTGTCGTCTGTAATCGGTATGAATGCTTAGAAGCAATGACAATGAGTTTTGCGCGAATGAACTCGGAACTGGCTAACTTCAACAAAAGTACAGGTTTCTATATAGTGGTAATTACTTAATTAATTAATTATTAATTTGGATATGTGATTAGGTCATTTTTCCTCGAGAAAATTGCATCTGAGATACTGAAACACAATTCCCTTTATCATTTTGTGGGCGTTAAAATTGGGCTTCATGGTGTAGGTATCCTGGCCTAGTTGAGTACAGGCATTGAGTTTTGACAAGCATTTGGTATTTAGAATTTCGCAGATTTTGACCACCTGAATCCACGTCATCTGGCTTATTTGACTCGTTCTTGAATATTTGTTCAAAGTTGCTCCATTCGATAATCTCATGCGTTGGCTAGCATGATGCCAGAATCGGAAAATCTAGTGAGTGTGCACCGCCAGAGAAAAAATGGATGTCTTCAGGATGCTTTACCATCTTCTCACGTGTTTTTTAGGCAAAATTTAGCTGAACATTCGTTAAATCGTCTGGGCTAAAATTATACTTGAAGATGGCTTTTTTACGTTCTAAATTATTCTCGCGCTATCTTATACACAATAATTTTGTGAGAACGTGTTAGGACGCTACACGAATATGGTTGGTCTATCTGTAGCGCACAGATCAGACAACTTCGGGTTCCATTTTAAATGTGCCGTTTCCTTTTATTCAAAAGGATATACTTTCTTTTACCTTTAGGAAGGCTCCGCGTTATCACTAAGCTGCTTTCCTGAAAGTCGAATATAAGAAACCTTCGTGGAAATCCGTGGTGGATCGGACGGTATTTTTGTGTGCAGTTAACGATTTCTTGTTGTTGCCCAACCAATCCGCCGAACAAAACCTTAATCTGAACTGCGCCTTCTGTTTAGACGATAACTTATGCAGGTTATTAATGGGATAGAGCACAGTAAAACCCTTCCAAACCAACTGGTAATACTTGAAACGAAATGCTTTACGCAGGGTTGAATTACCAATAAAGTGTAAACATTAAATACATCTCAATACCCGACAAATGCGTTTGCCATTTGATGCTTCGGTTTATCACACTTGCCAGGTATTCCATGTACAACCTTTCAGGAAACTGAAAACTACATGGTTCAAAAATGCCTCCACGTTCTGCTCAATTAGGTTAATATTTACGCTTAAAAACTGGTCACAGTATTTGTAATATAAGTGATAACGTTGCAGCGTATTTGCAGCACGTCCTAAAGGTCGCAAAATAAGGATTCGAAAAGGTTGAGTACTATTCATAGCATTCATTGCACTATAATGGCTTCAGATATATAGTCAATCAAAATACAAAAAGCAAACAAGTATTGGACAACTTAACACGTCACTAAGAAGATTTTGGTAAAGCAATGATGCTTCTCAGCTGCAGGGATGCTTTAAGCTTAAATCATATGTTTCTTCCTTTTAGTCATTTAGATGAGCACAACTAAAGGATTATTTTTGTTTACAGACAAAGTACGCAAAACCGACAATTTTGTTGAGCTTCTCGGGTGCATTTGTATGTTGTTCGCAAATTTGAGTACGAAAATAAGCTAAAAATTTCGCGGTCATAAGTTTCACCTAGAGTGCGTTTCAAAAATCGTGCAAGAGTAATCTTTTATTCGATGTTTTCCGCCGAATAGGTGACTTTATTACTGAAACTAAAAAATTTCCTTGCTTGTCAGTGCATACTAGTAGCTTCCTTCAAAGCGCCCGTAAATGCTCCAAAACGCCCCAAAAACGCAAAATATTAAATGGCATATAATGTGTTTGTACGGCGTGATCCTGGGAGATTCGACGGAACGGAAGAAAAGAACACCCACGTCCGTGGTAATGGCAAGAACTTTTAGCACCGTCCGCCGTTCTAGGACACTCCTGTTGAAGCATATGCCCTATTGCGTGTTTTGCCTGCTGTGTAGGCATGCACAAGTTAAAAGCGTAAGTAAGGCAAAGCTCCAATGAATTTCCACTTTTACCCAATACGAAGATAGCTTCATTAATAAAGTCCTATTTATTGCACAGGGGTTTGTATTTGAAAAACATGCGCCGTAAAATACACAGTAATGTAAGAATTTAGGAAAGTATAGATTGGTATTGCAAGGATTTCGCCAAATGACCATGTTAGTACTCAGGGAACAATTTCACATTAATTCAGTGTTGCTCGTTCTAATATGGGTCTATGCAACCAAAGGGGGATAAAGGTTGTGCACTGAAAGTTAGGATCCAGGTTAATTGTAGACCAAGACTGCAAGCAGGTCAAGTAATCCTCCCGTACCCTAAAGAAGCGCAACGCAACTCAAGCAGTCGGGGTAGGATGCTAGCAACCAGGGATATTTGTCATTATTCGAAGCCGGTTACGAACCCAAAAATTTCCCCCGTACTATTTAACAAACAAATTGCCTGAACGTAGCATAGGTGATATAAGTTTTCGAAATCACATTCAATAAAATATTTAGTTTGTTGCGTGTTTGACCCAGTGGGTTTGAGGTCTTGCTTTTCGCAACGCTACAAATAAGTGAGTGCAGATTGAAAGTGGGAAGAGCACCAGAGGTGTTGAAAAACCTCTGATTGAGCATGCAAAATGTTCATACAATAAACAAAAAATCGTGTACTAAAATGTGTTTGAGTAGCATTTATGGATCTATTGGGAAAGGAGGTAATAACGCACGCAATATCCTGTGAGTAAGAAGAACGTCACAATGAAGAACGTCGATACACCGATAGGTCCGTGTCTATGTTTATCTGGTAGTAAAGAGAGGAACAAATTTCTTCAGCTGGAAATTGATGAGCAAGCATTTGCGTCAACATCCTCCAAATTCCCGCGTTTGACTGTCAGTAATGAAGGTTGACCTATGCAGGCTGCTTAACTTGGTGTGGCGAAAACTGGTGCAATCACACCATACAGAAGGTCAGTTGAAAGGTAACGAGCTCTGGCGGTTAGCCTTAGAACAATCGCATACCCGTTGCAATTCAGAGTAACTGTGTAAAACGTGTCTCCTTCAGACGACCCTAAAATTATCACAATTTCCAACAGTAAAGAAGAGCAGGAATTTCCCGAATTTTTAGTTAGTGCGTTGGCATTGTTTTTAACATCCCACGATCTAGGTGCTACGCTGCGCAACATTCTAAGACGCAAAAATGTGAACGAGTTTTTTTTTTGTGTTTTGATGAACGCGGTTGATTTGATCACAAATCTAGAGAGAAAGAATCAAAGAAAACCTTTGAGACTGATTTGCAAGCCATTTTCAGGTTAAGCTTTGATCTCAACAATGGACATTCCAAAAAGGTTATCTGGTTACCAACAAGGTTCAACCGACATTCTTTGGACACCTCATGTTTCAGTGTGGATACAATCGCCAACGTACTGGAGGACACCTGCGAGCAGCCTGTTACTGCTGTTGTTGAGTGGACGCCTTTATCCTCGAGATATCTCGTTTGTGCACCTAATCATTTTAAAATACATTAAATGGACCAAATTCCAGGCCACTACGCATGAGAAACCAGAGGTAGGCAAAGCCGTCTGCAGTTTTCAGAAATCCGGGAAACCAAGATTGTAGTAGAAAACTTGATCTTAATACACGTGCTTCTTTGGTACTGGGCGTCCTCCAATCGTGATGCCTGCCACCCCTATATGTATCGTATCCCCAGGCCTCACCTCTTCCCCTATCATACTGAATGCAGGTTACATTTGTTGAAAACAGAGTAAAAGGTATCAACTAATAGAGCTTTGCCGCCGATTGCATTGAACTATTACACGGACCACAAAATTGTTGCCGTTCATCGGCTCTGAGTGGACCAACCAACCCGTGTGATCTCATGGATTTATAATTGGAACGAAAAGTCAGATATGGCGGAATCACTTCTTCATAACGCCCAGGTTGGATTTCAGTGCGGGAATGAACAGGAACTGACGTTTTTTGGTCTAAACTTCCAAGTACTGATTTCTCCGTACACATTCCTTAGTGCGCCGAATGATTTAGCTGGCTTTTGCAGCGTGGGCTTTGTTACTCAATAATCATCAGAATTTATTTAGTCTGGGGAACTCAGAAAGGAACTATTATACACATTTGGAAATTACTGATCGAACGTTTCGGTCATTCTCATCAATATCTCTACCAGAAATCTTGCTCGCTTTAGTAGTAAGGATGGTTGGCCAAGATAGTTTGTTTAAGTCAACATCAACAAAACTGATGCCATGATATCGTTAAGAAGGTTATTTAAAATGTCATGCATTCTCGGGATTGTCCTTGGTATACTAACAGTCCATGTGCTTTTGCTTCCTATAACCTTGTCACATTTAGGTGTCTGGTAATGCATAAGATCATTTTTTCGGCGTGGTTATTTAGTGAAACCGGTTATCGCAATTTGAGTCCAACATTATTTGATAAATTGGACTCCCAGGGCGGTAAGCGATTGTGATTTTGATATATACCACCAGATCGCAAACCGGTCAATGCATGGTGCTACAATGAATCGTTTTCCAATCTATTTGTACGATTTTACACAGAGCAATAACAGACCAAGTGGTTTCTTTACTAGCAAGATATGCGGTGGGTAAATAGTTTCGGTTACATTCATATTTCATTCAACGAGAAATACGCTAACGATAAATCCAAAATTTTTAGGGAAGTAGCTGACCGAAGGATACTTTTGTGTAAGAAGCTCTGGTTTGCCCGAGGAACAGAAGAAAGGTGGGTAGTGCTGTAAGTGCAAGAATATTGTTGAAGCACTATGACAACTCGGTTTTATGCAGGAATCCACTTCAGGTTGCGTACACAACTTTGATAATTCTGTTGCGATGAATTGTGGAACGACTTCAGCTGGTCAAACCGCCTACCTCCTAAGCGAATTCCATTTTCAAACTCACCAAGCAAACCACATCCAATTAGGTTTCCCTCCCTGAGGTTACTAGTGCTAAGGTTACGATTACTTTTAGAAAATCACTCACACAGTCACGCGGACAAATCCCGAATTCCCTGGTGGATGTATACAGCATCTCGTCTAACAGCATTTTAGCCTCTGAACTGGGGTGTAAAGATTGCTTCCAAGTAAAAAATCTAACGTTTTTGAATGTGTGGACCTTACTTTTCCCCTTTGAACGCTGAACAGAATCATTTGTTGGGTAAAAAGCCTTTATGCAAGAATGTTCTTTCAAAAAATATTGTGAAAAATCAGTACCTTTTTGATATTCTAATCTACACTTTTTTCCTGCTTCGATATTGGGAACATAAATAACAACAAAAATGCTAATATGTTAGTTTTAGATAAAATCCACCCCTCTCATGTGTCTTTTGGTTGCGTATTCCAAATTTACACGTTAAAATTTACGGATGACAATTTTTTTAATATTTTACCCGAGGACCGATGTAACTTTTCAGATGGTAGATAAATGAGATCCTAAGGCGGAAGTTAACAAAAAAACAATTTGCTAAAATTGATTGTTCATGAAAACCGCTGATCTTCCAGTGAGGAACTATGCTCTAGTTTTCTTCTCAAAAAATAGGTCCGACATAAATTTCAAGGCGTTTCGCTGGCAAAGCGTATAAGAGTTTTGTATGGAATGACGCCCACAAATATAAGGCATCGCTGTTACCCCCCGATAACCATTTTTAAGTTGTCTGTTGCTTTAGATAATGGTTCCATTTCGTAATAATCGTGTTATAAGGCGAGATATTTGGATTATGGTGCCAACGTAATATAAATCGTCAGCAGAGTACTTAAGGCGCAAATCACCTATCGCAGAATATGTGCACGTCATATGTCCTGATGTGGAACCCCGATTTAATAAATTATAGTTAAATGTTTCCATTCTCCCACGAGGTCGCAAGAATAAGTTCAAGCTTTTGTCCAGAATTTAATAACTGTGATGCGCACAAATGTTTGTGGATTCATTATGGGGTCACGCCAGACTTTCTTTAGTTGCCCGGTGAATTTGCAGTTGCTTGCGTTAAACTGCACTGATTGGCGCTCCTGATCTTGAGAGTGTTCAAAAAACGGCGCGGAAGCATACCGAAGTGTATATTTGTGCGAGCTGGTGCTGTGCATAACAACCCAGTATTTTAAACTTTTATGTCATAAGGAAACCATTGTTAGTTGGACGATTAACCAACAGTCCAACACAGGCTCCTTAATAGCTCACATTCATTGTGTTAGATTAGACGGGGATGGTTTCCAAGCCAATATCCCTGTAAAATTAACTACCAAATGAAAACCTTTAAGCTGAGTCCAGTTGGTGATAAGACCGCCGGTTTTTTAAGGTTCTTATTTGGTCGTCGACGCTTTGGATGGTTAATTTAACCAACAACAAGAGCGAAATTGTTGTTACCTTTTCCTCGGTTTAGGGTGACATACAGGGTGTCTCATAATAGACGCGACATTTGATTGGGTTAATAGAGGTAGCCAATAAAAAAAATAACAAAATCTTTTGTTATTTGTAGCCACATAAAGTAGGTTTTGTATGCAACTGTTGCCATTTTTCTGTTTACGATGGATGTCAGTACGCGCATTGAAATTGTGAAACTCCATTATTTCCTTGGTGAAAGCGCCACCGCTGAACTTCGCGGTTACAAAACCAAACATGGTCTCATCAAAGATCTCTTCACCATGTCGACCATTACACGCTTGATTGCAAAATTTGAGTCCACTGGATTTGTATTGGATTTTTCTGGCAACGGGAGAAAGTCTCTGAGTGATGAAAGAGCGCCCAATGTACAGAATCCCGTCGAGCAACTTCACTCCCAGAGCACCATGGAATCTTCTTCAATAACTTTTTTGTCTCTAATTTTAAGTACGTTAACTCGCATCGATTATGATAGCGGAAGAGGTTTGGCCTGAAGATGCAATCCGTATAGACGTGGCAGGCATCACGATAAGAGTACGAGCGGCACCCAAAAAGTACGGGATTTGTAATGAGCTCAAACTATCTACTACAATCTTAGTTACCGAGATTCCTGAAAACTGCAGAGAGACTTGCTGTACTGATGTAAGTTAAAATGATCGGGTGCACAAACTACAATTTTTAAGGATACTGGAGCCCGCTCAACAAAAGCAGTAATAGGCTGCTCGCAAGTTGGCGATTCTATTCACACCGAAACCTGAGGTGTCCAAAGAATGTCGGTGGAAATTTACGGGTGACCAGTTAACCGTCTGCAATGTTCATTGTTGACATCGGAGTGTAATTTGAAATTTAATCTCAAGTCTGCCTTGAAAGATTTCCATTGATTATTGCCTCTGGCTTTACCAAAGTCTTAACAGCCTGCATCAAAAACACGGGTATAATTTTTCTTGCTAGAATGTTGTGATGCGTAGCACCTGGATAGTGCGGTGCTAACAACAATTTTTGCTCCGTTTTAACGTCAGACGTTTTTTGCTCCAATATTTTATACTTGTTTGGGATTTTTTGCCAGCCACCGGTGCTTTTGCTTGGGCTTTCAAACCAACAGGTTTACCAGGTTTATACGCCCAAAGAATTGCCATGGCAAAATTTTACTAGACCTTTGGTATAAGTGGTTTTACACCACAATGTGGCCTTGGTTAAAACCTCATTCCAAATGCACACGGTGCATCAGGTAAGAAAATGGTTGCTCACAAGATCAACAATTCTATGTAGTTATTCTCAGGGATTCATATGTTTTTAGGTGTCAGCGCCCTTTTTGTGCACAGGCATGCTGATCAGGCAACTGGAAAGTTGCATTTAGTCCTAGACCATGTGCCTGCTTCAGAGCCTTACAATCAGAGTACCAAGGAGAATTTTCGCTTGACTGTCGATATATGTACTATGTAAATTAGGGTAGATCAGGCTTCAGACACTCAAAGAATTTTTCTTGGCCTAAAAGGCGAGCTTTTGATTTGTGTTCAAAACTCTTTGTGAACATCGAGCCATGATAATATAAATTTGATTTATATGAAGTGCACTGCAAGCGGCCCCTTAAGAAGAAGCTAATCACGGGTGAAAAAAGGTGATTATGGCTATGCACATGCGAACGATGCAATTAAAATTCACTTTCCAATCGAGGGTCATTCTGCCGTCATAATGGCAGGGAGATTTTTTGTAACCTGTGCGCACTCTGGGATATCTTTTGATCTTTTAGTTGTACGCAGCATTTCTGTCGAAGCAACACGCCCCATAATATGCCAAGTTTGATCACACGATTGGAGCTTACATGGAGAATTTCATCCGGGCGACAGCGAAGTAAAGTTTGCTAGAGGCTATAAAGAATAAGGTATAATATGTCGGGATGTTACTGTCTATATCATTTTTACACTCTCCGGTATTGAATCGATCCGAATATTTAAAGGGCAATTACGTAATACTGAGCTGTTTTGGAGAGAATACTAGCATATTAGTCTCTTGAAAAGGGTCAAGAAATTCTATGAATTGCTTTTTCAAGCACGTTCTTAAATTTGCCTCCTCGTTGCCTCTGTCATAGGATACACCACTCAGGACTAAGTTTGGTGTTAAGCCATCGAGCAAACTTTTGATAAGTGGAAAGTTCATATTCAGGAAATCTTTCTACTCGACAGTAAAAGATGTGTAACCCGGCGTGCTTTTACGGACCGCACTTTTCCACGCAGCAATGACCTTCCAAAAAGTCTCCCTTGGAATTTGAATTGCCTTCATCTAATACGTCAGGGAGGTTCTTATATGAATTCCGACACCAAACGAGGTTAAACGAGTGTTCTTAATGAATAACAAATGAAATCCATTTATATAGTGTGCGGCCTGTTCACTGAATATTGTGATTTAGCTAAAAGCGTTCCATATCACAACCCAACGAAACCATTATTATCGTGTCTTCAATGTGTAGATAGATTTGCTAGAAATGTTGAGCTGTTGCATTGATCACAAACGCTGATTTGCGATATCCATTTTGAAAATCTGTAGAGTCTCATTTGAAGCCGACAGCTCTGAGCAATAATCAACTGATCGCCAGTAACGTCACTCATTAGAGGACGACATCTTGGTGTTGTTAAACGGTGGCAATATACAGCTGACTTTACCTTGCCAGTTCATGATAATGTCCGCGGTTCGACAATTTTTCATTCACAATAAAATATGCGAACTTATATTCCTTCATACTTTACTAAAGCGGGAAATCCGTACAATCCTTCGTTACTCTATCACTCAAGGTGTCTATCGTTAATCTGTTACCATGCTTTGCATCAAAACACTGCAAAGTTATTTGACTGAAATTTCAAAGTTTTTCCCTCTGTTTGTATGCTTACTACTGAAAAATGCACCCGGCGTTTAAACGTATGATTTTGTCGCATGATGTTCACAGTGGGATGGATAGAAAAAACACTGTCATTGCAAACAGAAATGTTTCTTTCTAAAGGTCGCCCCCTTTTTTTTGTTTGATTGTACATTGGTTCACTAACGATGAACACAACTAACTTGCGTTTCGAGCATGCCACTCATGTTTATAATCATACCTGCAACAATAGACGTTCTTTCCATTCTGGTGCTTGGGTGACCATTTGGTCCAATTTTGCATTTTGTTTTCTTTGCTTTGTCTAACCTTGCAAATCTGTCTGTTTTTTAAAACCTGGGCACACTATTAAAAGTAAACTTTCCGCCTTTCGATATTTTTGACCGTCTTGTTAGCTGAATGCCACGCTTAATTTGGATTAATACCTGCATGTTAATTGCATCTTGCATTACACTGTATATTCTTTTATCCTTATTTATTCTTTATGCTGCCTACGACGCTGTGGATCACTATCTTCCGAACGTGTATGTTCGTTCCTTTCTCAGTAACACCGATATCTTACGGTAAACCTGTACATTTTGAGGTTTTATGTTCAGTATTTGGCCATTTTTCTGTTTTCCTCTTATTTGTCTTGCAACATTCAGACCAGTAATGGGATTAAAGCAAACCACCTTGTGATGGTTTTGTTATTGGAAAATTTTTTCTCGCGTGTCAGATATATTTTTTGACCCTGCATTCGCGTTTTAGATTTAGTTTATTTGCGATTCATGGATTTTCAAATGTCACGCTATACTGGATCAACCAAGCAGGGGACGCTTATACGTGCAATCCTGTGTCCTCGTTTACATAATCCAAATACGACAACAGATTTTTATAGTTGGATAGTTAATTTTTGGTACGCTGCCGTACAAAATCTTCCGCAGCAATTAGTCTTACAGTAGATCGACGAAAATGTGGCTTTCGGTATACTTAGATATGCTTTAAAAAGAACGATTGAACATAAACTCAGGGAGTCTGTCGTTTAGTACCGTCTGCGCAGCAAAGGACAAACCGTGAGTCGTCATTGTATCTGAGGACGGATAGGATTTTTCCGAAACTGTTGGTTCGATGTCCGGCGGCTCTGAAACGTTTTGGAGCGTTCAGTTGAGATTCTGTTTTTAAGTTGAAGATACTCTGCTAGGAAGCCAGCATGCACGAGGGAGCTGTTTTCATCCGCTTTCGTACAAATCAACGATCAAACCCCAGGAAACTCCAGGAAGACCAGGAACCACGATCTCTTAGAAAACAGGTTAGAAACCCAACCATTTAGGCATAATCGGTTGTACTGCTGCCTGACAAGAAAAGTAACGCTTATTGCCTGCGAATAGACCGAGAATCAGAGTGGCGTCATTTTGTCTATCTCAGAAGTATCCCGTAGCACGCGTCTTAACAACCACCTAAGATTCTGGAACCGGCGAACTTGCAACGATTTGCTGACCAGTTAGATTTTTTGGGTATGCCTGGTGGTGATTTCTGTAACAAAGAGGCACTGAATTCGCCCTTGGTTAACCTGTTAATTATTGCAGTTCACGAGTTATATTTGGCATTTAGTCACTTGGAATATTTTGGTTACCTTAGGGAATATGCCAGCGGCATGATCATCATGATCGCATATGATAATTTGTGTTTCAGTTTAGCATTCCTGTTTATATGCACTTCAGTTTGGATAGCGAACAAAACAAATTTTACGACGTAAGCTTTGCTTGTTTAGAGACCAAACGCTTCAAGTCAAAATATTGTTGAAAAACAGGAGCCCCATGTGCCTCCCATTAGTAACCAAGTCTTTGCATTTTATCTGTGACCGGAGGGAATGCTGCGATCATTCCAGAATATTAAGTGGTAGATTTAAATATTGAGAGGTCAGCGTTACAGATTGGGGGCCTAAACATTCACTAGGTTAACCACATTTTGCTTGTTCGATGCCAGTGAAACTTTGGGCAATTGCGGAAAACTTTAGCTGAGTGTTTTTTGAGTTGTACTGTGACATTATCTAGTAAACATTTTTTCCATCTCTCATCAGTTGCAATCCGGAATGGTTTCAACCATGTGGATAGCGAGGCGGTTGTAAGCTACATATACACGGTTGAAAACCGTTTGAAACCGACTGCCCAAATAAAATGGACCGATTTTAATCAAGCCCTTCTGAAACAATACACATACTCAAATGTTGATTGCTGTTCGTGAAAAATTATTTGCCGATTTTAATGTTCCATACCGTCCGGAATTGCGCAATTAAGCTGTACGCTTTACAAAAAGACAACAAGTACAACAAAAGCCTTAGTTTAAAGCTTCTGCGGAGCAACACACTGCAAGAAGACCGTAAAATAACACAAAATACGAAGTTGTGCTCCACTGACGTATAAGGAGCTTTGGTCTTCCACATCATCGACGTGAACCAGTTATCCAACCGAATGCCTTCTTGATTCCATTCTGTAAGATAAAACAAATGTCTTATTCAAAAACTCACTGTATGTGATTTGTACAATTTTTTTCTTATTTTTGGGAAGGCTTTGAAATACATATGCAGATGGCGCTATTCTCGAATCACTCTAGGAAACACTCATTTTGTCTTATCGAATGTTTCATTTTACGAGATTATAACGCTCTGGCTTGGTGAAAGCCCCAGAAGATGTTGCAGCGATGCAAAATAGCTGCAAAAAGCGGTAGACCTTACACTTTAATGGCGCCTTTTTAACAACAGACGTGAGTGCGCAGTCGGATGGTATTTTTAAAACAAATCTTCGGGCGTTTGTCGTTTTTTTTTCGGTTAGCGGTTAGTGGTGTCGTTCATTTTATGTTTCAGTTAGAATGCTCAACCACCACTGATAATCATTCTGTGGTGCGATACTCGGAACACTATAAATGACCAACTAGTTGAGAAGAAAAATGGAATTGCTTTGGCTATCTGCTAACCGCCGTGCTATGTATGGATTGTCCCATGTTTTAACAAAGTGAGGCAAGCTGTTTAGGCAAGTTAAACAACGAAGGCCAGGCAAAGGCTTGTTAATTCATCAGCTTTTCCCGAGAAACTAATATTTCAGGTAGTTTTTAAGGCTGCAAATGTACATTCCTCCAACTTTGTAAAGGCGTCAAAAAATAGCAAACTCTAATTATGTGGCATTTGTGCGTGCAGCAAGTAATGGCAGCACAAACGCCATTATCTGTTCCCAGCAGGTGCAATACAAATGCAGTAGGCGGTCAGGTAAACCTGTGAGAACTCCAGGAATCCGAAGAACTCACTGAGTTTAGCGCACTTTCTCATAGCGGACAATACGCAAAATACCTGTTGTAAATTTATAGAGGCACGAGAATCGCCTGGCTGAGACTTGTTGTTATGTTGAACCCAATCATAATGTTTCCAAGTTTTTTTACAGTCAACCTCTAGTAAATCGACAGCTACCGAAGAGAAGTTATAAGCCTGCAGGGCATTCCTGAACTATTGACTGCTGTCGGGTGAAATGCGGAATTTTGCAGTCGAAGAAGACGGCGAAATTTTTACCACTCAAGATATATACAACAAACTCCGAAAGTGTGGGTCATCTATGCTGAATAAGTTACGGATAGTTCGAGACTCGGTGGTAGGCGTGTTGATGGGCTACTGACATCACAATTTGCAAATTATTCGGCAACTCCCCAGAACAGATTATCGCAAACATGGTATGTTTTGCCATTTTAATGGAGGACCGGTTTGCAGTGTACCACATAACACGATATCTGGGCAGAGGTCACCTTCCTCTGCAGGCCTCAAGTCATTCAAACTGTACAAGTCATCCCAATAAAAGGAAAGGGTCTGCCGGAATATCAATTCTCGGTTCCAGAGAACACCGAGTTTGGCATTCTTCTAATGCAAGCGGAATATGCAAGACATGCTTTTGTCTGAAGAATGAGTTGCGTTCGTGAGCACAACGTAGGCTCCGGCAAGCTCAAGTAGACTAGTTAGGCTTAGGAACTACTTGTAACATTCGTCCATTGTGAGTAATTCACGTTTTGTTGCAATTTGCGATATCTTAGCCACTAAGCACCGTTATTCCAACCCAAGGTGATTAAAGGCCTTAAAATTTTTTCACAAACAAATCGGTCACAGGTAATTTTCCGAAAAGTATAATGTACGCATATTCTTGATTTTAAACTAATAACCTTAAAAACCTCTTAGTTTCCTGGAAATCGCTTTCATTCGGCGAATACCGAACGACTGAAAGCGCCAATCTAACGTTTCTTGTCAGCAGAATTGCGTAGAAAGCAGCGTGAAAAGGGGTTTGCGATATACGTTTATTCTAAGGTTCAACAGCAACCTACACAATTATATCAAAATTCTGCGTCACTCAACTCGAAGCGTTGTGAGCATTTAGCCTCTTGTTAGGGTGCGTGGGTTCTCTGGGATTTGAAGGTCCATACCATTGTCCGAAGATGTCCATCATTACACTGGCAGTGTGGATTCAGCTAATGGGCGAACACCCGGTTCTGCCGTTAAGTTAGGCACCCAGTTTATGGTTACTTGGATTAACCCAAGTATATGAAGCATAGCATTTGACACACCTGCAAGTGGATATTTCTACCAATTACTTGGCAACCCGCAACTTGTGTCCTGAATCTCGTTTGGATAACTGAACATTTGCGACACCGCGATTTGCGTCTCAATGTGTAACCTGCTTGATGGAATATCACTCGGGCAGCTAGGCGGGAGTCAATAACGTAGCATTCATTGTATGTTGATCTCGACACTTCGGTTGGGCAAATGATATTGAAGTTGTCAAGAACTGACTCGTTTCGCCCAATTCTCGATGTCCTTGCTTCATAATTCCCAGTGCATTGAAGTACACTCATAAAAATTCCACACATTATCCTGAGTTTTAAACGCTCGGTCGCAAATGACTGGTGATTCTTTCAACTGGCTATTCTGTTAGTATATACAATTGAATATTCGTAATTTATGGGGCAATTATGCTTGCTCTTGTTGTTTAGCAAATGTTTGTCGGAATACATCTAAACTAATCCTGAATATTTAATGTTCTATACCACTTTCAATGATTGCTAGGTAATGCGTTTGGAGATAGACCTCTGCAATATTTAAAAAACAATGAGGTTTAGGAAATGAGCTGCATATGTATCTCGAGCTGAGTGTATCATTGTGACTAATGTTTCTCTAAAGGAAGGTGCTAAATACGTTGGCTGGACCAAGCGAAACCATTTTTGATTTTAGTGGAAAGCGAGGTTCCTTGCGGGAAAATGAGGACAAACCGGTCACTTACCCTTTGCGTCGGGCCTGAGTTTTCAAAAAAACATAAGCATTCACTTTCATTAGGCTAGAAATCTTGTAGTGGTTTACCATATTCTGAAGCAGTGAGCGTACTAACTTAGCAAAATGCCATTAGAATCCTGGAAATTACCAGCTACATCAATTTGATAAACGCGTAAAAATCCTAAAAACCGTGTACGTTGATCACCAAACAGTGGTCACGGTTAAAATGTTAGCATATGCGAATCAAAGAGCAGTTGAATGAAATCATTTAACGTTTTAGGCCCCATGAGTATCCTTTTTATGAATACCCACAAGTGGTTGATGATGTCTTTCCAAAAAACCAAGCTATCATTTGTTGATCAATATGTTTTATCCTGATTTCAGACCAACTTTGGTTCGACAAAAAACCAAGCTATCATTTGTTGATCAAATATGTTTTATCCTGACTTCAGACCAACTTTGGTTCGTTTTTTCTTCTATTTTATCCCAATCCCACAGTAAGAACTAACCTAAAAGACCTGGCCGACTAATTTTTGAATATCTGGCATGCAGTTGACCTAATGCTGAGACGCTCTCCCGAAATATTTGGCCAACTCTAACGACTGTTTCAAAACAACTTAAAGCAGGAAATCTCCGAATGACTTACGGCAGCAAATCCTTTAAATATATCATTCATACTGTTTTCATAAGGCCAGTCGTTCAAAGGCGAACATTCATAGTTGGATCTAACTCGTCGTCGGTGACAAAGTGATCTAGTCAGAAACAGAAGAAGCGTCAGCAGGTGCCAATGGGTTTCCCCGCTGCATTCAGCCTATTAGATCTGCTCGAGATACGACTTAAAATAACAACAGGCGGCAACTTGATAATTACTTCCTTGATGTTAACCTGAGAAGACACATTTCGAACATATATAGCAAGCCAGGCGAATTACTAAAGTTTGTTCCCCTACACTACACTGATGACAAAAGCTTGCAATGAAATTCAAAGAGCCCGTAGGCTGGTCAAGACACTGTAAAACGGTTTCAAACTACTCGTCAGCTGCACAGCATGCACGTCAATATTATTTTTTATGTTATAGTTAAACCCAACACTTTAAAAATCGTTGTTGTAAGCAGTGGCAATACAACAGCGCTGGAAAATGAGAACCCTCAAAGGTGGCAGCAGGCTCTGTTTAAATCATACTTCGTGTGGCAGCCGAATGCCCGAGCTCATCATGACATACGTCGCTACTCAGAAGGCTGCTGGAAGCTCCTTGACAACCCACAGAGCTTTACTTGCATTGTGGCTCATCAGCTAGTGTGTTTTGTGACTTTCCGACAATACTCTGGTCCACTTGAATCCAAACTGCACGAAATTCGACTTGTGCATATCAGTCTGAGTTTGACGAAAGGCTCATCTTAAATTCAGCTGAATACTAAACAGACACATTTGCTAAAGTGGTAACAAAGGAGAAATACAGCTGGTGTCCAGATAAGCCAACCGCAAATTGGTACGCAACTGAAAGATTTTTACGTTTTGTCCGTCCACCACAACCATGGATAATTTAAACAGTGCACTTACTTGTTTGCACAGTGGTGAGTGAACATAATTTTTATTATGCAGTTTGTTAAATGACTCACGTCTCGAGCAAGTTCTTATCTTTGAAACTCCATCTATCAAGCATTTGGGTTCGCCATGCAATGCAGCCGACTAATCATCCTCTGCCCTAATTTAAATCCAACTCATTTATTTGGTAGGCAAAAATACAACTTGCTTTGACGTTCTATGTCCGGATAATGTAAGGAGATTTAACTCTTTTTCAGTTAATATGTGTTTCCATGCTGTGGGTCTGCACTGTATTCTGGCCTTAACACAAGCATTCTAGATACGCACGTATAATGTCAGAAGCTATTTTAGCAAGCTCACAGTGCATTCAACTTTTTATCCCCTCTGCTTTACAGTCAGCCTCCAAACTCTGACGATTTTCAATTTTACGTTAATCAGCCAAAAGTTCACAGGACCCAGGTATAAATTCTGAAAAAAAACTATTCGGTGGTGAAATAAACCAGCGTGTTTTGTTATTTCCCGCTTCCTCAGCTTTATCAACCTGGTCTTGCTATTATGCTATTCAAATGCTGGAAGCTGTCGCCTGTTGGTGAGCCTTTGCTCGGACCGTCAGTCGGCATGGTCATATTTGGCATTACTCCAAAATGCACCAAATTCGGTTCAGTTGGATGACACTTTCCATACCGTTAGTCGAGTTCCACATATGATATCCCCCACATCGTGTATCGTAAAAAGTTTCTTTTGTACCATTCGATAGCTGGTGTATTCCCTAAAAATAACGAATTAAAATTTCCAAATAGGGAGGCAGCCACTAAATGTCTCTGTATTGGTGACGTCCACTCAAAAAAGCACATAAAGTATATTTAGTTGATGTTTCTTTACCCGAAAACAACACAATTTATGAAGGCAGTTTTTGAGGCATCATTTTGCTCCCGTTAATAGATTTATATTACTTCTATTCCAAAATGTGTTATTTGGGTGCCAGTGAGGTAATGTATAAACGCGGCGTCGAATTATGAGCTTGAATGTCTCACTTATACATGCTGTTTATTAACTCCTACGGTTTAAACGAGAACTCAATACTTGTCCTGCCCGACCAATAATCTACCAAGTATCTCGGGCAATAGTTCGTTTAGTAAATTTATATGCGTATGTTCCCTATTATTGCGGCTGTAAGTGTCAGGGACATTTGTATCAAAGTGAGTGTTTTGCGCTTGGTTTTGCACAACATTTGCAGCTCAACATTGTCTCTATGTTACAGCAACAAATTTTCAACTTTGCGGCCTCCGTTGTGAGAAAATAAAAGCAAGCGGAACGCATTTTAATAAAAATCCCAACAAATTTTCAACTTTGCGGCCTCCGTTATGAGAAAATAAAAGCAAGCGGAACGCAGTTTAATAAAAATCTCTTTCCTGTTTTGGCATGTGCAGCTGACAACCTCGTGATTAAGGCACAGCAGACTCAGTTTTGATTGCCTTATCAGAGTTGATTCATTTTCCAATGACATTCTTGTTTTACGTCTGTCGGACAGGAAAACGGATAGTCGGAAAATCAGTCGCGTGTTCATAAACGTTGTCCCATCTTCCCGGAGGCCGGTTTTATTTTGCTTGCATTCATCTCTCATTTTGAGTGCTTTTGCAGACAGATTATCACTTTAAGCGTTTTTTATAAAAGCCCTGTACAGCTTTGAAATTCTCGTTTGAGTAATTATACGGTTTTCACAAACATTTATTAATTAGTGATGAAAGATTTGTCCGTAAATAGAATTCATTTTTTTTTCTGCTAAAAATAATCAACAGTGAAAATTTTCTTATCCGCGTAACCCTTTGTTTCGACAAAGAGGACTGACGCAGCAATATAATCATACCGGTTGATAATTACATTCACCCATTTTTTATCAACAGCTCGTTGACAAAAATATGTGTGCAAAAGGCGCATTATTGTGAGTAACCAAGAGACAACAAATATAACGCGAAAGGTTGGTATGTTCAAACTTTTTACTTAAAATTTTGGAAGATGACTGGATTTTATCAACATTTCTCGGGTGAAAACTCCAAATATGTCAAATATAATTGGAATTCAGAGGATGTAAGCATTCACAGCATTTGCTCTCTTTAGATACGCTCTATTTGTGTCCAAGAAGATTATTGCCGTCCCTCAGTGTTTAACGTTTAATGTGTAGACAACCCCGACAACCCGACAACCATTTGCGTGGGGCCACTGAAGTTTGCGCAGATGCGAATTCCGGGTCCTCATCGTTCAGCCCAAATCAAAAGCCTATAAGGGGTGTCATATTGTCCCTCAAATTGACCGTTTGGTCAGTCGTGCGGAGTATAAAGCAATACTTGCTCGTTGTTTTCATTCTGGTAACGTTTCAACCACGTCCGCGAGTTTGAGCGTTCGTGCATTTAAGGCTACCCCAATGTTCCGTTTTGCTGGACTACAGTGTGAACATTAAAAAAGTGCACATTTAATCCGGCATTAAACCGGTTGTATTATATTTTGCCTTTATGTTCTATCGGACAAGATGACATAGTGAACCTTCGCAAAAGACTCAGACAACTTGTCTATTTAACCCCATGTCACGCGTTCGGTAGCCGCAAAATTTCAACGCAATCCTTGTCAGTGTGTTTGTTTTTTGAGGTAACAATCTGTCCAATGCGGGGTACTCTATTCCAACCAAAACCCAGATACTCATGCTGCCCTAGATTTTGAGTCACACTAGTGCTCTGATTCAGAAAATACTCGTTGGAGTTTTGATTGAGCGCAAGACAAATTGTTCCATGTGCCTAGAATTTTTGTACTACCTATAGACGTATTTTGAATATTTTGCAATATTCCCAGAATTGGTATCCGCTGTGGTGTCCGCGCAGTCAGATGTCAAGTTAGGGAAAATTCGGGAGTGTTCAGCTGCACGGACGAGCTACTGGGCTGTAGTTGGACCGTTTTACGCGCAGTTTGGAACTGATAAGTGGTTTACAATGAAAGCTGTTTACACCTGATCACAAATGCCCATGATTTACTCCTCTGGCGGAGGATAGAGTTGACGGTTTGGCACAAAAATATCCAAGGCGGCTTTTATTTCTGAATGCCCTCGTTGGTAGTTAAATATGATGAGCTAATATAGAAGCGAATGTCAGTCCACAATCTCCTTAAATGTGGCCGCCTGCAAAACGATATTTGGACTGGATTGGCAAAGTTTAAGCAGACTGGTGACGATACATAACGAAGAACACATAGCTGCATGCACTAGAATGTTGTAGTCTTTTATTCTACTAGTGTGCAAATTAAGAATTGCCTGGAAAACCAATTATTGCCGTCTTTTAACCAAACCAAAAAATGTGCTAGCTTTTACAAGACACCCTTTGCAACTGAACCCCAAGAACAACTTGCTGGTTTATTTTACTTCTTGGTGGAACCATTTTCATTCACCTGTATGCTTGATGTAAAAAAACGCTCCACCCTCTTTTGTTCACAGTAGTAACGGAATCGTGAGGGCCGAATTAATATATTCAAAATGCAAGATCTGGCCAGTACTAGTTACTTTGGGATGTTTGTTTTGGAAAACGCACTTAGCGACGGCCAATTATGAACATTTTCTAGTCAACTTGCAGTCATCCTGTTTCCTTCTACGGTCGGCACTGCCTACTCGCAAGCATCAAAGTTTACTTATTTGCTAGACTCAGGGTACTTGGGCAGCGTTTTATCCTCGCGTGTTTTTGGTGGCTTCAAATGGCCTTACCCCGCGTAGTTCAAAATCCGTGAAGGCATCATTCAAAATAATGTGTTGTACGCATACCCTGGTAAGGAGCATATTCATTGCACTCTGAGTAATCATTTAAGTCCCACTGCAATTGTTGATAATCAAATTGAGGTATACACGCGAACAATAATTTTGCTCTTACCAACTTCTTTAAATTTTAAAAAGGAATAATCCAGGAAGAATTAGTCATGAACATATTTCATCTTTGGTGAAGAAATATTACACATCGAACCAATCAAACATTAAATGTCTAGGTGATTATTTCCAGTCCGTGAAAATATGATGTTGCGGTGTTTGCACAGGACGCCTTTGTTGGTCAGACAGAGCCTTGTTTTATGTTAACCCGCTATGCTAGGAAAAGGTATAATAATTCTCACAGCACGTTGTTGACAAGCGTTTAAGTTTGCACACTGGCCGTTTGTCTTTTGTAGTACTCAGTTGCAGGAAATGTGGGTCGCTAAATATAGCCCACAAAATTGTACGACAAAACCAAGCCAAATGGCATTGACCGTATAGCTCGCTTCAGCAAACAAAAGTGAGTGGGTTCTTATAAAAGCTCAAACAGCAGTTACTATCTTTCCTCATTGGGTCATGATAGTTCCTCATGTGAATACGTGTATATTCGCTTCATGTTTATTTGAGTGTTTCGAAGCTTTAAAAGTCGCATTGTATTTATACTGAAGTAGGATGGAAATTAAATCAAACTCACGGGTGGCTAAGAGAAGTCCAACAAGCAGATTTAATTTGGCAAATCAAAGTTGGATTTTGTGTTTCATTGCATAGAACTCTTTAAGCGCAGTGGATACTATGTATTTGTCTGGTAAAGGACACTTATCATAATTGCGGGTGAGGTTATTTTTTAAGGGTTGCGGCAACAGAGTTAGTTAATAATTGGACCCGATAGATCACATCGTCGGCGTCCAAAAGTTTGCCCAGGCAATTTGCCTAATCATACGGGGACAGCTGAGTATGCAGCTATCAGCTTGTACGTAAACGGATGTGAAAATGCACCCGCGTCGATCAGGAAACCTGCAAAAATGCGCCACCAAAAGGAACTCTGTGGCCATCTGCACAGTTTATAACGCATATTACATAAGTGTCCACTCACTCCCAAGGACAAATACACCACATACATTCACTAGCATCAATAAGAAGAACGGCTTACACAGCATACGACTAGGAAGATACAACTGAAGCACATATTCGGACAACGCACAAAATACGCACTTTGCTTTGAAAATTTTATCTTCGGGGCAGGGATTTGAATAGCGTTGCGTGATCTAACCATCTTTAGACCGCTGCGAGCACCAAGGGACGTATTTTGACTGAGAACCCGCCCAAACTTTTCCCGGGTTTATGGGCATGCAAAAACATCGAATAAACACTTATGAGCCTGCAGTACTGCAGGAAATGCAGTATACAAAATGGCACAATATGACAAAATATACCTCTATTTACTTGCGGGTGGATAGCCTTGTAACTTTTGGTAACCGACTTTTCCGTACTTATCGGAAAATGTATCTCACGACGCTGGGTTCCATCTGCCGTCCGTGACACCTCAAGCAGTAGATTGGTATGCTGAAAAACCTGACTGCCTCCTAAGCTTTGCAACTGTTCTTTACGTTGCAGTAAACGAAACCGATATATGCGTACAAAGACAAGCAAATCGCACTCAGTATTCGTTTGAAACCGATACAAACACGTCGAGCATTGTCAGCGCGGTATATTAAATTTATTAAACTTGACAGACAACCACACGCTATGCTTAATGCAATAAGAGAACGTGGCAACGCTAGTAGCAGGTCACAAAAACGTAATTAATCATGCTGTTGTGCAGCATGAATAATTAACTGCAGCGACAGGCTCGTGACACTCATAAATGTTTTCTTCCAGAAACCGTGAGCTAAATATGCAAAGCCTGCATCGTTGTTGCGCCAGCTACTGCATAGGGGCTGGTAACAGGGCAGATATATAGTCCGACTAATGTCTAAGATCCACCATGGCTCTATGCATTCACAGATTATTTTCCGAGAACCTTTATATATTACGAAACAACCGAATGGCGTGAGAGTGGCAGGTATACACTCAGTGAAAGGTTTTATTACTGCATAGTTCGTTTCACCGTTTATCCTTGGACACACTGCCTTGAGGAAATTGTTGCTTTTGTTGTAATGAGAGTATTTATTTGGTTATGAGAAACATACCGAGGATATCGCTAATCTTCTGATTTATACCTCCGGCTTCAAAGGACAAAAAACATAAATTTAGCATCTTCTTTCATGCAACTACTATCATGTCATGAAAAGATAAGTTTCAGATAGTCGTAAGAGTTTCCAGTCATCGAAATGTTTGACTAGTCTTGTTGAACCATAAAATAGTCACTTTAATGATCAGTTTAACGTGATCAGTTAAAATGCCCTGGTCGACGGTCGTCCAATTTTAAATGTGGTTGTCGCCTTAGGAGTCATTTAAAAATTTGGATTGGTTTCTGAGCAAGATTCTTCCACATTTTTAGTTAAATATTATTGTTTCCAAACGATTCCAGTCAGCTCATTACCATAGTTGGAGCACACTTTATCGGGTCCTTTTAAATATTGCGAATTTTAACGTTGTTAAACGACGTTAGTCAACCTGATCACATTTATGTAGCTGCGTTTGTAAACCATTGAGGTAACCGTCTGATCTAACTGTCAAATGCAAACGATAACTTGCATTCTTTTTGTTCAAACCCATCTGTTGAATGCGGCCTACCACCAATGTGCAACCAACCCCAAACTATCGAAGAATGGTTTAATGCTGCTTCACCAAACAGGATTTTTCGGCGCAAGATGTCCGTTGCGCGGAAGATTAAATTGCGCAATTAATATAGGCCAAACAGTGAGCCCATTAAAACTTTATGAAGAACGCAAGATCAAAGCATATTCAGGCGGAAGCCATAACCATGTTTGCAGGTGTAGGGTCCATTGACGTATGCACCATCTCAAATGTAGCCTGCTGGTTTAGTGGTTGTATTGCGTATATTCCACGAAGAATAATAGTCTTCAGCCACCCAGGAGCCGACCAACTTTGGTGAACCTTCGGGAGATTATCTTGTATTTTCGTTACGTCACTACTCGTGACCATACACCCATGTTTAAAAACTCGATGCCAAATGGTGCATACATAGTGCATCAGCGTGCTCTACAAAAAACCGATCGTTCGAAACCCTAAAATGTACTTTTTTTACAACCTTCATAAGTAGTTTATCATTTTTATATATGGATACGGCCTTCGAAGGACGCAGTGTGCACGATGTCTAGTCTAGATTTGTGTTGACTTAACTTATTTAGAGTACACTCCAAATTTCCACAATAAACTGATTTCACTACGTCAGTAGAGTTTAGTGAGTGTCCATCCAACCTAGCCAGATTGATTTTGAAAACATTCAGAATTTTATCCAATAACCTTTCTATAGACAGATTGAGGACCCCGAGCTTACTAGGGAGTGTTTCAATAGTGCGCAGCCTCACAACAAGTTGGCC
The DNA here is from genome assembly GCA_003604175.2 of Clonorchis sinensis. NCBI lineage: Eukaryota > Metazoa > Platyhelminthes > Trematoda > Opisthorchiida > Opisthorchiidae > Clonorchis > Clonorchis sinensis. The sequence continues at coordinate 31,118,486 of CM030372.1, read as the reverse complement.
GGGAAAAAATGCGATTAATTTTGTCGCAAAAACCTTAGGCGTTTGCCGATCTGCTGCACTCAGCTGACACTCCGCAAATGGTCAGGTCCTTTAAGGCAGCATTTTGTTTAAAGCAACACATTAAAAGTTTGGCAGTCTTGGCAAAATCCCTCGTTCGAAGTGAAAATTTAGTCAAAAGTAGTTGCTAACGAGGCGAGAACTTTCAAGCAAATACAGCTTTCCTACTGCCCGAGGACGTTATATCCGAAATTATCTTTTAGATTGCAAACAATGTGACATTGGCAATACTGGATTATGTGAAGGGACTATCCTTTCTCTTGCTGCTTCCCCTTATGCGAAATTCGCCTGAAATATTTGACCAGTAAAATGCATAAAACGCGTTCTTTGCGACCGGTTGGTTTACTATATACTTTCTATCTACCGTTTGAATTTCGATGCAATTTGTTTGCTTTTTCTATGTAATCTGTTTGCTTGTACCGTTTGAATTTCGATGCAATTTGTTTGATTTTTCTATGTAATCTGTTTGCTTCCTTGCTGAGATAAAACTCTATTTTTAGCTGCGTTGTCGTTTTGAACCAATTTTCTGTCCAATGTCGTACTGTCGCTTGGATTTCTACGCGACCTCTTGCTCAGCCATTAGATAATCGTTTGATTTGATTGACTAGGTGGCTTTTGATGCTCTTATAGGTAAACGTCTCCGTGAAATGCCATGACTCACAAGACAGCAAGGCCCATCATTGTGCCGCTGTAAAAAAAACTGAGGCAACTTGACTAAACTTGTATTCTGATGTAATTTTTCAGGTTTTAGGTGAGATCTGTGTAGTCATCTGCCGAACCAATGACCCCCTGCTTTGAGAGCTAGTTATTGAAGCCGCAGTAGTAAAATCCGAGCTAAATCGTTGGATAGTTCCAACATTTAGATACTAGACACATTGCGCAATCAAATAAGCTCGTCTGGACACACGGCAAATAATTGTTTCCTCAAGCCCTTTTGAGACTTTACCTTGCAATGTTCTTATAAGCGTTGTCTGCTGTAGAAAATACGTGCTCAGGAGAGACGTCCAATTTTGTGAAAATTTTCAAGTTTTTTGTTTTTGCGACAAACCTTTAAGCAGAAATCGCAAAATAGATTTTTAGGTTCGGAGCACTGTACGCTCTGATCGCGACAATGAACACATTATGTATGGGAAAACAAAACCTCCACCAGTAATCCGCCGGTACTATGCTGGTTGCAAAAATATGAACCAAACGTTACAGCTACATGAACACGAGAAATAACCAGGCCATTCTGCTACCTACATTACGTTTTAAAGATGGAAGCAACTCGGAAGTTTTGGGATGGGAAAATATCCCGGTATATAGAATCCCGGTTAATATTACATTTTTCTTTAGGTTTCAGACAGACTCCCTTCCTATAGGATGTTGTTTCAAACTATTTTGCCATTGTAAGAGACATTTCTGTCTCACTTAGCACATCAGACCATCTTACTAGAAGTTAGTGTGTTCAATAATTTTGGAAGGTGACAGACTACATGCGTTTCTAAATCACTGAACAAGCAACAGTTAACAAATAATATTAATTTTGACATTCTCAGTAAGTAACAATAGTTAGTGGCGCTTAACGTTTTTCGGAATTTCAACGCGTACCTATGATGTCCAATTCGGATCCAGCTGTTAAAGGAAAAAAGGGGAATTCCTAATATTTTTGTCGCATTTTTGCTCTCATTGTGAGTGGGTTTTGTATTTTATAGCCATTATCTCTGGTCTTAAAGAAATTTATGCTCCACCACCACACAGGAAAGATTTTTTGTGAATTCAAGCTGACCCAAAGCGATGCCTAAAACAATGTCATGTGACTGGTACTGGTTATCTGAGCTTACACAAAACAATGCTACTGTGCAAAGTTGAACCGTGTGACGCCATTGAACCTACTATTTGCGCTGACTCCGAAGTTATTTCTCCCAGTTTCAGTGCCCATTCTTTTCCCATTTCAGTGTTAACTTACCGAAACCAAATTAGCTTGATCTTGGTAGTATATCTCGGTTTGAGCATGCTAATTAATTTGCTTGTTGAAAAAATCAGCTGCGCACAGGCCATTTTTTCTATCAGCTAATCTCTGAAATCTACTGAATGACTACTGATTTTTGATGAACCTGTTTTCGGTGATCGCCTGCCACAAATGTTTACCGTTTGCTTTTTGTTACACAATTTAGCCCACTTGTGATTGGAGTTACATCCAGGACATAAGCCGTGACAAAATATTTGACTTCTAATGGTTTGCAGCGCGCAAGTCGAACTGATGCTGTTGTTACTAAAAAGCGAGGTTTAAGAAACCAATGTCTGATGTTCTTCAAAAATAGCAGCAGCCGGACAGCACCTCAGCTATTACATGCTCCGATCACGACAACAGCAAAGCAAATTGACATTAATCTCCACGCTTAGGTCTTATATGTTTTCTTGGACCCGATTATGCTCATCTAGCTTTCATGTTGTTCAAAATTTAGATTAAACAAATTTTGACATTGGAAGAGGTCTAATCTGACGTACATGTAACAACAATACTGATCATGTTTCCCGTTTGCAACTCCCTTATACCAATTGATGCTTACTGTACGATAAACTCGTCAAGACCACTCAACAGACATTGACAAACATCTTGTCATTCTAGAAGCTCATAGTGTGCTGCAGGACGGTTTGGTGAAATGATATAAGGGTCTTTACTAATAAGCATATAATCGTCCCCACATCAAAATCTGCGCTGGTGTACAGGATTGCCAAGAACTAATGAAATATATCTATTTTTATATAATAAATGTATAATTTATCATTCCAGATGGTCTTGATTTGACGGTGCGACTGAGAATGAGGAGGTTTCAAGTGGTGTTAATAAGCGCGCTTATGTAGCTCGAGGAAGGAAGTGAAACAAACGGAAAATCATCATCATAAATAAACAAACACATCTTCACAGTTATGCTAACACCAGAAGGTTGCAGTTCTTTAGGTCTTTTCTAAGCTCGGTTGGTACCTAATCCCGCGAGTTGCATAAAGCTCTTCAAAGTCTTTACCTTATGCTATAAGCCAATATTCCGAAATTGTACGTTATTTAATTTTGAGTTGTGGAAGTGGACTCTCTACAGATTATTACAGTCGTCTTTGAACATCGTGTTTTACTTTATGCTCTGCAGTCACAGACGTAAACAGTCCTTCTGGAGCATCTTCATAAAAATGGGCGTGTGTAGAATGCATAATTCCATCTTTCGTTACTTAGATTAATTGCGTGAGGGGAAATTAATTAACATTACTTACATTTCAATGACGTGAGAAGCTCTGACAGAGGAAAGAAAACGACCATTATAAAAAGGTGTGATGTAGACTGAAAGCAAGGAGTAGTACGAAGATATGGCGGAGAGCACGACTGGTAAATCATTTGTTGCTTCAATTTGTGCTGAGTAAAAAGCACTGGCTTTCATTCAGCACAGAAAGTTGTTCAAGAAACAAATAACGGCACATAAAACCGTTTCCTTAAGTATCTGCATTAGGGCAAACATTATTGCACACAAACTATGTTAATAGCAGGATTTAACCACAAAATTATGTAGGTGAGAAGGTATGTTGGGCTAGTAGTATCCGAAGCGGCGAGTGTTTTTAATTACATTTCAACTGGTCTTATCCTTATTTCGTCAACTCTTTCGATCAGTTATTGCTGCTCGTTGTCCCCGAGAAAGAATCCAATAAATTAAGTGCTCGCTAAATTGCAATAATCAATCGGTTAATCTGACACGTTTATAATCCCGGGTGAATTCGAATTTACTCAATGAAAGCTGGAAACATTTTGTTTTTTTGAACATACGCGCAGTACGTACCGTGAAGTTTGCCGAAGAAATCTACGAAGAAAAACGCCACTGGATTAATGCTAAGCATCTGGAAACTAAGAATCCATCACTTTATATAGCCCAAATGCACTGTCGATTGAATAGCGTCAAAATAGTTTTTTTTGGGTTCTCCATGTTTTACAAACCATGCGATTATAAAGTTTATTTTTAATTACATAGAACAATAGGCTGCAACTTATCTTGCCAGATGTGTACGTCTGCTTGGGTTCGCTCAAATATTTGCTGCAAAGTTTGACCCCGTTGTCTGCATACCAGCTTACACAACATTTTACCAAATGGCTTTGCTATCCGAATCTTACAAAAGAAAGCATGGTACTGTGACCACAGATGTGCAGCCTTGTGCAGGAACAATAAACTGGTTGTTATATACAATTTTGCTTGCACACCATCACATGCACATTGGTCCACCTGGTGGGTTAGTTGTCCTACTCGGTTGCTGTGAGAAATATGGTAATTTGACAAGTAAAATGTGAAAATTTAGCACAAAAAACCAACCAGGTCAAATAAAATTGCAGATAAATAAAATGCTCTTCCTTTTTGCCTTGTTTTGGGTAACACACGTAAACAATAGTGATTGGTTTATAAAACAATAAAATGCTCTTCCTTTTTGCCTTGTTTTGCGTAACACACGTGAACAATAGTGATTGGTTTATAAAACACACGTTGGGAATGCAAAGCAGCTATGAATTTAAGGGGATAATTTATGAACATAAAAGCAAAGGCAATCCGGATATCCCAACAACCAACTCACTTTTAACATCTTCGGTTTCCCCTTTGGGCAAAAAGCAGAAAAATCATGCTACATTATTCGACACCTAATGTGAGTGTGTTGCAAATGCCCTAATAAGATGAATAAACGCAGGAATGGGCTTTCAGCAAACGAAATTTAGTCGTGTAAATTAGACGAACGTATGGTGAGCCACTTCAGTCTTATTGGGATTTGTCGGTTAAGAATAAATCAGCGGGCAGGCCGGAACCCGCGACCTCCGCTTAATAAGTCAACCTTTCGGCCGCATGTGACCAGTCGGAAAATTGTCTAGTCCCTGCCTGAGTAGCGTCAAGAGCCACTCGGTCCTCATCGCCTCTGCAAAGTGTACCATATTCCCCCAAACGGCCAGGTTTCGGTGCGATTGTTTTTAGCTAGGTTTCTCGTAATGTTTAAGTTTGACTACCCTGACCAAAATAAGGATGATTTACCCAGAGTCGGTCAATGCTTCAGAGATTTCATAGCAACTAACTCTCAAGTTTCAGAAATTTCTTTGCAAAAATGTTTAATGTTTTTGGCAGCCTGATTTGTCTGGATTACACTAGATGGAAGACTATAAAAGCTCATGAATTTCACATATCCAGTCTGCAAAAAGTATACCATAATTCCATCCCTACATACGTTACACGTTTCAGGGCTGTGGCACTTACGTATAGCTGCTGTAGGTGTTTAAAAAGAGCGAGGGAGTATATATGTTTCCGACTTTTCTGAAGAAAAATGTGAATCAAGGGGGCACCCTGAGTCATCCAGGTGCACCACTATTCAGGTCTTTTTTGCAGTTTTCACGAAGCCGTTGTTTTTGAAACAATATAAACATTAATGATATCAAAAATTGTTGTTGTTGACGTAGGTAACTAATACGAATTTTATGCTTTCGGAAAGGCGGGCAATCAAAAAGGAAGCTGGAGATTTTGGCTATCATCTACTATAGGCCCCCAGTTTTTCCACTTTCTTGGATTGGTATTGTGCTTATGTTTTTTTGCACAAAAGCAGGATCTTTTAACCCATGCGTCTTGTATATGAGAAGTTGCATCAGGGCTGCACATTTAATTTACCAAATAGAATGTGGGTGTTGAATAAACGAGCTATGAAAGCGGAAGGCGTTTTCCGTGAGTTAGTGACGGGCACACGTCCGATCGTAGTCACACGAACTGTAGTTCTAAAGGCCGTTTGAAATTTAAATGTCGTAAAAGAGATGTTTGTCTTAAGTTTCTCACAGAAGTGCACAGCAAACTAATTATTTTTGTATAATGGATGAACTAACCCCACAAGTCCGTATTTTTCATAAAGTCTGAAAATTGATACAAAGACGTAAATCGTTTAAGCAAAGTGCATGATATTGCGAGAGAATGCATCAAATTTAAAAACCGCGAGCCATAGATCATGTATTTTTAAACGTTTTTTACTTATGGAATTTCAATTTACACTTAGATCAATGTCGGGCAACTAGAGTGCTATTGTTCATATTTTTATACTATTAAGTGAACTTGACCCGGTTTAATGAGTGGACTTAACTGGAAAAAAAGGATCTCCTATTAGATCTGCTGACAGGCGTACACATAAAATTACAAGCATTTTGGGCCATTAAATTATGGTCGGAAATTGCTTTTTACCCACTCAATCTGCAGTCACGCGGGGAACTATTCCACAATTTTGCGAAAAAAGACAATGTGCCTGTTTGAAATTATTGAGGTGCATGTTATGGTGATTACCATTCTATATTATATTGTTATATATGTATATTATATATATAATATATATATATTATATATATATATATTATTCTGAGTTTTGAGGCACTCTTACTTTCTTGTTCGCCTGATTGGGACAAACAAAATGAGAGAATATAGTGTTCGTTGCGTTTATGGGAGAAAAAAATTGCGGATAGCATTTTTGCAATATTAATGCTAATAAACCTGACGTTATTTCTTTCTGCAGGCTTTTTGCACTCAACTGAGGTTCTATATGTTGCATCCTCTGTCGTACCGGTGATTTAAACTTAGAGCTCATGGAAACCCTCTTTTGACTACGCGCATACTAGAAAATTAATGTCTTACAAGAGATAAATTTGAGCAGTTAGAACTGAAATCTAATAGACTACTTACGTGGTGGATGTTTATTAATATAACTATATTGTTCCTGTAATCCACTACCGGCTTTGTTCAAAGACTCGGAAAAATTAATGCACAACTGTTACACTTTTAGCCCAGTGCCACGTCATTCTCAGCGAATCCGTTACACCTTCATCAGGTTGACACACGCTAAGTGAATGTTGCTTAGATGATACCCGTAACATTGCAACACTGAACATATTTACGTTAACCAACAAGCAAATTCTCGCAACTACCAAAAAAGCGTACTGCTGGATGAATGAGTCTACTTTCCTCTGATCTCGTTCTTTCTCATTCTATGGCATATTTAGCTGGGACAGCTGTGCTTTCTAGGACGAGGTAACATTACATACCTGTAGCCAAAGTGTATGCTGAACCATACTCTCATATTTGAGCAAAACATATGCCCTTGTCATGAGGCTGAATCTTCACATTTAGTCTAAAAAAGAGCATATTTTAGGGAACAAAAGAATTGCGGCGCCAATCCTCAGCACGTAAAACTTCTTTCAAATTGGTCGGCTCGTTTTTTCAGTGATTTCGTTATTATTTGAGCTGACGGGCACAAACGACTAACTGTTATAAACTTGACAGTAGTAGGCAGAATGTTAGAAGGACATTCGTCTAACACATGCTTGAGGCAAACGGATAGCTATTTGGGTTCCAATTATCTAGCGTTTGGGCTACTAGGCAAGTAAGTTATAAAGTGCCAAACTATATAATTCGCTAGCTCCCGAGACAACAATGCGAGGAATGCGCGCACATCCCGTGTAGACATTTGGCAGAGTTTAGGCAATACAGGGTTTTTAGTTGCAAGATACACGCAAATTACATGAACACTTTACTGCCACGTGGATATGTCATACACAATACAAACTGATAAGTAATGAAAAGTCATTGTTCCTCTATTTGCGTCTGATTGTCAGCTTTACAAGTTCAGCAGCGACGACGCTTTGCCACTGGAATGTTTCCAGAGGATCTATATTTTACGCAGTTCATAAAATGTGAGCCCTTATTTCTGGTTCGAATTTGTACGTAACTTTACGGTTTACACGTTTACGCGATTTGCACGACATAATTTTCCACACATATTCCCATCGCATGTGTCAGCAGTATGTTCGTATTTGTGGGCCAACAAACTTTTTGACCTTCAGTTTACTTTAGTAAATTACTTTACTCTTGCTACAACTTGGACTTGGATGAAATGTTCGAAAACATTTATAACCTGGCGGAAGCATTTTTAGAAGTACTGATAGGAAGAAGCGTTTAAATTATTTGGAGTGCATCTGTAACCAGAAAAATTTTAAAACTTCTCAAATGTGTCACCACACTACGGTTTAGTGACACCTACCGTGCCCCATAATCAATGTCAGTAAAAAAACCCTAATGGTGAACGTGTTTTGAAATCCTGTCAAATTTTGTCATTGAAAAAGATCACTTTTTTGGCCTTAAACAGTTTGAACTCAGAAGTGTCACCAAAATTCATAAAAGCTACTTTATTGTGCTGAACGCTGCAGAAAAGGCACACCAGTTTATAGTTCACCAGCGACGGATGATGGTTGGCCTGGAGACACTAATATTTACACTTAAAGGCCTTACATTTCGTTTAGCCTACAGCTGCTATTTTCAAGCTCTGATGTTGTTTACTGAAGGCCACATCTTCATTGTGCATTAGTGAAAATTGCGTTGGGGCGGCAAGCGTACCAGCATAATGAAAGCGTTCGTAAATCTAACGAGCAGCTTTAAAAGTAATTTATTGTAAAAGGAAGTTTGCTTTGGAAATACTCCGGACAGATAATCAGGCACAAAATGGAAGCATGCTGAAGCGAAGTTTACACAACTCCGCGTTATGGTCAAAATCCGGCTGGCTCAGCAGTTAGAACAAGCGATCTCATTACGATAAAACGCGTTTAAGTTTGCACGCACTCCCAAATTATGCTGTGCTTTAAATTATTCTGCAGAACGCAAAACACGTACTTTTAATTACTGCGCTAACTGTATAGAAAATAATAAATAAATATTATAATTTCACAAAAAAATCGGTTGAAGCGCCCCATGTAATGGCAAATAACCAACTTATTACTCCAAAAATTTTGGCGTCAAATTTTTCTCTATTTGGAGATAATCATTATCAAAACGCCGGCTTTAGGAAAACATCTCATCACCGCATGCATGCGCAAGCCAAACGAAATGCTGATTTCATTTTTTGATTACATGACGACAACTGGTTGGTCAAATCGGTGCGACGATCATTGAAAAATTACCATAATTTTGATCCTGCGAGTGGCTAATATCCAATTTGCTTTCTTGTCTTGTTCAAGCTGAGTTTATATCCTCCCAAACACTCTTCAGTCTTATGCAAACCAACTGTATCCTTGCTCTATATTCATACAAGTCTCGCAGATCCACGCAACCAAAAGTCACGAAAGTCTTCTAAGAAACACAAATTTACATTGCTAGAACCGCGCCCATGTTAAAAACCTGTAGATGCGTTCAAATCTAAGCAACCTTTATATATGCAAAGCAAAGCGATAATCAGCTTCCATCAGTTGTCAACTCAAAGATGCTTGTGTGACATCAAGTTCAAACAAGTGCCCTAGTGCCCAGCTATATGTTTCTTATTTGAAGAAGATTGCCCAAATAGTCAAATCCAACTGAAGAAATCTGGTGCGGGCAGCACACGTGTGAAAGCATATTTTAAAGTCGTTTTCAATACAAGATATCGCATTTGTTTTTTAGATGGCATTGTGGATATGATTTAGTCACCAAAAGCTTGAGGGAACTATGGCCAGTTAGTGTAATTTAACGATTTTGGCACACACGTTGGGTTATGGTTTGCTCTGTAATCGCGAAAGAGGTTATAGAGATCATAGCCATTTGCATGCCAAGTGACTGGCGCAATTTGATTGCATCTTGCCTGTCTGTGACGAAGAACGCCAATGCCTCATTATTATCAGTTGATAACATCAGATAACATCTTTTTGTTTAATGTTTTTATTTGGCACTAAACCATGTTGATAGTTTCCCAAAGTTCATTACTTGGACAGAAGTTTTACATGTGCATTCTTGCTGGTGACTGCGTACTTGACTACGGGGACAACGTGGACTTGAGCTCCCGAATTTTGATGAAGTAGCGTGAGTTACTTTAGGAGATGTCTGTATTAGCGTCAACTGTTTCTGTACTAACTGTCCAATGCATGCACAAATCTAACAGGTCGCCGATTGGTTGTCACTTGAATTTCAAGTTGACATTCGATAGCTGAAACCAGAGCGTTGCGAGATCAGAACATCGTGCTTGAAGCAAAAACATACCGAGGTCATCCGAGAGAGCTGCCGTGAAAAATTTTACACAAACACGTGTTTAATCATGCATTCAGAAAGTGTTGTGAAACGAGCTCCATAAAAAGGCAAAACATTTCCTATACCAAGCTTATATTAAATAGACTTAATTTTACCACTTGGAAAATGTTTGGGACCGACTGGCTAGCCACTGTTTCAGGGAGGTTTGGTTAACAATAGTTGAATTTATTGCTCGGCCGCGTTTCGCTTTTGACACAGAGGCTTCGTGAGACCAAGTGAGTAAGTAATTAGTTTGATTGTGTTTTCGGGTAGTTAGAGAACCTGTCGGTGAGATTTCTTATGACTAACCGACTTGTTCACTGTTGAGTGTCAGTATGATGTCTATGTTTATTGGTTTGTGGGGATGACTAACATTTACGATAGATGGATTTACAGAGAGTTGTCCTCACGTTGAACCCCAATTTTGCGAGTTAGATTTTTACATCTAGGATACATTAATGGAATATTGCTCACAGATTTTGTTCACCTGCATTCGTCGAGTGGTGTCTGGACATGTGGTTTGGGGTTGAGATGTGGGTTGTTAATTTGATCTTACTCTGCTTATGTTCTGTACTTTTAGACCCAGAGCCGTTTTTGATATCTGCACACTGCATTGGCTAATCTTAACCCAATTTCCGCACCATTGCAAGTTAAATGCCCCATATTCTATTCACACTGAGATGCTTGGCAATTTCCACCGCCTCGGTTACTGGTCACAGAATATTAGTCCTCGGCTTGGAATGTCCACATTTTCCAAATATTTTCTTATAACCAGTGTCCAGTGCATGTCCTTGTATTGCGAAACCTTTTGCTATCGCCTGATATGGACCACTCATGCTCACAGATTTCAGTGTGTAATTCCCTACCTGTCCGACCTATGCAAACCTTCGTACAATCGTTACATTTCATTTTGTATAAACAGTCCCTAGTCTTATCAGCCGGTAGGCGATCTTTCAAAAGCACCAACACTAAGCGTAAAAACTTCTTCCTTCTGGAATGCTATCCTAAGGTCCCTGTTTTGTATGAAATGACTGCTGAACCGATTTCACTCCTTGTTCTCACCAATATCTCAGTTGCCGCTTAATTAAACCAGCCGGGTGTCAGCTAACTTGACGGGCATAAACGATTTATCAACAGACCATCGAGAAACGTAGACAAATATCAGATGGCATTCAAAGATTTGGTAATGGATGGGCATACACTACATACTGGGCATTGGATAGATTTGGAAACGTGGACATTCTGAAACGAGGTTTAACATTCATACCACAGCGAATGGTGGTCGAGGCGGTGGAAATCGCCAAATTCATCAGCGTGAATTGAATAGAGGACGTTAAACGTGCAAGCGTGTGGAAGGTGGCTTAAGATCAGCTGAGATAACATGAGGCGGCGTTCAGATATCAAAAAAATCGTCACGGACTAAACTTGTAAAACCTAAACAGAGTAAGCTCAAATTAACCACCCACACACCCAAACCCAAACCACTTGTCCCGACACCCCTCAACGAACACAGGTGAACAAAATCTTTGAACGAACCCAAGAGCAGTATTCTATTAGGATGTCCAAGATAGAAAAAGCAAACTCGCAAAATTCGGTTTCAACTTGATGACAACTCCTCCCCAACCAATCCATCCGGTCATTCCCACTAACCAGCAAAAAGGAATATCATACTGACGCTCAACATTGATAAGGTCGGCTAGTCATAATAAATCTCCCTGATTGGCTCCTTGATTGCATTAAAACACAATAAACCTACTTGATTGCTTTCCTGGCCTGAGGAAGTTTTGTATCAAAAGCAAAACCCGGCCCAGCAATAAATCCAACGATTGTTTACCACACCTCTCTGAAACGAAGAAATTTTTTCCGTATCACCAATTTTAAGCACATGGTCTAAAAGATTCGCAACCATCCGATTTTCCTGAATGTGCATGCTTATTTGTTTTGTCCCTCAATGGCTTTACTTACCATGTTAGTTTCCTAGGACTCGTTTCTAACTGCTGTCTTCTAGGTGCTGCACATGAATAAGGTAAACGTCGCACGTGAACGTAATCCATTGTTTGGGAGTGAGGACAATTTTCATGGAAAACCTGAGCCATTTAGCAGTCGTACCTTTCCGTTGAATTGCTAGATAAGGCGAAATAAGAGAAAGGATAATTAAAGCCAAAACAATTGTTTTAATTTCCTAGGTTTATATGGTGCAGCAACTTGCCGAAACGTTCCAGATCTGAAAATGACGGATGGCAAAGAAATTCATAGACTGAATAGGACAACGTGCGCTTTCCGCATGTGTTTTTATTATCCGCATTTACAATCTCTCAATCTTTGCTAAAACATAAAACTCCACAGATTAGAAACTCACATAATGCGACCGTTTTATTGCGTTTTAATCGCTCGTGGAACTTTAAATGTAGGTAACTACGTCTCTGGGTAATCTGAATAGGAAGTTACTTGAAACAGTGACTGCTTTACTGACGAGACTTCACCTACTTGGGGTAGAGCAATGACTTTCATGAGCGTTCATATCCTTGACTCACATATACACATATACACAGGTGAGGAAGATTGGCTTAGGTATTAGCAGTGTCTGTGCCTCACCAAATCGCAACTTAGTGATGAATCGTATACGGGCCATGCACGTTTTACGAGTAACACTTGGCGTAGTGTTTGCATGGATAATAGCACCGAAAACGTTTACAGACTAAAACAATGGAATGTTATCTGTTGTTTCCCGCACAATCGTTTAAACGAATTTTTCTGCAATGCGGACGTTGCGGTTACTACAGCTTTGTTTCACAGGATTGCTGCTTAAGGGACTCATTCTGGAGGCTCTGGATTTCTCACATGTTTTGTGATCTGTTGTCACCCGCTTCATATTGTGCCGCAATTCTGTAAAACATTTTGGGCGGATGACAGCTCCAGCACCATATGCTGCTTATGTAAGAATAACCAAAACAGGCGATTTCGTGTAAAGATCGCCCTCACATGTTTGTAGCGTTCAACCTTTCGTAACATAGGTTACGTACCCTCTTGCCACACGAAATTAGACGAGACAGAAACACCTGTTCTTTCGCAAGCAAATTTTATTTTCTGGTCAGTATTATGTTACTGCAGGATATCACTAACGACAATATTCGCGATTCATTCATGCAAACCGTTGCATCACCTGACACTTTTCACAACAAACTCTGTCCAGAGGTATTTTCCATCATGCAACTTCCCCTTTCTAATGCGCCGCGATCTCGGAACACGCAAAAGTACCGCCTGCTGGCCTACTGAGGATCTGCTGCAGTTTGTTTATTAGAGGAGTATTAGAAGTCATTGTAGTATACAGCCCACAGATTCGCCCGTACCATGACTTGGTCAACACCGAAGTAGCACAAAATTTTGTTCCAAATTCATTTTCCACGAGCAAAAGCAAATGTGTTGTAAATAGGGAGGTTATGAGATCATAAGGTTTATCCCCTAAAAGGCCACTTCCCATTCGTTGAGAAGCGACTACAGATAAATAAGTTGGTGCCAATTAATTGTTGTTCAATAGGAGTAACGTAAGCAGTGTTGCAACAAAGGATGCAGGCGATGCTTGTCCTGCGGCCCAGTCGTTGTGATGAGACAATGAAATTCTTTCAGCTATATAATGAGTTTGTCACTTTTGTAGAATGACACGGTGTCCTTTGCAAAAGGGTGCCATATCAGCATCGTTAAATCGTTTGGTTACCCCATCATATTATCTGAAAAACCTGCGATATTTCATCGGAAGTAGAAGGAGTTTGAGAGTTGGGTCAACATAAAGCAATTGAAAAAAACCTCTGTCTGTGCACAGTATGCTTCAGATTCGTTTATTTTGTTAGCTGAAGTCTTGTAACCGAATAACTGTGCAACATAGTATTTTCTAGAGTACACAGTTTCATCCTTAATGCCGTAGATGGAGCCCCGAAATGCGATACATTGCATGAAACAGCAAGCCATGATCTCACCTTGTGCAGGAACTGGAATACAAAGTTGAATAAAGGAAGCAATACTTGATCAACAAATGTGGACACCTTGCATGGCTTGAAACCAAAACTTGTCGCAAAAGCAGAACAATTAAATTCCGGGTGAAACTGAATGTTATTTTGTCCATAGTGTGCAGAAACTGAGGGAGTTCCTTACCCAAAATACAGTTTATGTTTATGCAGTGTACAACTAACCGAATTTTTTTTATAACTTATGAGAACGTTTATAACCATCGTCAGAATATATGCACTTGCTATCATTACAAACGTGCGGGTGTTAGTCTACATACGTTCGGAGCACAAGTCTTGGAGGCCTATGTAAACCCGGATCAGAGACAATATGTCATCTCAAACATAATTTCAAATTGCTAGAGCAACGTATGGAGTATGCTTCCTATTAGAAACTCTTCTTACATGTGTTATTATCCAAAGTGCGTTTGCACAACCTCCAACCCATCGCTGTGCTCCCTATCAACGAACTGATGTCACGTTGATTGGTGATGTAACGTTTGCAATCAACTCGCCTAGATCAGCGAACAAACCAGCGACCAACAAGGTACGCTTCAGTAACAGCTAAGTCTGCGGCCGAATGAACTGGATATCTCCGCAAAGGATTAGTATCGGTGTCTCGGTCGTCTGCATGTCAATGTGTATGTTCCTGTGCACACTGTCGCATTGCTTGCATAGGGCCGTCATATCATGATGGAGCTCAGCGGACTGTGCACCACAACTTGCCTAGCTAAACGCTGGGGCGAGTTGAAGTTCAGGCGACTTCCTATTAAAAGAAGTCACTACAGTATACCAGTAAACAAGGAAAATTAGTCCACATTTACTTTAGCGTTTGCTGTTTTATGGACCCCAATTTTAAGGATGCGTAAAGAATAAATTTCGGATTATCATATGGAACCGGTCCCACTTTGTATCCATTCACGGCAACGAATAAGTACAATCTTAAATGGATGAATCTGAATATTTTTATATGTCTGACGCCAACATTATACTCTTCGTAAGTTTAGAATGGGTTCTCATCCCGCTCAGCCTGAATAATAGTTAACCCTCCCGAAATGTGCCGCGCAACAGATACAATAAAAAAACTGGCAGACGTCACCGTTCATAAATAAGAAGAAATCGTTTTCTGAAAATCTCTGAGCAGGTTGAACAAGTTTGTGAGACTTTGTGGTAGCACTAATTGATCTGAAAGTAAGTCTCACTGCTTTTACTGGGAAAAATTTGGGTAGATCGTTGATTATTTTTCATAGTTGGGTGCTCTGGCAACAAATGTGGATCACACGGTGTTATGCCTCCGTCAGGTTGAATCCTCAAACTTTGTCCTGTGCAAACTCAGCTTATGCTCAATCTTCCCGTGTACTAGTCACTTAATGAATGGACTTAGATACGCACGGGCTACTGTTATATGCAATAGCAATCAAGTCTTTATTTTCTCTCGTGTTTTACGCATGAGCTCTCCCCAAATCTGCGTTCATCGTCCTAATACAGATTCTCCAATGAAGGGAAACTAAGGTTTCTGACCAAAGATCTTAAATGCCAGCAAGGGGAGGTAATGATATTTGTCTGAAGACAGCGGAGAGGAGACTGCATTACTCATAGCATTGTTCTGAAAAATCAATATGAATTATCATTGAACTACGTCCCAGCAATATCACTGCCAGGCACTGCACATCAGTTTGTCCAATTAATAAGAATATCCCATACAAGAAGCCAGACCTTACTACTCTGTATTCTCCGCCATGCTTTATTGTGCCGCTGATGTCAGGGTAGTGTCACTCTGACATTTGTTTTACTACTGTCTGTGGGAACAGTTTTGATTTGCAGATCACCCGTCAATGTTGACTTTTTGTTTGCTTCCAGTCTACTTAATTGCTCCAACATTACAACGAGTTGGAATTACGATACAGGGGAAAATACATTTGTCTGTATTTTGTCTTCTGAGTGTTGACGTGAGGTTTAAATATAACTCCTTCGTACTAGGTGGCACTGAATAACAAAGACTTCTTTTGCGACGGTAGACAATTAGCTTTTATAACCGAATCTCTCACTGGTATAACAGACGATAAAGGTCCAGTTATGAACCACGTCGTTTAAATAACTTCGGCATTTTCTATAATCTAAGTAAGCCCAGCTTAAATAGTTATGAATCACTAGCGGGATTGTTATTGTTCAACTCATGTTTTTGCCTTCGTGTGAAATGCATGCAGGCTGAAACAAATTTGGCCAATTTTAACATGCTAATGAAGAAAAAAGACCGCATTATTGAGTATTACTCTGTCGTACCAATGCATGTTACAGAAAACCCGGCGGCGCTTTAACTAGTGGCGTTTGAAAGTAGTATTTTTTCATGAAACAAGTTGATAATCTTAGGAGTCCCAGCCAATGAATGGTTTGTTCAAACGTTCAGCGCTTATACCAAGGAAGTTCCAAAGTAAGGCAATCTACCCAGATATTAACTCTCTTCCCTGACCAATACGACGTTATGCACCACGGCTAGAAAGTCGGCCCAAAATATATTAAAATCTGATATAAACTTTAAACGGTACTGAACAAAAAATACTCAAGAAAGATTAAGGACTTTGTTTACGATATCTACTGAAGCAAACGATATAAACGACAACATTCATGTTTACTTGTTTAATCTTCAAACAATACGGGCCCATATTTGAACGGGAGCATCAATGTTAACAGTGAGTACAGCACAACCAACTGCTCTCTACCATGCACAGTATTGCACAATTTCTGAAAAACGCGCGGGAATTTCGGCGCAAATGTACCCGAAAAATCGGACAGAAAGAACAAGCCGAGTGACGTTTTTGCCAGATATGCGTGATAATCGTGTGTCTTTGAAAAAGTTTACCCGTTCGTGAATTCCCCCCGACTGCAGATTGCAAATTCTTGCATTTATCAAGCAGTTTTCTTAATTTTCAAGGTTGCGTTACATTATAGCCATCGAGCGGGGAGAAGTAAAACTTTGGCGACAAGTTTAGTTCCTCCGAAACTTACGATACGTTTGTTCTAGAAATGAGGAATGAGCGCAAGCATGAATAAGTTATAATATACTTGGCCATTTGGGTTACGTTATTTCACAATACTGAAATGCTTGGTTAATCACGGTTTCCGGGGCGACAAGTTTAGTTCCTCCGAAACTTACGGTACGTTTGTTCTAGAAATAAGGAATGGGCGCAAGCATGAATAAGTTATAAGATACTTGGCCATTTGGGTAAGGTTATTTCACAATACTGAAATGCCTGGTTAATCACAGTTTCCGGAACAATTGATGTTACTGTTACATGAGCCAGTTTGCCTTGGCTTGCAAGAGTGCTCAGCGTTAAAAATTGGGAAACGCAGAATTCATATCCGGTAAGGCATTTATGGCGTATATATTTACGGCTTCAGTGGTCCAGTGCCAAGGGGACCAAATTCTTCCCTAAACCTTGAAAGGTTATGTAGCAAGGTGGCAATCTTACCTACAAGTTAGGTACTCGTAGAAAAACGTTACACAGAGAGGAGTGTTCAGTGTTTTCCACCCTTTCACGATAATATGTTTACAACTGGATTTTCCCGCTGCTAAATTCTCGCCTGATGAGAAACGCGCTGCTTGCTTATTTATACACCATTATTGCTGCAGGCAGTTTTACAGTTTTCAATAATTACCGAACGATTAATATGTATCTGATCTATTAATTTCAGCAAAGCTCTGGATAGGGCCCAACTACACTGATATATGTTTATGTATGGGCCAGACAAGGTGACAGCGACTAAGCAAATACACTTCAAATTAACTAATACGTGTCATCAAAAGGCTAACGAATGACCGTACGGTATTTGGATAAGCCACTGATCTTAAGTGCACGATCATTAAGTGGAAACAGTATATTTGACGAAGGGCGCAGGTGTTCCTGCAGGGTAAACATTTAATGTCTGACTACAGCTTAGCCACGGGAATCGAGTTTATCTCCTCTTTGTACGATTCAAGTTCACAGGTTTTCGTTTAAGATGTACATCCTTTCGTGTTCATCAGGCTAATGCCCGTTCTCGAAGAGCGATTGGGTTTAAACACACACATAATATGCGTGCGACCTGTTCGACTACATCTCAGCAGATGGGAACTGAAAAAGCTAAAACAGAACAAATGGAGGTCGATAAGCGCAATCTACCTGAATCCAAGAATAAGGGTTATACGTATGCTGTGGAACGTCTGCGGCTTAGATATTAAAGTTTTTTTAAATCCGCATTAAGCGTATTGGCACTAAGCTGCGCTCACTCCCCCTGGGCATTTTATTCCAACCTGCTTCATGGTTGTCAGTGGTTGTTGCTCTCGCTCACCAGTCGTGCATTTCAGCGTCCCTACCACCTGCAAGGCGATAAGACGTATTTGCGTCTATACCCCTCTCAGCAGAGCAGGTCGCATATCCCACTTTTTTGAAAGCGCACAAAATATCGTCTATACAAATTAACCTCTGACCTTTTATTAGGTCTACGTTGTAGATTCTGCTAACAGCATGCATGAAATAACATGAATAACATCGGTTCCTGTTCCTGCATAGTAGAGTTAGACCAATTTTTTATCTGTAAGCTGCCTTGAATTTTTATGTGTGCTATGCTTGGAATATTCCCGTGGTATCCGGAAATGCCAACGAGGGGTGTCCGATATTGACAGGCCTCTCGGGCCTTTGAGAAGAAGTTAATGTTCTTTGTAGGGTTTATGCCAGATAAAGTGGAAGCTCTCTTGTGTCATTTGCTACACCTTTAAACTCAGCTTGAGTAAAACTGTAAGAGTACTGGCAGCCGTTTTAGCAACAACGTTCTGTCCAGTTGTGTTCACAGGGTCGCAGTTCTAGATGAGCCTTCTCATGAGAGATAATAAAAAATCCAATAACAAAATACCTCAGCATACGTGAAAGTGTAAGCGCTTTTTTTAGCCGGCAGGCAGCAAAACGACGTAGTTCGGAGTATATCTAGTTTATGCTTTCATTACCGAGTTATATAATAGCCACAACAAAGAAGTGTTATCGGGGATGAATCATGAAGCATAAGCAAACGTTGGGCACAGCTCTTACTGTGTCATCTATTTCCATGGGGTGTATCCATGGTGAGTCAGCCTTTGTTCTTCATCATGAACAGCCATGCTACTGCTCTAGTTTTGCATTAGGGTGTCTAGAGGAACCGCAAAACAAATCAGTTTATCTTGACTTGCTAAAGCCAAACTAGCATCCTTACAGGCGGACTAGGTGAACTGGTGCGATCGTTCCGGTAGTCAGTGTTAATTAAGCTAGAACTACATAATTTTAATAAACCTGCGGTGCAACATAAATGTAGAGGTTGTTACCCAAACGGTAATTCTGCGCAATTGGTGCTTAACAAATGAAGATTACCTCAAACCTAAGTATTCTAGAGAGCAAAACATCGGTTAATCTCTACCCAAAGAGCAACTTATTGGTGGGAACAAATGTTTAAGAACCTTGACCTGCCTATGATGTACAGTTAATGATCGCAAAGACCAGTATGGTTCATCCCAAATATCTGACTATTTGGAGCAGTTTTACTTGTCATGAAAAATGGGCCTGCATTCTTCCTTGCTGTAAACAATAGTGTAGGAGAGTAGCCTTAGTGTAGCGTTTGTTTTTTTTGTTGATGCAGTAAACATCGACATTTACTGCATTATATGAAACTGATTTTAAATGGCTCTTGGTCTTGACCTATAACAGGATGTGTAATCAGCCATGGATGTGCATGAACAATTTTCTTATCCATTAAGTTAAATATCATTTTATGCCCTATTCTTCTGTCGTTTTAGCTCCCTATTAACCTTAATTGCTTGTTAGCAGTATTGTTGCTCTTCAGTGACTTTATCTCAGACAGATCTGTAGCTTCACCCTCCCAATAAAGCCGACAATCCGAGCTTATGTCAAGTTATCCTAGGACATTTTGGTAACAAGCTTCATTTGCGTCCAGACTGAACTCCTGCGTACTTCTATGCGGATACGTGAAACCGAAAAGAGCATTATACCTTTGCAGGTCCTTATCTTACCGATATACGTGACTAATTTGCGACTTCAGTGGTTTCTGTTTCCACGCTTGTTGAAGAACACTAACCCGCCAAATGCATTCCTTCCTATAATGATTCTAGATGGCGTGGGTTGACTAAGTGTTTACGAGCAGTGAACGCTTGATTATACATTTTAGGTCACAATATTGCCAAGCCGCGTGCACTTTTCCTTTCTTGCAAGATATTTCTCGAAAAATTTTTCGACGGATATTTTGAATAACGTCCATAATAAGAAGATGATCTCTATCTGATACGCTTGTTCTTCTTCTTGGTTGCCACAAAATTAGGCAACTTTTAACTATGTCCTTGATGCAATCTGATTCCCATAGCAAATGTGAACCAATAAGTCAAGAAGCGGATTGCAGCTGCTATAAGCATCTTGAGAATTATTGGCACTGCGCTTCTCATAAGACTCTTGTTTGTCTGGAACCCACAGAATTCTTTTCATCGTTGTGAATATCTGGCAGCTCGCACACGACCGGCTGATCAGCAGTTTGAAGAGGTTCCTCCTAGACAGGACATAGCATCGCGCATTCATTAACCGCAAGCTTTTCATCATGTGTTCATATTTAACAGAGCAAAACTTCAAATGCAATGTAACCATTAGGAGTAGAAAAAACGTCTGGGTACAACCTCCATTGGAGGTGTCTACAAACCATTGGCAGTTTGAGGAGATTTTGTAATTATTTGTGCAGTAATAACTCAGTAAGTACATTCAATCAAAAGCGACAATCTAATGCTCTACAGGTGACCGGGAAAATGAAGCAATTCTGTCTTATAAGTCGATGCTCTTGCGGTGGGAGAGTCAGCAGTTAACCCAGTAAATAGGATTCCATAGCAAGCGACAGGTGGTGCTTTACCTCTCATGGGTGTAATTTGATTACACTGCCAATCAGTTGCTCGTTGCCATGTCTTTCTACTAACAGCCATCATGTCCAGGTTTCAGAGTATGAAGAGATTCTTACGATGGGCTCTTCTGTCGATTTTTCAAAAGGGTGGAATTAATGTGAAGGGCTTCTTGACTTTGCAGGTATAGATTGATTCCGCTCACCGGCAACGAGCTGAATTAGAATTTTCTCATATGTACCTCTACTACAAAATTCCCCATCTTTTCAATAATTTGCTGGCCATCGGCATATTTTTAGGGCTGATCAGAATTTGCCTTATGACGCTGCTCCGAACAAATTGGTTTGGGATTTGGTGAACGGGTGCAATAGACGAACGTCATTAGCTCTTGTTCTGCTTGATAAATTCATCGGTTGCTCAGTAAATTGTATTCCAAAAAATAAACCTACTGTCTCAGGATTTAGTGCATGCAAAGAATTTCACGATCACCACAAACAACCTGGTGTTTCTCCTTTTACGTAATGCCAACGGATTCACCGCGAGCTAACGAAACTTGCGTTCGTAAAAGTTTTACGGTTAAAGAAATCAAACAGAACGCTCGTAGTGCAGTCGAAAATACAACGGATGAAAACATACGCGTCCAAACGTAGTCAAGTCTATTATGGGCGGTTAAGCACAAGCTTTAATCGAGTTACAGGTCTAAATAGCAATGCATCTTTGGCAACGTTTTACGGAGGCTGCCAGGAGTTTTTAAGGACCCGCGTAATCACTAGTCAAACAAAATAATGTCCGCCAAGCTAAGAGAATTGAAAAGTAGAATTTCTTTTCAAGGATATATTTTAGCTGCTATAAAGCCTAATTCTTGGTCATTTGGCAGCCTAAAATGTGGGTTCAATAAGCTGAAATTGTTTTTGGTTTGGCGGGGTTGCAATAATGTCTTCTTACGTGTGCCTTGAATGTTTACAAGACAAAGACCACGCTAGGCTACAAATATTCTGTTCGGTAGACATTATTCACAGCAGTTTTACAATTTGGGACTAGATTGGTCATAGCTCGCAGTAGATAGGCGCGCTTAAATAGCGCCCAGTCGAACGCAAGCTGCAATGGTTATCCACAGCATTTCACCAGGGACGGAAAGTTTGTCTTATGCCTAAGAACTTGCTACCGATTTGGATGATTATCTGCAGGTTTGCAATCAGTTTTTTGCTTATACATTTTTTCTACAGTTTTAGACCCACAGTGGCACGAAGAAATAGTCAAGCACATGCTTGCAAGTCTAAGCGACCTATATTTTAATTTAAGGAGTCACGAAGAAAGAAACCTTGACTTACGCGCAAGAGCTGAAATTTTATGCAACATGAAACATTACTACTGCGGAAGTTATGCAAGGCTTTCTCTGTGACTGAAGCTTTCTCCCTGCATTTTGACAAGCATGGCTTAAAACTCGTCATCTGCATTCCGAGGTTTACATAACACTCATCCATTTGGAGAGACAGCGTTTTAGTCAGCATACTTTAGTATACGTTTTAGTTCCAGATTCGTTAAGACGAAAAATTCCTTTCTAACATATTTTTGGCTTACCTTCCCCAAATAAATGACTTGTGGTTTTTAAATTGTTTGGCAACATTCCATAGTTGAAACAATGTTGATCAAGGCAATGTCAAAAGGAATAAATGTGAAGAAAAACAGATATCTTAATTTCATACCGTGCTGTTAGTCATAGCTTTCCTTGTCCGGCCAATTGAAAACACTAACCAATCTGTTTAGCATTGAAGGAGCAGTCTTTCTCATGTATGGAACTCTAACCTCTTGCTGTTGAATTGCATCCATATACTGCCCAATTCGCCCGCGATGAAAAGATAATTCCTAGGGACAGATTTCATTTTGTGCATGGGCCGGATAAATAATCTGCGCAATTATAAGGAATAATACGTTTGGAAACTTACTTGACACTCTTTCTATCAGCTCACTAGCTGAAATACGCAAAGGTAAGAAATCAACCTATATGTGAAAGCCGCAAACTCCCGAGTGAAAACTGCTGATATCTAAGCGCTTTTTTATGCTTTGTGTTTTATTGTAAACTAGTGCAAAAATAATGATAATGATAATAATAATAAAAACGCTGCGAGCTCGCCGCCATATCGGTCATTCCGTTAACCGAAGACGGCTTTAGGTAGGAGCAATTAGGTGAGCTTCGTTTCGCCTCTTCCGCAGTTTACAATGTTGAGGGGCAAGCTCTGACAAAATCGAACTCAAAACCCAATGGGCTCAAGTGCGCGCTATCCAGAAAGAAGAAGTGAATTTTCTTTATTGGTTATTCAATTTTTTGCTGCAACCTGTTAAAATATGAAATTTTTGTGTAAACTTTGATTTTGTTTTTGCAAAAAATAAAGCCGGTATCTTTCTCTTGATAAACAGGTCAAATAGATAATTTAAAAAAGGAAAGCATGGCCTTGGCTAAATATATCGAAGGAAGCAAAGCATCCGGATGTAACGACCGAAAGCTGCCATACAAATCAGAAAACCGTCTCAAAAGTAGACTACACCTTCATTCAGTTGTTGGCGATTTCGATTACTTGTTTCTGATTGCACTGCTTTAGTATCGGTTCACACTTGGACGATTTGTGGCAGTTTGAAAAACTATATTTACGGATTTGAGGGCTGTTGGGTCTTTTCGGTTTCTGATTTGAAGGAAGACTCTAATTTGAAACTGCACAAGCATTACAAAATGGCCACGTTTAAGCACTCAACTTTCATAGGGGTCACATCTAAATGGTACACGATATTGTCGGAAGATTTTACAGCAAACGGGGCCAAAATACATAAATAATGAAACCAAAAATCCACAATATATTCGGTTGTCATTAGTCAGTCAATCAAATTACTGCTGCTTGTAACGATGCTTGAATGTATTATTTAGACGGACCGTGTGTTGATGCCAAAATTTTGATACCAACCCCTCCACATTCAAAGGGAACAGATGAGGCCTTTGGCTGAGTTCTGGAAAAGTAAAGAAAGCCAGGCAGCCAGGGCGCTCTCCGCTATCCATCAAAGTATTTTTAGTTGTCTGCCAGAACATGCATGTTACAAACTGCAACTTGTAAAAGCGTCTGTTGCGACTGATATTTTCGATAAACGTCAGGATTAGGTCCCCGACAATCGGGTTTACTTTGCGTTAAGCTTTTGTTCGAGTGGTAGCAATACGGTAGCAATGGGGTAAAAAAAGACTTTCGTTCATGAAATATTTTGTTCCACTCTCAAGCTAATTGTGGGTGATAACCGCAAAACGCAGCTTATTTAAACCCGTTATCATACACAACAAGTGAAAACCTGTGGTGACATAACTGTTAAATTATGAATGGAAAAACGTTGGAAGTTGGTAATCACTATCGATCTAAGTGGAATAGTTGAAAAGGTCCACATAAAATTTGACTGCCCCTAATTGTGCCTAATGCCCCAATAGTACACGACTATTGCGCAGCAATATTGCTGATGCGGATATTCAAAATATATATTCACATTTTTTAATAGGTTTGACCCGCAAATGAACTTATTCAAGTGGCATGCTGGTTTTGAAGACTGCCCTGTAAGTTAGTAAAGGAAGTTCCTGAGGCAGCGCTGCCATCAAACCTGCTTCAAGTAGAGAATGGTGTAAGGTAGTTATTCGACTGCAAGCATACTTCACCCAGTTTGTTATGTTTTGATTGGCGCAAACACTACTCCCAGCGAATGAAAATGTACAATTGGGAACAAAGTAGTAAAACAGATGACCCTATTGGACTCCTATTAGTCCAACCGTTATTTTGTGCCAATTCAGAAACATACAAATCTATCCCAGATATCTTTCAAAATGTCCTAGTTGATCAAGCTATTCTTAAACGCCATTTGGTCAGCTGCTATAAGACAACACATTATTGGTTTCCTATCGAGCTATCCAGCAAACCAGGTCATTGAATTAGGAACACGTCTTCGCTTGGACATTATATATAGATGTACATATGGAACTTCTCTCAGGCGTATACTTTACAAGAAGCCAGATTTAGTTAGTGAGCAGATATCCAGACAGCAATAATAACGAGTTGAGAAATCGAATCCGCTTTATTTTCCATCGTCCAAATTCCAAGTTGTGGTGTAACGGTGGATGCTACTGATGAGGCATGCGTGTAGTATATCTTCTTGTAAATCCGCATCGAGTCTCTTGAAAAGTGAGATCTATCACGGAATTTGTGGAGTCGCTTTGTAGCATTTGCTTGCATTTGAGTCACAGTCAGTGAATTTCTAGGAAATTTCAGGAAAACGCGTTCGAGGAGAAGATGGGTTTTCAGTTTGGTACACAAGATGCACATGAGAGTTTTGTTGCCCTGTCCAAAAATTAGTCAACGTTGCCAGTCAAACCGTGTTAGCATGAAGTTTGTGTGATTTTCCGTTCTCCGTTTCTATCTAAGTTCACTTTTGAAATCCCAAATGCACTTTACGCTCAAGCAAGTAGATTATCGGCCTACTGTGTTTAGGAATGTATGGTTTGGAAAGTCCTTGGATTTTACTAATAATAAGAATCTCGGAACACTATGAAGAGTAGATAAAAAATTTATTCAGACTACGTTTGTTTCAGATTCGGTCACATCGCACAAAACGCATCTATTTTCTCCTCTTTCGACGTAGAAAGTAGCGTCTCTTCTGTATAGGCTGAGGAAGTCTTGGAGGGTTAGAGCCGAAACGTTGACACGGCCAAGTATATATACACCACCGTGTGTGAGTGAGGAATTCGAGCGCGGTGCACGCTCTTCATGTACATGAGTCAGTGTAATTAGGGAAACAAACTCATATTAGAGGTTTAGATTGTTAATATCTACAAAAGGTGATAGACGGGCAGAACATTGGTATCTCTAATGCGGCAATTCGTGACAGTTCCTAGTTCCTGGCCCACAAAAACCGTGTTTTCTACTCAGACCAATAGAAGACAGGCTTTGGCCTTATTGACGGAGTGTCAGTCACCAAAAGCCTGCGTGCTCATATCAGCATGACGTCACCTATAACTGCACTGAAGATTCAACAATCCGTGCTCTTTCTTGCAAAAGTTTATTTGTCTTCTGTCACTTTAGTGTCTTGCACATTCTGAGCGCGTAACCTGCGCATCCCTGTTGGCCACGAGAACTCAGAGCGGTATCACGTGCACAAGTCTGAAAATCAGCAGGGGATTTTTGTGCACGTCAAAGTACTCACTATAGTGTGTCTTTTTGGTGAACAATAGAATATATTTCGTGTACATTTGTGCTTGTTTTATCATTTTGAGGACATCGACTGCGAATTGACGGGTTGTCAATGCACTCAATACGCCTAGGCGACAAGTCCGTGCAGCACGCGTTTATGATCAGCCCTGACATAGAGAAGACAATATTAGGGGCGGATTTTTCCAGGAGCACAGATTCCGTGGTTGACCTAAAGCAGAGAAAGCTGGTGACAAATTATTGACGCAGTCGAGCTTGGAGGTTTTCCAAGCACCGCCGTGAGTAAGCTGCAGGTCTGAAAGCTTCCGTCGTGTAACGTACCGTCAGTGTAGTCCGCAGTCAGGGATTATTCCGAACTGTTCACGTTTGATGAGAATCCGTTTGGCTTCTGCCCTTGGATTGGGCACGAAATCTCCCATGCGTCGAAACGCTTTTGACCTTAAGGGACCCGTCCTCTGCCGCTCCGTCTACGGAAGGAGGTCCATAAATAGATTCAAGAGATGCTGAGAAAAGGCATAATCAAACTAGCCAGTAGTGCGTAAAACTCCCCGGGTGTGCTTCTGCGGCAACCGGACTGGTAGCTTGTTCTCTAAACGCCAGGATAATTGTAATACTACACTCTAAACTGGAGTTGTGAAATCATTCACGGCAGTTGGTGCGTTCAGGCTAGCCTAAGCAGGAGCCGTGTAGGAAGTGAAACATCTGGATGATCTCATCCTAATCTACCGCCTGAACACACGAAGGAAAACCCTAATTTCCTTGACTCTAAGTTTTTTCATAAGGTGTTGAAACGCACGCTCATTAAACACCGCATACAAAAGTCAGTTTTTGAGGCTATTTATAAGCATTGCCGAATATTCTGCTGACTGTCTCGTGGTTGTCTAACTTTCTATATCGTTTCTGGCGCCCTAACATAGTCAAATAAACAAAATCCGAAGGCAAGGACATCTTTGTGGCAAATCCCAAACAATTAAGCAATTGCAACACGCAATTGCTGTTAGGGTTATTCGCAAACCATAATTGGATTAGGAAACTCAACTTCACACTACGAGAAGGGTTTTATTTCTGTCTGCCTATCTCTGATGCAACGGTAAAAGGATATAGGCCAAAGGAGCGCCATCCATATCCTTGAGTCGACGGATTAGGGGCTAACTCCAGCTGTTTCATTCAAAATGTGCCAGGTTGTGTGTTGCTCCCTCAATCAAAACTATTATAATGTCGGTCTACAATGTCAGTTGCATCTGTTGAAGAAATTGATCCGACACGCTTAGCTAAACCAGCTGCCTTTGGCGTGCCAATTGTTTATGAACTGTGCGTCAGGTCAAAAAACTCTTTAATACATCAAGTTCATACAGCATCTTCATGGTCTTGGTTGACCTACTAGTTCACCTGAATACAAGAAGCAGGTAAAGATGTGCCACGCAAAGAAAAAACAACAAAGCTCTAATATCTTCAAGAGGCCAGCCATTATTGAAACTTCGTCCGTATAACCTAACCTAGTTGTTAAAAAATAACCAATGCTATTATCAGATGTAGATAGGCCGTTTGTTGGCAGACCATGAAACAAAGTGTCAAAAGGTGAACTTGAATGTTGTATTTTTCAAAAGTCGACCGTTGTCACTCTATCCTTCGGAAAACGTCATGCCTGCAAGTTGATGACGTTTAAGCTCGCTCAAAAGAGATTAGTGGATCTTTCTTCAGAAATGTCTACTTCATGCTTGCTTCTGAGTATAAAACAAAATTACTTCAGAGACTATCCGGTCCCAGTTCAGGTCGGAGCGTTCCAGAAAATTTTGGCCTCATGCTGTGTATAATATTTGAATTTTTAGTCAACACAGCGTAGTAGAGGAAACTGTTTTCCAATTTTCCTCTCTGTGGCCAAGTACATTTTTGCATTACAACATCTTATTCCATTGCACTGTGGTTTGATTCTAAAAAATTCACTAAATACACTGAGTTGAAAGTTTTACATTTGCCCGCTGTTAAATATTACTTAATGTTGAAATTTGGGGTCAGCTGATCATTTTGGAATGCAAGAGCACCGAGCTTTCCTTTGTTTAAAATGTGTCCAAATATTGGGCAATTCTTGAGGCGAAAGTTTTGGCATAAAATCATGGGACGTTCCGGGCAAATAGTGAGTTGATGGAAGGAAAGTTTTAGATGGCAGTTTGTTCCACTTGCGACTACCACCGGAAGCCTTTTTAGATCCTCGAAAATCCACATTAATCATTTGCTTGTGTAGAAGGACCGCATGGCTGATGCTATTCCGTCTGGAGTTGCATATCGCAACCAGGCATGTAGAGTCCCATCAACGACGCCAAGCCTTAGCGACATCATTTTACCATGGAGCTCATATTACAGTAACAAGTTTTAAGGCCGGACCTGTGAGGCAAACGGTGAACGTGTTAAATTATCTGTTAATAGAGGTTTTGTAGAATTGAAACCAATGAATATCTAATAAGCATGCCTAGATTTGCTCAGTGCAGTGTGCAAACGTCCGCAAAATTAAGCGGTTAGAGTCTCCCACTGAAATGTTTTTGAAGTTCAATACGAAAAACCCAAAGTCAGAACAAAGCAACAGGCACTGTGAGCAGAGAAGGTGATCAGAGACGGGCGACAGAACATCATTGGAATTCTAGAAATCCACTCTTATTTGCTTCTTTAATTTCGATTGCGTTTTCTCACGGTAATTGCCACATCATGTAAAGTGCCCCTTGAAAACGTTTCACCCCGGGCTGCAGAACATTTGAGGGGAGCTTAACGCAAACCGGCGTCATCACCCTTAACGTCTACTTGATAATCCGCACTAAGGTGCAACCCACCGAAAACAGAATTGAATATTACAGCTGCCACGGTTCTTGAAGCCCTTGAATCCGGCTAGCTGAAATTCGTTTGTTATTGAACGGTGTGATTAGGTTGAATAAATTTTTTATCCAAATACAGGGATGGTCGATGCAAATGGAAAACACAAAGTTGATATTAGATTTTCTATCACATCTTTTCTCACATGTAACCGTCATTTTGTCGAAACGAGTGACAATGCTCTTCTGCGCAAACGCCCGCCTCTGTCCGTACACTCAGTAAATATTCAAAACCTAAAATTGATTGCTACTGATTACGATGAAAAGTAGAGTCACACTGTTGACGATAGCGAATCGTCCTGATATCTTTACATAAACGTTTTGTTGGGGATGTTTTTGCCGATTTGGCACCTTTTACGTAGACTAGAATGGCAGTAAATGGTACTGTTGCCTATAAGGTAGGCTCATTGCATTCTGGAACATATAGCAGCATTCGGGCTGCCAGGATGCTTGTATTACGAACCGGACTCGATTCACAATTAATGCCGCTCCATGCGATGATCGCCACTCTCGACCTTGTATTATCCATCACGTATTGCAAGTAACCCACAATGACACCAAATTAACTTTGATTTTTTCTGTCCAACTGGGATGAAGTACGCAGGGTGACAAAAATGCTGACTGCTCATGAGTTTCTTCTCTCATTTCCTGAGAACCAACAGTCCCTAACGGCACCTGCTCAGTGTGGTCCGTGTGCCCGTGCGTCCCAAATGATTTTTCAATGACCCCAAGAGTTATGGGATAGATAGAAATTATTCAGGAAATGAGAACAAAATTTATAATTGCAAAAACTTACTTTTCGTAGCAGCTACAACTAAGGTAAGCAAATTGCGACGCACACAAACCGTTTGACTGAACGAAAGATGTAAGTTGAAACATTATAATATGTGAAAAAAGAATTTTCACTTAGTTTTTCAGCTCCAGGATAAATTATAAAAGTAATAGGCGGCGTAAACAAATAAAAATAAAATAGTCAGCCAAACTACGTTCACATGGTGAACACATGTATGGGCTGATAAAATTTTAAAGGGGCGCTCCTAAGATCACTCAAGACATTTGAACACATGTATGGGCTGATAAAATTTTATAGGGGCACTCCTAAGATCACTCAAGACATTTCAGAAGTCGTTAAAATATTTTTCAACATCTGGGTGATCTAAGTAGAGGACTCAAGTCAGAATTTGTTGAGACCGCAGCTGAGCGAGAGCAGGACCTGGCTTTTTGGACTCCGTTTAACTTTTGCTCCACAAGCCCACTTGCCCTTACAACATCACCTCAGTTTATCTCTATTTGCGGTAGAGTAAAAGTAAAACATGTACATTAAATTAGAGAAATTGCGAATTTCCTTTTAAAGCAAATTTTTTTTCTTTAACCAAGGACAAATTAACAGTTGTCAGGTTGATTGTCATGAACAGCATCGACAACATTACATCAAAGTTCAAGAACGATGATTTACCACCGTTCTGAAGAGGGTTAAGCTGGGTAAGGAACGCGCATAATTCTAGCTTGCCACACTTATTCCAAGGCGCCTACATCTTTAGACACTCTTCCTGGTAATTGGGAGAGCAATTAACAAAAAAAACGCTACCGACAGATATTACCAGCTACATTTTGCAGCGTCTTAACCCGGACACGGTGGGGATAAAGCGGTCTCCATCCTAAAATGCAGGTTGTATGAGCAACCCGACTCGGAGATAAAAAGCGGCACCCTTCGCGCCAAACACTTGTTCGGTATTGGGAATATAATTTTACGAGGAGTAATCAACAAAATTCTGGGCTTTTCTCTGAATATCTAGACGATGTGACTTAAAAGATTTTGGTCCCTTTTTCGTATTGATTGAAATTTTCTATTGAACATGGGCGCGAAATTTCTGACCCTCACATTCTGGCTGGATGCGTGTTGGGGTATAGAGAACGCCTCATATGTAGCGGAAATCAGTTTGGTAAATGTGAGACCAAATGGCCATATGACGAACAAACGCACATCGACTGTTTTACAGCCTACTGGATTTTTGCAGGTGAGAACCGGTATGCTTGTTTAACATGTGTTCTATGCACCTCATCCGAATTCACGAATGACTACTTTAACTGCGCACGCCAGCAAATAAACTTATCAAGAGCTTAACCGCTCCTTAGTTCGATGGCTACCTACTCCATAAACAAACCGATTGAACAGCATTCTAATTTTTCAATCGGTTTCAGTACGGTTGGTGGTTAAATTCCAAAGTTTGTGGCTCAATCGCTCAAAAGATGAATTTTAAACCCCTTTGTCTGAAACTTCCGACGACTTGTCAAAAAACGGCTTCCCTTAGTGCGTGTAGATTAACACACAAAAAATGAACAAATAACCATTGTCAAAATTAGTGACACTAAACTTACTCATGAAAAACATCAGTCCCTGAGCGCACACCAACCGCATGTTGAGTCTGAATGATCAACAACTTGGACAGGCGGCCAACGAGATTAACATCACAAATTTATAGCTACCCATTTCCGTTTGAGCGCAATTTATTGGTCAGTTTGTCTAACCAAGACCGCGAGGTGATAAAAACCAAACCTTACTGGCTGATACGGAACCTGGGTAGGCTAGCAACGTGTTAGCGCAGAAATTGCCAAAACTGGTCCACAGTGGAATAGTTGAACGCTAAAAACACAACTTACCTGTACAAATAATGAAAAAAACTTACTTATTTAGTTGAAATTGTCAATGTCGGTATAGAGTGGCCAAGATCTGTGGTGATAAGTGATTGACGTGACAAAGGCCTTCCATCTTCCGGAAGGTGAAGTTGCGAATAAAGAAAACCTTCTAGGAGAATAAGGCGGTTTTTCTGATAATGAAAAGTAGCCTCTTTTTGTGTCACAACGAAGATTTGATTATACTAAAAGTATATACTTCCTTGTTCGTCTGATGAGTTTCGTTTTGGATAAATAACTGTGACGCAGTTTTTCCGCAATTCGAGGATTGGCTTCATGACTTCACTATTCTCCCTATAGGGATTGCAATGTTATTAGATGTTTGTATGTCTTTATGGAAAGTACTCGTGTTTTACATTGTGGTGCACAAACGTTCCGTATTATTCATCTTCAAGTATGTGTGCATCGATCTCCAACTAGTTAATAGAGAAATCCTTGCTTTACCTGTGTGAGTTGAAGTATTAAATATGTGACCGCGTATCCACTGAATGTTAACAAGCATTAAGGCAAGAAAACGGGCAAAATGTTTGATTTAATGAGTACATATATAAAACATAGAGGCAAATTTGTGACAAGTGTCTTTGCTTCTTGCTGTGGTAACCCGACGGAGATCTAGTGCGTTAGATGACAGTTACTTGGTAAATGACAGGTGAATAACACCCTGGTAATTCTGCTTTATAGATCTAATTCGGTCTCATGTTTGTGTTTTTCCTTGGACGACTATATACGTGGCAGATCTAATTCGGTCTCATGTTTGTGTTTTGCCTAGACGACTATATACGTGGACCTTGCTATGATTCAAAGAAATTGCATTAAGCTAAATGTCTCCATGACCCGTGGACAGCGATCACGAGGTCATTTCACTCAACCGTATTGGAAACAAAACTTTGGTTCACAGGTTAAATGATATAATCCAAGAAAACCTCATCTAGCTTTTCATTGATCAGTTCAGTCAGAGCAAATTTTCTTTGAGGTCCTTGTAGTGACCAAAAGCTCTCCTTCAGTTGACTTTTGCGCAGGCAGCTTCATGTGCTGTCAAGTCAAGCAGATTAATCTAGAGTCGCTAACATTACCCTATTAAAAAAATATGAGAATGGTTGGTTTTTCTTCACCAGTTGGCAAACTACAAATGCTTTAGCGCAAAAAACAGTTGCTTATCAGCTCCCATCTGAGTTGCATATGCGGTGCTTTCTTTGTTTTGCTTATTTCGATGCACCGACGAACGTTTGTCAATGATCTGACATTTTGATGTATCAAGACGTAATGTGGTCGTTGAAATTCACCGCACAAAATTGGTGCAACGGTTCACGCATGCATATTCCGCAACGATTCATCTGCCTGCCGCTTCGCCAATAACAGCTTCCAGCAATAATTGAAACTTTGCTGAGAACGTTGATGTAATTTCTGCTGTTTAAGTTTGGACGTGTACCGTAAAGAACATGAGTAGAATCCCTGCAGAAAAACTGCCGTCTAGTACTCAACTAGTGCGCAGCAGGTCATATACGTGTGTTAACTCTAGAAAGTAAACGAACGTCTGTTTGAACATATTTCCTTTGTTAGCAGCTGGGAGTGCGCTGCAAAGTGCACCCTCAAAGGACAAGTCTGACCTTGCATCACAGTTAAATAAAGTGTACAGCGAAACGGGCTTTACCAGCCTGCAGAACGGCTTCGCCAAAGTTCCCAACGTTTGCGTCTTGATATCGTCAGAAAGGGTTTGAAGAAATAATGGCCCAAATTTCTGCGTGGTCAAAGAGTGCTAATCTCTTAATCTGGTCACATAGGCAGCAATCTAAATTACGCATTACTGGAACAACCCTATTGTGCAAGCGCAAACAATCACATGGAGATTTATGCAGCATAAATTAAAGCTCTCTGTCCGCCAGTCCTGTTTCAGAAGAATAGACCAAGAACATCGATATGTGCTGATCGTCTCCTGAGTAACATTCGTTCCAATTACTCAGGTGCAAGCCAGTTGAAGTTTTTGATTCACTTCTAGAATTGCTAAGTCCAACATTTCAGGGATGCCTTCTTAATCGTCCATGTCGCATGTGGATGGAATGCTAGAATCAGCCTATGCAATTTGATTTTTGACTTGTCACTAATAAGAAGATAGAAGATATTATATTACAATGCAAAAGCTTGTTTTGTACAGATAATTCTAAATGTCAGCGCTGGTTATCAAGAAAAAAACAAGCCTATTTCGCGTAAAAGAGATTTTGCGAGGAAGACATCGGAGCCCCTTGATTTTATCATTGCACTGGTTACGTTATTCTGCGGAACGGACTGTTACATCGTCAACCAAAAGGACCCTCGTTATCTTCGTTCAGGAACTGAAGCTATCTCGAAGATAAAGACTGGACTGCAGTCGGTGCAGACGTTAAAACAAACGACCTTCTGAATGATTAAAGCAGTGTCGTGCCACAAGTGACCCCAGCGAAACTGGGGTGCTCTTTTTTCCAAAGTACTATGCATACAAGGGGCTGCCTCTTTGCCTAGGTTTTATGTAGCGGCCTCTTTTTGTTCCAATTATGGAGACATTGGATGAACTGAATGGAACGGCGAATTACGTAGCAATATAAATGGGAAGCTCCCGTGGAAAGCTCTCGAATCTTCAGTTATCAGTTCAACAATTCGCAAAATCTACAAGCAATTTTTATTCTGAATTACTGACCGCGAATTTAAGTTGTTGTGAACCGCATTCATTTCAATTTAGAAGTATTGTTCGGGCATTCCTATGACGATCATTGTTACAAGCTCTGCTTATTGGTAGTGATTCAGTTCTTTACTTCGTCGTAAACCAAACAAAACACAAAGCGCAGTTTTGCAATTTGAAAACGTTTGTTTTGGTGGATAATCATTTTATTTTTTGTCTCTGTCACCCGCTGTGGTGATCTGACGCAGATTCAGTGAGTTGGACAATAGTTTATGCGTACGTTTGGGCTGTCTGACACCAAAATGTATTCTTCGAAACCGTATTAATGATAAATTTTAAATACAGCACTTCCTACGCCAGACGTTTCAGTGCCCATCCCAACAGCATTTTGTGTAATTATGCTGGAGATATGAAAACTGGGGCTTTATGTTTGGCCAAAACGGCAGTTGCACCGCCTCGTCCATTAAAAATTGAAATCCAAACTGCTAATTAACCAAATGTTGCACACGGCGGAACTGCATAGTGGTAGGGCATTCAGCCGATGTTAAATGGGGCTGAACTGCAACACGTATGTGAAGTCTATAGCTGGCCAATACTTAAAACCACATTTGATCGAACATTTAGCAATACATTTTTAGCCGCTCAAGTGGGTGAACTGCCGGAAAGAAACAAATGCAAACCAACTGTGGTCAGTTGTTTTTTGCGAATCCATTCTGGTCGTCACGTGAAAGTAAACAGACTCTATCGATATCATGGATAACGTTCTGTGTCCAGGCAAAACCCACAGTCAGAAGTCATATAAGGCTGTATGTGTAAAACTTTGCTACCGGCTGCTGCATGCATTCCTGGTTAGGTAAGCCAGGTTCACGGTTTTTGCAATTTTATGCAGTCTATTTTACACTTTCATTACAAATTGGGAGTAAATCACAGGATGAACTGATGGTCATTTATTCACTTTAGCAGGCTACCAAAATGCTGTTTCTGCAAATCGGCGCCATTGAAGAATGTTTCGTGGACAACTCCGGCGTTGAAAAAATGCCAAAATTCAATTAAAATTGTTCCCGCTCGCACATATACTTGTGCGCCAGAATCGAACCATTCTTCAGTCTAGTCTACTCAGGTCACAAATGACAGGGTTCTGCATTGTAGAAGGTTGTTTTCGAATATTCACTTACGTTCCGCTTCTTGTCAACACGCGACCAAAAAAGCGGTTAGCAGAAAGCAGAAGGTTTTGTTTGCACAGCAACGTTTAGATTTAAAATTGGTTTTCCAGTGCCTGCTCACAAATTGCGCAAACAAATACTTTCCTCTGTGCAACCCACACAAGCTTACTCCTGGTGCACTGAGCACATATTCGCTACACTGCTCCTTCATATCCAAGTGGAGGGTCCTCTGTCTACTTCCCTCAAAATTTTGGAATGTTTTCGAGAATAAAATGAAAGTGTCACTTTCCATAAGCACCCTAATGTGTAATCGCATCAAAACAATAGAGTAAACACACCAGGACATTAAGCCAATGTATTTTAAGACGTGAGCTTCATGTATGTTTTTTGAGGCTGTTTGTAGCTTACTGTGTCGGAAAATGATGGCTATTCCTGGCTCCCTAGAAATGACCCTGCAAATTTTGCAGCGGCACAACTACTAATTCAGAAGTATAGATATATTTTATTGAACGTAGCATATTACACGCAAAAAGGAGTTGCAAGAAAACGACGCTAGGTTTGTTTTTATGAAAGTTTGGAAATTTCAGTTTAGAT
The DNA here is from genome assembly GCA_003604175.2 of Clonorchis sinensis. Classification (NCBI taxonomy): domain Eukaryota; kingdom Metazoa; phylum Platyhelminthes; class Trematoda; order Opisthorchiida; family Opisthorchiidae; genus Clonorchis; species Clonorchis sinensis. The sequence goes on along the minus strand of CM030372.1, from coordinate 31,082,288 downwards.
TTCTTAAATGTCATTTGCACATTGCAATAGATAAGCTCTTTGGCTCTACAATTAAATGACATGACGATTTTTGTGGAAAGGCACTTAAATATTCCTCTGGTACGAATTGGTGATGGATGAATTCAGTTCAGTATTGCGCCGACTAAATGTCTAAGAGTGCTAACAAGTGGGCATGCTGTTGCATAACACGCAAACTGACCAGAGGTAAGTCTACATGCCGGGAATCATCGGCTGACCACCTGCACAACAAACATTTTGTTAACATCTCTTTGCATTCGTTAGCATTCAAGTGCCTAAGGCGTAAATAAATAACTGTAAGTAACATTCTTGCCGTTTTGTCAGCTGTTTTAAATGGAGAAACGCAAATCTGATACGCCTTTCTCTCGAGATTCACGATTGCATCAAGAGCAAAGCGTCACACAAACCTGATACTTGCATCGGCTTCATTTATGTTAGCATCAGATTGAATACAAACAGATTACCTGCCAAACAACCGAAATAACATTTTTGCTCGGAAAAACAGTGCGGGTTTCATGAAAGTAGAGTCTGCTGGTGGTAGAAAAACAACAAAGTTTTCTCATGATGTGTTAAAATATATGTACGATGTTCGCGCTAACTGTAAGATATTTGGATCTCTTCACACCGGAATTATCTGCAAGCATGTTGGTGCGTTACTTACAATACAATTTGTGCATGAATCTCATCGAAATCCTAAAGACCAGAATCCCGGAGGAATTTGATTCAATTTGTGCATGAATCTCACCGAAATCCTGAAGACCAGAATTCCGGAGGAATTTGATGTCCCATCCCGTCCTTGAAACATTTCACCTCATCATGGTCAATCATATGTTCTCACCTATTAACAACAAATTTGCGTGCAGCTGGTGTCTAGTTCAGCCTACCCCTAACCACCAACCCATCGCTACGCTCCACCACGCTCCCTACATACGTCACCTCGACTGGTGATGAAACGTTTGCAATCAATCGACCAGATCAGCGAACAAACTAACGACAATCTATACTAGCTGAGCTACCAACATTCTCCTCTATAGCAAACAGAAATTGGTAATAACATTTATATCTTGTTTGGTATTCCTAACTAGCGTGTAGCATAACGTCAATCAACGTTGTAAAGGCGCGGTCAGAAAAAAGGCACGACTAACGTTAGATGTGAATGCTCGCCTTCCATGGAAGCGTGCAGCCATGGGAATAACCGGCATTATCCGACACAACACAGTTGGAGTCATGCATAAGCCGCCAAGACTCAAACGCAGTAGAGATTGTGGAGGGTGGAGAAATATTAATCGGTTTTTCTGCAGCTCTTGTAAAACATCTCAGATTGGGGTTAGATTGGTCAATGGTGGGTGACAAGAAGATACGTCGCGGGTGAAACTAAGGGTTTTCGTCCAGCACGTGAAACATAACTTCAGAGTGCGGAAAGTAAAAAACTGTAAAGGCAGGTGGTGGAAAAGTAGTATTTTGTGTTCCGGCCAGCTAGTGTGATCTGACGACGCTCCTGGCACCGAAAATCAAGTTAATGACAGGGTTCCCAAAAATCCTAAGTGGGTATAGTAACTTGGAGGAAATCACAAAAAGGGGCAATTTTAGCATAATCGTGCTCGCTGAAATTACGTACAAATGACGAGTTCTACGGAATAGTGAGTTAGTACTGTTGCATATGAAGGAACGCAAATTGATGAGTAATTATTGAATTTGTGGAGAGGAAATTTTGGACATGAATTGAAATGGTTAAATCCCAGAAAATGGTTGTGGTAAGTAAAACGTAATTGTTTTAGAGGAGGAAGGTTTTAAAAATATTATATTATGTGTGCATTTGCTCCAAGTGGCCGATAATTACGGCTATACGCTTTTTAATGGTCTTTGTTTACTTTCATTGTAAATTGTGAAAAGTATTTTATTCACCAGCCACATTAGATGTGTGCGTGGAAAACGGAAGAAAGTTATATTTTACTTAGTTTATTTGTTGTTTTTCATTCTTTTTCCGAATTGAATAAAACTGCGGCTATTTAACCTAACTAATGCCCTATCATCCCGCTTTGAGGTACCAGGACACCGGCAACCAAAATGTAAGCCACCGACGCGGGAAACCTGGGTAAATTTCTTGATACCCTGTATCTATCCGTGAATACGTAATGAAGTGCATCAAGGAAATCTATGCTGAATAGCTAAACGTTCATGTTTACTGTTTTTCTACCGTAACGCTAACCTTAAATGATTCAGAATTTAGAGTAAATTGCCGCTGCAATAGATTTGGCGTCGAAATCTGTTTTGATTAGCAAAACAAAGAAATTAAAATTATGACCTACAGGTCATAAAGAAAATGCGCCTGGGTTCTTTAGACTTATTGCACACGATAAGCAATACGAGAAGAGTGAAAAAAATGGCTAACGGCATAAAGTGTCATGTAAGTCATTTGGGATTCTTGGATGAACGAATAAGTCCAACTTAATTATGAGGGGCTAATTAGCATGCTTCATTGTTTAAAAAACGTCAACAAATTCAACTGTAAACAAGGAAGGATATGAAGACGAAATTTTCCTTTTAATCCAATAAATCGTCAGTTTTCTTCCTAAAGCCCGTCAAAGCACTTGGAATTATATGCAGAAATGCAACAATAAATCGTCAGTTTTCTTCCTAAAGCCCATCGAAGCACTTGGCATTATATGCAGAAATGCAAAGTCGCTTGCCTACAGCGTTTATTTTGTCCTAGTAGGATGTCCACTGCCCGGCAAACCGAAGGACTGCAAGTAAAATTTCCTAGGTTTAAATTTGAATTGCGCTTAAATCGTTTGCTGAATAGCTTCTCAGCAGAATGTCAACAATTTCGTTTCCTGGCGTTCATCCCCCGTTTCAAATACACAGGCAATAACGCTGAGCGCCCATAAAAAATTCTGTGAACATTCCGCTTTGCAGTCAGACCCTTGGTACAGAATGGGTTTTCGTGAATTTTCAGAAATGTGAAAAATCTGGTGGCTTTAAATTTTAAACTGCATATCCCTCTCTTAAACACGGTTTAGCATTTTACATGAGTAATCTACGATGAATTCCTAAATGTCATTGAGAAACCCAGGCTAGCTGAACAGCCACTGATTATATGTAGTTTCATTTTACACAGTATTCTTGCATTAGTTTTCCTTCAAACCTTGTGGTGAATTAAAATGCGAAGTAACGAACAACAAAATAAAAAAAACGCTTTTTAGTACTGACGCTTAGTTTACTGGCCTGCATGCGAAACTGGAAAGCTAAAAGTTCTCAGTTGGCATACGGTTTAAAGAATTCCGATTTTTTTAAACTCTGGACGCTCTTTCTGGTGACCTTTGCGCGTTCCTTTCTTGTCAAAATTCAACACAAAGATTGCCAATGCAGGTCACACCACCTAAAGAACGCGACATCGTCATTTTCATGAATGTTGCCGATTTCATAGGCAGCATCATCTTTGCGTCTACCAAGTGGGGGGTTACTGAAGCCACACTATGACAACCTTCTTGAAATTCGGTAGTCTGGCGCTAATTCCAGCCAGCAAGAAGTTGTGCGCGTAGCCTATCCTATTAACGTATTCAGCAATGTAACATTCAGAACAGTCGTTAAATTGCGTGAGTTGTGTCGTCAAGCGAGGGATAACATCCGGTATAACAATATACGTACACCTCCGCTATGCTTGCACACATGTGGTGCGCGTTTATTTCTAGACAGGTGTTGCGATATTTCATCAACAACCCACCCAGCTCTTGTTGGCTAAGAGGAATGCTGCCAGTGTGAAACATTCGTGACCAACATTACACGTTGCATATCAGCTTACAATACATGTAAAAATATTACCTTTCTCACGTTTCGTTTCCGTTTGTGTAGAAAGATGTTGTAATGCATTTTCTCAATTTCCGTAGAGGCACACACGTTTGAGACAATAGATTTAATCAACGGGACAATTCAGAGTTGCTTCCGCGGTCTCTGGTTCCGGGTGAGTCCTAAACCACGAAATTATCAATCCAAAATATAACAGTTAGAGCTCGTGTTCTGGCTTTTGAATGCAGATTTGTGTTAGGTTGTGCTGTTTGCCTGATGGAGCATGAAGCAGTACGGGTTAAGAGTGGGAGAATAAAAAAAAATTGAGGCTGTGTATTGGCTCAACAACAAACAAATTAGTATGTGAGATCAATGTATTTAACCAGGGGACCACCGCTACCTCCACGATACACCGAGTGGGAGTGAGTGCGGTTAAATTCCAGTCGGTGAGATTGAACAATTTCTTACTGCAACCATGGCCTCCATAAGCTTTCATTTCACTCACTTCCTGATGGACAATCCATATCTTATCCTTACCATGAATGCCACATAAAATAATCCCTATTGTCCCTCAAGCATCTACTAGTAAATTGTTTTTTGGTAGTCAAATATGAGTAGATTTCATATTATATAGAACAGCGGCATTCACATAGTTCTCACTAAGCAGCTCAAACCAGGGTGAGAAACTGTGCGATTTTCACCCATTTGCATATTCTGGCTTAAATACGTCAACTGCGCCTATGAAAACACAAATAGGCTTCTTTTGTGCATATGACTGTACAGAATGCCGGAGCAATAAAATCTACCATCCCTTCTACTGCGTTGGCTTTTCAGCAAACTTTGATCTTTGCGAGTAAGACAAAATGATTCCGTGGACCTGTTAAAAAACTTACACGACAGGACCTGCACGAGTGCCAGTTGTTTCGGGCCCTCCGTTTGGGTGTAATTCCTGGACCCAAAGTGCTCTCTTGCATATAGTTACATAGATTCCTTGCTGAGTGGCAAAGGACAGGTAAAAGACAAAAAGAACTTACGCTTCATGTCACGGGGTCACCGCAGATCCCCGTTTGAGGCAGTTAGCTGTCTTGTGCCATCAGGCACTAGGTCTAGTAATCACTGACTGTATCTTTATTTACATACGAACAGATATTTGAAAGACACCATGTTTGAGTGCTAAACGAACACCTAATTGTCGGCTACCTTATGACGCTTTCCAGAGATTTCTCAGGACGATGATCACCTCTCCATGCCCAACTGAGCCCACCTAAATTGGAGCAAAATTTAAGTGACATTTGAACCAGTCCAATCATAAAGCCAGCTGGTTTATGAATTCTGAAAAAATTGCCGTCAAGACCAAAGCGAAGTTTTCGCTCCTCTTAAGGTTGAATACTGCAGATATATAAGCGGAGTGAACACTCAAGTTTGTTCATATTCTCGTTGGTAATGCCGGGCCATTTTTTAATGAAATTCTAAGTGTACCTTTCGCTGAATCCAGCAACTGTCACTATTCAGCGCAGATATCATTGCAAATCCTTTTAAATTCTTCAATAGTGTTTATATAACTACGTTAAATCAATCTTTTTAATAGAGAAAGTATTTTTGCCCGTATTTATTCCCGATCCACCCACATATCGACCAACAACGTCATGTTTCAATTCGGCACGCGATGCGTTCCGTTAGTCGACCTAACTTTCCACTATCAAAAGCTTCCAGGCCGCGTTGAATATAAGAATTTGTATATGCTTGATGCGGTTGGTTTGGTAACCCATGCTGACGTAAATTCGAGGGCACTTGGAGCGAATCATCCGGGTGACTTAAGTGGGATACCAAGTAAATACACCATGGCATGTTGGCTAAAGAAATCATGCGTGCCCGATGTCGGCAAACAAATCAACACAAGTATAAGGAGTAAGGCACCGCAGCAATATGTTTAATGCTAGTATAAAAACACCAGCATCATAGGTAAGCCTTATCTAAGTCCCCATCACGTCTTTTCAATCTGCTTTTCCACCGAGTTCCAGTACAGATATACGTGCCATATTACACACACCTTTGTTAGTTTAGCTTTGATTCTGCGCATGGCGAAAAAGCACAGGTGCATTTCTGTTTGAAAGCATGTCCAGACCGTTACTCGGAATGTCGATGTACAAAAAATGCATCTGTTTGCGATGAAAAACTTGGCGGATTGTTCATAACAAACTTTGCCAAGTTAAATTCAGGGATGTGTATTTCAACAGGACTTAGTATATATATCAGTAACGTCCAAGCAGCTACAGAATACTGCGCACTCTCAATAAAACGCTATGAAATCTTTAGCGACCACGGATAGTTCTGACAAGCATAGCTGAAAATTGTTCAGATAATCCAATTTTCAAGGAGAAACTGAGGATCTTACTGGAACGGCCGGTAATAGGGTGCGAAAAGAAGAGGCATTATTTCACAATGTGTTTCAGTCTTTGCAAGTGCAATACGAGTCACAATTGAGCTGCTCTGATTAAGTCAATTTTATCAATAGAAATTTGGACAACTTGAGACAAAACTTCACCTTAGTTTCAAAGTAGCCGCAGCTGTTATCCTAATTTATCAAATATTCGCGGATAGTCCTCTAAATAAGTGGATGCCACTCCCCATCGAAAGTAATTAAATGTAAGGAAGAAACTAAACGGTGTTAACCTGCCAGAATCTTAACCGCAGATGGTAAAACTATATTTCCACTCATCGCGACGTTGTTTATAGCTATTTTACGTCGTATTGATCCAGTATGTTTGCTGCGCAGACTTTCAAATGGGCTTTAAATTTCTTCCAAGGTAGTTTGGGGCAACTGATCTGTAAAATAAGCATTTTTGTCTTTCAGAAACATGTTGTCGCGACTTGGAAAGCAGTTTTTCCACCAACGCTGAACGCCCGTTAAGGGCCACCTATATTATTTTCGAAAACAGATAGAAAATTATCTAATCAAAGCACTCCTGAGCTAAGGAGGTTGTTGAGCTTTGAAGGAAAATGTCATTTTTGTCCGTAAACGTAGCAGCATAAACTACTTAATAAAAACAAAAATATCAGTATCAATATCGTCTAAGTTTTATATTTCGCATATTTTTCTTTGGAAATCAGCGGTATTTAGCAGGATTATATGTTTCTACATAACCCCTGCTTAGTGAAAACCAAGAATTGCTTGAACTTAGAAAAATATCTTCCTGCTTTCAAGTCTTTGAGCGTGTGTTAGTTCAAAGAACCCGATCCAAGCGTAAATGTGCAGACGTTCGCAACATTCCAACAGCTACCTGAGCATCATCAAACGGCGATTGCTAACCCCATCATTTTCCGTTGAATGATGAGGCTAAGGTTCTACTCAACAAAGCAACTAAGCGTCGACGTAATATTGCACATCACGTAACATGGTAACCGAGTAAGGAAAGAACAACTAAGCAATGTTCATTCGACCGGTCTATAGGCAACGTTTTCTTGCTTAGCTTACGCGCGTTCCTAATGAACAACAACTAACTTCAGGAAATCCCGATTTTATCGTCGCCTTGGACAATGATCCATGGTTACTCACATGCCACCTGACAAGATCAAATATGTTCGATAAAATCTGATCCGTTGATCATTTTTCCTTGTCATCAGCCAACATCTCTGAGACACAATATCGGAATATTTTTCATTTTTCATAGATTGGGTAAGCATTCCGTTGCTAGAACCTTTCTAACACCTAAGAATTTACTGATAATTTCCTAATTTATAGGAGGCAGCTTAAGTCGGTTGAGGGGCGTAGTGTTTGGTGAGTAACAGGATACCTTAGATAATGTGGTTGGAATTCTCGAGTCTACAGATTTTAAATTAGGGCACGAAGTTTTGCTGAGGGAAGGCAAAATCATCTAAATAACAACTCGTCATTCACAACTGCATCTGACCAATGGCATCACAGTCTAACATAGCTGTTTCAAAATTGAGAAAACGCTTTGTTGTGCAACTTTTGGCTTTCATAGAACTTTCGCAAGGTTTTCCGGGAGCCACGCGAAACAATCAAAGATATTAGATTGGTCGCCAAACTGAAGTTTGTGAGTTAACTTGCGAGTAGTCCAGAATTGCACACACGGATTCCAAACGCCTAGACACGATTTGTAAAAAATAATTGCTCAGTGGACTCAAGGATTTGGCAGCATTTCCGTGGATTTTTGCTACTTAAGCCGATATCTACTCCGGGATGCTTCGGATTTCTGTTCATATTTAACGTAGGGAAACTCTAGCAAAGTATATCAACCACATGTCATGAGAACACATAAATCTTTGTGTAAAATGTTGTCATACCTTAACTGTCTTTACGCCGCACGGAAAAAGACTTGCAAGCGACAATTTGGAGCATCATATTACCGCTGGAATTTTAGGATGTGCCAACCAATTAAAATATATATTTCTGACGGATAGAAATTATTATCTAGTTCTAGCCGATTGAAATATATGAAACTGAAACGAACAATGTTTTGTGAGCACATTTTTGCAAATGAGAGTTTTAATTGCTAACCTGAACATCTTTGATTGTTGGTCTGTTTGCCGAGCATGCCATTTGGATTAAAAACGTTTTATCCCCGATCAAATTGACATCGTCAGTGACATCTTCACCCCGATGGGGCTAAGAGTGCTTATTTGCTTGCAAAAATGCACGAAGTCTTAAAGAGGCGATTTTTACAGAGTGGGAATCTTCAGGCGAAAATTAGACGTAAGTGTTTGGTAAAACTCTGGGGGTCATCTGAAAAAGTCAGGTGTGTTCCTGCGTCCATAAGCAACCAAGGTTTGGGCGTTAATTTTTTAAAGCAAAATTTTAAGCCTTTACAATCTTGCGCCTGGTAGACTTGAACGTTTTTAAAACCTTAGTTTTTAAAACCTTATACATTCTGAGATGCATTCTATTACACTCGTGAATTTTATCCCGTTCTACCGTTTTTTTAGGTCGATACTCAAGTGAGTATTCCTCCGGTGCAGCGGATTAAAATCTATTCATTTATTAGGGGTTAGGCTTGACAAATGCATCGTTACCCTTTTTTGAATTGATGCTAAACTACCGATTGCTTGTGTTTTTTATTTACCACCCGAATCCTAATACCGCTGAAATGTGATCCTATATGCGCGTTGTACGATAGAAAATTTGCCAGTTTAACCAAAGCCGAGGTTGTTCGTCTTGAAAACTTAAACGGTTTGAAATGAGTACCTTCCTTTCATCTTTTCCACTCTCTGAGAATGTCCGATTTACTTTTCACGAGACGGGCAAACAGGCAATATTTGCAAAGTACACTTTTTTGTCGGCAGAGATATTAAGCATGGGGTAAGAGGTACACTGATGACATTGACTGCGCACAAAAAAACAAAAGGCAGGAGTGAGCTAAAATACTATTCCTATATCGCGGTTCGCTCTGTAATAGGCGTAAATGATAAAAACTTATGAAATATTAGGTCTCTACAAGTGTGATGTAAGCTTGCTGAAAACAGAACCCGGACAAACCACTTTGTCCTGCATCCATCTGAACAGCTTTTACATACAAACGTTAACATCAATCCATTATTTACTTTTAGAATTTTTCGATACATGGGTGGCTTTTATTATAATGTGCGTCTAAAGATTTTCCTAAAGCCAACGAAATAATCGAAAGGCGATGCACAAAAGACACTTTTCATCTCAGAACCTTTTCCTATTCCTAAAATTTTCCAAAAACCATGTCACCTATGAACTCTGCCAGTTTTTAGGTATCTTCGAATTTATGTACGCTAGATGCCTATGTTTTTATACATTGCGTTAAAACTGATATTTTTGGTATGTGGGTATCTTGTAAACAGTCATTTAGAGCATTCCTTGCTCGCAAGCTCTAGGATGAATCCCTGAGCAATTTGTCCTTTGATTGCTAGGACGGCGTGGAATTTACAGTGGACAAAGTTTTCAAATGGGTGGCAAAACGCAAACATATTAAGAAATATTTTTCAAATCGACGCGTCAATTGTGCAATAACACGACTTCATCCACATATATATCCTTGCCCCTTTCAAAGTCACGTATCCTTTGTTTGCACCACACAATGAGTTGACATATGTGTTCCTCAACAAAGATTGGTCCAAAAGCTTATAAGTGCAGAGCACCATAGTGAAAATCCTTGTCCGGTTTGCCTACTGTGTAGCACATTAATTTTTTGTGATATGCTTATAGTGCTTCGGCACATTTATTTGATTGCCAATCAGAGGTCAGCGGACAAAGTATTTTAGATTGTCTGTGATAAGTTAAAAAATGCCGAGCCGCGTACGTGTCAATAACAGGGTACAAAAATATACATACAAAAAATGCAAACATTCCAACGCAGAGCATCAGCGAAGAGAAACGACACCTGGCGTTCGGATGTTCCGTCCAATCTTTCACGAGGTACCGTGTACTTCAATATTGAAAGCGCTATTTGCGTATATGAGAGCCTAAAGGTGAGGTAAATGTTTGATTGCCAACTCTGTACAGTACCAATATTTTAAGGTCTTTGAATTTGCAGTGACAGATTATGTTGTTATTATACTAGCAAGTAGATTAATCTTCCTAACTGATTTCTGTTTTTGGAAATCCTGCCTCCTTGGTATTCTATAATGCAACAATACAGATTGTCAACGTTCAGTGTGCTAAAATACCCACCGTCAGATCTTCGACGTCCTCAATTGAGAGGTTGGAAAAGGCAAAACCCAAATTAAGGCAAGTCATTATTTGACACGGTAACATCAATTTAAAGTATCATATAAGAAGTGCTATTCGTAGGGATATTTGCCGGCGGAAATCTGGTAGATTATGCTTGCAAAGTGCAGAAGTCCCTATCACTGCACGTGGGGCCTAAGTCAAAAAATAATTTAGGCAAGCATGTGAATTTCCGAAATGTTTTCGAAAATGAGCCGGGATAACAATCATCATGTATGCAGCTCACGGTCTACTTGGAAAAGCGACGTCTTTGGTCTGATACAGGTTCATATGGTTGCCAAATTATTTCCAACATCGAGTTCGAGGCCCTCATTGCTCATGAAGCCTTGCTTTGCCTGAATAACTTTGCTTTGTGGTTTACTTCTTTTGGAGGACTGTTTCTCAGCAACGTTAAAGTTGGCTTTTCTAATTGTTTTAATAGTAGGTGACGCAGGTCGTCTACCTGATCATCTTGCGCAAGCTGAAGTTTGTCAAAACGATGCACTCACCTGCATACCGGGTTCCAAATCCCTGAAACAAACGTCACCTGGGTCCTCATGACACAAATTGCGTAGATCAAAAAACCAACACCATACAGTATTTTCTGTTATTGGTTAGTGGGCACTGCCACAAACTGAGGCGTAAGCACAAGCAATCAAACAATATATGATTGCACCACTCCAGTCTATGTTAGTCATCATCGATCAACGTTTGCGTAATCATTCCTTATAATCATCGTTTACTCATTGATAATATGTGGCTAACTAAAAACGTGTAACAGAAAACAAATTTGTTGTGAGACAAACACGCGTACAGATACCACGGCTCAGGTCGGCTTTCGGGAAATGGCATTATGAAATATTCGACCTGAGAAAACCAAGAAACGTTCGACATAAAGCACTTCCGAGAAAAGATGATACAAACATTTCATATGGTCAGCTGTTTCCGTCGCAGGCTCCAACATAATGCAAACGCTGTTGAATCTGCGGAAAAGTTTGTTTTCACCTTGAGATAAAAAATATAGAAAACTCTAGAAGATATATTAAATTTAGTTGTTTGTCTCTAATATTAAATTCGCCACTCTAAACCTTCATACGTTCAACAGAACAAAACACTAAAAAGCTAAACAAATGCAGACCATTTGTACCCAGTTTTAAGTTTTGGCATCCGGTTTTCCGGAATTAACTGGGATTACTATGGCATCGCGGGTTTCTCTCATAATTAACGTAGCATACAGATGCGGGAATAAGCACACATCGTATTCCGATTGCTTCCGCAAGCTGCACTAAAAAAACAATCTAGACACACTTCAATGAGTTTTCCTTTCGTTATTAACTGTGGCGGCAAAATGAAACGCGAGTAGCTTGCTAACAGATAGAAGGACAGAGTTTCGCATAGGTAAAGCAGAACTAAAAAACAGATTCATCGGTATAGCTGCCTTTGTTTTGGCGGCATATTTTTTTCTTGTGAACAGAAGATTCTCCACCATTGAGTGTCTAATTTGTTTACGAACAAAATTGCTAGTCTCGTTTGTGCAGCCGCAAACTTGCGGGTATGAACCAAAGCACTTCAGATACCCCCAGTATCGAGTGCGTAGGGCTCTTGGGTTTAAATTCAGTGGTAAAATTTCAACGCTTAAGCAAAACACATTATACAAGCTATGTAGTCTGAAGTCACATTTGGGTGATTCTAACGAGGCCACTGTTAAAATTTACTCTCTAGAAAGTTTGGACAAGGGAAACATCCAACAGTTAAAGCTGAGTATGCTATGAACTTAATAAAGCTCTCCTGCAAAAAACACTATCTGCGCCGTTTGATCGAGTTTTTCGCATGCCCAGGAAAGGATGCTGGACAAAATAGGCCGATTACATGAGCGAAAAACCACAATGTTTGGGACATATGGTCACACATTTCTAAAAAAAATTTAAAGTGGTCATGTTACGTTCATGGCTCAATCATTTTTAAAAAGATCAGCCTTAGCTACCCCGACATCTCTCAAAAAGCCCATCAGGTTTACATTACACAATACATAATATATTACATAATAATTTTGAGCCTGTATTACCTGAGGTCAAAGATGTCAGCAAACGTTCCGGTTGCATTTATGTTCCTCGTTTTAACAATGAGAGTGTCACAGCACCAATTTTAGTGTTGCAGGCAAATCCACAGGATAATATCTATGGAGGACCGCTCTGTTTCCAGTGTGATGCAAGCGTGCGTCGACTGAAAACTGTCGAAATATCATGCACAGAAAATCGAAGAGTCTTCGCCAAATTTGTGTACTAGTGCAATTTTTCAAATATGGTTATAACTAAAAGATGGAGCGGCGCTTGTGATACACATTCAGTTGGAAAATATCATAAACAAGGGATTCAATGGTGTCTTTCGAGAAAGCTACATTGACTTGCCAACAAATGTATATGTCAACATCTGTCCAAGTAGGGTTCTGGTTAAAATCACAGAACCTCGAGGACTGCGCTTTCCTTGTGAGCCTAAAGAAGCGCAAAATCGGTTTCCAGCAAACTAATCTGTATCTACAATAAAACAATAAGTCACACGAGGGGAAAAATTAATAAACTCCTGTATATTTTTCGACGCATTACATAAGGTATATTCAAACTCATACCTGACTAAAGCAAATCATTATCGCGTTAGCTTGTAGGCATGTGTGATAGCCGTGTTTTCTGTTTTGGAATTTGAGCTGACAAAGGTTTTTCCACGAAATCATCTGTTTCCTGGAAGCCTTGTTATATAGACCAATGGTTAAAGAGAGAATCCAAGGCAATTATTCGAACTGAGGCATGACACAATAACGTGTTAATATGTGACTGAATAATCAGCCTTTACAATCTGGTCAAAAAATACTTTTTGTGGACGTAATGTTTATGGACGTAAAAAGTTTACATTTTACGTTTTACGTTCTAAGGCAGAGAAACTTAGAACAAATTGCTTAGCAAATAAGTGAGAGTGTGTCAGACTGTCTAAGTGGGCAGCAAGATGTAGTGGCCTGAAGCGAATGAAAAAGCTGACTGAAACTATATTCTAGTTGTTCATGATTTACTCCAAGGTCAAAAGAGAAAGTTAGTTTTAAGACACATGAGTTTGCCTATTGATGCGCCCAAATTTCTGGAGAACTTTAAATTTTTTATAATTTAACAGCGCAAAATACTTTGCTATTGGCACCGCAACATACCCTGAAGATTTAAAGTAATTTCTAAACAAACAAATGAAGATCTGTGTGTTTTAATCTCACCAAGAAACTCGCCATTGGGAAAAGACTACGTTTAACTGAAAAAGTAAACTGATTGACTGGTAGAACATCAGGTTCCGACTGACTTGCCAGGAAAATTGCTCATCTCACAGAAGCTGCTCTTGTTATCTTATCATACTGCAAATATTTCCGCAGAAGTTGATGGCGATTTGCAGAATTGGGGGTGTGCGTTGCTCACACATTGCCCAGACTAACCTACCTTGTTCTGCAACAGGTAAACTAATGGACATATTAAATTTACCTCTCTATTATGTGCATGCGGTAAAATGCAAGGGCTAATTTCCAAGCTGGAATTTATTTTTCGTCGCCGAAATCGCACATGAGCTGTTCGTCGATGAGACGGTCACTGGTGACTGGGGGCCATTTTTCTTCTCCTACTTAAACAGACCTTGTCTCATTGCGTCCTCTCGTACACATTCCCTGAGGTAAATATTTATGAGGATCTGTCCGCATTCCGATTTTCATACTTGTTGACCAGGTCGAGGTTTCACATCTTCATGTACCGTTTGAAACCTCGGCAATCAATTCGAAACTTGTGAGGTTTCTACGATAAGGAACATGATAAAACATAAAATATTGACGGAGTTGCTTGGCAAAACTGCCGTTTTACCGAACGTTTAGGTACCACGCGCAGGTTTTATCATACTAAGTGCTATGTGGTAAGTTACTTGAAGTTTCGGTGATCAGAGCCCATCCCTTCTATAACGTGGTGCTAACGTTTGCACTGTGAGAAAGTCTGCGCATCCTAACTCCACTTACCATGCTGTATTCTTGAAAAAAAACACTGAAACTTCCATCTGTAAAATGAAGTACACCGACGTTTCCTAAAGTACAGTTGGAGTATAGCCTGTTGGTAGGCGCTTCAGATTTCTGTGCATAAAACTTAAGACCAAAATGTATTTGTTCTCCATTTTGGTTGAAATTTCAACTGCATTTTAGCCCCATTCAGGGTAGGTTTGTGCAACCGCAGTTACGTCCAATTTGTGAGTCGTTCATTCGAGCTCAGTAAGCATTGGCCGTAAATTCAGACAACTACAATTGCCATACCCAAGTTGGTAGAGAGCGTCAGAATAACCGTTCAAGTAAATGTTCGAACGCTGTCTGCCCATAGTGATATATGCTATGTAGTGGCCCAGGGGAAACATTTAGGAGTTTCTATTTGTGCCCGTTTCTGACCAATATCAACGGAGGTTCTTGATTCAAAAGCTGTCTGAACTAGGTTTTCGACTTGGGAGCGATTCTCAATCAAATGTATCAACAAAATGATCACTGCTTTTGTATGTTATGTAGCACAAAATGCAGAGCATAGGTTTTACAGTGCTTCTCTACTTTGGGCGCGCTTGTTTTTCTGGCTTAATTAGGATATCCAAAGGTTCAGGCGTGTAAACCGATAATTTTATTGAGCGTTATGCAAGCTGCCCAGTAGAATTTGTAGGTATCCCAGTAATACCGTGCCAGCCTTCGCATTCCGAATAATAGTCATGCATAACGTATTACGAAGGTTCCATCTAAGTTAGTTTTTCACCGGTAGACGAATTTAGAATTTCCAGTGTTAGGTACCAGATATCTTCTTGAAAACTTTTTGGTCAAACTTTTAACAATTAAACAACTTGCGCTCTTTGTCTGCTATTTGCTCTATTTGGCAGATACAAAAATTTAGTGTTTGTGTCGGTAAGTCAAAGGTAACTGGGAAAATTTCCATTAACCAGTAGGCTTTAGTAAAAGAGTGAATGGATTCTTTGACGATGGTGCACAGATAAATATGGAATACCGTGGTAAACGTTACTTATTCGGCACTAAAATCACCTTCCGACAGATTCCGTTGAGTTAGTCATTGTTGTCGTTTAACCCCTGACAAAAACCTCCGGCTGCACCAAAAAAAGCAACAGACTTTCTCGAAATGGCGCCTTATTTCGCCCTTATTACTTGTGCAGTGTGGCAAATATTCTGGACCTTCAACTCCAAGCGTCTAAATTAGACTGAATATGGAGTCTACGAACGTTTGCCGAATTTTATGATTTCCAATATTGCGGCTAGGGTGCGGAATAAGCGCACAAATTTCTGCCAGCCAAAATGTATCAGGTAAACTCAGGATGAATGCATATCGGGCAGAACTACCAAGGTTTCAAACAAGGTCAGTTTATATGAGTATGTGGAGAAATCACGCCTTAAGTGAATACACCGGCTAGAGGTTACTATGGACAAAATATTCCCACGGTTTCGCATGATCATAGAAACAGTCAAAACAAAGCTTGGGCGCCAGGTTTTTTCCACCTTAATCCATGATGATGATAATACTGTGCTCAGATTACAACTATGTACGTCCGGGGTATCCTTGAGTTCGATCGTTCAACGGTTGGCTGCTTTAGCTTAGATAACTCATATATACATATATATATATACAGATATAGGTTTTTAAAGATATATATCATCAACTAATATTTCTTTGCTAAAAAATATATCAGACGGTAAATAGAGGCTGACGAAATGAGGTCGTTAATGCATGGGATTATTCAACGCTTATAATACATTAATAGGTCGTATTTTATCAGGACTTCCCATTTCGACGCAAAATACTTTGATATTGACGGCGGAACATACCCTCATGATTAAAAATAATTTCTTAACAGAAGCATGAAAATCATCAGAGGAACTCGCCATTGGGAAGAGATTACGTTTACTTGAGAATGTAAACTGACTGACCGGTGGAAAATTATCTTCCGACTGATTTGCCAGGAAAATTTTGCATCTTACAGAATCTGCTTGGTGTTTATTATCGTCTAATCATTTTGAAAAAACCTCCGAAGAAGTTGATAGCTATTTGCAGAATTAGGGGTGTGCGTTGCACAAACGTTGCCCTGGCTGGCACACCTTCTCCTGCATTTAGCAATTATACGCATGCAAAGTGGAAAAAATCTTGTTTTTGCTTTAGTTGTGACAAGCTAATGCGCCGGTTATGGATTCAACATTCCAGTTAGATTTGATTTCCTCAACTATTCGCATAGCCACCGCCAGTCAAATGGTTACGCTTGCGGGGAAACACAAAGAAAAAGAGATATTAACTGGGAAAACTGTTATCTCTACAGCGAAGGAGTTATTGAAATTATTCTACTCAACGTCAATAGGCGTGCTTGAAAAATGCACTATAACTGTTAAAACGTGCCCGCGGGTTTCTCATACCCGCATAATTACGTAGATGCATTGCTGAAAAGGTGAAGCAGAATGGTGATTCCACATGCGCACACGCGTCTATCGATGTAGCAACAACGTTTGGGCAATTCGGTAAATTTGGTCGAAAAATTCGTCCATGTGTCACAAGTCTCGAGATCTGCTCAGTCGCAGTCGGAGGGCTACCGCCGACGACCATATGTTACTGACTTTGGCTCATGTGATGTTTCCCTGCTTATAACACGTAAACAGAATGTTGTGCGTCATAGGCCGGTTTTCTCTGGGGCGTCGTAGTTTGTCTTCACTGTTTAAGCTGACAGAATTTACGGAATTTGCTAGAGATGATCGAGAAATCATGCAGTGGCACACATCAGTTTTGCGTCAATGACGTCGTATTCTAAATCTGAAAACCTTTAACTCGTAAACAAAGTTCAGTTAGACAAGGTACCAAACGTTGAGGTACATTTAGGCGGAACAACAAATCTTGGGACAGAAAAATGCGCTCCTCATATCCTGCACAACCAAGTGTTCAATATCGTAATTCGTCCGGCCGGTAAACATGCAGTGTAATTCTATGATACAGAGACTCACTGCATTACACTGAACACCTGTCATTTCGTAAAAATTCCCGCGGAAGTATATGTCGTGTGTTTTGTCAAGTCTGCTTGTCAAGGAAAATGTTTTGAGGATTTTTTCATATACAAAACTCTTTATGATGAGAACCGTCATAAAGTGAGCCACTAAAAATGATAATATAAAAACAAGGACGATAGAAGACGTCGCCTAAATCCGTCATGTATACCAGTCGAAATTGCATAATTTGAGGCTCGAATTCCCGAAAGAGATATAACGCGAACACTCGTGGATAGAGTTCTTAGTTGAATCCAATCACTACGTTTAACAAGGCGTCCCACATGCTTCGTCTCACCAAGTAGAGACCGAGTCTCACAAAGTTTCGAACATGGCCTAGCAAGATCATTTTACAGACAAAATTTAACTTTATGGCCGATAACGTGTTACACGAGAGGGAGTGACCTCCCACTTGAAGAAAGCCAGGCTTGTTCTCCCGTTTTGAAGTATTCATATGCCGAAGCGGTTTTCGACTCTTGAAAAAGGTGACCGCTAGTGGGATTTCGGACGCGTTATCAGGCTTCTTCTCACCCGACCACTTTGAGGAGTAAGAATCCGAACGCGAAACCGCTTCAAACTGAAAGGAAGCTTGTACTTCCGAACATATAGGCTCAGAGGCACAACTATGTTATAAGTTCTGAAAGTCCCAAAGGCTGTAAAAAGAAAGACTCGCGCAGCACCAAGAAACCAGCGTAGAGCCTAAGGAGTGCCGCTTTAATCAAGCGTTTTGGTTTCGCAAACGAAAGTGTCATTGTGGCAGTCATTTCGACCGCAGTCGGTAATTGTATGACATTGCCAGTTTATTGGCTCTGCAGATAAAATTAGAAAATGAACAAAGCGATTTGATGACGATATTTGCACTCCAATGGGCGATTACATCTGAATGTAGACCATATTTGTTAGTTTCTAAGCTTTAATTTCCTGCGGCACTAGGTT
The DNA here is from genome assembly GCA_003604175.2 of Clonorchis sinensis. Taxonomy (NCBI): domain Eukaryota; kingdom Metazoa; phylum Platyhelminthes; class Trematoda; order Opisthorchiida; family Opisthorchiidae; genus Clonorchis; species Clonorchis sinensis. Next base: position 31,063,785 of record CM030372.1, on the reverse strand, counting down.
GTATGTTGCAAAAAGAAATACCCTGTCGGGATCTCGCAGTGATTTTGTGTAATCCCAATAAGTGCGAAAACGAAACGCCGCCGTCTGATTTGGTGCATGATGAGTCACGTTGAGGAGTGGCCTTGCGCAAACATATGCGCAAGGATCAGCCAACTCTGAGAAATAACATTCGATATGCTCCCCTTGATTACATTGTAGACACCCGGAAATTGAAGGAGTACATTTGTGCAATTTTTGTCAAATACTTCCTGGGCACGTGCATGTTTACCGCTGTTTGCTTGCAAAGATGGTTGCTCTGGAGCAAAGTTATTGAAGTCACCTTGAGAACAAAAAAATCCACTCCTCATATTTTCAATATTCAGTTGTTTAATATCGTCGGTCATACGTTCAGTAAACATGCAATTTGATGACGTGACCTCAACACCCCTTGGATAACACTGCACAAGAGACTTTGCTAAATATATTCTCACACAACAACCTTTCTTGTTTGTTTTTAACTTTGCTGGCCAATGTAAATGGTTTAAGGGTTTGTTCATTATCAAGACTTCTTAGGATGATAACTGACGTAAAGTGAGCCGTAAAACATGGTGCTGTAAAGGCGCGAACGACAAAAGATTATGGCTCAAAATCGCTACGTTTACTAGCATAAATTGCGAAAATTAAGGCCCGGCTTCTTCAACGAGCTATAAAATGAACACTCATGGACACATGTCCTTAGTTAAATAACATGGCTTCGTGTAACAAAGCTTCCCATAGGATCTGTTTCACTGAATAGACAGAGTGACAAAAAACGTCACTCAATTCTGTGCTGGACAATTGGTACTTATACGCCAGGAATGCAAACCACATTTGAAAATGCATTGAATGAGTCGATCGGACTCGCAAACTATCGTTGCTGCCCATTTTTTTGTGAGGTTCGTTAGTTACTTGTCATCGAGTTTGCCATGCTATACTTGAGGCAAGCAATCACACGTTCACAAACTTGAAATCAATCTTTTTTGGCTGATATGTCACGCAACTTTGCATAATTTTTGGGTGGTTTCAGTGTACGCACTTTCAGTTCAAACACCGCAATACCTCAAAAGCAGCCTGCAACAGTAAACCCACTCCAACTGTCTCAATAATTTGGTAGGGTTGCAAGGAGCAAAGACAGTACATTGCATTGTAAATGTGCTTAATTTTGTAATCGGTGAAAGGAATAATTTCAAGCTTTACGGGTGAACAAACAATTGTCGAGGATTACGTCCATGTCATAGAAGTCCACCCATGTAGAAACTTCTAGTTCGAAATTCGAGGGGAATAGTTTGACGCATTTGGGATGCGAATTCGAAAGACTGCCGAGGTTTCATACATCCGGTTACATAACGCACAAAAACATATAGACAGAATAGTCCTGCACAAATGTCAACAGCGAGAATGGTCACGAAAATCAAAGGGTTACCGTGGAAAGATCGTACGTGAATTAATTGCAGGATAACAATTGATTCCCAAAAAAGCTACACCGTCATCACCTGCAAGTAGTCACCACGCTGTTTATCAAGAACATGCGCAAGTTAAGCAGTACCCAGAGACAATTTGGTGCGCTCATCCCTTGTATGGCGTTGTAGACAAAAATGGATTTGCCACGATTTTAGCATTGCCGCCAATCACCGTTTAGTGAGTCATTCTAGGTAGCTCAGCAGAAGATGATTCATCACAGAGGTTACTTCCGTCAAATACAGATCAGCTTCCGTCGGCGTTCTACACACGTTGAATGGATACAGATATTTCACGTAAATGATGCTGGGTAATTATTATTGTGAAACGACAAGCAGCTCGCTTAAACCCGCATACACGTTCAACTCCGTTGAAAACACCTACATTGCTTTGGTTAATGTGCACATGATTTCTTCACAAAACGACTCAGAAATCGGTTTCTGCTCAGTCGTCCTAATTGCATATACCTTTGAAAAGATGTTTCTGGTTGAAATAGCGCTTATCTGGTATGCCTGTGTGGTCACTGCGTCAAGCTGGAATTTATTTTTCGTCGCCGAAATCGCACATGAGCTGTTCGTCGATGAGACGGTCACTGGTGACTGGGGGCCATTTTTCTTCTCCTACTTAAACAGACCTTGTCTCATTGCGTCCTCTCGTACACATTCCCTAAGGTAAATATTTATGAGGATCTGTCCGCATTCCGATTTTCATACTTGTTGACCAGGTCGAGGTTTCACATCTTCATGTACCGTTTGAAACCTCGGCAATCAATTCGAAACTTGTGAGGTTTCTACGATAAGGAACATGATAAAACATAAAATATTGACGGAGTTGCTTGGCAAAACTGCCGTTTTACCGAACGTTTAGGTACCACGCGCAGGTTTTATCATACTAAGTGCTATGTGGTAAGTTACTTGAAGTTTCGGTGATCAGAGCCCATCCCTTCTATAACGTGGTGCTAACGTTTGCACTGTGAGAAAGTCTGCGCATCCTAACTCCACTTACCATGCTGTATACTTGAAAAAAACAAACAAACAAACACTGAAACTTCCATCTGTAAAATGAAGTACACCGACGTTTCCTAAAGTACAGTTGGAGTATAGCCTGTTGGTAGGCGCTTCAGATTTCTGTGCATAAAACTTAAGACCAAAAGGTATTTGTTCTCCATTTTGGTTGAAATTTCAACTGCATTTTAGCCCCATTCAGGGTAGGTTTGTGCAACCGCAGTTACGTCCAATTTGTGAGTCGTTCATTCGAGCTCAGTAAGCATTGGCCGTAAATTCAGACAACTACAATTGCCATACCCAAGTTGGTAGAGAGCGTCAGAATAACCGTTCAAGTAAATGTTCGAACGCTGTCTGCCCATAGTGATATATGCTATGTAGTGGCCCAGGGGAAACATTTAGGAGTTTCTATTTGTGCCCGTTTCTGACCAATATCAACGGAGGTTCTTGATTCAAAAGCTGTCTGAACTAGGTTTTCGACTTGGGAGCGATTCTCAATCAAATGTATCAACAAAATGATCACTGCTTTTGTATGTTATGTAGCACAAAATGCAGAGCATAGGTTTTACAGTGCTTCTCTACTTTGGGCGCGCTTGTTTTTCTGGCTTAATTAGGATATCCAAAGGTTCAGGCGTGTAAACCGATAATTTTATTGAGCGTTATGCAAGCTGCCCAGTAGAATTTGTAGGTATCCCAGTAATACCGTGCCAGCCAACTTCGCATTCCGAATAATAGTCATGCATAACGTATTACGAAGGTTCCATCTAAGTTAGTTTTTCACCGGTAGACGAATTTAGAATTTCCAGTGTTAGGTACCAGATATCTTCTTGAAAACTTTTTGGTCAAACTTTTAACAATTAAACAACTTGCGCTCTTTGTCTGCTATTTGCTCTATTTGGCAGATACAAAAATTTAGTGTTTGTGTCGGTAAGTCAAAGGTAACTGGGAAAATTTCCATTAACCAGTAGGCTTTAGTAAAAGAGTGTGAATGGATTCTTTGACGATGGTGCACAGATAAATATGGAATACCGTGGTACACGTTACTTATTCGGCACTAAAATCACCTTCCGACAGATTCCGTTGAGTTAGTCATTGTTGTCGTTTAACCCCTGACAAAAACCTCCGGCTGCACCAAAAAAAGCAACAGACTTTCTCGAAATGGCGCCTTATTTCGCCCTTATTACTTGTGCAGTGTGGCAAATATTCTGGACCTTCAACTCCAAGCGTCTAAATTAGACTGAATATGGAGTCTACGAACGTTTGCCGAATTTTATGATTTCCAATATTGCGGCTAGGGTGCGGAATAAGCGCACAAATTTCTGCCAGCCAAAATGTATCAGGTAAACTCAGGATGAATGCATATCGGGCAGAACTACCAAGGTTTCAAACAAGGTCAGTTTATATGAGTATGTGGAGAAATCACGCCTTAAGTGAATACACCGGCTAGAGGTTACTATGGACAAAATATTCCCACGGTTTCGCATGATCATAGAAACAGTCAAAACAAAGCTTGGGCGCCAGGTTTTTTCCACCTTAATCCATGATGATGATAATACTGTGCTCAGATTACAACTATGTACGTCCGGGGTATCCTTGAGTTCGATCGTTCAACGGTTGGCTGCTTTAGCTTAGATAACTCATATATACATATATATATATACAGATATAGGTTTTTAAAGATATATATCATCAACTAATATTTCTTTGCTAAAAAATATATCAGACGGTAAATAGAGGCTGACGAAATGAGGTCGTTAATGCATGGGATTATTCAACGCTTATAATACATTAATAGGTCGTATTTTATCAGGACTTCCCATTTCGACGCAAAATACTTTGATATTGACGGCGGAACATACCCTCATGATTAAAAATAATTTCTTAACAGAAGCATGAAAATCATCAGAGGAACTCGCCATTGGGAAGAGATTACGTTTACTTGAGAATGTAAACTGACTGACCGGTGGAAAATTATCTTCCGACTGATTTGCCAGGAAAATTTTGCATCTTACAGAATCTGCTTGGTGTTTATTATCGTCTAATCATTTTGAAAAAAACCTCCGAAGAAGTTGATAGCTATTTGCAGAATTAGGGGTGTGCGTTGCACAAACGTTGCCCTGGCTGGCACACCTTCTCCTGCATTTAGCAATTATACGCATGCAAAGTGGAAAAAATCTTGTTTTTGCTTTAGTTGTGACAAGCTAATGCGCCGGTTATGGATTCAACATTCCAGTTAGATTTGATTTCCTCAACTATTCGCATAGCCACCGCCAGTCAAATGGTTACGCTTGCGGGGAAACACAAAGAAAAAGAGATATTAACTGGGAAAAAACTGTTATCTCTACAGCGAAGGAGTTATTGAAATTATTCTACTCAACGTCAATAGGCGTGCTTGAAAAATGCACTATAACTGTTAAAACGTGCCCGCGGGTTTCTCATACCCGCGTAATTACGTAGATGCATTGCTGAAAAGGTGAAGCAGAATGGTGAGTCCACATGCGCACACGCGTCTATCGATGTAGCAATAACGTTTGGGCAATTCGGTAAATTTGGTCGAAAAATTCGTCCATGTCGTCACAAGTCTCGAGATCTGCTCAGTCGCGCAAAGCTAAATTTCTACTTTGACAGAACAACTTATTCAGTGTGATGGTACGAGATCGGAGGGCTACCGCCAACGACCAGATCTTACTGACTATGGCTCATGTGATGTTTCCCTGCTTATAACACGTAAACAAAATACGGTGCGTCATAGGCCGTTTTCTGAGGCATCGTATTTTGTCTTCACTGTTTAAACTGACAGAATTTCCGGAATTGGCGTGCTAGAGGTGATCGAGAAATCACGCAGTGGCACACATCAGTTTTGCGTCAATGACGTCGTATTCTGAATCCGAAAACCTCCATCCTGTAAACAAAGTGAAATTATACAGAGTAGCAAATTTTTTGGACAGATAAATACGCTCCGCATATCCTTCCTCCACTAGGAATGCTATTGGCTATTACAGTGTTCTATTTAGTAACCAACAATTGTTGCTCATGTGACAGCTTAATCCTCTGACACAATGTGTGTTTTGGTTGCGTTTCAATTTGCCAGGAGTCACAGAAGTCCTGTGTGTATCAAAATTTCGTGATGTGTTGAACTGGTAAGCAAATTGATGTAGCCTACAGTGAGCCGATATTAAAACAAGCACACTTTAGCCATTGCGATGAACGCCATTGACGTCCTACTTGTTTAAAGATGAACTCGTCCGCAGGCTCATGATACCACACTTCTTACAACGATATGACAAAAGGTGGCTTGACGAAACCCACAGGCTTTTATTCACATTCATTAGCATTTCAAAAATTGAGAACTCGGAGTGGCATATCAGTGGCAGAAACAAGTGCGTTGATACTTTTAATTTTATCGTATGTATTCTATACACTCATTTTCCCGGGACATTCAGTGCTTGATGTATTTTTGGTTAAATTTGCATTTCAACATCCAATGATATTCGCACGCACCGATGCCCTTACGCCTGCATCTGCTAATTTGTGGCTCATTATGTAAACGGGACAGGTTTACCCAAGCTATTTAGATGCACATTCAACAATGAACTGGAGGCCGCCCAGGAAACGGCAGTTTAATCCTGAGCGCAGTTTCCAGCATACATGATGGCACCAAAAATAGATTATGATATCCAACCTCTAAACTCTTCAGCGTTTTACACAATAACCAAATGGTGAATAATTATCGCTCAGCTGTGACACCCATTTTGTGCCTTACTGGCATGCCGCCGGAAAAAGGTTGGGTTTTATGTGTTCGTTCCTTAAACACTCAGCTGTCTGCAGCTTAGCACCATCATACATGCATAACTAACTAATGTTCCATTGCTAGACATTACATCAAACGGTATACGGCGGTTACTGTTAAGTAAATCGTCTTTAACTGTTGCCGCCAATTATGAACACAGTGGTCTTTGTTAAAGGTTTCCAAAATGCCACCCGGTTTTTGCTAAAATTCCGACGGATGACGAAATGCGATCATTGGCGCTTTTGCATTATCCGACAGATTATCCGGCAGCTAAACGTACCATTTATTGACAAGAGCACATGTATCGAGAACGTTACAAATTTTACAATTTATTGGTAGATTATATTTCGTCTGAGATTCCTCATTACCACGATGGAAGTTCGCTACTGACAGAGCAATATGCCGTCAAGAATACAAGTACGCTTAGTGAATGAACTCATTTACCAGAGAATACGTGTAACCATGGCTGTGAACGGATTGAGCCGTAAAACAGAATTTCTCGACTGAACTGCAAAGAAAGCCGCTTATCTTAGAATTGCTGCTCTGATTTGCTCAGCTTCCAATTATTTTGTCAATAATCCCGCAGCATTTAATAGGACCTTGCAGAACCATAGCTACTGTAATTTAAGCAAACATTGCCCTGGTTGGTGCACGTTGCCTCGAATCGGGCAAATCGACGGTTCTTATCTGTTGTACGCATCCGGTAAAATGGAGTGAATGGGTTATCCGCTTTTAATTATGACATCCTGAGGAGCTTGTTGTGGATTTATCGTTGTAGACAAATTTGAGCTACCTAACTGTTCGCATAGAAACTGTCGGCCAAATTTTCAGCTTAGCAGCGTAAAATTTGCGACAGCTCAGCAGTGAAGGTACCAAAATTATTTCACTCAACGTTAGTAAGCCTGTTTGAAAAATGCACTCTAGCTGCCCAAATGTGCTGTGTAAGAGTATTGTGGTTACGGTGACAGAAAGGCGACTCCACATTCTCACATGCGAATAACAATGTGACAATCACTTTGGACAAGTTGACACATTTGTTCTGAAGATTCCTACCTCATCTCAAATCTCGAGATCTGCTTCGTCGCGCAAAGTTAATTTTTTATTTTAGCAGCACAAGATATTCATTGTTGTGTTTACGCGCTTGGACGGATACCGCTGTTGGGGAGTTTCCACCGAGCATATTCTATGTGATGCATTTCTGCTTACAACTCGTAAACAAAACGCTGCGCGTCAACACGCGGGAACCATCCACGATAGAATCTTGCCTAGATTTGTTGTCTCCGGGGCACCGTAGCTTGACTTCGCTGTTCAAACTGACAGTTTTGCAGGAAGCCGCGGGCTAGATGTGCTCAAGAAATTGTAGAGTGGCACATATAGGTTTTGCATCGATGAACTCATATTCTGAATCTGAAGACCTCCAACCTGTAAACAAAGTACAATTGGATGGGATACCTAAATTCCTGGATAAAGAAATGTGTTACACCATGTCCTTTATAACAAAATTTTAATAGCATTTACCATCCTGCCAGCAAGCTAGCAGTAAGGCTTCTTTCATTTCGCTGGACCGTTGATTTGGCAAAATAAATTCCCGTGGACGCATCTATCGTGTTTGTTGTTGAACTACTCGGTTGGCCAAAATTTCTCACTATATACAGTATCTTAGAAACCTTTGTCCTATACATCATACAGAAACGTCACAGAAAGGTCTAAATGCGAGCCGGAAGACTAAACCAAATAGCTCTGCACTAGCGGTAAGCGTAAGTATGCACCAATATAACTCACGCAGATGTGGTTGTACCACAAATCAACCTGTGTATTCAGGGTACGTCAAGCTATTTGTTTACTACGACGAACAACTTAAAAGTAGTTTAATCAGCTAAAATCCATGACGAAGACGTCATTGTTAATCGCAATATGTATAAATAAACCCCATAAAGGTTGATATTTGAAATAATTTGCGGCGTGACACAGTGGAAGGATAAAAGCAGCTGGCCCAAAAACTCTGTGTGTACTGGTAAAAATAGCCGCAATTGGGCTTCATATTCTCTCCACAGCAATAAAATAAACATATATGAACCCCGCTTGGTGAGAAAATATCAGCGCGACGTTTAGCCAGGCGCCCACACACTCCCCGTTGCCAAGATGAGGCAAGCACTCAAATTATCCATAGCTGTGATGAGATAATGATGGCACGCTCGGCTGAATTCTGTGCAAATCAACTGGTAGTTGAACGACAGGAATTAGCACGGTAGTTGAAAATGCATGGGAATCGTCAAACCACTACAATCTGATTCGTAAACAATTGTTGGCAGCCATTTGCTCTGCGATAGCATAAGTTGCTTGTCACTATGTTTGGTATTCGATACTTGAAGAAACCGAACATATGTGCATAAACCGGATAAGAATCCTCTTTGTCGGATGGGTTACGCAAGTGTGCATGCTATTCGGCTGTTTTCAATATGTACACCTTCAGTTCAAACCCCATGACACCTCACAAACAGCCAAGAACCATAAACAAGCACTGCAAATCTCAATGGTTTTGTAAATTCTAAAGGAAAGTTCTGCTCATTGGTATAATTTGCAAAAGCAATGAGTCCAGTCGTTATTAGTGAACAATCAATGAAAAGAATAAGAAAAACAAGTCCACGTCATCGGTGTCCACCCTTGTACATAAGTCTATTTCTGGTTTCGGGTTTTCCGTTTAATGCACGGACACTTCTGATAAACAATCCCTAAAAGCGAGTGTGCAGGTATCATACTTTTGACGAGAACCATTGAGGTATTTATTGCCAGTCATCTAAAAATTCCAAACGCCCCGGAGGTTTGCAAGGATATTCAACATCAAAGGCACAAAAAACTGTTCCACTTTTTGAGTTATGCCTCCCCCGAAATCAATTCAGTCTTACAAATCCTGGATAATGACCATCAAGCGGAGCGTCTGCTTGCTGGGCGATGCTAGTGACGAGCGTTCCGGATTAGAGGTTGCTTCATCCCCACATTTTCCCCACAGTCATTGTGAAACCACCGAATTACCTCCATATCTGTTATAAAGTACGGAGCTGTTATCCTCTACGTTATTGTACTGCTATAATTAACGTGTCATCCTGCGTCCTAGAGAAAAATTGAGGCAAATACCATTGCAACCTGGTGCAGAATGACTGCATTACAATAGCAAGGTTGCCATTAGAACAGGAAAATTATCCGTTACCAAAATTATTTGGGATGTTGATTTAGCTGTTGTTGTTCACATTATTCGGTCGTTATTTCCTCTCAATAATGCACTAGCAATTACATACCGGCTGGCATTTTGGACAAGGCCTTGCGAGTTCATTTTACGTAAACTATTTACCTTTTTTCTGCCCTGGTTGAGAAATTGATACGCGAGTGAAGATGGTAATCTGCCATCTGGAGGAATAGAGGCTTGTACACTTTTTAAACGCCGAAGCGCTTTTGAAGCTCGGAAAAAGATGACATAGCCAGTGGGTTGTTGGGTGTTTTATCAGTCCTCACCGCATACGATCCCTTTGCTGCCAGATGGGAGGTTTGCTTCTTGTAATGCCGGTTAGAAATTTCAACCCAAGAAGGTGAAAGACAGGAGGTACTCCCGAAGTTGTAGGCGAAGAAGCTCAACCATGTCATTAATACTGATGGTCTTGCGGCATCAATGGGCCAGCGTATAACCTAAGGTATCACGCCTTAGTTATAGCGTTTGGGTCCGGGATCGAAAGGGTTGTTGTTGCACGTTTATTAGCATTTTGGTTCAAAATTAAAGCAAGCGATTTTTGGACAAGATCCGCAAACAGCTAACCAGACAGATAAGCGATTGAATCTGGGTATATACCATAGTTCTTAGTCTCTAAGCTTCACTTTTCTGGTGCACTACATTGCCTGAATAAATACATTCAACTTTTGCCGTTATTTTGTGTGTCAGTACTGAGTTGAGTGCTCGCAGTAATTCTATGTGATCGTGTAAAATAGGATAGCAATCGACGCCGTTTTACTACAGTGCGGAATCAATTTGAGGTCTGCGTTTGCCCAAATACACGGAGATAGTCGTAAATTTCAATGTAAGAAAGCCAATTTAGAGAATGAACTTATATTATGCTCGCTACCATTACTCTCTGGAGACCGTCCGAATTTGTTTGTCGGGCAATGCCTTTGCATAGGGGTGCTTAGCAGTCACGCAAAGATCGTTGAAGTGGAACAAAGCTCCTAGATTGCACTTCAAAATCATATGAAAATGTGCTAATATGCGGCAAATCACGAATCAAATTGGGAAGACCGCATGTGTATTTGTTACAGGCTAAAAATTAATTTAAAAAATGCAATACCGTCTTCATCGACAAGTAGTTCCTATGTTGTATGCCAAAGGAGCTCGAGTAACTTACGCGGTAACCAAAATCAAGTTGGTGCGCCCTTTGTTTGCATGATCCTATAGATAGAATGGATTTACCAAGATGTGTGCATAGTCGCCAATTATCGACATCCGTCGAGTGAGTCATTATAGGTAGCTCAGCATAAGATGAGTAATCACTGAAGTTTCCTCCGTCAAATGCAGATCAGCTTCCATGTGCATTCTACACACGTGGATTGGACGCAAATATTTCACTACAGGCTGCTGCGTAATTATGCTCTTATTATCGTGAAAAGAGAAGCAGCTTGCTTGAAGTCGCATACAAGCTTAACTCCGTTGAATTCACCTACACTGACTTGGTTAATGTGCACATCATTTCATTACGCAATAACTCAGAAATCAATTTCTGCTTACTCACCAAAGTAGTTTTTAACTTTGGAAGGACGCTTCTCGTTGTCGTAGTTCTTGCGTTGAATGGCTGTTGGTCATCGCCTTGCACACGTTCATCTAGCTTAGGCATAGTACCTGGCTCATCGCAATTATCCTGGACTTCTAACCGTCTCTTGGCAAAAGTGGATCACCATTCCAGAATATGGGATGTGCAGAATATTTTAAAGGTCGTTGGTGTTGTATACAGTGGATATTTGCTACCATCGCTCTTCACTGAGCACAGAAAAATTCAACTGTTTGCTCATAGTCATCTATGTCATGTAACCGCCTAGAAGGTGGTTTTATTTGTACCCTTTTCTGCTTAATATCTGCAGAGTTTTTTGTTTTGAAATCTTTCTGAACTGGCTTTTAGACTGGCGCGCGTTTCCCAGCAAGGTGAAGGGGCACAATGGCGACTGGCTACGTATGCGGCGGAGCACGAAAAGCTTGCTCAGTTAGGGTGATGAGGGGTCCAGACGTGTGAACCAATAACTGTAATGAGCATTCAGTTGTGTCTAGTAGAGATTGAAGCTTTCTCATTCATACATTACCGGTAAGCTTCTTACTTCAAATAGAAGGCGTGCATAGCTTTGTACGAATTTTGTTGGCGAGTGAGGTTTCCACAGCTAAACGTATACAGTATGTTCACAGATTTGGATGTACCAGTTTCAGGTATCAAACTCCTCCTTTTGTGACGTGAAACTTCAAAAAACTTGGTTAATCGTTCCTACATAATTTGGACGTAAACTTTCAACAGTATCATACCCAAGGCACAGGTCACTTCGATTAATCCGAGCGTGCAGTGATGGTGTGGTTGCATCGAATTTAAACTAAGAATAGTTGTGACAATCTGAAGGTTTTAGTTTAATATGCTATACGGATTGTTCCAGGATAGAGCAAGAATGAAAATGGAATATCGCGGTACACGTCCAATAATCGGCGTCGTAATCAACTTCCGATAGGTTCCGTTGAGTTGGTCTTTGTTGACCGTTTCACACAAAATCCAACAGGTCCAAAAGTAAAAAACGTAGCTCGCTTAAAATGGTGGTGTTTTATAGACCTTGGTAACACTGAAGATTTGACAGATATTGGGACCTTCTACTCAAACATTGTAACTTAATCTGAAGCGGGAGGGCGCGAAAGTTTACGGGTTTGCTAGTTTCAATAGAACGGCTAGTATATCAATCCGCAGACGAGGCACGGACTTTTTGCAAGCCAAAATGCATCAACTAAACCCGTATTAGAGGCATGCGGAGTGACAGCAAAATTATCACAAACATGGAACTTTGGAACGGGAGTGTTGGTAAAGCTCGTAAGGGATAAATATGGACAAAATATTTCCGCAATCTCCCGCGATTATAAAATCAGTCAAAACAAAGCATATACGCGAGATTTGCACCCCAATCCATGATGCTAGGAATACTGTGCGCCATGTCGGATTTGCAATGTCCACCAGTGCGGCCACATTCTTCCTAACGGAGTGAATCAGCAAATCGTCGCACTACTAGCCTTTTGGAATAACGCACATTCATTCTGAAGCTGACCGAGTGGAACCTTGTAATCCACTTGAATATTTCCTAATCCAACATAAAAAAAATTCCGCCGCTGGAACTAAACTCTAACGGATGAAGTGAAACGTGTTCGTGGATCATTTATATGGTGCAGATTTGCATCTACTAATAGGCAATGCCATCAAAACGGTACGTTGTCTAGCTGCATATAATGATATTTTAAAAGTTACCGTGAAAACCAACTGCTGAGTTGCCGCAATGCAAGAAAACCATATTTATGTTGACTTCACATGTTTGATACCGTGATTGTCTAAGCCGGGACATTTTAAGGCTGCCAACATATCTAACGGGTTCCAGTCTGCAAAGTGTGTCCAACATGCCCCCATATATCTCACGGTTTTCTAGGCTGATACCAGGGTCAACGTCCTAATCAATCTAGATGTTGAAGCCTACCTTCAGGATACAATTGAGGCTATGCACTTGTTTCTGAAAAAAATCCAGACAACATTGTGCCATTTCCGAGGTTGATCGCTTGTCCTGTAGCAAAGGTAGCTCAATAATCACCCGGGGGTTACTGCACTGTATTCCTCGAGCAGGCTGCAAGTGTATGAGCCTAATTTCTACTGTACTATTAAACTAGTTATACTTTATTTCTAAGGACCGCTGCAGCATCTGTCTACCCAATCCAAGACTTACCATTGGCTGTATGGAAGCACGATGAGCTAGCAACACCATTGGAAAGTTCACTTCCCAGTCGCCTCCTTTGGTCGCCAGCCACTCCTTGATCGTTTGGTTATTACGTTCTGTTAGACAGTTTATTTGCGAGTGGTATGGTGTCGCCCATAGCCGCCTGTCACCCAGCTTCTGCAAGCAATTCCCAGACCCTTTGCTCTCGAAGAAAAGCCTCTGATTGGTAAGGATCATTTGCGGCACCCCATGGTTGGCCACGATGTGATGCATTACCACTCCGCTGATCGTCGTTGCCCGTTGATTTGGCACGGCTGCCGCCTCGATCCACCGCCACATGTGTGCTGTCATTATCACGATATTTTGGTTCCCATGGTTGTCACCGGAAAGCGGCCCATGACGTCAACGGACAATAACTCGCCGATATCTGAGACAGGAATAGGTTCCATGGGATGGGTTGCCTCTGTCGTGTCCCCTTTCATCAGTTGGCACCGCTTCCAGGACACCACATAATCCATCACCTCACTTCTCATCCTCGGCCGGTAGCCCTCTGCTGGAGTAAGTCGTCCGTATTGGTGCACCCTGTGTGTGCTATCTTATGGCATTCGACTATCAGCTTCCGTCTCAAGACGCAAGGCATCACGGGCAGCACAACATCCGGATCGGTGGCTCGGTGGTGTTCCAGGAAATTATGCCAGCTTCATTCAGACTCAGCCGATCAAAGTGACTGTGGAAAGTTTCCAATTCCTTGCTTCCCTCCCCATTCTCCATGCCCTTTCCATCCAACATAGAGGCCGCAACTTTCCATAACACAGGATCCCGCCGTTGGAGTTGCACCAACCTTCCGGGATCCAGTTCGACGACGAAACTACTGGCCAAAATCATGATCCTGGGGACCTCATCCCCAGCCTCTGGTAGTGACAGCCAATCAGCCAAGTGCTGGATCATGAAGTCGTACTCTTGCAACCGGAGTGCCCAGCGCGCAAGCTTTTTGCGAGGATCTCGTGTGGTCCTGATCCACTAAGGGGTTTGTGATCGGTTTCAACATGAAATCGTTGTCCAAGCAGATAAGGCCTCCACTTATCCAGGGCCCAGACGAGTGCTTCTGTTCAACATTAGTCGGAACACGACTGGCATATTCGATAACTCCATTCCTCTGCTTTAGGACTGCCTCGATACCGCGATCACTAGCCTCCGCTGCAACGGTGAACACCTCTCCGACCCTGGGCAGTTTGAGGGCCAATTGCAAGTCGTATAGTGAAGCAGCAATCGGGATGAAATTCTTAACAAACCAACTGTAGTATGCTGGTCGTTCAAGAAACTGCCGTTTGGAATTGGGAACAGCACAATCCCCGATCTTTGCCAATTTTTCTGGCAGCGGGCTAACCTCTTAGTGACCCATTTTATGCCCCAGCAGTGTCACCGAACTCCGAGCGAGCTGTGTCTTGGCTTCGTTTATCCGCAGGTCAGTCTCCCGGATCCGCTTCAGTACAGCCTTTAAGTGAAATGCCTGCTCTGGTTCCGAATTGCTGTACACAACGATATCGTCTTCGTACACGGCAACATTCTGGAGTCCCTTCGTTAAACGAAGCAGCAAGCATCGGGATGTGAATGGTGTCCCAGGCAAACCAAACGGCATTCGTCTAATTTGATATTGGGTGTCCCCAACCGTGAATGCCTTTTTCTCCCGGTCCGCCGCCTTGATAGGTAGTTGCCAGTATCCGGAACGCAAGTCAAACACAGTGAAATATCGGGAATGCTGGAGGGAATGGAAAGTCTCCGCAACCGAAGGCACAGCTACAACCCGATTTACGGTCAGTTCATTCAAGCGCCGGAAATCCACGCAAAACCTGTATTTTCCGTTCGCTTTCCTTACAAGCACAACCGGGGAGTTGTACGCACTATTGGCTTTTTCGATTATGCCATTCTTCAGCATTTCTTGAATTTGTTTATAGACCTCCTCCCGTAGATGGAGCGGCAGCGGACGGGGGCCGTAAGGTCGAAAGCGTTCTGACGAGAGGGGGATTTCGTGTTCAATCCAAGGGCAGAAGCCAAATGGATCCTCATCGCCTATGAACAGTTCGGAATATTCCCTGACCACGGATTGCACTGACGGTACGTTACAAGACGGAAGCTTTCGGACATGGAGATTACTTACGGAAGTGCTTGGATAACCTTCAAGCTTGACTGTGCCATAACTTGTCATAAGCCTTCCCTGCCTTGGTTCAACCACGGAATCTGCGCTCTTGAGAAAATCTGCCCACACTACCGTCTGCTCAATGTCTGGGTTGATCAGGAACGTGTGCTGCACGGACTTGTCGCCTAGGCGTATTGAGTGCATTGACAACCCGTCAATTTGCAGTCGATATCCTCCTACTGCTCTCACGGCTAGCGCGCACGGTCTGCGCTCAGCTTGGTTCCCTCTCCGACTCAGCGATACCCCTGCTCCTGCATCAATCAAGCATAACTTCCTCTTCCCGTCTATCTCGATAATGGCTTGTATTGTGGCTTGTGTCAGTGTGCTAATTGCAACCCACTCGGGAAAAGAGGATTACTCCAAAATTTTATTATGTACAAGTGGTCGGGTACGAGGGCATTGATTTCTCCGGTGGCCAGGCATGCTACGTTTGTAGCATCGGCTGGTTTGAGCGTGCCTCCGTGATTCCCTCTTGCCGGCTGCTGGCTGTTCGGTAAGTAGATCCACTTTGTTTTCCAAATCCTCATCTACTGAATCCGGCCGGTTCTCCTGCAATTGAAACGTGGCCAGTGGCGCCTCGGCCAACTCCCGTGCCAGATGCACCAGCGCTCCACACTCAACTGGCCAGTTGCTCTCGCCAACCGCAACTGGACACCAAGCGCCGGCTGCACACCTTCGACGAACTGATTAGAAAGAAGCTGGTGGTGCGGCGATCCATCCAGTCCCGGCAAAGTCCGAACCAACGACTGCTGCAGGCTGGCGAAGAACACGGTCGGGTTACATCCAGGTGCCATGCTGGCCGTCTTGAACGCCTCAGAGCCTCCTGGCGGTCGGCCGTCGTGTCGAACTCTACTGCAAGGCTTCCTTCGCGGCGACCCAGTCCATCTTCGGGGGCCCCTTCTGGCCGCATCCAGAGCCGCCTCCGCCCGGCCCCTGAGGAGGGTCTTCAGTGCAGCCAACTTACCCTGGTCGGTATCCAATCCAGCATCCATCCGCAACCTCCTCAAAGTCCTCCAGGAAGGTCCAAACATCCCCATCCTCAAAGGGTTGTGGCTACGGGAACTTCACTTTTATCCAGGTCACGACACCAAATGATAGGAAAAAGGCCTTCGCTGCGGAGTTGTCTATATGAGAACGCCAACTTAACAGTAACGGATTATTACAGTTACAGACTATTGAACAGGGAAGCAAAACTCTCATTTGCATCTCGTTTACAAAACTGAATATCCACCTTCTCCTTGAACGCGTCTTCCCGAACCTTTTCTGGATATTCATTGACTGTTACTCAAATCCAGGCAAATGCTACAAAGAGCCACTACAGATTCCGTAACAGATCTCACTTTTCAAGAGACGCAAAGCGGATTTACGAGAAGACGTGCTACTCACATGCTTCATCAGTAGTATCCACCGCTACACCATTAGCGAATATTTATCAGCGATATACTGAGTGACCTTGGATAGACATCTAAAAGTACAAAATTAACTATCCAGAGCCAAACGCAAAATCAGCTCACGAAGACGAACTATTGTCTCGTAGTTTGTCGGTGACATTTTGCGGTAAAATAACTACAACAAAATAGGTTTTTGGAACTAAAATGTGTCTCCTAATTTCCGAATCTCGCAAAATATTACTGAGGCTCCAGTGCTTAGGATACAACGAGCTAAATGATTGACGTCAAAAAGAAAAAAATATTATTTTCGAGTAAAAGCTTTGTGTGCCTAGAGCCACATAAATGTTGCCCCCACAAAATGCTGCTAGCATCGGCATTCCGCGATGGATAACACCCAACCCTTTCATTTTTTGTGGTACACCTATTCAGTGAGGTGTCTCATAAAATGACGATGACGTCGTCTTTGGTGTTGTGTGATGTAGACCTAGAGCTTAAATCAATAGTATTTTTATCAGTTGTTTCCTAAGTAGAAAAGCAGACAATCACTCAAGCTTAATATTTGGAACATTTATTTTATTTAACATTCAGACAACAAAATGTTATTTCTTATCATCAGGTCACTTACAAGGAAATATCTAGCAAGCAATGTGCTTCGTTTATTGATGCTCCAGGAGAACATACAGACGCAAAAAAATTTCTGAGCAATAGCGATTCGTGTCACCTTTTATAAAAAGAACTTGCAGGCAATCATGAGCGTGTCCTGTTGAAACCATGACCCTTTTTAAGAGAATCACAAATGGCAGGGCCCATATTCT
The DNA here is from genome assembly GCA_003604175.2 of Clonorchis sinensis. Taxonomy (NCBI): domain Eukaryota; kingdom Metazoa; phylum Platyhelminthes; class Trematoda; order Opisthorchiida; family Opisthorchiidae; genus Clonorchis; species Clonorchis sinensis. The sequence goes on along the minus strand of CM030372.1, from coordinate 31,046,131 downwards.
CGGATGTTACTCTTTGCTATTTGTGGACTTTGTCATCTGAGAATCCTTGGCCTTTTGGTTAACACTGGCATCAAGGAATCTCAACTGTTGCTACAAATTTGGTTCGCATACGAAATGGATACAAGCATCACATAAAGTAATAAATTAAATCACTTTAAATAATTAAGTGAACAGCTTAATAGAAGGCCTCGACGTCCTGGAAGTTTGTTAAACAGATTAACAGTACCCTGTTCTCCTTCAAAAACGCTGTACTACCAAGTTTCTTCCGCAAAGGTAAACTACAAATTTTAGTAGCTACTTCTTTGTGCTTTCATGTATGCGCCAGGAACGACACCGCATTTCACTCGTACGCCAAGTGTGTTCTTTATTATAATAAAAGGGAAAAATGGCTCGTTTGCAAGTGTGAAAACAAGCGTCTCTCACATGTGTTCGCGTTACATGCGTCCAGTCTGTCCGATAATAGTCAGTTCATTGAAAATATGCGAACATTACTCCTCGATGCCTTTTGGTCTGCGTAATTTGGAAATACATTTGCGGCAAACTACTCTACGTTTGCTAGTAACAGTAAAATATTACTTTACCGATTTTATACATGTGTTCCTTTTGCGAAATACTACCGCGCAGTCTACTATCGATGAACTGGATAGAGTATTCCAATATCTTGTTAATCCGGCGCTGACTGTGACCGACAGTGAAACACAATTCACCTCAACTCATTCCAGAGAGTTTTGCAAAGAAACTGCTACTGAGCATAAGTTTTCACCGGCTTATTATCCTAAATCCATCGGGCACGCTGAACAATTTGTGAATACCTTCAAACGGGCTCCACTTAAAGTGGGAGGAAGGAAGGACTCGGGCAACGCGATCCAACCTTTTTTGCCAATGTACCGGAAGTTCCGCAAACCATAATGTTTGGGTGGAAAATCGCACGCAGAATGTGTGTTTGGATAGAAAATCGGGACTACTTAAGATAGTCTTAGGCTCAAGAGCAAGGACATCAAAAATGCAGCAATTGAGGCAAGGAAACCGGAAAAATTCCAGATTGGTGATACGGTTTGTGCAAGAAACTTCCAAGGTTCACAAAAATGGTCCATTGGCACTGCCGTGGGTAAAACAGGAACTGTGATTTACGAGGTCAACGGTGGAAGGGAAATTTGGAAGAGGAAAATCAACCAACCAAACTATAGGCAAACTCAATACCGGCAAAAAGCAGAAAATTTTTTGCAATGGGAAATCTTGTTGGATACGTTCGGTTTTGACGATGAAAATGTTTGACCTCTCAAATCATCCCAGGACATGACAGCACCGCATAGTTTACAGCTAAGACCAAATAGAAAATGGAAACCTCCAAACTGTCTCCAATGTAACCCAAAGATAAAATCCTACGATCAGATTCAAGCGGTCCGAAGACAGTAAATTGGAGGAGGAGGTAATACGGCGGCGGATTGGTCTACTGCGCGGCGGAACGATCAAGTGAAGAAAGGAAGAAAGAGCGTCGCGCAAGTATGCTCACACGTATGAATCAAGCCAAATTTCATTATGCGCCGGAGAAAGGTCAAAAAGAACTTCACGCTCACCGAATGGCCATGGCGACATGTGGACTCCATACACAAGCGCACATTCGGCCATCTGTGACCAACCGAGACAAAGAAAAAACCGCTCGACACCCGGTGTAAACGTGCAGGAGACACTGGTTGGCCGAGAGTAGATCGATTCTCAAATACGGTCATAAGTGATTCATGTAAATAGAACGCTGCAGTTGCATAAATACACAGTTTTTCTGGCCGTCTCCTTGTCTTCTGATTGTAACCCGGTAGCAACTGAAGACTTACAACAGTTTGCAAGTACGGAAAACAAGCGTCTCTTACATGGGTTCGCGTTATATGCGTCTAGTCTGTCAGATAATAGTCAGTTGATTAAAGGTATGCTAACGTTACTCCTCGATTCCTTTTAGTCTGCGTAATTTGGAAATAAATATGCGGCAAACTACTCCATGTTTATTAGTGGCGGCAAAATGTTACCTTACCGAATATACATCCCAACAAATCAAATCCGTTCATAACAAAATAATGGCAAACGTATTTTATAACACAAAACGCAGGAGCCTTGAAGTACATATGTGTGGAGGAAGTATTTAACTCCCCATTCGGGAAGTAATTATCGATAAGAGCATTTAGTGCGTCCACTAATAGTACGACTGGTAAACAAAACCGTAGCCTCTAGCCTGTAGTGTTCGTGGATGTTTACTTACTATACTAAGACACATTAGTGAATCACCTAAAACGAAATGTCATATCCATTGTAAGTTTAAGCATGGTTAAATATAAGCCCCTGATAAACAGCCGGAAGTGTGTGCAGTTAGACGCACCACCGGATTGATTAACGATTTGAAAGCTCAGGGAATTTTCGGGAGTGGCAGAATTCAGTGGGACCAGCCAATGCAAAGAATAGTAGAATATTTTGTTTGAGTGTCACAAACACCCTCGATGCATCAAATGGCTGATATAGTGCCTCGCTCACAATTTTAAGAGGTAGCATGCACGTTACTGTCCAACCACGTTGAATCCATCCATTACCCTATCAGTGCCTGGACGGGTATACGTCCGATTGTGATGCGTGAGCAGCGGATTTCACTCCGGTGATTTTGTGCTTTCGTGTACTGCAAGAGTCCCCAAAAAACTGAGAGTCGATGGCATCAAGGCAGCCATCAAACTCAGTGCAATGTAAAACATATTCTGGGAAACCGTCAACGCTGAATAGAGTAGACGCTCGCTAATTCTCTATCTTTTTCTATATTTACGTAGAAGCATACAGGAGGTGTATTTCTGTTCTGTGATCTGTTAGTGTGTTTCTGTATAATTTAGAAAACGAATTTCGCACTGTTTTTACGTGTCGATCCATTGGGAGTTTCTTTCGTAATGTAATGGAAAGGTAAACTAATAGTAAATTGCTTGAAGATTAGCTCGTATGTTCAAACAACGCTCATGAAAATGCGCTTTTGTTCGCTGCTGTAATCAAGATGAAAAAAAATCAATGTGAAAAAATACCAGACAGGTGAGCTGACCACGCGTTCTTTCAAGAAGTTTTAATGTGGTCTGTAGACAATTTAAGGAGAATATTTCCACGGCAACAGTTCGGGGTGATTAGGATGTATTTGGGTGCATGTTGGTCTCAAGCAGTCCGAAGATACGCGAACTATTGGGTAGTCAGTTGAGAGTTGATCTGTTCGCAGAGCTTGGCAATGGGTTTACAGAAGTTTCGTCCCAGCATATTAGACAATTAGAGTGGGCAGTTGAATGTGTGCTTACCTAGTGCCAAGCTGTGTGTATATAGTTTTTGAATAGCAATAGTAGACTCGCCCTGATTTGAACAAGAATCACAAGATTTGCGGCATGCAGGCTTCCAAGGACAAGCTTTTACTTTATACGTAACAGGTCATTTACCTTGGCCAAATATAGGTGCTTTTCTGTTGCGTCTCAATTAAATTACATATATCGTAAATGAGTATTACTACTTATTTTCATGAACCGTCCATGGGTATGAGTTTTCCCGGAAAGATTGAGGCGTATCTACCTAACTGAGTAAATTGATTATTCGATCCAGATACTAGTTCATGTATATCACGCATATCACCTTTGTCAAGCCATATGTGGCCAAAAATGTCAAGCTTTTCGAAAAATGTATTCAATTTTACAACGTGGTTTTCGCACATATTTGCGCACAGTGAAAAGCCTCAGGCGATTTTGGACTTCAATGCGGGGTAGAATTCTAGGAATAATTTGTGGAATAGCATGGTTCTCCCATGCGTCCATCGATAACCAAGCTGTAAGCGCACATTTCTAAAACATATTGGTAAGAGGCTTCAAACCTTTCTCTGCTGGAAGCCAAGTTAGATTTTTCAGGACTCTAGTCCGTCTTGAGATGCATCGCGCACGAGTTTTTTTTACCTAAACACGTTGAAGAGCTATGCACTTGCGGAAGCCATAAATTGTTTTGAAATGTTACATATTTTTGTGAAGCACTTGGTATTATCAGAGGTGGCATCACGCTAGTGAAACAGCTGCGGCAATACTTCTAAACTCTGACGATTTGAAAACCGGGTGATCACATGAGCTTAGATTGCTATTTGTTGATCTAAACAGACCGAAGACAACTCAGTGGATTTATTGGCCAACACAGTCCCCCGAAATTGGTGGACGGTCGGAATCTTGTCAAGGTCAGACTCAGACAATTGTGTTCATGTTACGTGATAAGTTATGAATTGTTTTACCCAAAATAACTGACCACAAGATCTCAAAGCACCATTTTAACACCGATGAAAAACGCCTAATGATTTTACTGCAGCTGCCATATTAAACCCGTTCTACGGTTTTAGTTGAACGGAAACTTAAATGAGTATTCCACCGTTGCGGTGGATCATAGTCCGCACGTGCTGTAGGAGCTAGTTTTAGCACATAAGTTTGAAATTGGGATTATTTCACTTTTCGAATTATTTCTGAATTAAAAAATGATAACATTTTTGGATTGACACCCAAATTGTAATACCACTATCATCTGACTCAATGTGCGCTTTGCGCAAAAGTACAGTTGCAAGAAAGATCGTTTGTATCGAATGCTCACGCGGTTAAAATTAGTTTCTCCTTTGCAAATTCGTCCCACATGTGAGAATGGCCAAGAGTTAAGTTGCAAAAAAAACGGAAACATGCAAGGAATTGCAAATTGCACTTTATTATCGGGAAGATAATGAGCACGAGGCAAAGGGGGACATTGTTTGGCGTAAAACGCTGATAACGTCGTCAGTAGTTAATTATGTTTCTTTTATTGGGAACCCGCGATTATTAGGATGAAGCAAAGTTGAAGGACACAACACTTCGATAAATGTCTGCTCACACTTGTGGCTCAGGTGATGTCCAGGGCTCTGTAAATCATCAAAACATTTGATAGATTCGCGCAAATGCAAATGTTTCTAAAGACATAACGGGAGATTGGCAAACTATGAGAGACACCAAGGATTTACCATGCGCTATGTATGAACTGTACGTAACTAAAATTCTCATACAATCACACGTGGCTGTACGCCAAACAGGTAAAAACTATGCAAAAATATTTACACTCAATATTACTAGTTGCGATGTGCAAATCATTCCGCGAATTGCGTTACAAATAAAAGCGTGAAGCACAGCAAAAAATTATAGCCGAACCCATGGAATGAAAATATATTTGGCAACATCTATACAATCATAATTCAAAAACTTCCATCCACAAAACTACCAATCTGTATATTTGTTGGTTCCACAATCATAATTCAAAAACTTCCATCCACACAACTACCAATCTGTATATTTGTTGGTTCGAGTTTTGTAAAATCCGAAGATTACTCAAGGATATTAGATTACACGATCGGATAGAAACGTTTTTCCAATGAGAATCTTGCTGGGAAGACGAAGTCACCTCTTTACACTGGAAGTTGTTTGTTTTGCAGTCTCCTGGTAGATTACGGTTTATTATCTTGGGACTCGCGTCGTTTCATCCTACAGCAGTAGCTCATTACGCTGCAGCAGGAATAGTAATAGGGAAATCAACAAATGGCGCTCGCTACATCATGTGCTAGTTTTGAGAGTTACTGTTGCTGTATTACTGATGGCCAAAACCGATGGCCGCGGAACTGGCCCGGAATTAGGGAACGTGGCAATATTCACGTGTTGCATTCAGTTGTAGGATAGATGCACAATTTAAAAGCGCAAGTTTTATGCTTACTTTACCACCATAAGCATTAAACAGCAAGCGACAATCCAGAGAGTATGTTTTCGTTGAACTGAATAAAGCAAAGAATTGCATGTGACCGTTAATGGTGAAAGTGTGAAAAGCAAGAATGAGAAAGTATTTAACTGAAAACCACTGTTTATAGAAACACCAATGAATATTCCGTTTCTAGTGTAAGTCTCAATTTGGTTTAAGTTGCGAAGTTGTTTAAAGTGTTTTTAGTTGCCCAGGGAAGGCGAAGTCCGTGGAGAGACAATAAACAATGAACTTAAGTGACACTGTCAGACAGACGTAAATGGGTGGAAACCTGTGAAATATTAAGTCGCTAAAAGTGTGCTACAAGCTCGTTGGAGAAAAAAGTTGAATAGTCACATTATCCCTGCATCCACTGGAACTGGTTATGCGTACAGCATAAGAATATTGTCATATACGCTAAACAAATATATTTGCCACTTGTGTGCGTTCATGACGCTGATGCCGAATTGTTGGTTCGCACATTTTCAGCGAAGAAACTGGGTAGGATATCCACGGAAATTACATCATCGCAACAAGTCCCGTGTCCTTAAGGTTACCTCGGTTGATTCAATTTCGCAAAAATCACCATGGTTGTGGTTTACGGACAACCTTGGTCACAAAAGTTATTGTAGTGATTTGGAGCAAAATCCTACACCCTTTAATGTGGCAGTGTCACTGACCCAACATTAAAGTTAGAGGTTTTCTGGACTCCATGGCGCCATGGATAATCATCTACGTAATGGTCATCCTAGCGTATGTTTGAAGACTTCATACAAGCTAACAAAATTGGTCGGAGAGCGATGCCAAAGAGGTACATTTTGCCGCTACCGTTGCATATCCTTAAAAATATCTCAAATCACTGTGCACCTCTGTGAAAAATGCTACGTCTATAGACCTCTACGCTCCCACATACGCCGGATGCATATGTTTTATACAACACGTGAAACCCGCGACGTTTTTCTGGACGTGGGTATCTAGTCAACGGTTATTTTTAGTATTCCTGCACGTAAGGTGTAGGATTGATCCTGAACAACACATAATGTGACCAATACAAATTTACCAATATGCAAAGCAGCACGGGATGGCATACTATTTCGTACGCACAGAAATTAAAATCAGTGGGAAATCATAAACACATTAAAACAATTTTTTTTAACCACACGCCGGGATTATCCAAATACAGGGCCTCATTCACAAGCGTATAATCTTGCTCCAGTTTGGGATGTTCATAGTGATGCATGCTTTGCTTGCAACCCGGAATGCTCTGAGTTATGGATCCTTCAACAACTGCTGGTCAAAAAGCTTGTGAGTGCGCAGCATCATATTGAAAAGCAATGAACAGTAAACCCTGTAATCCATCACAGCGTTTTCTTTGTTTTATAACTATATATGCTGCGGCACAGATATTCGACTGACAATCAGACGTGGGCGACAAACTATAATAGACTGGCTGTGATGGACGCGAAACGACCCGCTGCATGTATATAAATAGAGGAGCACAAAATTATATGCACACAAAAATCAAAACAATCCAAAAATCTTAAACGTAAACAGTGAACTGAAAGAAATTGAAAGACAAAAGCAATAAAATACCCAGAGCACGAGCAGTCACTAATGATACTCCGTTGGCTAATGTCGTGCCTAATCTTACATGAGGTAAAATGCTGTGTGCACTAAATTTGAAAACGACTTCCGCGTACACGGAAGGGCCTAGGCGAAGTCGATGCCCAATCAGCAAATCTCTAAAGCATCAATATTCCAAAATGTTCCTTATGTTTGAAAAAATTCTGACCGTTTGCGTATGACGAATGCAAACTCACAGATTATGGTGTTATACTACTAGCTTTTAATGGAGCATTTGAATTCGATTTCCCGTTTTTTCAAAATTATTCTTTCTTGTTATCCTGGAATACAAAAAATTAACAGCGAAAAATTTCAGTGTGTGAAGAACACTCACCGCTGGCTTTGCCACGCGCTGAATTGATAAGGATGGAAAAAGCGAATGCCACCTTAGGGAGGCAGTGATGACCTTTCATATAATAACTACAATTCCTGAAGCTATTTCCCCTTAAAAATCTGCAGGATAATTTGCGTAAACGGGTGTGTTTGTAGCTGCACGTGGTGTCCAAATCAGAAAATCAGCTGACCACTATCTACACCCTATGCTGAGACCACATACTTATTCTCAGAAAAAAATGTGCAAGCAGTCTAAGCGCAATGATCAGTACCCTGAAAAGCTGATTCATTTGGAACCCCTTGTGGGTTTCCAATCATCAAAATTCATACTCCACATTTCTGACACTACAACTGTCACAAATGTGTCACTTTCAGTCATCTCTGCTCCCAATATCGTACTATATTTAATTGTTTTTTCCAGGCGCTCCACCTAAATGCATTTTTCCATGGAACAGGTTTTGGATGTCTGCTTTGGTATGTTTAGTAGAATGTTTTATCAAAATGCAAACAACAGAATATGCTAAAACCTTACCCCGGCACCTCCGACTGGGTCGTGTCACTGTGGTTTCTTGCGGAAAGGAAAGTCAGTGACATTCCCATGGCAACGGCGTGCAATGCAAATAAACACGTATTATGCGTAAGGGAAGCAAGATGCATGTCAATATTCCCAGTTTTCATCTGTTTGCAAAAAAGTGAAGTACGTTTGAATTAGGATTTTTTTAAACAAACAATTAATTCTCATTATTTCACCAAGCTCCACATCTGCACACCGCGTTCACAATCAGCTTGGTATATAAAAACCTATCCAAGAAATTACGCGCTTTATCTGTAATGTATGATTTTTTCAAATTGCTGGTCGATGTGTGCTTGACAACGTTATGGTGTCATCCTACTGTGAGCGCAAATACAATCATTGCCAAACGGGAAATATTCTACGAATAGAAAAATCTCTTAGTGTGTAGATGCTTTTCGTTAATTGCATCAAGGTCGCAATACATGTCTGGCATACGTGCAGTTTTATTCCGGGTATATCCTACAGCATTTCCGTTTGGTAAAGTAACGCTTCCTCGAAATAGAGTACATTGTACTATACTAGCTTTCAATATACCGGGATGCAACGTTTCTATTCGAAATGTTTGTACCGGATAGTATTTTCATGCTCAATGTGTTGAGTACGCTAAGCTGGCATAGAGTATTTTCATGCTCAATGTGTTGAGTACGTTAAGCTAGCATACGGATGGTGACGCACAGCAACTAACGCAAAAGAATTTTCCATGTTGATAAGAGTATTTTACTAACGTTGGATTGAGGGGAACAGCAAGACAAACTTCTTTAATCGCGTAGAACGGTGCGCTAAAATACGACCAGCATTAAACTCTATTCATTTACGCTTTCCGAATTAGGTATTCGTGGAACACATGTGATCGTGTCTTGCATGACAGCCACACCTATTTTCTACAAAATCTTCAATGTTAATGGCCGTCGCAGCTTATTCGTCTAAGTTTGTTTTAATTCGTTTGACAATGTTGGAAACATCAGAAGTATTTCCAATTTTTATCTGTAATGACGAATGTAGTGCGACACTGGTAATTTACTACCAACGACCATTGACTCGCCGCTTCTGGTTGTAGAGCGCACTCTTTCATGAGGTAGAACGCGGTGCACTTTGAACTCAGACACGCCATTCACACACATCAGAGCAGGTAGTTGATTTCAGTGCCCTATGCATTATTCTGGAAGGCAGAACTATCCCAACATGTTCATTCTGTTTAAAAAGCCTCCGGCCGCTTGCGTACGCTAATTGAACGTTGGCAAATAATGTTGTCGTTTCGCAAGTGACTTTTTCCATTTTATTTCTGTTTCCGTAAGTTTGCCTTGTTTCACATCCCGAGATGTCAAAACATATTGTCAAATGTTAGTGTACCAAAACACACCTTCGGTTTCTTCATTAGCTGAAAGAGCAGGAGAGGGAAACGCTAGCAATATTGGTGCACCCGTGGTGATATAATAATTGGATACGTGGACACCAATTCAACATATCACATAAGAATCATTATTCGTGGGATATTTGCCAGCAAAAATCTGGAAAACTACGTATGCAAAAATGTGGCCTTTTGTTAATGCACGTGGTGCCTGATTCAGAAAATCAGCACCTGAATCGCCTACGAATTGTGCTCGGGAACACAGAAACAACTCAAGGACAATTTGCAAAGCGTCCGACTGCGATGGGTTGCACACTAAACAGCCCAAGGAGGCGCAATATATGTGGTGTGCAGGTAAGTTCTAATGAATAGGACTGTAAAAGTTCCCGATATATCAGGCAGCGATTTGTAGCAGTGCAAAATCCTTTCTCAGGTGTCATTACGTTGGCTCGCAAAATTTTGTTATATTTGATGGGTGTAAGCGATGTATATATTCAAACCATCTTGCTCCACTTATCAAAACCCAAACGCACTGTAACCTGCGCAAAGCTCTGGACTAAATATGTGACAAATGGTTGCTCGATTGTCAAGTTTGCTTCTGTTCCCGCACACCGGCATAAAACAGTGAATAAAACCCTTGGTCAGCTTGAGCTTAAATTGGGAGGTGTTAAGCCGAAAAGTTTTCAAGAACAAGGGACGCCACTATTCTACTCTCCTGAGAAATTAGCGGGTTTCTAAGCTGTGTTTCCGGAAAGCTCCATCGTAAATGCATTTAAACAAGACATGGATTTTTGGTTATACGCGTTGACATGTTCAGTGGAATATTCAACCAAAATGCAAACAGTAGAATATCTTTTCAAAATAGAATCAGGGCGGCGTTTTTGAAAAAGCTAACGCTAATAACATTTACGTGACAATGATATCTAAATTAAATAAGCACGTTTAAATTATGCATTTATAGAGCAAGTAACGGAGCGAGCTCCAATTTTCATCTCCTTGAGAAACAGCGTGATTCGTATAAAACTAAGTATTTTTAAAGCAGGATATTTAACGGTCGTTATTCTATCAAAATTTACGTCTGTATGGTGTGTATCATTAATGTGTCGCATAAATTCTGACCACGGCTTCACGCGCCCTATGAGGTGGGCAAATTACTGATCCAATGGTGTAGTATATTAGTTAGGTTGGCAACCACCTGGGAGGACTATTACACCGATGCCATTAAGAACCTTCTACGAATAAGGCACCAGCACCTGAGAAAAGGTGGTATGAAGCCATTATCATTAATTGCATCCCTGCTAATTCCTATGAAGGTATTCGTTCAGGATTTCTGTTTCGTAAGTAGTGTTTTATCACACTCTAGCACGCCAGCCTTTCATTCACCGGTATGCAACGTGTCGCGTAATACATATGGCACTATTCAGCACATGGCATGCTCAAAGCGACCGCCGTGCAGAGCATATTATTTCTGTATACCTGATAACTTGGAGGATTACGTGAGTCCTGCAGCAAGCCATCCTGGTGGCAAAATGTTTTATTGGTTTGGTGAATGATATGCCACCGGAAACAATTATACACATGTTCCGTCATTTCCGTCAAACTGCTTGTCCAAATTGATAGGTTGTGTTTGATGTGAAACCACTTTTACTACAGGAATCAGGATATTTGTCGAGGTTGTGGGGCCGCTGGTAGAAAGGTCCTTTGATCCAATTGGAATGCTTGGCAGCTCAAGTGGTAAATCTGCGTGATCTTAAGCAGATTTAGTGGAACCCAAAAAATACCCGTCTACTATGATGAGACTAACATGTAACAAACAATTTAAATAGAGTGACCAGAATGTAACTGTCGGAACAAATATTATTCCAGAAAAATTTACTACCAAAATATGCTCACTTTAAATGCTGTTGTATTAGACTTGTTTTCTTAAGTTTTCCTTGAACACGCTTGGCTCGTCTGGGATGCAATCCGCTGAGGGTTTCTATTGGCGTGCTTTATGTACATCCGGGTTGTTGTCAGTATTTACCACATCGGAATTATTTTCACCGGTTATGTGTAATCATCAGGTTGGTGCGACATTGGATATTTAATTCCAACGAGAAATGGCACGCCGTTGTCCGATAGCATCCCTAATATTTCTTCAAGTAAAGCATCCTGTACTATAGATTCTGGAATGCCAGGCACCTGTATCGCAGCGCATAGGCAGTCTTAATCCTCTATTGCAAAATCCGACGTGTTCATTTTTTTGAGCATTATACCGCTGTTTGTGTACGTTGAATACGCATCGTTGGATTATGTTCTTTTTTTAAGAATTACGAATGCGTTCTGTCCATTTGAGTTGCCGTAAAAGTTCCAGCTTACTTGACATCCTGAAGTGCATAAAACATGCTCTGTAATCACACGGTTTTAAAAAACTCACCTTCGGTTTTCCCAACAGCTAAAGTGGTAGGAGAAAAAAGATGCCAAACTTAATTCAAATCTCTTCCGACAACGCCAATTCAACAGCGAACACAGGTACATGCCAACCGTTAAACAAGTCCAAACGAAACCGGATCCGCTGCTAGCATCTGACGGCCAAATATTTATTTTTACTAGCACGATAAATTGATTCTGCACTCTAATTGCATGAATTTGCCCTTGGGGAATTGAAAATCCGTTGCACACGGCAATGTACTATAATTATCCCAAGAACCAGGTAGCCAGCACATGCCCAGACATCCGTTGTGTTCAGTGGTTTAGCTTAGAGATACGGGTAAGACGTTTTAGGTTTATACAACACTAGTAAATCGAGTCATGGCCCTAAAGCACGGTCATGCCTCTTCCTATAGGCGGCTTGAAAAGAGTCGGCAAAATATATCCATTGTTTGAAGTACGTAGTGCTCATTTGTTCTCCCTGAACAAGCTGGACGGGCACAAAATGAAGGATATTGGCAAGATACCATAATATTTTTTTCGCCGTCAGAAATCTGTTATCAGTAGCAATCTGATAATGAATGTACGTCGACCCACAGTCAGACCCATGTATTCGATAGACATGCTGAGAATAGCTCTTTCTCTGGTTCGGCCTTTCCTCCAGATAATTGATTCTGCACACACGAATCATTTTCACAACATGCAGGCGTTTGCCAGTTGAATAAATGACACCAGTGTTGAGTTGAGTTAACTCCAGTGGCAACCCTTTCACATATTTATTTTCTGGCTCAAAAACTCGTTAGCTGCTCCACTGAATTCAATGCGTGATGTTAAAAACACATACGAAAAACGTGGGAAATTAAGATGCATTTAAAACAAGATACATAATGATCTTATGTGTTTGTTGAAGTCTTTTTCAAATTCATAAAGTATCCTTAACAAGCACTGTGCAGCAAAAGAACTTGGAGGAATTAAAATGGAGCACACTACCTGTCTCTGGATGTCTGCGTAGTTATCGCTTTTAAGACGGTACTAGTTGATGCACGCTACGTTGTAAATTTTTATAGACTCAGTAAACTCAGACTTAACGTCAGCTAAGTATCAACAGCCTTGCCTAAAGACGGTGATCCCGAAAACATTCTACACTGCTTTATACTTTCGGCAAATTCTCGCTCCCACGCATACCAACCGGGCCGTTGAATCCACCTAATTGCGTGACAGTTTAATTTGTATTGATCAATTTTCGCTGTTTATTGGTGTCAAACTTTAGTTATTTGCCACGCTAGCTATACAAGCCCACGAATCCTTTTGATAGCCCGCCTATAAAAGAAGAATGGGCAAACAACCCTCATCCAACGAATGTGCCGTGTGTTTGATGGTGCAATGTACATCAAACTTTTGTCAATGTACGGCGGAAGCTGGGAATGTTAGAAAAGCTCCGACCGAAAGCTAGATCTGAATAAAGAGTGTAGAGCGGGCGTTCTCTTTAGCCTAGATGGACATGCAAACAGCTTAATTGTAGCTGGAGCTGGACGTGTGAATATTATAAAAAAAATTGCATCAAAAATTGAAAATTTCCGCCTAGGTTCCGCAACACCTTACAAACGCCAGCCCAAAAAGGTGAAATAGCTCTAATCCGAAAAATAAACTATCTGAAAAATTTTGTCCGGGCGTAAGCAAAGAGCATGTGAGCAGGTATAGTGAAATTGCTTGTAGTTGGGGCTGAATATGGTGATGTAATTGCACCAAGAATTCAAACCCTCCGCCGATAAACTTGACGGGAAATGAGACATTGACATGTTATAATAGAGCCCGAGTACGTGCACCATTTTGAATATTGCATATTTTGCCCCACGGCAGTGGCGTGATCTTCAAGAAAAATGGCGTAATGCACATGTGGACACCAACATCAACAGGGATTGTCTTATAAACCAATTCGCGGAACGATATCGGTTACATTTGCCAAAGTATTTGTAACTAAACTTTGATGGCAGTGCCTAGTGCGCGTGCATCCAAAAATCCCCAACAGGTGCTTCCGCTGTCGTCAGGATTAAATTATGGTGCACGCTTTTTGTTCAGTTTGATTGTAATTTTTAAAGTGAGAGGATAGGTCACAGATAATACGAGCGCTTCCCAGATGTAGCTCTCCGATTGCAAACAAGTATTTCAAAACGGATAATCGTTATCACGGGTACGGGCCCGTTCCACTTAAACGGGATTGCAACATTTACCTGGTCGTGGCTTCGAGATTAAAACGGATTCATGAATTTGTCATGCTGACGAATGTTTTGCTGCAATTTGCTTGTACGGTATGATGAAGCTTTTCTACACTACGCCAGAAGAAGCCAAGAATGTTCGCTGACACTCACGGCGACTTTGATCATGCAGGTTTAAGCACAGTTAAGCAACATTAGGCAAAACCTTTTTTCTTCAGGCTTAAGACGAGATCAAACCGAGATTAAGGATTTTAACTAGCTCTCAAGCACTATTTTTGTACAGCAAGGGCGTCAGTTTGCCGGTGCGAGCGATACAACGCAAATCGATTTAACAAGTGCACCCTTTCAGTCAGTGGTCAAACGAAACAATCAAGCTGATTTGAAGCAAGCGTAAAAATCTGGTTCTTGATTTATACGCAACGAACACACTACACTGAATGGTACTGTAGAAAATACAACTTTGCGCTGCTACCACTCGGGGCGCAGAGAATATGGTTTGCGGAAAACGTTGCCGAAGTTTTTGACTACATGGACCGTCTCTGCAGGTGTGAATCACCACATAAACATCAAACTGCCGGTGAGAAAAGTGGATTGGCCAAACATAAAGTATATATATCTACGAGTATGTATGCAGCCCAGTGATACAACGCAACTGGATTTAAAACACGGGAACACTCGGTCATTGCGCAAACGCAGCGATCAATCTCCATTGGAACAACCATACGGAAACTGGTTGTTGATTTACGCGCAAAAAAACCTATACACTGAATATTATTTTAGAAGATGCCGTCTTAGGTTGCAACCTCTTCAGTGCTGGGAAATATGGTTTGCGCTACACGATGACAACGTTTTCTACCCAGATGAAACTTGTCTGCAGGGCTACTTACAACTATTTGTTCCATGTTCCGCACAGCAGTTTCATTTTGAAGTATTGAGAACTTTGAAGAGGAAAAGAGGAAATACACGTTGTTCGGAGTAGCTCATCGCTCTCCAACTACCTTGCCGATAAATTTGCACTTAAAAAACCCCATTAAATACGTACGAATCCACTATAATCCGAGTTGTCTGAAAATGAAAGGTTCGGTGCGCAGTCTCCGCATTTGACGGCAGACGGAGATCAACGCCATCACGATCAGTAGTGTTACCCAGCTTAGATGGTGTCCCGAAATTGTCCCAACAGTGCTTATATGTAGGAATTTTGCGGAAACAATTCTGAAGGAAAGACGGTAACGCCTAAATAAAATGGAACAAAATGATTAATGATTGAACAAAAATCCACAGCGTTCGTTGGTGCACTTGCCATGACGGTGTTTGCGGAACAATTAGAAAAATTTAATTTAGACTGACTCAAATATCTACATGAATGATGTTACGTGGCATACTTCGCATGTGCACTCAAACGTGCCTCGACTAATTGCTGTTGCCCAAACAAAAGGTATACTATATGATTTCAACTATAGAATGAATGTAGCGGGCTTACGTGTTGTCACTGCTAAAATGTTTAAGTGGTATAAAAGTGGCATCAATCATCCAAACTCTTCCGGTGACTGTCCTCATTTTACTACGACGGTGCGCGGATAAAATTTTTTTTGGGGGATTAACGCTGTCGGAGGGATAACATTATTAAACAAATATTTCAGCAGCAAATATATGAATGTGCGAACTGACCGTCATACGGCACCACCACGGTAAACAAATACATATATGGTCCGAATACATAATTTCCTGAGTCAAACAGATGGGTGATTATTACACTTGCAAAAATGGGTTTCACAGCACACCCTGGAACCATTAGTTTAGGCTGAATGACGCAAATTTCTGCATGATTTAATCTGTACGCCGCACTTGACATTTTCGATCAGCATTGTATCCCCAAATTGCTGCCATACTTATAGGAGTGACTACATTTGGCTAAACAAACAGGACTGACGCTATAAGATTAAAAAATAGAATAAACGTGGCAAGCTTACATGCAGCTGTTCCTGTGTGTTTGAAAAGTGGTAACCAAATTGTATCAGGCATTCAAATCAACCACCTGGGATAATGGCGAAATTGTAGACGGTGATTTTGATGGGGTGCTACACCAAATGCGACAAATGATAGATTATTTTATTTTGTTATGTGTGCACATTTCCATTTGTAGTATTACTCGGACAAACAACACGCCATTTATATATGCACTATTTTTGCATCGGGTTTACATGTTACAAGAACAAATTACTCAACCGTTTTAAACATTGTTAGCGTATGGACGTAGCAACTAAGGGGAGTAGATGTAAGGAGGATCTTCCCGCCAAGGAAGGTCTCGAACTCACACATATTCAAAAGATCGGGCGCCGTTTGCAAAAGACACAGTTAAGTCTAGCCACAATCGGTGTGTGAATATTCACAACAAACATGTTGGTACGTCGGTGCTACTGACTCAGATTTAGAATCGCCTCTCATGAATAAATTTTGCTTAAATATCAAACGATGGGACTTATTAGTTACTTCCTCTTGTATTGCTCTGAGGTATTTGATGCACTATGGCAAAAATGCCGTAATTCAGATAGATGTACTTCCATAGTAATACTTCTGGTATTACTGAGGTAAGGCATTTAATTTCCCGGGGATTGCGGATGGTAAAATCTGATAACCGAATCAAAATGGTTGGCACGCACAACGATAAACAATTAGAACGTGGCTTGTCAATTCCTTTCCCGTTACTGTAAAGTACAATGAAACCAGTCGTAAGCCGCCAGAGCTGTCTGGTTTGATGAAAACTTGCATTTTGCTTCTCAGTGTGAAACAGTTCGGCAAACGTGCATGCGCTGTTCATAGGTATCGTCACGACAGAGCAGAATGAACCCGTTTGAGACCAAAGCATTCATCAAATTGAGTACCAGCGGACACCAAGGTAAGTGATTTGAAATATGTTCTCTACAGCAACGCACTGTTAGGTGCCACGCTATGGACCGCAGTTCGTAAGCTGAACGCGGTGTGCGCTCGCGTTGGGTTTGCAACCGAAATTTTGGTATCATCGTACGCCGGGAGAGAACTGTAGTAAAATCTCCTTCTTCAAAATTGGAGTGAGGAAAATCGTGGTTTGAGCACTTTTGTGGTTCGTTTTCACTTAAACGGGTGTGCAACATTTACCTGGTCATTGCTTTCGAGAGGAAAAACTGGGCTAGTGATGAAGGCTTTGGGATGATAAATCGACTTAAAAGGAAGCAAACCACAATGCAACTCAGACCACGAACGGACCAATAAATCCATGGAAAACGCTGCCAATCATGCAGCCGATCACGTCAGGAGAAAACAGATAGCCTTTAAATGCTATATAAACTCCCGCAGGCAAACAAGAGGTTCCCACCCAACTACGCATCAATGACGTCTCCTGTTATGGTGACGATACTTTCGTAACTCAGTTGCCAAGATGGGCGAACAGATCAGCACCCACCTGATAAGCAACCAATATGGGCTTGTGAATTCTCTGCGATTAAATATATTTTGCTCCATTTTCCTTGCGCTTAATGACCACGTGTTTTCCTCTTCACCATGATAGAAGCCAAAATGGTCCACTAACCACGTTCTGTGCGTTTTTCGCTGTGCTTGATACTTTGGAAGATATCCCGCAATCATTCGTTGTCAAAACAAGCACAGCTTTGCAGCAATAGGCCCAATCTTTTACTTGAAGTTTGAAATAGACCAAACACAGACTATGAAATTTAACTAGCTCTAAAGGATTATCCTTCTACCGCATGGACATCATATTGCCGGCGATAGAACATTATTGGCAAAACTCTCAAATTACATATATATATATATATATATATATAGGCAAGTGATGCAAAGCTAGTCAGTTACGGATATTCCAGGTGCGGAGGCAAGCAACAAAAACCATACACGTAATATCATTAAAAAACTACTATGCTGAGTTGGCACCCTCAGCGTTTAAGGAATTTGGTTTGCGCAAAACGTTGCCAACGTTTTCTAACCGGGTGGGCTAATCGGAAATATTTATTCCATAATCCCCACAACATTTTCATTTTGAGGTATTGAGCACGGTCAAGCCAGAGTGATTGGCATGCTGGTTGTTCACAGTAGAATATTGCCTTCAGAACGCAGTTTGATATGTTCGCGCCCACTGATTACATATGAATTACGTACGAATCCGCAATTATCCGAAGTGCCCGAAGATGGAACGATCAAAAATTTTGTCAATTCGTGAATTTCTACCGTTTGTGTTGTGCAGTAGGCCCATTTTGCGGCAGGCGGAGGCCAAAGACATCGCAATCAGTGATTTTAATCCTTTCAGATGGTGTTGCCAAAATCTCAGCAGTGTTTATGTCAGACGTTTACCGAACCAATTCTTAAGGAAACAGGGTAACGCCTTAACAGAATGGAGCAAAATGATGAATGGTTGAACAGAAATCCGGAGTCCTTTGTTGGTGCACTTGCCACGACGGTTTTTGCGGGACAATCAGAAACCGTTGATTTGGGCTGGCTCTCAAATTTCTGCATGAGTGAGGTTATGTGGCATCATTCGCACGTGCACTCAAACGTGTCTCGACAAATTGCTTCTGTCCAAACAATAGTTATACTGTATGATTTCAAATAGAGAATGAATGTAGCGGGCTTACTTTTAGTTGCTGCTAAAATGTGTAACAGCGGCGCAAAAGTGGCATCAATCATTCAAACTCTCCTGGTGACAGTTCTTATTTTGGTAGGACGTTAAATACAATCGTCCGCGAATGAATGATGTTTTCCGGGTAACTGCTATTGAGGTGATAACACTATTGAACAAATATTTCGGCAGGAAATATATAGAAGTGCGAACCGGCCGTCGTCCAGCACCACCCGAAATGTGGGTAGCTTCCGCCAAGTTAGATTGTCTGAGTTAACGGCCCATCCAATGCCCATTAGCATCTTCGTTTGAACTGGAACCCGTATACCAAATCTACTGGCTTCAAGCATCGGTGTTAATGACAGGACAATAATGGTGCATTTGATAAATTCTTGACTCCTGTTTCGCCTCGATTATTTTGAATATTCACTATCTATTTATCTATCCATTATTACTTAAGTAAATTCTGGAGTCACAAGAGCGTTTATGGAGCTTTTCTGGTTTCCACATTTTATTCACCCATGTTAAATATGTATTTATACATAAACCAGAGGTGTGATTTACCGCGGTCCGCTCTACACAGTTATTCGGGTTTTCGGGCGACCAAACCAGACGAATCGTGAAGAGAATTAAATAAACGTTTGATCAGTACACTTGCAAAACCGGTGTTTACCCCGCACCAGGCTGAATGACGCAATATTCTGCGTGATTCTGCCTGACATTCGTGGTCAAACTTTCATCTCCAAGTTGCTGCCATATGTATTATTATACGATTAGAAAGCACAATTAATGTAATAAAAGTCAGAATAAATGTGGTAAGCTTACGTGCAGCTGTTTCTGGGTGAGTAAATGGTTGTAAGCTAATTGCATCAAGCATTCAAACCAACCGCCGATGATGGTGGCGGAAATGACGATGGTGATTTTGGCGGGGTGCAAAAGGGCGACACCATTTAATGTTGATGTATTTGCACATTTCCGTTCGCACCATGACATTGACGCTGGACTGGCACCTTCCTCTGAATGACGAAAAGTGTGTCCATATGTCATTTGGAGGAGACTCAGCGAACTCCTTTGTCATGCATGGTGAGAAAGGACCAGAAGACATCACGAGGATAGATGCCAAAAAAGATTTGGGTATCTGGCTCTCTCCAAACCTGTCCTTCTCACTGCAACTTGAGAAATCGGCTCAGAAGGCATTCGCTGTTCTACGGATGATTCGGCGTACCTTCTCTCGTATTACTCGCACGGACTTCCAAATACTCTATGGGGCCTATGTCAGACCGCTCCTTGAATATGCCAACCCGGTTGTCTACTCAGGACGCACGAAAGACGTAATCCTCATTGAGCGTGTCCAGCGAGCTGCTACGAAAATGGTTGCCGGTCTCAAGTCCATGGACTACGAAACGCGTCTCGTGGTGCTCGACCTCTTTCCCTTGGAGTATCGTCGCCTCCGAGGGGACTTAATTCTTACTTACGCCCTGTTTGAACAAGGCTTGGCCAACAGGTTTTTCACCGTTGACCCAGCAAACACACGGCGGGGACACGGTAAGAAGATTTTTAAGCTCAGAGCGCACACCTTCATTAGGCAAACTTTTTTCTCATTTCGGGTAGTTGCTGCGTGGAATAACCTTCCTGAGACGGTTGTCCACGCTCCCTCTAGAACTCAGTTCAAAACACTATTAGACACTTATTTACGCGAGTCCTCGCGCTGGCAAACATACTGCCCCGCGCTGAGAACTTAAAGAGCAGTGCTACACCCTTTTTTCGCTTGTGCCTTTCAGGTGAACGACAGCTGCTAAACGACAAGAACAAAACCGACCCGGGAAACTTGGGCAAAAGCCTCGCTCCTGTGTATCAATCCGTGAATCCGTGAACACGCCATTTATATGTGCAATATTTCTGCATCGGGTTTCGTTGCACTGTTTCGTGTCACTGGTGAGTAGAGCGAAACAAGTCGCACCGCGCGAGAACTGTCCGTTTGCTAAAAACTTCTGCTTTGCTATTCAGGGTGAAATGATAAGACGAATGGCGATAACCGATCATGGATTTTCCCGCGGAAGAGCGAAATGAATGCAATTGGGAGCGAAGAACTGTCAACGTTTGCAGTATCGGAAACCTAGTTAAAATATTTTCCATACAGCAACGTTGTTCCCGATACATTGCTAATGACCGCAGTTCTTGGGGTGCGCTGGTGGGCAGTACTGAAACCAAAATATCCCTATCACCGTGCTTCCGCACAGGAGACTAACAGAAGCTCCCTTCGAAGAATAAAGTGAGCGCAAACCAGAATTGAGCAATTAAGTAGTTCTACAATTTGTCATTTAAACTTGGTAGTATATACTGAAATCCATTTGGGTCAATGTGGTGTAGAACAAATAACTAAATAAACAAATCTAATGGGTTCCAAATAAAGGGAATCTAAGATATTATACGCATTCAGTGCTCCTGTTTAGCTGCATTTCTACTAAAGAATATATCAGAAATAATCCGAAAACCCCGGAACGCTGAAAACCAAAAATCACGAAATTTTAGTTTTCAGAGCCTTTGTACACAAGTGCTCTGCAAACCTCATGCCCCGCGCTCATTTGTTTTACGAGTTCATAATTTTTCACATCATCATCTACTGCTCGGACGTGTACACAACCGTCGTCCGATTAAGCTTTAAACCGACGATACCTGGACATCACGGGCATAAAATTCAACCGCCCTTAAATATTTCCCACTACTTAAAAACACTTATCATCCGAGTACTGGCACGCATTGGAGAAACATGTAATTGTGGTTACCAGAAAGGGGCTCTTCCTGAGCTGCTTCACATAGTCTGAAAGCTTTTGGAGCTAATATGTTCTACCTACGTCAATCAAATGTTTGGTTTTAGTTACCCAAGTTGCGCGCAATTATCTTAACGACACAGTCGAATAATCAGGAAAATAGTTTTTCCTGCTCCTAATGGATTTGTGAAACACGCAAATTACTGGAACGTTTTCAGCAAAGCACTTCACTGATGAATAAAACGTTTGTGATGGAGATAAAGGTCAACATCAATTTGCTTTGCCGGACGTCGAAAGTGCTCGGAATCAAGCCATTTGCGTGTCTTTTGTAGATTGGAAAATGTTTCTATCTACTGGTATACTTGCCATAACGCACCCCCGCGTCATTGTGGAACTGACTTTTGCAGAAATCTCTAATGATCCACCTTTGTTTTTGAAATTATTTACCTTCAAAGTTGTTGTCGTAGTTACAACGTCAACGCGAATTCTAAACCTCACTTATATGTGCAGAAATAAACACTAGACGGCGACATTGCCCCTGCCGGCTAGCAGGTGGGTATTTGATCAAAATTGTCGTGTTTCAGCAAATAACAATTATGTTGAACATAGTGGTCACTGCTTAGTTGTGAATTCGCTGGTGGGAAGATGTTATGTGTAATTGGAGATTGCTCATAATTTATGGCAAACGCATTTTGTTTGGTTCTGAATGACACAATCCTGCCAACAGATATCTATAGGATCAGGGATCATTTACACTGAACTGATGGACAGCCCACCCTATCCTGTAAAAAGCTTAATGCGACAACCTCACAATAACCTTAGAGGTGCTGTTGGTCTGGCAATTCGCAATTCTGTAATATATTGCTTTAACCTGAAGTATAATGGTATACATATATATGTATATATATACATGAAATCTAGTAGACCCAAGAAATTGATGGTTTTAACGACGATAAAATTCGTGATTGATGGTGTCCGTATCCAGCCATGCTATTCAAAAAGGATATCCGCACATGTCAATACCTCACGCCGATTGAAATGAGAAAACTGAACCTCGCGGGGATTCCCCGCTTCTGCTCATATATCCGGAAGAGAATTTTACAACTTTCCGAACCGCGATCCTTCTGCTACAATTTTTGGTAGACGAAATCTAGGACATAATCTAACATACAACGAACGTCAGACATGCCGACGCTTACTCTCATATGTCGTAGAGAAGCCGCCAAATGCTCTGAATTCCCAAGCAAGCAATTGTTCTTTTAAAAGAAGCGGCAAATATTCGGTTGCTAGGCTATAAAAGTTTCTCCGAGCTTTCACAGCACTGTACGGTCGGCAGCTCAAAATAATGACTTACTGACCGAACAGTGTAGAGCGGGCGTCTGCTAAGGCACAGAACTCAATGCTGCAGTAAGTTACAATTCAATGATGGCTAGAACGTTTGTCAGTCAGAACAACTCCAACACTAATAGGCATTCCCATACGTCATAAGTGTTTGTGCTCAAGGCAGGTGCTTATATTGCGTGGATAGGGAAATGTTTCTATCTGCCGCGTACCCGCAAAATCGGGGGATTGCCCGCAGGGGAAGCTGTAGAGGTACATTTTTTGTTTTAAATTATTCACTCTACCTCAAACGGCTGATATTTTCAGAGTTTCAATGAAAACTTGAATTCTGGACCGCAACTGTATATGCATAAAATAACACTAGACGGAGACATTGCCTACCAGAGGAAAAGCGATAGAAGTGAGCGTTATTAGTAGGCATGTGAGCAGGTGTAGTGGGCTTACTTGTAGTTGGGGCTGGACGTGTGGGTAATGGTAATGAAATTGCATCAAGCGCTCAAACATCCCGCCGGCGATCGCGACGGAAAATGGGATGGACATTTTGACATGCAAAAAGCGAAAACCACTTGTGCATTTCTAAATTTTGTCAATTTTACTGAACAAAATTTAGCGTCACTTGCAAGAAAAATAGTATAGCACATTTTAACTAAATTGTGCACATGCCTCTAAAAACGCGCAGAAGGTGCTTTCTCCGATGTCAGGATTCAATGATGATGCCTGCTGTTTGCTCATTCCCTCTTTTATCTTTTAAATCAGCAGCATAAATCACGAATAACATGCGCCCGCCCAAAATGCACGTGTTTGTTTGCAGCCATGCATTGGAAAACGGATACTTGTTATCCTGTGAACACTGGGGTTTATTTAAACGGGGCCTACAACATTTACCCGGTAAGTAAATTCAACAGTAAGATATGATTTGGTGTATTTGCTTTACCAATGTATACTGTGTTCCATGGTGAAGTGTTCCCCTCACAACAACGGAATTCAAGATATCTGCTAAAACACGGCGATTATTTCAAATACTGTGCGTTTTTCGGTGTGCTCAAAACATTGGAAGATCTCTTGCGGTCTTTCTGGTTTACGTGCTGTCACATAACACGCGAATTTATGCACCATTAGGCCAGATATTTTTCTTCAATTTTTATAGGAGACCAAACCCAGATTAAAGATTTTATGTAGCTTTGAAGCAGTATCCGTACACCGCAAGACCGTTATACTGCCGGTGAGAGAAATGGATTGGCAAAACTGTTAGTAGTATATATATGAATATGTACAAAGCCCAGCGATACAAAGCAAATCGACTTGAAACACGGACTCTCCTCATGTCAGCCTGCAACATCTGCATTCACTATGCACCCTGGATTCCTTAGGTTACGTTAACTGACGCAAAATTCTACAAGATTTAACTTGCCCGCCGCACTTCACATTTGTGTTGGAAATTTCATCGCCGCATTTCTGTCACATTTATAGGACGAAGTATAGCAAACTATCAAACTATCCGCCTGTTTTGGTGAACGGAATAGGAGTCATGCTTCTGAGATTCTCCAAGTAGGACAGAAGTGTTGTTATCTGCTATATTTTGCATGCGCAGTTAAAGGGCTTGCTGCTTTTTTATTCAAGCATTATCTCTAGTAAATAACGAGACCCGACAAATGAAGCGCGCAAAAAATGCACGCACACGTTTCTCAAATTCTATTCCCCAGGAAGGTATTGCTGGTCCTGGTAATAAAATTACGCCAGTGCACTGCATTTTGCTTAGTCACATTTGCAGAAATGCGGAAGACAACCCTCGGGCTCATACACACTTAAAAGGCGTTTGATGTTTACCTAAGCTTTTTTCACACATTGTTCAGCGTAATTGATGAACTGGTTTGATCCCATCAGAACAATATCGGCCATTAAGCAGCAAGATGATCAGCCGTTGGATATTTAATCCAGATGCAGCGTTTTCAAAAGAAATTCCCTAGCTTCACACCGAAAACGCCGCATATCCCACGATGTTCAAGCCCTAACATCACGTTAACCAACCAAAACAAGCATTTTGTGCGAAACGTCAGGCCGAGCATGAATGTGATCGGCTTCCCTGAATGTTCGCAATTTGTCCTTTGCATGCGTATGCAGTATCTCTACAAATGGTCGGAACTGCTGTCTTCGGGACAATTTGTTTCGACTGCAGCAGCCATGCACCAATTTAGCAATACTGCACACAAATATATCTAAAAAGTGTGTTGCGTTCAGTTGCTGGTGAGCAGTTTTGCAACTGTTCCGTCAAACAGGTACACCCAAAGGTAAGAAAACCGTCACCCGCTGGCTAAAATGTCAACATTGTGAGTGAAAACGCATTGAGGGCGATTTGGGTTGATAGCGACACTACTAAGTGTATGATTAAAAAAACTTGCGTTTAAAACATGCATGCGCAGCTAAATTATATTTGATCATTTAGTTGCAATGAAACCGCAGGCTGCTTTTTATGAGCTAATTGATAGCAAACACCCTAGAAGGAACTATGTCCATCTACATTGCTGAGCATTTCGATGCAACTGCCAGATGTTGAACAGAGTAAGCTTCGATTTTTGCAAGCACTGCGCCTTAGATGTATGTCAACTTGATGATTCTAGTTTTATTTTAATAGCGAAAATTGGTTAAAAATTAGGCAGCCACAGGTGCGAATGCCTTGTAAACACAACAACGAGAGCACTTTGAATAAATAGTGCTTAGTCAGTAGCATGTTAATTATCAAGTTGAGAACGCACGTCACGAATCAAACTCGCCCATCTTAAATG
This sequence comes from Clonorchis sinensis, assembly GCA_003604175.2. Classification (NCBI taxonomy): domain Eukaryota; kingdom Metazoa; phylum Platyhelminthes; class Trematoda; order Opisthorchiida; family Opisthorchiidae; genus Clonorchis; species Clonorchis sinensis. The sequence continues at coordinate 31,020,349 of CM030372.1, read as the reverse complement.
AAATTTTCCCATTACGGATATGCATTGGGAAAAGAGTATCCGGGATAAAGTTAACACACCCTATTTTAGGTAAGTAAGCCTACAACATTCTGTTGGTCGGTAGCTCTGTACTCGCTATGCCCAAATGTATTTTGCTTCCTTTTACAGAACAGCGATACAAGCCAGTAGACTCTGCATTGGATGTGAAAGACCCCGGAATTTGAAGGTATTAAGGGTGACAAAATTCGTTTACAACTGGTGCTACTGTGCAGCCAAGATTTACGAAAAGGAAATTCGCACATTGCTAGACGATAAAGCAATTGAATTCTGGAGATCGATCTTCCCAGCAATTACTCCACTGCTTCTCATATATCTCAAGGCGAATTACAAAACTTGCTGAAATGCACACACTCTGCTAAGAAATTTTGTGCACTATAAGCTAACAAATATACCTAGACACAACGAACGTCGGGCACCGCAGCCTGGAAATTCCGCATTTTCTATGGACGACGGAGAATGCTCTGAAGCCCCCAGAACCAGTTCAGTCCCTAGTTGTCACTACTTTACTTTTTATAAGTAGCGTGCAAACATTCTGTTGCCAGACTTTGGGGGCTTCTGCGTGATTCCGCAAAACTGCACGAATTTAAGCACAACTTGTGAAAAAAAGCTCTGAAGCATCCATCAAACTGGCTACACACGAGAGAGCAGGTGTCATCTCAAGCCATAAAAGCAGATACAGTCAGCTCACTTGTGGTTGTAGCTGGACGTGCGAATGGAGGAACATAATTTTCATCAAATATTCAAAACATTCGCCGGTGTTGATGACGAAATTTAAGGTAAGGTGTGCAAAGTACGTTTCAAATATCTGCACATTTCACAATGCTGCAAAACTTGTGAAACGACATTCGCGGTATTATCAGCGCAAATATATACGCACGTTGCTCGCATCGAGACTTGTAACACTACGCAGACACTAACACACCCAGAGCGATTTCGTCAAATACTGCCTGCTTCACCTGAGCCGGAAAGCATACCGAAGTGTCATACAACCACTGCTCCATGGGCCTTGTCAAAACGCTCACAGTTATACATTGTAAGACCCAATCTTTTCCATCACACTTACAAAGGCATCACCCACATAGCACAGAACTTCAGATTGCCGAGAAAATGAAACCGATTAAGAACCACAAGTTTTTATATGGTGGATAGTAACGAAACTAACCACGTAGAAAAAAAAATAGACTATATATGTAAAAGAACGACACTCCACCGGTATTGAACGGAGCAATGAACAATGAGATCAGAATTAGCGGGTTGCCCCGTGATACACTTGCAACAACTCCGTTCGTCGGGTATCCTAGAACATTTAGGCTAGGCTGACTGGCCGGAAATTCTGCATGATTCCTGCTATATGCATTGCGTGACCTTTGTATCGTGAAGTAGGTGGCCAAATCACTGTCATATGTATAGTTTGAATTATTACACACTGACAAAACAAGACTGATATTTTGAGATTACAAACTAGAATAGTGTGGTGGGCTGACGAGGAGTGGCATTACAAAGACATTCATACGCGCACATCGTTCGCATCTGGTTTTAGGTTTACATGGCGTCTGAGGATCGAGATTAGAGAATAATTTACTTGAGCTCTTGAAGAGTAACTAAATGAGTGCAACTGAATCGACCCACGAAACAAACCGCCTGATTTAAATCATTGTCTCTTCAGCCATGGACTCGTTAATACGGACAGTCACACTCCTCGTTAGAAAGTTCTTGTCAAATTGCCTTTCAAGGAGGGTAATACGGAACCCTCTGACTGGCGCGCAGTTAAAAAATCGTGCGCCGTTTACCTTAAAAAATAAGTCTACATCGTTCCCAATGTGGCGAATAAACGTTAGCTTAATCGCTATACAAATACCAGCGTCAGCTATAATGCAACGAGATAAACAGAGACGTGCGGTGTTGAACAATGCCACGTAACCTGGGTCCAATTTCTTCGAGGACTGGCTGAAACCAAGCGCACTAAGATCGGCAAAACCACACGAGCTGCATCCCGGCCATAAACCATGTCAGCTTCCACACAAAACAGTTGCGGCAACAATCGCGTTGATTCAACAGTGCACTCGAAATCAAATAACGTGAAATAAAAGTATTTTGAACCTGCTCGTGTCACGATAGCATGACCCTGCCTGCACTTGAATATATACTTTGAAAACCTACGCTCTTCTTTAAATAATTATAAAAGAGAAGTATAAACATTAGTGCAAATTTGTGTTCACATCCACGTGTCGTTGTAACCCAGGGCACAAAAGCACGAAAACTTCGGCGTCCGCGTTGGTGCTTTGCAGCAGTTCATGTAATGAGCTGGATTGGCGTGTTGCTTGTCAATACAGTATAATATTTCCATAGCTGGCATTTCATGTTTAGCGAAACGCGTTTTAACTGAGAACAAGCATTACCGGAGAGGAAGTCGTCCTTAGAGCTTTTCGTTAGTTTCACTGTAATGCGACTGTCGCAGAATTGCAGAAACGCCTCAATTCAGATAAACGCTTTTTACACAGAAATCGTTCTTAGCATACTATGATAAAATGTAGCGGTAAAACATTTAACTTCGCCTTGATTGCGGATAGCGAAGATTGATTACCGTTTGCATCCGTTTGCATGCGTAACCATAATCACATTAAAATATGGCTTATGCGTTTATCTCGCGCTGCTGGTAAGTATACCGAAACCAGTCGTACTGCATCAGAGCTGTCTCGTTTGATGGAAACTCGTATTTGGTTCTCAGAGTGAAGCAATGCGACAAACTTTGATCAGCTGATCATACATATTTTCGCAATCCTGCAAAAGGAACGCATAATGCGACAAACTTTGATCAGCTGATCATAGATATTTTCGCAACCCTGCAAAAGGAACGCACTTGGCATTAAGTTATTTGTCAGCTTGTGTATCAGCAAAAACCTGGATAAATGATTTCAAATATGTTTTTTGGAGCAAGCTACATTTCGGTTCTCAGATTTGGCCGCAAGTTGTAAAATGAACGAGGTGTGCACCCGATGTGGTTCGGCAACCACATTATCGACATCACATGACGCCAGCAGAGAACACTAATTGAAACTCTTCCATGAAAATGAAAGAGTAAAAATGGTGCAAAGCTTTGCGATTTGGACGTGGTAATATATATTGATTTCAATTTCGGCCAGTGCGATCTTGAACAGATTATTTAAAACGCAAACAAGTAAACGCTCTTAAAGGAATGTACGGAGTTGCGAACACAAGAAATATGTTTGAACGGTAGGGCTTGTAGCAGACTGCTTTTGCACCGATCAATAGTCAGAAAAAAGCCGACTAACTTAGAAATCCTTTAACCGAAAACATAAAAAAATGTCAATTTATGGGGTAAAATTGGGGTTCAGTCGCGAAACTCGTGTGAAGATAGGGCTAGACATGACGAAATGCTGTGCAGAAATCAGGGATTAATATTTTCAGCGGTAAAAGCGATATGTTAATGACGGATCCCATAGCCAGTCACATCTTTTTACTTACGATATGCCCACAATCAAAGAACATACGCTAATTGGATTCGAGAAAACTAACGTCAAGAGAATTCCCCACTGTTGCTCATATATCCTGACGGGAAGTTTACAACCCTCCGAACCGCTTACGCTATGCTACAATGCTTTGATGGAAGAAATGCTAGGAGGTCATCTAAGATATAACGAATGCCAGACACCACCATCGTCGAAATGCCCTGCATGGGAAGTCGAATGCTCTGAAATCCTGGGCAAACGTTTATTTTTTTAATAGTAGCGGCAAATATTCGCTTGCGAGGCTCTGGAATCGTCTCCGATGTTCCGCTGCACTATACGGACGGCAGCATAAAAGTTTGAAAAAGCTCTTGAGTAAAATATAAAACCAACTAAACAGTGAAGAGTGGGCGCTATCGGAAGCCAGGTGTACTGGGCTTACTTGTAGTTGGGGCTGGACGTGTGGATGATGATAGAGAAATTGCATCAAGCACTCGAACATTCAGCAGGCGATCGCGAAGGAAATGGGATGAACGGTTTGGCATGCAACAAAATACGAAAACCACTTGTGCAATTCTGAATTTTGCCAATTTTATCGAACAACATTTAGTGTTAATTGCAAGGAAAATAGTATGGCGCGTTTTAGGTAAATTGTGCGCGTGCCTCTTAAGACCCGCAGTATGTACTTCCGCCGATGTCAGGATCCAATTATTGTACATGCTGTTTCCTCATTTCCTTTTTTATTTTTTAAAGTGGCAGCATAAATCACGAAAAAATGCGCTGCCCAAAATGCATGTGCCTGTTTGCCACCATGCATTGAGAAACGGATGCTTGTTATACGGTACACGCCCGGTTTAACTTAAACGAGTCTACAACATTTACCTGGTACGCGGGTTCAACAGTACATTTTTTGGCGCATTTCCTATTCTCGTGTACACTGTGCTCCATGATGAAGTGCTCCCCTCACACCAATAGAATTCAACATATTCGCTAAAACACACGGCGATTACTTCAACTGCTGTGTTTTTCGGTGTGCTTAGAACATTGAGGGGCTCTCTTGCGCTGTTTCAGGTTCACGTGCGTTGTTTAACATGCGCAGTTATGCGCCATTAGGTAAAATCGTTTGCCTTAATTTTTAGAGGGGACCAAACCCAGATTAAAGACTATATTTATATATATATATATGAATTTGTATAAGCCCCAGCGATGCAAAACAAATTGATTTAAAACACGGACTCTTCCGGTCAGCCCGCAAATACTGTGTTCCACGTGCACCCTGAAACCCTTAGGTACACACCTGGTTTCACTTAAACGGGCCTACAACACTTACCTGGTACCTAGCTTCAACAGTGAAATATGGTTTGGCGTATTTGCTATTCTCAGGTATACTGTGCTCCGTGCACCCTATAACCCTTAGATTATGTTGACTGACGCAAAATTCTGCATGACTGCACTTAACCGCCGCATCCCACATCTGTGACTCAAATTTCATTTCCGCATTTCTGCCATATTTGTAGGATGGACTATAGCAAACTAACCAAAACATGATTGATAATATATGATTGGAAAATAGCTTACGCGCAGTTGTTGCTGGATATTTGAATAGTAGTGAACAAATTGAATTAAGCACTCATGTATTCCACCGGTATTTTTTCCTTACACCGATAGAAGCCTAGATAGTCCACTAGCGCACAAGGTGAGTACTTCAAAAGCTGTGTTTTTCGGTGTGCCAGATACCTTGGGTGCTTTCAGGTTCACGTGCATTGTAGAAACACAAGCAACCAAACAAGCACCATTAGGCCCTTCATCTTTGAGAAGAGGCCAAACCAAGGTTGAGAAATTTAATAAGTTCTTAAGCGCTTATCTCATATTGCATGAACGTCATATTGCAGGAGAAAGAAAGGGACTGACAAAGCAGGTATTGAGATATGTGTATGTTTACTAATAAACCTACAGGCAGACCATAGAAAGAAAGGGACTGACAAAGCAGGTATTAAGATATGTGTATGTTTACTAGTACACATACAGGCACACCATGCAACGCAAACCTATTCAACACACGATTTCGGTTCAGTAAGGTCATTCAAGTCAGAAGGAGAAACATGCACGTTGTTCGGAGTAACATATCGACCTTCAACTACACTGTTGTATTTGCTACTAATTGTTCACCGAATATCACTTTATAAAATGCAATGATGAGTTGGTACGCTCAGCGCAGAATGTTGCCAACGTCATCTAACCGAGTGGACTTATTGTAACTGTTTATTCCATGATCCCCACACCATTCTCAGCTTGAAGCATTGAGCGGAGTAGCATACCAACTTCAACTCGCACTTTGATATGTACGGTCCTATTAAAACCCCACTAAATATGTACGAGTCCACAATTATCCGAATCGCTTGAAGATGAAAGGATCGATATTTTTGTCATTTCGTGAATTGGCACCGGTTTCGCTGTGCAACAGACGCATCTGGCGGCAGACGGAGGCCAACGACATCACGATCAGTGGTTTTACTGCACTTAGATGGTGTCCCGAAATTGTCCCAACAGTGCTTATATGTAGGAATTTTGCGGAAACAATTCTGAAGGAAAGACGGTAACACCTAAATAAAAAGGAACAAAATTATTAATGATTGAACAAAAATCCACAGCGTTCGTTGGTGCACTTGCCACGACGGTGTTTGTGGGACAATCAGAAACCTATAATTTAGGCTGGCTCTTTCAAATTTCTGCATGAGTGGGGTTATGTGGCATACTTCGCATGTGCACTCAAACGTGCCTCGACAAATTGTGGCTGTTTAAACAAAAGGTATACTATATGATTTCAAATATAGAATGAACGTGGCGGGCTTACGTGTAATTGCAGCTAAAATGTTTGCCAAAGGTACAAAAGATGTATCAAGCATTTAAACTATCCTCGCCACGGTTTTTGTTTTGATATGACGGAAAAATATAAATTTCCGCGAATAATAGGTGCCTTTTGAATAATGCTGCCGGGGTGATACAATTATTTGAGTAGCAGATTTGTGGAAGTGCGAACCGTTCATCCTCCGTCACCAATCCTAACGTTGACAGCGCGCCTATTGCCGATTGGCACCTTCGTTTACACTGCAAGACGTCTCACACATAAACGGGCTTGAACCAACGTTGTTGGTGACGAGTGAGAAGATGATGAATTTGACAGGTTGCGACAGAGAGACAATTACGTGCACACTTCCAAATGTTCAAAAAATTGCCCGACGATATTTGCATTAGTAATAAGAGAAACAACGCGTTATTTATGTGCGCACTTTGTGTGCATCAAGGCTTACACATTAAACACCATTCTCCATTAAACACCGGTGCCAATAAGTTCGGAGGAGAGAATTATTTACTCAGATATTTGTTAAATTGCGAGTGTGTCCACCAGAAAAATTTTCAGTCTTGAATTCGAGAGAATTCGCTCGCGAAGCACGGTCTTGTTGATCCGACCAATAGAATGGTCCAATGGCATCCTTTTAGCTAAACAACCGTTGAGGAAACCTGAAACGGAACCCTTTGGCTCACATGCAACAGAAAGTCATGCACCTTATGAACTAAACCTACATTATTCGAAATTGCGCAAATCAGCTTGAGCTCAGTAGCTGTACGCATGTTCAGCTTTACAGATTTGTTCCATCAGAATACCAGTTGTCGTAATGCACCAAGCTGCTTAGCGGTAGAACAGTTAACAAAGATCCAGTTTGTCATCTGCAAAAATACACAAGGGTCCGCGAAAATGGCCGGCCAAAAGGTTCCCGGGACAATATGCATCGATCACAAGGAGCATCAAAAGTAATATTGCACAAAAATATGTCTGTGAACTCCATCGGCGGTTTTCTCATTCTTCGTCTAAACCAATACACTCAGACGTAAGAGAAACGAACCAAAGGCTTCCGGAAATACCACCATTGCCAGAATATATTGAGCGTGACGCGTGTTACCAGGAGCACTACCAAATGTAACAGTAACACCCACTGTAGTAAAACGGGGGGCAGATTGCTAAATTGAATTTCAACAGTGAGGTGCAATGAAATCGGTGGCTTCGTTTAATTAGCTACCAGAAATTGATAGCAAACGTCCGGACCGAATTCTCAATCAACTATTCCCCGAGGAATCCCAAAAACCAATGTGATGAACTACACAGCAAGCTTTTTTCTACAATTGTCACAGACCGAAAATCATTAGAGTCAATTCATGCAAAAGACCGTCCCTCCTTTATCCTTACTTACATGTCAGGTTGAAGTTTCTAGTTTGGCTTTAGTGGTAACATGTAGTTGCGTTTGCTCATCCTGCATGCGGTGCGACCACGTTACCACTACTCCACCACAGCGCGCTAGGCTCATAAAAATACTTACGTCTGAACGGGTGAACGTGCTTGCGCTTCTGTGATTTGAGCGTTTGTGCCAATTGACTGGCCTGCCTCCCAGTCGAACAGCGTCACGCACGCCTAGAACCTGCAGGAACATTTTGTTTCATGTGCTGATGGTTGCGGTTTGCACACTCATCTTGGTTTCCTCGCGTACTTAACCTGCGTAATCCGAACCAAAAGGGAAAACACTGTAGTCTATTTTCGCCTCAATTGGAGTTCACCAGAAAGGCACATATGTCGTCTTTGACGGGGTTTGAGACCTTGCATTATATTTAGGCCTAAATGTTGCTATGTCACCATCCATCGAGGAGTTTTTGGGCTTACAACATATCCCCAATTTCCTTCTCTCTGCTTTCTTGCGCGTCCTCAGCCGTCTTGCTTCCAATATACTTACCGAAGACTATGCACGCAGAGTAGCATTTCAAATACAAAATCAGCTAATTACCACAAAATTAACACGTGTGCACAACCCCATGTAATTGTAATAGCAAAACGAAACTGTCGCGTCCCAAACGTGCCAGAACTACTAGAGCCTTCTTCAAAATTGAGAAAATACCAAACCGTGATTATGGATTTTAAATAGCTTTGAAGCGCATGATATATATATATATTTATATACGGGCAAGTAATACAAGGCAAATCGATATAAAAGACGGGTTCTTCTGGTTAGCAGGCAACCCAAACAATCAATCTTCTTTTGAAACAACCACAGGAAATCTAGTTGTCGGTTCACACGAAAGAAAACATATACACTGAATGTCATTGTAGGAAATGCTATTTCGAGTTCGTACTCCTCGGCGCGTAAAGAATGCGGCTTGTGCAAAAGATAGCCGCATGGACATTATTTGCAGGGCTAATCGGAAAGTATTACTTGATAATCCGCACAACATTTTCAGTTTGAACTATTGAGATATTTCAAGGCGAAAAAAGGAACATGCCCGTTGTTGGAGTAGCATAACGCTTTTCAGCTACACTGCCAATATACTGACACCTAATAAATCCTTACTGATTACTTGCGAATCCACAATGAACCCAATTGCCTGAAAATGAAACGATCGATAGTTTTGTCGTTTCGTGAAACGCTACCGGTTTCGGTGTGCAAAAAATCGATTTGTCTGCAGACGGAGACCAATGAAATCAAGATGGGTGGTTTTCTTTCACGTAGACGCCCTTCCGAAACGTTCCAATGGTGTTTAAATGTAGGACGTTTACGAAGCCAACTCTGAGGGAAGAGAAATAGAATGTTCAGGTGTAACAGGGTGGTGCCCAAACAGGATGAAACACAACGATTTTTGGTAACCACTAACCCGTCGACGGTTATTGGAGCGCATGTAAAAAATGGTGTTTGCGGGGCAATCAGAAACCTTTAATTTAGGCCTGCCCTCTCCAATTTCTGCATAAGTGACGTTGTGTGCCACACTCTGCATGTGAAATCAAACTTTCCCCAACAAATTGGTGCCGCATATATAAGTAGAATCAGCATACATTGTCCATATAATTCAAATATGAAATGAACGTAACAATCTTACATGTAGTTGGCACTGAAATTTTTGGCATTGGTACACAATGGACATCGGGCATTCAATGTTTCCTGGTGACGGTTGGTATTTTAGAATAACGGTAAAAAATCGTCCGGGAATGAAAGATATTTTCGGACACACGCTGGCGTAGGGATAAAATTATGAAAACTGTGAGACCCTAACACTCATCGGCCATCGTCCTTCAGTAATTGCAGTGTTGGTAGCTTTTGACAAGTTAAATTGTCTAAATTATCCATTCCTCTAATGTTCATTGGCCTCTTCGTTTATATTGGAAGACGTGGAACCATCAAACGGGCTTCAAGCAAATATATATATATGACGCAAGAATCACGTGTTTTCAATAGTGAAACATATTTTGGCATTTGAGTTATATTGTTTTTTCAATACTTGCTGTAAATTATGCAACGGGGGAATAATTTCAAATACCTTTTTCGATTTCGTAGAGTGCGCGTATCACCACAGCACGATCACTTGCGCAGGAACGCAGGTTGTTGCGAATAACAGTGACCATTAATGAGCTGCTCGCTGATTGATCCAGTAACATTAGAGCAAATATTTGCCATCCGCGTTGAAAAGCACTGTGGTTTTCGGCATCTCATGGATAGACGTACGCTATGTTGGCTGGTTATCAGCCTATGATTTCTAGCACATAGCGTAAACATATTCTGTTACCGGACTCCGCAAAACCCCTTATGACGTCCGTAGCACCTCATGGACAGAAGTTCATATTGGCGAAGAAGTTGGACCCAAGGATTACAGTTGATAAACCGGATAGAGCGAGCCTTATCTCAAGCCATGTTAGTAGATGGAGTTAGCTTACTTGTAGCTGATGTTGGACGATTGGATATCGGTAAACAAATACAATCAGGTATTCAAAACATCCACCAGTTGTGGTAACGAAAATGAACATGACGAATTTTACATGTTGCATCAGAGCGCCGAATGCGTCCCCAACGGTATTCGTGTCAAAATAGTAGCGCAAATATTAAGCAATCTGTTCGATCAAACCTGGCATTGTGATATACCGTGTAACCGAAATATATCTGGTGACACTCAAATAATCAGGGGTATATATTCCTTATTTATGGAGGCTCAGAGTACTGGACAACATCGTAGCAAAACGAATAAAAATTTTGCGCACGTTCTAAGGGTCAACGATAATACGCATTCCAAGATGTCCCAAGTGTATTTGGTCATGGAACGTTCTCTAGTCAGGGTGTAACTGGGTGTCGAGGAAAGCTTTAGATATGCACTCCAAACAAACATTCCGAATTTGTCCAAGTCCCTTCTGGAATTTGCAACATCAACATAATGCTTCGCAAGTCGTCAATACAGCATCCGCGTGCGCCCACCAAAGTGTGCTTTCCTCTATGTTAGAAGATACAGTTCCGCCTCAAGTCCATACGTGAATTATGGGGTCAGAACTGCGTATGCGTCAAATGCATCCGGTTGCCATATTTTATGTCGCCCTTGACCGTCCGGTTATATATATATATAATCAAGGGATGTTTTTCCGGGGATCCGCCATCCGCGGCTATTCGAATCTTCGTCTGATTTTATCGGTTGAATGGGATGTTCGATTCATAATAGCATAAGCGGAATTCACAAACGCTGATCCTGTGCCCAAAATGAATACATGCGAAGTGTTTACCGAGCCAAATCTGTAGGACAGGAATTAGAAGGTACATGAGACAGAGTAGCGCCCGAGCGATAGAAACGGAAAGAACAGTGGTGAGGGGAATGAAGTAAGCCGTGGTTGTTACACGTACAAATCGGTGTTCACCGCGCACAATCGAACGCTTAGTTCAGGCTTAATGACGCAAAAGTCTGCATGATGCAACCTATAAGCCTCACTTGAAACTTGTGGTCAAACAGTTATCATCCAATTGCCGTTATATGTGTAGGATTAACTATATTATATTGGACAAACACGATTGAAATTATAAAATTAAAATGCAAAGTAAATGTAATGAGCTTACGTGCGGCGGTTGCTGGGTGATTGAATATTGGCAAGAAAATTGCATCAAGCATTCAAGCTAACCTCCGATGATGGCGACGGGAATAAAGTTGATGATTTTGACGGGTTGCAACATGGCGACAAATGATTGCAGTTTTTAAATTGAGAACTTTTCACATGTGAATTCCCAATAATTTTCAGACAAATTACACGCCATTTATATGTGCATTTATTGTGCATCGCAGATCTCATCTTACAAGTAATTTTATATGCGAGACCACAATGGGCTAAAAATCGAGTGCAGGGAACAATTCACTCAATCTTTCAGGCATTGTGAGCGTATCGATATAAGACGTGAACATCCGAGATTTGAAGAGGCTATCCTCGCGAAGTGTGCTGTTGATCTCACAAATGGTTAAATAAAATCGTGCGCCGATCACCTTTGGAAATAACACAACATCGTTTGGAAAAGCCACAAATAGGTCTCGCCTAAATCTCTGTGTGCATGTTCCAAGGAAACAGGTGGGTGCTGTATTGCCACCGCCTCAGACGTCGGATCGGCTTTGATGAATAAATTTCACGTAAATATCAAAATTTATGAAGTATTGGAAGCTTGGTTTTGTTTTGCTGGAATGCGATTTTTGCAGAATTGCAGAAACGATGTACTTCAGAAGTCTTCTTTACATAAAAATTATTTCGTTGTTCTAGCGTCAGAATGGAGCGGTTAAGCGTCTGATTTCGCCTGGATGGCGAATTGACATTAGAGGGACGTGGTAGACATGTGGTTGGTGTTTGAACTTATTCACTTTGCCTAAAACCGCTGATTTTGTCGGACTTTCACCGGAAACGTGAATGCTGAACCCTAATTATATAGGAAGGAAGAAAATCCAGGTGACCGCATTGCCTACCAGGTCCCATATGAATTTTCGGTCACAATTAACATGTTCCAGCAAATTAACAATTATGTCGACCATTATGTTTACTACTAATTTATTAATGTGTAGTTGGAAAAAGCGTAGGCAAGTGAAGATTGCTCATAATTCATAGCAAACCAAGTTTGTTTGTTTCTGACTGACATAATCACGCCAGCAGATATCTAAAGGATCAGGGAGCATGTACACCAAACAAGGATAATATTCCGCCATCTTTTGAAAAACCCAGTGCCACAACCTCACAATTACCTAAGATATTGTGGTCGTATGGCAGTTATCGATATTGAAAATCACTTTCTTTAATCTGCAGTATAATGGACTATGCCCTGGAATTAGTAGACCCCAGCAATCCAGAAACCCAAAAACAGAGTTTTAACGGTGGCACAGTTGTTAGTGCCAATTTTTAATAAGATATCCAGATATATTTAGATTAAATACTGATGGAATTCGGGACATCGCATGTTGTGGAAATTACCCCGCTATCTGCTCACATATCTTAACGAGGAGTATACAACTTTCCTTACCGCGCCCGCCTTGCTAAATATTTTGGTGAACGAAATGCTAGGACATAATCTAACATACAACGAACGTCATGCACTGAGCCGGTAAATTGTCTAAGTGCTGTAGACAATGTAGAATGCTGTGAAATCCCAGGTACCCGCTTACTTCTTGATGGCCAGCAATTTACTATTAACAACTAGCGTGGATATATCCGGTTGCTAGGCTCTGGAAGCTCCTCGCAGTTTCCGCAGCACTGTACAAACGGCAGATCAAAATGGCGGAAAAGCCCCGACTACAAGTTGAGTCTGAATGAACGCAGTAGAGTAGGCGTATTCGTAAACACTGTAAACACGTGCAGTCATCTTACATGTTGCTGGAGCTGGACGGGTGGATAGTGGTAAAAGAACTGCATCATGCGTTGAAAATTTTCACCGACGTCCCGCTGCCTTGTACTAACGACAGTCCACAATAGCGAAAATCTCTGACACAAAGACTCAGCTGGGTAATCAATGTTTGCGGGTGTTATCATGAGGCATGTGGGCAAGTGTGGTGAGCTAACTTGTAGTTGAGGCTATACATGGAGAGTAAAGTAGTTACATCAACCATCCAAACCTTCCGTTGGTGCTTTCGATGAAAATTGGCAATTTGACATTTTAAAACAGAGCGCAGAACAGCTGCACAATTCTGAATGTTGCAAATATGGCCCAAAGACATTCGCGTGATTTCCAAAAAAACATACTGTACCTGTGGACACCGACATTCACAACGACTGTCTTAAAAACCAACGAAACGATATCGGTTACATGTGTCTACATTTTTGTAAATAAATTTTCGTGACAATGTCAAGTGCGCGAGGATCCGAAAATTCCCAGCAGGGCAAGACTCAATTATTATGCATGCTGTTTGTTTATTCCCATTTTACTTTTTTAGGTAAACAAAAAGGTCACAAATAAAACGGCGCCTGCCCCAAAAACACTTGACCAATTGCAAACCTGTATTCGAAAACGGATATTTGGTATAACGTCTTCTGGTCCGGCTCCATTTAAACGGGCCTACAACGTTAATCTGGTCGGTGGCTTTGAGAGAAAACATAAGTTTATGTATTCACCATGCTCAGTTATATTTTGCTCCGTTTTGCTTGCACAATATGATGAAATGTTTATACGCCCCGCCGAAAGAGGCCAAGGTAGTCCACCCATACCCACAGTGAGTTCGTCAAGTGTTGTGTTTTGTCGAAATACGTGCAGTTATGCACCATTAGGATCAGTCATTTTCGTCACTTTTGAGAAGTGATCAAACCCCGATTAAGGAATTTAAATAGGCGCGAGTCACCGCAAAAAAATCAAACTGCCGGTGGGAAAAATGGATTGACAAAACTTATAGTATATATATATATACGAGTATGTATGCGGCCCAGTGATTCAAAATGGATTTAAAACACGGAACCTCCCGGTCAGTGGGCAAACACAGCAATCAATCCACATTGGAACAACCATACAGAAACAGATTCTTGATTTACGCGCAAAGAAAATATATACACTGAATAGCATTTTAGATGATGCCGTCTTAGGTTGGAACCTTGTCAGGGCTAGACAGTATGGTTTGTGCAAAACGATGCCAATTTTTCTACTCAGATGAATCTTGTCTGCAGGGCCAATCGCAAATGTTTTTTCCATGATCCGCACACCATTTTTGCTTTGAATTATTGAGAACTTTTAAGCCGGAATGAGGAACATGTCCGCTATTCGGTGTGTTTGTATCCTCACTAATTACGTACTAATCCACAATTATTCGAATTGCATGAAAATAAAAGGATCAATATGGTTGTCGTTTCATGAAATGTCACCGGTTCCGATGTGCATTAGACGCATTTGTGTACAGACGGAGACCAATGACATCACGGTCAGTGGTTTTATTCCACTAAGATGATATCCCTAAATTCATCAACGCAGTTTATAAGTAAGATGTTCACGGAACGAATTCTGGAGTAAACGAATTAGAACATATATATATATCAGGGTACCTCCCGAACAGAATGGAACAGAACGATGAATGATGGACACAAATCCGGAGTTGTTAATCAAGGCAATTGCAGCAACCACCTATGCGTGATATCAGAAATATTTACCTTATGCCGATTCTCCACAGTTTCTGCATAAGTGATATTACGTGGCAAACTTCACACGTACGATCAAACTTTTCTCGAGAAAATGCCGCCGCATGTTGAGTTTGAATCATAATACCTTGTCCAAACAGGAAGGATGATGGAAGATTTTGAACGTAGAATGAATGTAGCGGGCTTACGTTCAGTTGTTGCTAAAATGTTTAACAGTGGTACAAAAGTTGCATCAAGCATTCAAATTTTCCTTGTGACCGTTGATATTTTGGTATGACGGTAAACAAAATTGTCCGCGAGTGAAAGATGTTTTCGGATAAAAGCTGTCAGACTGATAACATTATGCAACAAACATTTCAGCAACAAATTTGTGGAATTCCGAACCACTCGTCGTCTGCCGGCACTGGAAAAGTTGTCAGCTTTTGACAAGCGAGAATGTCTGAGTTAACGGCCCATTTAACGGCCATTAGCATTGTGTTTAAACAGCATGACGTCCAAAAAATAAATTGTTTACGCAACGGTATTTGGGACGCAAAAATAATGATATGTCTGACATTGTTCGACAATTTTATGACTCCTGTGTTATCCCCTTTTTTGATATTCCCTATGATTTTTGCAACGTAGGAATAATTTCTCCTATTTTACAAAATGCGCTAATCCTGAGAGCACAATCGCGCGCAAGAAACTCATGTCAGTGTGAATATGGGTAACTAATATTGAGCTGCTTTGTGATTACTCTAGAAAAACGAGAGCAAACATTTTTCCTTCGTGTGAAATTAAACTGCGGTTTTGGATATTTACGTACCCTGCCGGTGCAATAAACATGTTGCACAGACGATGGAGAATCCACTGAAATCCCCAGGCTTTCGTTTGTTTGGTTCATTCTCAGCCTGTGGCTTTTAACAAGAAACGCAAAAGTATTCCTCCACCAGCATTTAAAAGCCCTTCAGAGCATCCGCAGCACTGCGTGGACAGGAGCATAAATTAGTGAAAAACTCGGAACTAATGAATGGTGATGATGATAAATAGGATACGGCAGGCCATATCTTTAGCTATATACGTAGGGGTATTGGGATTATTTGTAGCTGATTTTGGACGATTGGATAGTGGTAAGCAAGTGGAATCAAGTATACAAACTATTCGCCGGTGAAGAAAACAGGGATGAGAATGATGAATTTGACATATTGCAATAGAGCGACAAATGCCTGCGCACTTCTAAATACTGAAAAATTTGGACAACAATATTAGCAGCATGACGCAGACAAATAAGACGACATCGATGTGTGCAACTTCTGCGCATCATGTTTTTTGCATGTTACACTAAATTCTCTACGAGACCACCAGCGCGCATAAACGGAAAGCAAATAAGATTTAGCCACAATTTTCTGACACTGCAACAGTATCCACCGAAAAAAAACAGCCCGGATTTTTAGACGAAGTCCTCGCCCAGCAGTGTCTTGTTGATCGGGCAATTAAAATTTTGCAGTCGGCTGTTTTCGCTCAATGTCCCGCTATGCTATTTATATGTGCATTTTGTGTGCGTCGGATTTTAAAAGCTTCACTCCATTCCTCAGCGTACCACGAGCGCCAATAATCGGAGAGACGATTCACCCAGAATTTGCTCACATTGCTGGTGTATCCCCGGAAAAATGAAGCCCTGCTTTGCTGTCGAATTTCCTTGATGGGGCTAATAAATGATTCAATGTGCTCTACCCTGCTTAGTAATCTTTTAGGTAATCTAACACGGAAAATGAACTCAGATAACTCAAAGACGAGCGAATCTGCCTAGGCCGAACCGCTGTATGCATTTTTCGACGCCATCCGCTGAGCTACGTTTGTCCCATGACAATATTATTACATATAATGCAGCAAGGTACATGAAAATGGAAAACGTAACGAGCAAGCGTGACTGCAGACGGAAAGAGCAATAGCATAAGGTGGTAAACAGTGCCACATGAGCTAGAAATTTTCAGTCAATTGTGTCAGAGAACAAAACAAACAATTACAGGTAACCTTGATGTTGTTCAAAACGAAGTATAAAATATTTCTTCCAATGACATAAAGTAGCGTCCTTCTGTGAACGGTTGTTAGCCCTTACCGCATATAGGTTGGTGTGTTATCTTCAGTTGAAATTTTCCAAATGCGTCATAGGGAATTTAAAACGCATCGTCTACGCGCCTACAGCAAATTCGAACACCTGTTAGCCGTTAACCCATATATGTAGGCAAGGGGGTTGTTGACTTAAATAGAGATCTTCCCGGTGCGTCAGTACATAATGGAAGCATATCATATGAGGGCACACCTCAAATTAAAAAAAACAGGGTGCGATTTATTTAACGGCACCATATAAGGGAATATCCCTCATGTTATCCGGGAAGACTTCACGGTTCGCGAAAAACGTGGATCAGAAAATCTGAACGGCTGAATCATGTTGAGCCACAGATATGATGTCGTATTCGTGATTGGTCGCAAGTGGATAGCCACCCTTGTGAAGTCCCGATGTTGGTCGCAAGTGGATAGCCACCCTTGTGAGGTCCCAATATTCCATCTAAATATACGCGGTCGAATCCGTATTCTCGTGTTCAGCTGGAACGTTTCATTCTGGAACGCAAAATTCCGCTTATTCGACTAGATCCAATATGCATTCCCGCACTAGCTAGTGAAAATTAATAGCTTTGGGTCGCCCTCGAAAATAAGTAGGCGTTAAATCGTGTTAACCGAATGAATAGTGTTTGTCGATGCACATATCCACACGCATCATCGTAAGTCGCCACTCAAGTGGTGCCCAAGGTGATGTGTTTAAACAGCAGCAACCATGAACCATTTATCAATAATGCACACAAATATACACATCTTTGTTGTGTTCAACTGGTGAGCGGTTTGTTGATTCTAAACCGAGACTGGTACGTGAACGTAAGACGAATGAACTATCGCCTTCCGAAAACATCACCATTGCAGAAAATACCTTGCGCGCGACGCGCTAATGGAGACACTTCCAAGTGCCTGATGAAAACAGATGCGGTGGCACGCAGAGATTGTAATATTGCATTTGACGAGTTACTTGTAGTGAACCGCTGGCTGGTGATTATGAAATATAAGCCACTGATAGCAAACTTGCGAACCAAATCATCAACTACTTGGTCCTCGGGGAATCCTGGAAGACAATATGGCGATTAACCTACCTACGCATTCCGCTACAAATGTCAGAAGCTGAGCATTATAAGTGTTGATTCTTGCAAAGGACTGCGCCTATTTAACTCCTATTTAGGTAACAAATTTAAAAGTTCGATTTCATTTCAATGTCATAATTTTGTAGCTCTGCACACGTTGCGCGCGATGCGATCATGTTAGCAACAAATTACCGTTGCGCAATGGGCTTATCTGAATTTTTACGTCTGAACATGCAGATATGTTCGCGCTTGAGTTACGTTAGCGAAACGCCGAATGGCTCCAACGGCAACTCGGTAACATAGAGTAATTTTGTTGATTGATCGGTCTGCCAGTCAATACGAAATGGCGCCACAAACGCTTCCAAATTTGTTTCGTTTTTGGTGGTCGCCGGAATTTGATGGCTTCAGACTCCCTGACTCCCATTCACACAATCTTCCTCCTGTACACAGCCAGGTGAGTCCATACGATGTGCCAACCTTTTTGTACCTAAATGTTTGTTGACAGTGTCCAGTACATTTGTGATAAGATGTCCGTGTGCGTCCACAAAGCCCCATTTGGTGGTACCGCGGGTGTCAGAATTCAATTACAGTGTGTGCAGTTTTATTAATTTCAACTGTGGCAGCTAAGGTCACAAATAACACGCGCCGCGCCAAACGCGTTTACCTGATTGCAAACAAGTACTCCAAAACAGATGAACATTATCAGCTTGTTCGCCAAATCCTGTGTATTGTTAAAGCACGATCATTTATACACCATTAGGATCAACCTATATTGAAACAACCATGCGGAAACCGAATCTTTGTTTACAAGCAATAAAAGCTTACACATTGAATATGATTTTAGAAAATGCTTTGAAGAGTTGGTTTGGTTTTCTAACCGAGTAGGCTTAACGCAGATATTTATTTCATGATCCGCACACCATTTCCAGTTTGAAGCATTGGGAACAATGGAGCCAGAAAGTCGAACTACCCTCTCGGTATATTTAAACTTACAAAATTCTCACTAATTACGTTAATATGTTCGCACCTGCTAAAACCCCACGAATTACGTACGGATCCCCAATTATCCGAATTGCCTAAAAATGGATGGTTCGATAATGTTTTCATTTCGTGAAATGTCACCGGTTAAGGTGTGCAATAGACGCATCTGGCGGCCGACGCAGGCTAAGGACATCACGATCAGTGGATTTACTCCACTTAGGTGGTGTCTCGAACCAATAGTTTATCGGACAAAATAGAACATATATGTAACAGGGTAGCACTTGAACAGAATGCAACGGAACGGGTGATGAACACAAATTCGTAGTTGTTTGTCGGAACGCATGCAATTTCGGTGTTCCGCGAGCGCCATGAAACCCTTAGTTCAGGCTGAATGATGCGAAATTCTGCATGATATTACTTGTCCGCCGCACTCGACAGTTGCGAGCTAAATTTCACTGTCACATTGCTGACACATATAATGACACATGTAACAATTTGACAAAATATGAATGATACTCCACGATTGAATAAATGTGTGAATTTACTAACCTTACTTGATGGTGTTGCTGGATATTTGAATGGTGGCAAACAAATCGAATCAAGCATTCAAACTATCCGCCGATTTAAGTAAACGAATGTTTTTGAATACTTCAAGTGGAACACATATACTTGTACGCCTCCAAATAATTAAAAAATGTCGCCCAACGATTCTCGATGATGTACAAAAACAAATTTTGCGGCACTTTTTGTGCATTATTGTCGCAATATTTTTTAGTTTTACGTTTTTTCCAGTGAATCTTGCGGTCAAAAAATGGACAGCGAAGAACTGCATTGACACACAAAATGAGCAGCGTTTATTTCGAAATGATTCTCTCGCCAAGGAGGATGTCGGTGGTCTGAGAAAACAAATCCCCCAATGAGCCCTACCTTGCTTAATAACAGTTGCAAAAAGTGCTAAGGAACTCTAGGGCTAACGTTCGGTTCAGTAGCGTTTGCGGTTTACCGTAATAAATAAAACTCCACCATTCGGCATGCGCAAATATATCTAAGCTTGATTAATGTACGAATGCTCCGGCATAATTCAATGAATTGGTTTGCTCCCATCAGAGCAATACCAGCCATAAAGCAGCAAGAGGACCAGTAGTAGGACGTTTAACGCCGATCCAGTGCAACTGCATCCAGCATGAACAAAATCACGGGATGCAAACAACAACACAAACTGGAAGTATTTGATGAAGCTTATTATAGAACAACAAAAGCATTCATTCTCAACTCTGAGGCTGTTCAAAACAAAATGTAGTATATTTTGTTATGCAGCGCAAATTACTGTTCTTCTTTCGATGATTTGCTAGCCTTGTCCGCCTCTCTGTGTGAAATGAATGCCTTGACTTTAGAAAACAACTTCCTGATACGTTATCACAACATTTTCAGTGCACCCAACTCAAATTTGCATAACGGAGTGTGGTTCATTATTGACCAACTTATTGAGAGAGTATCCCTCATGGTATCCACGAAGATTCCAGAATTCGCAAGAAACCTGGATCCAACAGTCGAACTTCTAAATCAGCTTGACGAAGGCGCGATTTCAAGCTACAGATATGAAGACACATTCATCCCATCTAAATAAACGTGGTCAAATTTTAATTATGTTAGCAACAATGTAAAGCTTTTTCAGAAGAAATTGCTCAGTTTGAAACCAAAAGCGCCGCTTATCCGACCTAACCTCAAGTTTAGCAACAACAACAAGCATTTTAGTGCGAAAATTCAGGTCGAGGATGAATGTAATCGGCTTCGCTGTTTTGAGTTGTCCTTTGCATACATATGCAAGTATCTTTATAAGTGGTTGGAACTGCTATGCCCGGAACAATATGTTTCGGTTGCAGCAGCCATGCACCAATTTAGCAATACTGCACACAAATATATGTGTAAACTTAGGTGTGTTCTGTAGCTGGTGAGTGGGTTTACAACTCTCCCGTCAGACAAGTACACCCAAAGGTAAGGGAACAGTCACCGCCTGACTGAAATGTCAACACGGTGAGCTAACAGACATTAAGGGCGATTCGTGTTGGTGCCGAAACTACTAATTGTAAGAGTAAAACTTGCGTTTAAAAGATATGTAGACCTCTAAATTGCATTTGATCAGTTATGTGCAATAAAACAGCTACTAACTAAGCAGCCACAGGCCCGAATGCCTTATAAACCAAACAATGAAAAAAATTCCAAAAAGTGCTGCTCTTTTATTTCCATGTACTTTACCAAACTGGAAAATTAAGTCACAGATTAAACGCGCCTTTTTCAAATGAAACTCTCATTCCGAATATGTTTTGGGGAGCGGATATCCGGGATAAAGTTAGCACACCCGATTTCATGTAAATAAGCCTACGACCTTCCGCTCGACGGTGGTAAATTATGGGGTGCCGTATTCAATATGCTCAAGTACATTGTGCTTCGTTTTCTTGCACGGAATAACGTTCTTTATCGCCGAGTAATAAAATCTAAGATCCCCAGTAGACTTTGCGCTGGATGTAAACGACCCGGGAATTGAAGGTATCAACGGTGACAAAATTCGTCACTGATGTTACCAGTACGCAGTCACGATTTTCGACAAGGATATTCGAACACCTCTAGACCATAAACCGGTTGAATTCGGGAGATCAATTGTTGCAGCAATTACCCTGCTGCTGCTGCTGCTTATATACCTTGACGAGAATTTTACACACCTCCGGGCTGCGTACGCTCTGCGAAACATTTTCGTCCGCAGGAAGATAGGAAACATGCTGAAATACAACAAAAGTCGGGCACCGCAGCCGGAGAATTCCGCATTTTCTAGAAACAACGTGGAATGCTCTAAAGCTTCAACCACCAGTTGATTCCCTGATTGTCACTAACTTACTTTTAACAAGTAGCGTGCAAACATTCTGTTGTTAGCCTCTGGAGGCTTCTGTTGGATTCAAGGAAACTGCACGGACTTATGCACAACTTGGGAAAAAAGCTCCGGAGCAAACAGCAAACTCGCTGAACACGAGATAGCGAGTGTCATCTTGAGCCATGTAAGCAGATATAGTGAGCTCACTTTTGGTTGTAGCTGAACGTGCGAATATGGGAAAATAATTTGGATCAAATATTCAAAACATTTGCCGGTGTTGACGACGAAATTTAAGGTAAGGTATGCAAAGAACGTTTCAAATATTCGCACATTTCTCAATGCTGCAAAACTTGCGAACGTCATTCACGGTATTATCAGGGCGAATATCTGTGCACTTTGCTCGCATCGGGGCTTATTACCCCAGATCAACACTAACACCCCTAGAGCCGGAGACATTAAGGAAGTGTCTTATAATCATTGCTTTCCATATGCCTTGTCAAAACACAGTTATACGTTATCAGACCCAATCCTTTCCATCAGAATTGTAAAGCGTCACCACCAGGGAAGAAAACGTCAGATTGTTGAGGAAATGAAACAGGAGTGACAAAAGTGACCCTATATATACGTATATATATCGTTAACTGATACGCCAGAAACGGATTTAAATAAACCGTTGTTATATTTGTGACATTTATCAAACCAACGCTGCCGGAAACGAAGCAGATGGTATAATTTAGAGAACATCACCTGACTAGTATTGAGCCGAACGATGGATGATGAGATAAAAATTATTGGGTTGCCCATTGGTACCCTCGCAACTACTTTGTTCACCGGGTACTCTGAAACATTTAGTCCAGGCTGACTGACGCGAAGTTTGAAATAATGATGCTGTATGCATTGCGTGGCGTTTGTATTCAAAAATTTCTCACGAAATTGCTGTCATATGTACAGGTTGATTCATAAAATATTGACCAGACAGAACTCAAATATTTTGGCACAAGCACCATCTAAATTTCGAATTATTTTCTCACCAGCAAAGTTCGCGTTGTACGAATACTGAAAATCTCCAGTAGCTACGTCCTGTCAAATTGTCTTTCAAGAAGGATAACCCGGCCCATCAGGCTCGCGTGCCGTTGAAATATCCTGCGCCGTTCTACTTTAAGAAATAAACCTACGTCGTTCAAAATGACGCCCAAACATAAGCTCAGTCGATGTACACATCTTGCAGCGTCAGCCGTAACGCACGATGATGACCGGCTTTTGAACATTTAACGTACCCAAGATGAACAGAGACACGCTGTGTTAACCAATATAACATAACCTGGAATTTCTCAGTCCTGCGTGTCACAGACCAACACACACAGTGACCCGCAACCATGATGTTGGTCAGTACGGAGTACAAAATCTTTTGGCATAACTAAGTGTTCTTCTGACGATTCTCTGCTAGACGTGCCCGCATCCGTATTGGCAGCCGGTTTGCTACTTAGTAAATATCTCCTCAATGTTTCATCAGAAGATTAAAACTGATCTTTCATGCGCCCAACGCAAATTCACACAGGAGACATTTGGTCATTTATGACCAGTACCATTTACGAAATTCTGATCTTACCGGGGCGGAACGCAGCTCCAACCTATTTGAGGATTGGCTCAAATCAAGCACGCTAAGATCGAAAACACCGCATGAACAACCTCCTTGCAATAAACTGTGTAATATCTTACATAAAATAATTTTTGCAACAATGATGTTGTTTCAACGGTACAGTAGAAATCGCTAAACGTAAATATGAATTAATGGAACAGAAATATTATGAACGTTAAGCCGAAATGTACCGATGTATAGCCGGTATCACGATGTCACGGCCTTGCATACACTTGGATATATATTCTGGAAACTGACGTTCTTCTTTAGAGAATTAGGCATATTTCAAATGAAATTATAAACGTAAAAGTCACTGCACACTTTGTTTCATCGGCTGATGAGCTTCTCAGTTGAGCAACGATTATTAGCAGGTAAAAATAATTAGCTATCTTAAATAACTGAAACGGATAATTCCAGTGCGCGGATATTTTAAAATCCACGTTTCGGTGCAGCCCAGTGCACTGAAACACGAAATATTCGACGTCCGTGGTGGACGGCGCGTCTCTGTGAATGGCGAGATATTGACAGTTGCGCGCCTTGCGGAAGTTGCAAAGTGAGCCCACGTAGTGAGCTGAATTGCGGTGTTGCCTGTCTTTAAACCGTGGGGTTTTCATAGCTGGCAGTTAGCCTTTAATGAAACTCGCTTCAACTGGGAACAAGCGTTGCCGCGGAGAAATCTTTATTTTGTTTAATTGTAGTGAGATTGTTGCAGAATTGCAGAAACCCCGTAATTCCGATAAGTCTCTTTTTTTCCATAGAAATCCTTTTGGTCTCATGTAGTTGAGAATAACGGTAAACAATTCTGAGCTGCTTATCTGATTGTTCCAGAAACCTTAGGACAATTGTTTACCAGTCAAGTCTATCAAAACTGTAGGTTTTGACATTCTGGCACCAAAGATGATGAATTAAGTCTGCTACCTTAGCCGGCAACATGGACTTTTGGCTTATTCCGCAATTTGCATTGTATCTATTTTAATCAAATGCACCTATTATTGTAATCATCATCATTATGGTAAAACAGACATTTGTTCGCGCTTGTTAACCTTTCATTATCCACTCAATTGCGTTACTGCTAGAGCACTAACCATTGGTGATCCCACCGGCCACTCAATAGATCACGCGTCAGCAACACACAAACCACGTGACAATTCCAGTCTTACAGGCAACCTAGCCGACAAAATGTATACTACAACTTCTCCTCCATTTTTTACGCGACTACCACATACGTCGCAACCCAGGCTTGCGATCTCCAACACATGAGTTCAAGTTGTATTTACATCTGTGTAGGTATCAAACACGAAGAGAAGCTCCCTCTCCACACTGCATACAATAACTGGGCACACAATGCGGCTTGTAGCACGGTAACGACGGCAGCACAAAATACCGAATAAGCTCTGAAGCAAAGAATAAACTACAAGAACGATTTTGTGCGCGCGTTACCATAAGCCATGTAAACAGGTTTATGAAGCTTACTTGTAGTTGGGGCTGAAAATGTTGACAGCGGTAAAGAAATTGCATCACATTCAAACACTTCGCCGGTGATCGCGACGGAAAATAGGATGAAGAGTTTGCCGCTCAGCAACGGGGCGACAAACAATTTCACAATTCTAACTATTACAAAATTTCCCTAACGTCAGCCACATTAACTTCAAGAAAAATTTCACAATTCTAACTATTACAAAATTTCCTTGACGTCAGCCACATTAACTTCAAGAAAATTATCAAGTACACTTCTGCGGAAAAGTGCGTGTGCCGCCGTAAACCTCCAGTGGGTGCTTCCGATGATGTCAGAATTCAATTATGGTGCGTGCAATTTGTCCATTTCCATTGTATTTTTTAAAGTGAGGGCATAGGTCACAAATTCACAATTATCCAAATTGCCCGAAAAAGGAAAGGATCGATAATTTTATCGTTTCCTGAGTCGCATTTGTCTGCAGACGGAGACCGATAACATCAGGGTGCAGGGTTTCGTCTCACGCAACTGCCATCCCGGAACGTCCCAACAAGGTTCAAATGTGAAGCGTTTACGGAGCAAATTCTGAAGGAAGCAAAATAGAATATCAATGTGTGGGTGGTTCCAAAACATAATGGAACAGAACGATGAATGGTAACCACAAACCCGTAGACTGTTGTTGGTGCGCATGCAAACATGCTGTTTGCGGGACAATCAGAAACTTTCAAATTTGGCCGACTCCCTCCAGTTTCTACATGGTTGATATTGTGTGCTACACTTTGCACGTGCAATCAAACTTTCCCCAAAAAGTTGCTGCCGCATGTACTGGTTGAATCATAAAACATTGTCCAAGCAGGACAAATGGTAAATGATAATAAATATAGAATGAACGTAGCGGGCTTACACGTAGTTGGCGCTGAAATTTTCGAGATTGGTACAAAACTGGCATCAAGCATTCAAAGTTTTCTGGTGACGGTTGGTAAGTAACGTCGTCCGCGAATGAAAGATATTTTCGAACAAATGCTTGCGTAGTGATAAAACTATGAAAAATTATGAAGCCCGAACGCTAACCGGCCATCGTCCGTCATTAATTGAAATGTTGGGAGCTTTCGACAAGCTACATCGTCTGAGCTATCCGTCCCTCCAATGCCAATTGTCATCTTCGTTTACAATGCAAGACGTAGTAGTAGTGAACTTACTTGTAGCTGATGTTCGACAATTGGATAGTGATATAAAAATGGAATCAGATTTTCAAGCCATCCACCGGTTATGGAGAGGGGAATGAAGATGATGAATTTGACATATTGCAGCTGAGCGACAAATGCGTGCGCACGTCCAAATATTGAAAACTTTGCCCAGCAATATTCGTGTCAGAACTGATAGCGCAACTATTTAGCAATCGTGTCGATCAAATCTGGGGTTCAGCTAACCTTGTAGCCGCAAGAATCTTGCCGAAACTTGAATAATCAGAGAAATATATTCCTTATATATGGAATCGCTAGACGTGCAGAGTGCTGGAAAAAAATTGCAGCAAAACGAAATCAAATGTTGCGCAAAGTGTACAAGTTAACCCACGAATCTCGCAAGTGGTCAAGTGTGTACACCACCGCACAATCTGGGACGTCATAAGTGTGTGTGCTCAAGTCAGCTGCGTATTTTACATACATGGAAAAATGCGTCGGTCCACTGATGCATCTATCAAGGCGTCTCCTCAAGTCAATGTGTACCTGAGTGTTGAGGAAGAGGGAAGAAATGCACGGCCATCAACCGTTTCGAATTTGTCCGTGTTCTCTGTGAAATTTGCAACATCGGTTGCTTTCCTTCCATTGATAAGTGCCTACCGGAACTATGAAGTCACGAACCCATGCATGGAGTGTTTCCGAATGGCATTTCGCGCACAACAGAGCGCTTAGTTCAGGCTTAATGACGCGAAATTCCGCACGCTTCAACCTGTTCGCCGCACTTGACACTTGTGGTCAAACGTTCACCGCCGAATAGCCGTCATATGTATAGGATTAACTAGATTATATTAGGCGAAAACGATTAACATTACAAGAATAAAATGCAAAATAATTGTGGTAAGCTTACGTGCGGCGGTTGCTGAGTGATTAAATATTGGCAAGCAAATTGCATCAAGCATTCAAACTAACTGTCGGTGATTGTGACGGGAATGAAGATAGTGATTGTGAATGAAATTAACAAAACGACAAATGGTTGCAATTTTTAAGGTTGAAGAATTTGCCCAGTTTAATTCCCAATGATACTGTGGCGTGTTTTCGAAGCCTCTGTATAGGAGTGTTTTGCTAACGTCATGCCCCGCTAATGTGCACGCGCTTTCTTGTTTTCAAAGTTCACAATTTGTCATATCATCAGTGACTTTCCGGAAAGTTTATAGGGATGTGTCCGCAATGGTCTTTTGAATAAGCTTCAAACTAACGCATCGAACGATACCTGGACGTTTCTTTACGTTAAATTCGACCGTCTCCCGTGGTCATGACAACAGAATTTTTGCAGCAACGGAATATAAATCAGTACATATGGAGAACACTACAGAAAATCAAATGGTGCATGAGGTGCATGGTGCAATGAAATAAAGTCCACGAATATCTCATGCTTTTAAAATGACCATCATGAATTACGCAACCGAAAAAAGATTCCAAATATTCTCCACGATTTAACAAAATGAGCTGGTCATCCTGACAGTAACATGCGTTGGAGAAACGTGTAATTGGGCTAAGCACAAAAAAAGCTTCCTGAGCTGCTTCACATCGCTTCAGAACTATTTGACCAAATACGTGCTATTTACTTTTGTAAAAGAAGTCTGCTTTTAGCACCTCAGATTGCGGGCAATGTCACTGACGACGAATTGGAACAATCTTTCGGGCTTTCTAGCCACTTAATTAATGGAGGACTTTGAGGCCAAACAAACTCAAGTTTGTGCGAAGCATACAATATAACCCATAAATCAGGCACGCAATATATCCGCTACTTTTGCGGAGGCCCCGAGTCGATTCTGCGGATCGTTACAGTTCATTGAGGTCCTGAATATTTGTGAGCCAGATAAGGGTCACCACTAATATGCATTCTCAGACGTCATAAGTGCTTGATTTCCAGCCATTTGCGTGTCTTGCTCAGACGGGAAATTTTTTTCATCCGCTAATAAACTAACTATAACTCACCGCGTGGAGGATAACGATGGAATTGCGTTTGGTATTGCAATTTATCGAATTTGCCTCGGTAATATTAGAAACGGCCTTCGTAAGGCAAATGGCGATATCGCAATATTCTTTGTTTAAAATGAACTATAATAAACTACGTACTGGATGCAGTAGCAAAACCCATCAATGAGAGTGTTCAACGCTGACAAATTTGTCACTGATGATCACACGACATGCTAAATAAAATATCCGCATATCTTGAAGTTATACATAGACTTATTTCAGGAAATCGAACGCCGCGGGAATTCCGCGCTGCGGCTCGCATGTCTTGTCAAAAAGTTTACAACTGTCCTTACCGCGGACGACCTGCTACAATATTTTGGTTAAAGGGAAGCTTGGACATGACCTGAAATGCAACGAACGTCGTGCCCCACAGTTGGTGAATTGCCTGTGTGCTATAAACAATGCAGAATGTTCTGAAATTCCCGGTAAACGCTTACTTCTTGATAGCCAGTAATTCACTTTTTAACAACTGGCATGCATATATCCGGTTACTAGGCTCCGGAAGCACCTCGAAGTTTCCGCAGCACTGTACGGACGGCAGTTCTGAATGGTGAAAGAACCACGACTTAAAGCTGGATCTGAATCAACAGTGTAGAGCAGGCGTTATCTTAAGACCTGTAAGAACGTGCAATCATCTTACTTGTAGATGAAGCTGAACGTGTGGATTGTGGTAAAGAAATTGGAGCAAGAATTGAAAATTTTCTGAGACGTTCCGAAGGCTTGTACTAAGGGCAGTCCAAAAGGGCGAAAAATCTCTGACCCGAAGAACCAGCTGGCTGATCAATGATTGCGGGCCTTATCATAAGGTATGCGAGCAGGTGTGATGAGCTTACTTGTAGTTGGGGCTAGACATGGAGATAGCGATAAAGTAATAGCATAAATCATTCAAACATTCCTCTGGTAATCGCGACGAAAAGTGGTACAATTATTTTGACATGCAACAACAGAGCGTCAAACACCTCTGCAATTCGGAATATTGCAAATTTGGCACAACGAGAGCCACGTGAGTTCCAAGAAAGAGCGAAGTGTAAGTCTTGCCATCCCACGGATCAACATCCCCAGCGAATGTTTTAAAAAAAACAATTTGCGGAACAATATCGTTCTTATGTGCGAACATTTTTGGGACTAAATTTTTGATGACAGTGTCAAGTGCATTTTTGATAAAATGTGCGCATGCATCAGAAATCCCCCAGCAGGTGCTTCCGCTGTCGACAAGATTCAGTCATGGTGGATGCTGTTGGTTCATTTCCATTTTACTTTTTAAAGTGACACCATAGGTCACAAATAATATGCGCCCGCCCCAGGCGTCTGACTGCAAACGAGTATTTCAAAACGGATAATCGTTATCACGGTTACAGACCCGTTCCAGTTAAAGGGGCTTGCAATATTTACTTGGTCGGTGGCTACGAGATTAAAACATGGATTGATGAATTTGCCATGTTGAGGAATATTTTGCTGCAATTGGCTTGCACGGTATGATGAAGGCTTTCTACACCCCGCCAGAAGAAGCGAAGAATGTCAAAGCGATTGCGGTCTTGCAGGTTTACGTGAATAGTCATAACCAGCACAGTTGAGCAACATCTGTAGGACCTTTTTTTCTCCAAGCGTAAGAAGAGATCAAACCGCGAATAATGATTCTAAGTAGCTCTAAATCATTATCTTTGTGCCGCATGGACGTCATTTTGTCCGTGAGAGCGATGCAACGCGCCCTTCGAGTCAGCAGTCAAACAAATCAATCCATCCGATTTGAAGCAAGCGTAAAAATCCGGTTCTTGGTTTACACGCAAAGAATATATATACGCTGAGTGGCATGGTAGGAAGTGTTGTTTTGCGTTGGTACCCCTCAGGGCGTAGAGAAGACGCTTTGTGGAAAACCCTGTCAAATTTTCCTAACCGCAAGGATCGTCTCTGCAGGGCCACTCGCAAATTGTAATACCGTGATCCGTACACTATATTAAGGTTGAAGTATTGAGCATGTTAATTCCAGAAAGATTTACAGGCTCGTTGTTTGGAGTAGCATACTGCTTTCCACTCGCCTGTTGATATGTTCACATTTACAAAATCCTCACGAATTACGTACGGATCCACATTTAAGCGAATTGCCTAAAAACGAAAGGATCGATAATTAAGTCATTTCGTGTATTGTCACCAGTTTCGGTGTGCAACAGGTGCATTTGCCTGCAGATGGAAACCATGTAACACGGTAGTGCCCGATGAGAATGAAACC
The DNA here is from genome assembly GCA_003604175.2 of Clonorchis sinensis. Taxonomy (NCBI): domain Eukaryota; kingdom Metazoa; phylum Platyhelminthes; class Trematoda; order Opisthorchiida; family Opisthorchiidae; genus Clonorchis; species Clonorchis sinensis. The sequence goes on along the minus strand of CM030372.1, from coordinate 30,989,849 downwards.
CAATAATTAATGGTTGAACGGAAATGCGTAGTCGTTTGTTGGTGCACTTGCGACACGGGTGTTTGTGGGCAATCTGAAACCTTTAATTTAGGCTGACTCTCCCCAATTTCTGCGCAAGTGTTGTTATTTGTCATACTTTTCACTTGCAACCAAACTTTCCCCAACCAATTGCTGCCGCACGTAAAGGTGAAATCATCATACATTGTCCAAACAGGACGGATATTACATGATTTCGAATATAAAATGAATTGAGCTGGCTTGCCTGTAGTTGTTGCTAAAATTTTCCACAGTGGTAGAAAGTTTGGTAATTTTTGCCAGGTTAGATTCTCCGAGTTAGCGGCGCATGTATTTTTGCGTCTATTGAATCTTTGTTTACACTCTAAGAATTTTAACAAATAAACTGAATTTAAGCCGCGCTACTAATGACCTAATAATGATGTGTTGTTTGACGTCCTGTGAATAATTTATGTTTCCTGAATAATCTCGCTTTTTTTAATATTTACCGCATTTTATGCAACGGAGTATAGTTTCAAATACTTTCTCCACTTTCCCAAAAGTCGCTGAATACCAGAGCACAATTATACGCGCACAAAACGCAGGCGCATGTGAATAAAGGTAATTGAAATTGAGCTGCTCTGTGACTGTTCCGGAAACAATAGATCAGGTATCTACCGTTCACGTCGAACATAACTGTGTCTTTGTGCATTTTCGGTCCCAAACATTCGTTTAGTTGGTTGATCATCAGCCTGTGAGTTTTAAAGTTTTGTGTGAAAATATTCTGTCACCAGACTCTGGAAGCCCCCAAGAACTTCCATAGCACTGCATGGACAGAAGCTCATATTGGCAACAAACCGGATCCAAGGATCACAGTTGATAAACAGGATAGAGTATACTTTATCTTAAGCCATTTAACTAGGTGGAGCGAGCTTACTTGTAGCTGATGTTGGAGGGTTGGTTATTAGTAAACAAATTGAATCAGGTATTCAAACCGCCGGTTAAGGAGAGACTAATGTAGACGTTGAATTTGACATGTTTCATCGGAGCAACAAATGCCTGCACACTTCTGAATATTGCAAAAGTTGCCCAAAGATATTTATACTATGACTGAAGCAAATAACACGCCATCTATATGTGAATCTTGTGTGCATCAGGATTTTTCAGTTGCACTCAATTCTCCGGAAAACCACCGGCTTTCATAAATGGGGAGCGAAGAACCATTTACTCAAACTTTTCCCACACTGAAGGAGTATCCACCGGAAAACGCAAACCAGGTTTTCAGAGGAATTTCTCGCCAAACAGTGTCGCGTTGATCGGGCACATCAGATTATCCGGTGAGCTCACCTAACATGATACGAAATTCTGGGGTTCACATACAGCAAAAATGCGTCGCGGGTTGCGCTAGGAAATGAACCATCATCATGCAAAAGTGAGAAAATTAACATTGGTTGAATGGCTATACGGATTTGTCCCATGAGAATAATATAAGCCATAATGTGGCAAGTTACCCGGCTAAAGAATATCCAACAACGGTCAACCTCGGCTGCACACAAAAAGATCAACAGCATGCGGTGTTTAACAGTAGCACATAACCTAGAAATTCTAAGTCAGATGTGTCAGAGGTTAGCAAAAAGAATGATTGGCAACCATGATGTTGATCAAAACGAAGAACAAATTATTTCTTTGAATGGCATGGCGTATCGTCCTTCTGAGAACGCTTGCTAGCCGTTGCCACGTATATGCTGGCAACAATTTAGTGTTTGCACAGATTCCATAACATACGTCGCACACTGGACTCATCCGAAAATTTATGTCTGAACAACTGAATATGTTTGAGCTTCAGTGATGTGGGCGGAACGGCGAATGGCCCCAACAGCGACCCAGTAACCACGTGATTTTGTGGATCCTACGGCCTGGTAGTCAGGAGTTTCCAGTCAAATGCAGCCGCGCGCGCTTCAAACCTGTCAGACGTATGTCACGTGTAGATGGTTGCGGGCAATTGTAGGATATACACTCCCCTGACTCTGGTCCAAAAAGTCGTCCTGCTGTACTCGTGCAGACATCCAGTTGAATGCGTACTGGAACTAAACTAAACTAGGGTTCCTTTTATACTAGTGCTCATGGACAATGCGCTTGTACTCGCCGTAAATGCTTTTCACATTTCAGATGATAATTAGACATTAATGTACCTACGTGTCCATGAAAGGAAGGGTAGTTTGACTCAAAACAAATGTGAATCATTCTGCATGCTTAAGCGTCCGATTTTGTGGAGGTTATATATCCAAGTGTGTCACGTTTTCAAAATTTTAACTAAGAATTATGCACACAAAAGAGCGTTTAAGTTACTTGTATATACAAAACATGCAACTCACCGCAGGACTAACAAGAGTGCAGAAAATACGCAGGCGCATACTTGTACTGCACAAATGAATTACCAAAACGATTTTACGATTTACCTTTGTACAGCTGGCTGCACGGAAGTGACCCTAGTGGTGCTTGGTTGCCACATTTGTCGGCGGCCTCACCTATTTTACTGGCTGAAATTTCCACCACAGGCCTGCTTGTACAGACATTCATTCACGTGTGCACATAAGTGTCGGGTAAGTGAAAATTGCTCAGAAGTTAAAGCAAACAAATTTCGTTTGATTCTGACTGGCACGCGCATGCCAATTGGTGTCCGCGGGATTAGGGAACGTTTATATTAAGCAGTTAGATGCTCTACCGCCATCCTTCAAAACGCCAAATTTCAGATCTCCACAAGGACCGAAGAAGTCACGTAAATATGGTTATTGTTGATTATGCAAAGTACTTTGCATAGACTGAAAGAGATTGGACTATGTAATGAACGTAGCGGAGATTGGATGTTGAGGTTTCCAACGGTGACATACTTTGCTGCTGATCGTGCGACCACCCTATTACGATATATATTAAATATGGTATCTGTGCCCCCTCAACTAAACGTCGAATTAATCCAGGCTATCAATCGTACTGTAAACTGCCACGCGGGTCGCCCGTAGCACTCAACGGAGGCTTTACAACTCTCCAAACAACGTACTCTCGTTTAGAAAACTATGGTCGTTGAGAAGTCTTGAAATTATCTGATATTCAACGAATGTCCCGCACCGCAGTGGGCGAATTAAGCACGCTTTGTAGACGATGGAATATCCACCGAAGGTTCCAGGCTTGCGTTTTGTTTCTTGACTATTACCCCCTAAGTTTTATTGAGTAGCATGAGAATATCTTGTCACTTGCACCTCGGAACGTCCGTAGAACTGCATGGACAGAAGCTCATATCAATGAAATGCGCGGACATGAAAGTTTAATTTCATCAATAGGACTAAGCGTGCGTGATTATAAAACATTTAAGGAGCGGATTTAGCTTATTTGTAGCTGATTTTGGACGAGTGGATAGTAGTAATCAAATTGGATCAGATATTCAAACTCTCCAAAGGTTAAAGAGACGGGAATGAAGATGATGAAGTTGACATGCCGCTGTAGAGCGACAAATGTCTGCATACTTATTATATTGCAAATTTCGCCCCGCGATTTTCGTTCAAATAACAAGTCATTTACATGTGCGTGAGAATATCTTGTAACCAGACTCTGAAGGCCCTTCAGTACTTCCGTAGCATAGCGAGGACCGAAGCTCAAATTAGTCAAAATGCTCGGACCCAAGAATTACAGTTGATAAATAGGATAAAGTGGGCGTTATCCTAATCTATGTAAAGAGCTGCAGTGAACTTACTCGTAGCTGATGTTGGACGATGAGAAGGTGGGGCACAAATGGCACCAGGTATTCAGTGCATCCACAGGCAACGGAGACGTAAGGGAAGACAATCAACTTGACATGTTGCAGCAGAGCGACAAATGCGTGCACACTTTTCAATATTGAAAGTTTGCCCTGCGACATTCGCAGCATGAGTCATACAAATAACGCGTCATTTATAATTGCACTTATGTACAGCAAATTTTAGATTTACACACGGTTCTCCAAGAACTCACCAGCGCCAGAGTAGGGGACCATTTACTCAAACATTTTTCATAGTGCAAGTGTATCCTTCGGAATAAAACACCACTGTGTCTGATTAACACAGCTGCGTTTGAAACCCGTACAGATTTCCCAATCGCTGCGCGCTTCTAATGCAAACCGAATACTCAACTTGTAATTTCTGGGAAATTCAAGGAGAGTGTGGCAATATAACTAACAATGCATCCACCAGACTGAAAACATATGTGGTATACTCTGCTAACACATCCACCCTTTAACCTTATTCTGATGTCAATTTAAAGTGTTTACCCTGGTTTTATTCGCGAATCTTAGGTGAAGTTAATGGACGTGTTTACCCTAATTTTATTCGAGAATCTTAGGTGAAGTTAATGGATTGTGCTGTGCTAAAACAACTAGGGAAATATTACGGATGCCTGCTGCCAATTCGTTTTCGTTTTAACTTTGAAGTGAAATCTTCAGCCGAGGCTCAAACCCACCTCCCAGAAGGCGACTATCCAATTGTAAATATATATTCGGAAACATAAATCCATTATACGTTTATCGAACCCGATTTTACGTGAACGAGCACGCAGAATTTACTTACACTTTGGCCTTGGGAGTAAAGTATGCTATGGTGTACCCATTATACTTAAGTAAATTTTGCTCGTCGTTCTTCTCATTACTGCCTATAGAAACAAACATGGTTCACTAGCATCCACAGAGGATCCGTCATCTGCCATTTTGTCGCTGAATTCGAGAAATTATTGCACCATCCTGCGATTTCCGGTGTACAGGTGCACTGTCAAAACACTCAGAGTGGTACAAAGTTAAGGTCATTGTTTACCATCACATCTGAGAATAGAGAAATCACCGATCGTGGACCTTATTCAGCTCTAAAGCGTCATCATTTTATTGCAGGGACGTGTTGTTATCGGAGAAGAGAAAAAGGATTTGCATAGCGGGAATATATGTATATATACTCATACACTCATATGTATACACAATTATTGTATCGGCAACCAAATACATGCACAATTTTCCCGATCAGTGGGCAACCACTGTATTTTTTAACCAAACTATTTTACTCGAATAACCGATGGGAACATGCTTCTCGCTTTGAGCGCAAAGAAGCGCATAGAGTGCATATAATTTAAGCCAAATCCACGTGGGTTTGATGCGCCACCAGGCTTGGAGGACAAGGATTTTGCAACCGATCTGCAAGTGTCCCTCACCAAGCGTCTCTTCTCTGTATGCCTTGTCACCAATAGACTCTTCGTGATGTGGGGTGGGATTGAAAAACTGTTGTGCCTATGCCGCTATTTAGCTGCCTGGTCAACATACGCGCACTTATTAAAATTCAGCTAATTCCGTACGAATCCACAGTTATCCATATTGTCCCAGATTGGTCGGATCAACAGTTTTGCTTACTCGTAAATTTCCATCGTTTTAGATGTGCAAAGGGCGCATTCGTTGATAGTTGGAGACCGATGACAGAAAGATGAATCATTTAATCAATTTGGTGTGTCTTTTAAATCGTGCAAAACATTGTTCACACGCGGGCTGAACATAGCAGAATCTACTTAAATGATGACATTTGAATAACCATTGAACAAACTGTTTGTTGGTTTAAACGCGCAGGAAAATACGCACCTACAATTATTTTATCAAATTCTCAACGGCACTCGCACGACTACAGTTAAAAACATCAGCCATTTATTTGAGTAGTATGGTTGCATTGGAATTTTTAATTTAGTTGTAATTCTATAGGAAACTACCAGCGCCAATAAAGTGGATACCGCAGAGGAATTCACTTATACGCTTTCCACTCTACGAGCTAATTGACACACAAACTAGGCAGTCTAGATTTTGAAAAGACTTTCTCTGCAGGGTCACGAAGACGCAGCTAATAATATTCCCCGATGGTTCAATTACCTGATAAAAGCCCTTAGAGAGCCTCCACTTCAAGAACAATGGTTTCACTCGACGCACATTATATCAGAAAACGTGCCAAACTGTGGTTATAACCGAGGTCGTTAAAAAACCATCTCTGTAAGAAAGGAAGTAGAAAATATAAGTAATCCCGTAACTCAGAAGGGAATGGAAGCGACAGGCGAGCGCAGGTCCGTAGTTTGTTTTCTGTTACGCTCGCAACTGTTGTGTTAGCCGGGCGCTGCGGTATCTTTCAATGCATGCTGACTGACGCTAACCTATGCAGCATTGATGCTTTACGCCACAGTTGGCATTTTCATGCCAAATTTCGCTGCCACACCGCTTCCAAATAAACAGCTTGAATTTTGTTACATTGGCCAAACAGAACTAGTACTATGGGATTGAAAAATAGAATAAACGTAGCGAGCTTACTTGTGGTTGATGCTGAATGTTTGGACAATGGTAAACAAATCGAATCGATCACTCAGACCACTCGCCGTTGTTGGCGACTGGAATGTTGATGGTGATTTTACATGTTGCAGCTAACCGTGGAGCACTTTTGAACACCTGAATATTGAAAAACCTGCCTAACCGCATTCTCGGTAATACTGAAACAAATAACACGCTACTTACATGTGCAAAATTTTGGCACGTTGTTCCATAGTAAACATAGCGCAGAGTAAAATTTATTGCCCTCCGTTACTTTGTGAGCGTAGCCTCCCAGGTTTAAGGAGGATTTACTTCCCATGCATGGTTTCGATCCGCCTCATAGTCTCCTGACTATTAGAGTGCATGGTTCAGGGACTATAATATATAAGAAGGGCACAAATCGCGCGCTGCTTACCTGGGTGACTAGACCTACATCATCCAAAGTATGCGAATCAACCTAGGCTCAATTCTGTATGCCTTGTTTAGCATAACTCGATTTTTCGCTGGCCTTATCCGCCCATTTGTCGGCAACGGGTTTGTTGACTTTTGTAAAGAAATTCTTAATAGGTCATCAAAACATTAAAGCAGATCACCATTGCGCTCACTGCAAACTTGCACAACAGAGAATAGTTCACTACTTACTACTCTATCAAAAGCATGTCAATCAAGGCATCCGGGAATTGTTCAGAAAACTGGATAAAAGATATGAACGCCTAAATCGGCGTGGGCGACGGCGTGATGTAGGGTTACATATATGAAGTCACAATCGTGATTGGTCGCAAATGAATAGACGCCTCTTTGAGGTTCATATATGCTATCAAAATATACGCCGTCAAATCTTCTTTCTAGAGGCACCATGCTTATATTGTTTAATTGAGTTTTGATCGGTCGGAAGATGAAAATTCCACTAATTTGCCGATATCTGATGTGCATCTCGTCACTCACCAGCAAAAATGAAGAGTTTCAACACGAATCTCTAAAAACAGCAGGCGTTTGACGGCGTTGGCGGAATGCACATGATTCCTTTATTGCCAAAATAGTTCGGCTGGAGACAATTTGTATTGTTTGCAGCAACCGTGAGTTGATTTATCAATATTGCATTCAAATATACTTGACAAATTTGGTTTATTTAATTGGCGACCGATTTTATCTTTCCTCCTCTAGACTCTAACCCAACAGGTAATAACTAGCGATTTTATCTTTCCTCCTCTAGACTCTAACGCAACAGATAAATAACTGGAACCCGTTGAAAATATCACCGTCGCGGAAAATAATTCGTGCGCAAATCGTGTCAATGGCGACGCTTCGAGTGTCCGTCCAATGCAGATGCATTTAAGAAACTGGTCGATTCCCATATTTCATTTAGCTGATTACTTATATTGAGACTCCAGGCTGTCATTGGTAGCAAATATGAAAACCAACTTGTCAAGTATTTAGTCATCAAGGGATCCTGGAGGTCAGCGTAGCAAATTACCTACGTACATATATGCATTTATGTATGAAATCTAGAAAATTCCGCAACCACTAAAACGTGAAACAAAAATACGTCCAGCAGGATTAAAGCTCGTGTGACGCTACTTGACTGGAAGGCAAGGCAGCATTCCAAATACTCGTCCAGCAGGATTAAAGCTCGTGTGACGCTGCTTGATTGGAAGGCAAGGCAGCATTCCAAATACTTTCCCCGATCTCACAAAGCGCGCTGATTACCAAAGCCTTAACTAGCGCGCAACAAATTTATGCAATTCGGAACAGTAAAATGGAAACAACCCACCCAACTGCACAATGATGATACCTTCTCTTGTGGTGACGTGACGTGTGCATGTCAATCGCCAAGCTCGGTAAACAGATCAACAGCCACGTGATCAACAACCAATAAGGGAAACTGTTACCGAGCTGTTTCTTAGGTGTGCCACAAATATTACGGAAAATACCATTCACGTCGACCGAAATCTGTGGTTTAGACTACACAATGTGGCCGCAGTTATCTTTGGGATGCATCAAATAATCGGAAATTTTTTTCTGATTTACCGGACTTCTGAGACCGGCAGACTAGTAGATATATTCTCAGTGTTGTGCACAGCATACAACATGGCCGCAAATCGCGCAAGTAATCAATCTGCCAAGGATGCTGTAGATGCTATTGAAATGTACAGTTCAATAATGGCTGGAATGTTTTTCCAGACGGACAAGGGTCTACACTAGTACGCATTCACTGACGTCATAGGTGCAGGTTACCAAGCCAGTTGGATATATCGCGTATATGAGAAAATATGACGATCTACAGACAAACTCATTAAAAGGCGTTCCCGCGTCCACGTGGAACTGAGTGTCTGGGGACGCTGCAATCAAAATTCTGAGTTTATCGGCGTTCTTTCTGAAATTTGCAACGTCAACACAATGCTCCACATGTTTCTAATATGCATCGATGTGCGCCCACCAAAGGGCTCTTTCCTATCTATAACACTACCCATTTTTTCTTAAGTGCTTAAGTAGACTCTGAAGTCGCACTCGCGTATATCGAGTGTCTTCAATTCATTTCAATATCGCTTAGGACCTTTCGGTTACTGAAATTCCTGGCAGACTTCGTCGCCTGTATGGGACGTCTAGTTCAAAAGCGCACGGCTGTATTACATTAACGCTGAGTTTGTAAGATACCAAAATAATTTTACGGTTTACATGAGTAGTTCATGGGCAGAAAGGAGTCTCGTGGTGCCTGGTTGACAGTGTTGTCGACGAAGTCAGGTCAGTAGGGGCCCAACCTGTTTTACTGGCTGAAAGTATAGACCACATGTACAAACCGCGATGATATTTCCCCACAGATTAGCGTCTACAGGGCTGACATTCATGCGCAAATGGACAGAACTGACGCGTTTGTGAAAATTGCTCATAATTTATAGCAAACGGATTTTGTTTCATTTTGACTGACACAATCATGCCAATAGACATCGGTAGAATGAGGGGACGTTTATGCCAAGCAGGGGGTTCTTTGACGCCAGCTTTTGAAACGCCAATTTTCAAGACCTTCCAATAACCGAACAAATGGGGCGACAATTGCCACTGTGGATAATGCAAAAAACTTTACTTAGGCTGAAAGAGAGTCGAACCCTTGAAAGTACCACCACCCAATTATGATATATTAACTATCGTTTTTGTGCCCCCAAAACCAAACGTCGAGTGGATTCAGGAAATCGGTCGTTGTGGAGATTACCATGCAGGTCGCTCGTAGGGTTTGACGAGCGGTTCACAACATTGCGATCAATATGACGGACCCTCTGTTGCAAGATTATGGTTGATGAGAAATTAGGAAATCATCAGAAATTCAAGAATGTCACGAACCGTAGTAGGGAGGTGCAGTGAACTTACCTGTAGCTGATGTTGGAAGATTGGTCAGAGGTAAACAAATTAAATCAGGAATTCAAACTATTCACCGGTTGCGGAGACGGAAATGAAGATGGTGAATTTGACATGTTGCAGCAGAGCGACAAATGCCTGTACACTTCAGAGTATTGTAAAATTTGCCCACGACAGTCGCAGCATGAGTCGTACAAATAACTCGTCATTTATAATTTCATTTGTGTGCATCAGGGCATAAAACCACGCTTGGATCTCCAGGGCATCTCCAAACCACACAACTGGGTGCAGAAAACGATTCTCTCAGACATGTCTCACATTGCAAATGTATTCAACGGAATAAAACATCGCTGCATATCTGATTAACACAGCTGCGTTTGAAGCACGAGCGGATCGCTCAATTATTTCGAGTAGCTTTCCGAAGACTTATAAGCCACCAGTAGTAAAAAAGGAAACCGAATTCGAAACTCGTAATTTCTACAAACATTTTGCGAGGCCGTGTGCCAAATTAGCTACCATGCTTTACACCAAAACTTCAAAAGACTGAAACATACGTGTTTTATTCTTTGCTAATACATTTGCGTCCATTTAACCTGACGTTGGTGTCAATTTAAAGTGTTTACCCTGGTTTTAATTGCGAATCTTGAGTGAAGATAAGGGAAGCTGAAGACCGAATGCTGTGCACACACAACAAAAGGAATATTCGAGATGCATGCTGGCAATACGCTGTCCTTTTAATTTATTCGTTGGAACCTTTAGCCGGGATTCAATCGTGCCCCCAAAAATGCGGCTATCTAATTGTGAATATATGTTCGGAAACAGGCATCCGTTATATGGTTAGCAAAAGCGATTTTACCTGGACAAGCCCACAACAATGATCCACTCTCTGGCTTTGGGAGTAAAATACGCGTTGCTCTTTGTTCTTGCACTGCATGATGAAACTTTCTCACTACTGCCTATAGAAGCAAACACAGTCCGCTAACATCCACAGAGTTTAAATCCTCTGCCATTTTTCGCTGCGTTTGAAGAATCATTGCGCCACCCTGCGATTTTCGGAGTCCAGGTGCACTGTCAAAAGACTCACAGTTATACACAGTTTGTGCCAATGTTTTTCATCAAGTCTGAGAGGAGTGAAAACCTCGACCGAATAATTTGGTCAGCTCTAAACCGTCATCCTTTTACCGCACGAGTTTGCTATCAGCGGAGAAGAGAAAGTGATTCGCAAACCGGAAAAATATGTATACATTTATACTTACACACCCATATATATGCAATTATTATATCGGCAACCAATTCAATGCAGGAATTTGCCGATCACCGGGCAGCCACAATAATCACTTAACCGAAATATTCCATCCAAATAACGATCGAGAACATGAGTCTCGATTTGCGTGCAAAGAAACGATTATTTTCACATAATTTAAGCCAAATCCATGGGGGTTCATACGCCACCAAGCCTAGAGGACATGCCTTTGCAACAAATCTGCGAGTTTCACCCACCAGGCGGCTCATCTCTCTGCATGTATCATCAATAAAATATTTTGATCCGGGATGGGAATGAGATTGTCTGTTGTGCGATTTAAGGAGCATGTCGCTCTTTAGCTGTCTGGTCAAAATACGCGTACTTACTAGAATTTAGCTACTTCCGTATGGATCCACAGTTATCCGAACTGTGTCCGATTAATCGGATCTACAATTCCGCTACTTTGTAAATCTTCCTCGTTTTCTGTGTGAAAAGGGCGCATTCGACGACTTACGGAGACCCATGACATCAAGATGAATTATTGTGGTCAAGTTGGTGTTTTTTAAGAAATCGTGCAAAACAGTGTTCATACGCGGAGTGACCACAACAGAATCCACTTGAATGCAGGGTCCGTCCCTGACGCCGACCACCACAATAACAATTTAACCGAAAGATAACATTCGAATAAATATTAAAAAATGATTGTTGGTTTGAACGCGCAGGAAAATATGCACCTAATATTATATTATGAAATGCTCAACATCAGTTGCATTATAACAATTACAAATATCACGTCATTTATTTGGGCAGTACGTTAGCATTGGAATTTCAATTTAGTTGTACTTCTCCAGGAAACCACAAGCGCCAGTTAATGGAGAGCAGAGAAAAATTCACTCAAACGTTTCGACATTACGAGCTAATTGACACGACCTGGGCAGTCTAAAAGTTGAGAGGATTCTACCGCCAGGATCAAGCAGACGCGCCCAATGAAGTTCTCCATTGGGCTGTAAGGCACGAATGAGTAACTCAAATAAGTGAACATTGTTCACAATTTATAGCAAGCAGAATTTGTTTGATTCTCACTGACACAATCATGCCGAAAATACCCGGGAGATTAGAGAACATTTATAACAAGCGGGTGGATTTTCTGCCACCAGCCTATGAAACGTCAGATTTCAGAACCTCACAATAACCGAAAATATGGGGTAACTATTGCTATTGTGGATAATGCTGGGTTGGAAGAGACTGGACTTTGTAGTGAATGTAGCGAGCATTAGTTTTCCAACGGTTCAAAGGTGAGCATCGGCCTCTCATTTTCCTCCATTGGCGTGAGAATATCCTGTAACCAGACTCGAAGATCCTCTCAGAACTTCCGCAGCACTGCATGGGCAGAACCTCAAAATGGGCAAAAGGCAACGTTTTTAGTTGGCATATAGGATTGAGCGGACGCTATCCCAAGCCATGTAAGGAGATGCAGTGAACTTACTTGTAGCTGATGTTGGGCAAATGGTCAGAGGTGAACAGACTGAATCAGAAATTCTATCCATCCACCGTTTGCGCAGACGGTGGTGATGTATCTGGCATGTTGCAGCAGAGCGACAAGTGCCTGCACAGTTCTAAATATTGCAAATCTTGCCTACCCACATCCGTAGAATTACTAAGACAAGTACCGCGCCATCTGCCTATGCATTTTGTGTGCATTAATTTTTACAAGATACACTCAGTTCTCCAGGAGATCACCAGAGCCGGTAGACGGAGAGTAAAGTGCCATTTACTCAGACACTTCTCACATTCCAGTATCATGTATCGGAATGAAACGCAGCCCAGATTTCCAGGCGAAATTCCCGCCTAGCAGTCTCTATTTGTTCGGGCTAATAAAATTCGTCCGTGGGCTTTTTTTGCCTGATCACCTCTTAGCAAGCATCATACGAAACTTTCGGGTTCATATGCAGTTAAGAAGGTTCAAGGTGCATTTTCGGATATGAATTTATGGCACTTGAAATGACTCAAATAAAAAAACACAGTCTTAAGCTGTGCCACCATCCTGTGAAACACGAAATTTCGGAACCTGAAGAGATCGGACTATATACTAAATATAACGGAGATTATTTGTTGAAGGATTCCACGGTAACATATTTGCTGCTGATGGTACCACCACCCAATTACGATAGACCAAATATGATGTTTGCACCTCCCTAAGCTAAACGTCGAATGGATTGAGGAAATTGCTTGTGGTGGAAATTACCCTACAAGCCGCTCATATAGCCTGATAAGTAGGTTACAACGTTTTGAACAACGGACGCTCGGCTACATGATTTTGGTCCACGAGAAAATAGGGAATCATCTGAGGAGGAACAAACTTCAAGCACCGCCTGATTGATTGACGGACGGCACAGAATGCTCTGAAACCCCAGTTCAGACTTTTATTGTTTGAGAAATATTCACCCTCTGTTTTAACAACTAGCGTGCCTACTTTCTGTCGCTGGGACCTAGAAGCACCTCCGAGGATAGTGTTTGGAAGCAACATCAAAGTAGCGAAAAAGCTCAGACCCAAATGTTCCAGTGAATAAATAGTATGGAAATGGCGTGATTTCAGGCCTTGTAAGTAGGTGCATTGAGCTTACTCGTAGTTGTAGCTGAAGTTTTGATGGTGGCAAATAGATTGCGCAAAGCATTCAACATCAGAGGGAAAAGTACTTTCACATTTCTGTACATTGCAAAACTTGCCTAACGACATTCGAGAACAAAACACATCTGCATTTTGTTCCTATCGCGTTTTGTAGCATACACGTAAGACATTCGCGCGCACAGCGACTTCGTCGAATGTATTGTGTTTTGCCTGAGCTCAAAAAACAGGGGTTTATGGGCATTGTCAAAACACTTACGCAAAATTGGATCCCATCGTCTCATTTCAAATTGAGAAATGTGGCACCCCGATTTATAAAACCAATTATCTTTAAAGCATCATCCATAAACCACGTAAACGTCCGATTCCAGAGGAAATAAAAGATGACTGATGATACTGATTTATACATATGCGTCTATATAGGCAATTGATAGATCGAAGTCCAAATTCAAACTCGATCGGTCTTTGTGAGGTGCGCATAAGAAAATAATTCTGTCGAAACACAGTGGGAGATCTATTACGCAAAGGAGACTATGAATATAATGTAAAAAAACGATGAATTGTGAGCACAATTTAGCTGAGCGAATACATTCAAATAAACGTTGAAGACACACTGCTGTTTTCCTAACTCCCAAAATTAATTTGCAAACGGCGAACTCTATGTATTGAGGCTCCACATACCGGGAGTGGCTATTTAAGCCTTGGATGTAAACAGGTGTGTCAGGTTTGATTGGCTCTTCTGGAAATGTTTGCCTTTCTAGTACGAGCTTTGCTATTGAATCCGCCACCATTGTGCCCCCCGCCGTACGGATGAGTGTAATATCTTACTTGCATCAAATAGACTTCCTCGTTTTTGGTCAGTTCGGAAGCTATTTTATTCCGTAAGGTGCACTGCGGAAGCCCTTTTGGAACGACATGCATTCTGGAGGTTATAATTGATTTGCAGAACGACGAACAACATTTCTGGAACTAGCATTTAGCGCAAATAATTTTATACAAACCGCGAACAGAAGTATTTTATGACCTCCTCCTTTGACCTATTAATTTTGACCCATATCCCCAACCCAATTCATTATTATGATTAAATGGCTCTTCCGCCGCTAGAATCTTCAAAATTTATCGGATGTTACGCGATTACAAGGGGACATCGAATATTGCCCGAAAAGCGAACAACCTGTGCTTACTTGGTTCTTCAGCATGATCGTTTCGGTTTTGAGAAAATCAATTACATCAATCAATCAAACATCGTAGTGAGAGTTTTTTTATATGACAATGAATAGAGTAGGCCTATGCATATATAATTTATTTACACCATGCATGTTGCACCCTTGCCTTCAAGTGATCTTCATATTCATCCCAACGAGTTGTTATATACTTGTTGAATCCCAAAACATATAGTTGTATGTTGCGTCGCTGGATATCCGGGGTGGAATAATCTGTTCCTGGCCTACGTGGAAAAAGAGTACTTCAATAACTGATTGTTTATTTTGACGCGCAGGAAAATATTCACCTACTATTGTTTTTCAAATGCCAAACAACATTTGCAGTAGTACAGATAAAAGTATCACGCCATTTGTTTGTGCAGTATGTGTGCATCGGAATTTATAATATAGTTTTAATTCTCTAGGAAATCACCGGTGCAAATAACTGGAGAGGAGAGGAAAATTCAATCAGACGTTTTCAGACGTATCGACCTATGAACTAAGCAGTCTAGATTTTGACAGGATTTTTTTGCAAACGTCCCGTACTTTGGTTTGTCTTAGGGGGCAACCTTTTTCATACTTCAAAAAAGACAAAAACTAAATCGAAACTTATTTATTCTAGGTTCACGCGCCGGATATCACTGGCCTGGAATTATTATTTATAAAAGAAGGATATCACTGTAGAAAGAATACCGAAAAACTAGTATCTTTGGACGCCTTTAACACTAGATAACCAACTGGGCAGCTACAAACTGAGGTTTACACAGAGCCGACGCACACTGACCAAATTCTGCGGCAACAGAGCTGAATGTGCAAATGGTCACAAACACAGCTGCTTTCGGATATTTTTCGAACAAATTGACACCCGATTTAACGTTATCATTGTACCAGTGGGTTTGCGAAATCGCTGGGTGTCAGTACAAAATTTACTGGATGGTCAGTATATGCAAAGAATGATTATCCGTCTCGTTTTACCCGCTTAAGGAAACGGATGTCCACAAAACAAGAACCATTTTAGATTGTGACCGAATGGCGGCATTCCTCTCTGGTAGGAAGTGTGCAATTACCACAATGATATTGTAGGGGGAAGTCACTGAAAAAGAAACCAGCCATCCGTTAGCCACTATCTTTCGTTTGATTCTCCGTTCACGAATTCGTGTTTGCGGAAATGAGTAAGAAGCCACTATTTCCAACCAATGATCAACTGAGGTGAACGGCCATGCTATCCGAAACCTGCGGAGATCGTAAAACATGGTTTACACTCCTCACTACTTTCCCAGAAAACAGGTAAAGTCCGTAAAGAAGAACAAACTAAATGAATTTGGTGGATTAGAGTTCCGTTGGCAAACATCATAAAACGGCGAAAATGGAATACAAGCACTCACCATCAGCTGTTTCTTGCTTTTTGGATACCCTTCAGCAACTGCGTCAATTATGTCCATGGCCTATTAAGGCGAAGAGATAGGAAACATTCAGACAGTTAGTGGATAATCTTTAACTTGGTGGTTGAATTCCTCGAGAAACGATATACTATAAAGTGTGCTACTAATGAAACTTGAAGGTATTTTTGATTGATTCAGTAAGAAGGCGCCTTCTTAGCATGGGATATATTTCTATCACCGAGTGTGTAACTCAAACAAACTCTGACGGCACAACAACAAAAAGCCATCATGGGCGAACACACAACAGAGTAGGTACGCTATCAAGTTGATTTCAGTTAAGATGGTAAATGACCCTCGTCGGTGAAACATTTCGAAGTTCGTGAGGGCTTCCTCGAGAAAAGAACACTTAGCCAGATTCAAAAACACTAACAGACATAGAATTTCAGCTGCTTTGTGTTGACAATCCTTGAGGTCTATTGAGGTATCACTTTCGGGGGGGGGGGAGCCAATAAACACCAACAGATGAAAGAACGTTATGCACAATGCAAAGGGTTCAAGTGAACTGACCGGAAAAGTCTTTAAAACGGTTACAACAAAAATTAGCTTTTGATGCCGTAAAAGGGCTTGGGAGCTGAACTCGCTTTTTACATTTGTGTTTGAAATTTCGTGTCTACGGGCGAGCATAATGCGTAGTGGGCCTATTGTTTTGGGAATTCCATGACGTTACGTGCGTGTGCTAAACGTTCCAGTAAGACAACCCACTGCTTTGGAGGACACGGCACGATATAATCAAAACAGATGCATAACGGTATGATACTCCAAAGCGCACTGCACTTTTTAGACAATCACTTTCAATGAACTAATTGAAGGCAGGTCTTCATAGAAGAAAATATAAAATTGTATTAGGAGTGCTGCGTTGTCTACAATATGCCATAGTATGTGTTGAGCCACGAAGACATCTAGTTATACTTTTCAATGCTCGGTAGTCTTTTTCGATTGACAATGGGATGAACGTTTGTTAGTACATTGTTCCTTTGTTTCATGTGGGATTTTTGTAGAATGTAGAGAATAGAGTTTTTGGCTCACGTATAATTAATTTAAAATTACGTGCTTATATATATTTATGTAGCTATCATTTAATTTGTAAATTTGGGTGCAATGAGGGTGGTGGTTAGGAGGTGCGCATTGAACCTGAATGTAACAAACCACATGAGTGCGGAGGAATGGGGCCGAGGGTTGCCACAAAATCGAATAAATTCTGCATACCTGGAGCTTAAGAATGAATGTGGCGATAGAGAGAAAATCAATTATATCAAACTTCCGAAAACCGTATCACGACAGACAATGAACGAGGTCCGTGAATATACGTAATGTATTCACTTTGCGTGTCTACAGGTAACCGACAGATTCAAGGCAATATATGTGCATCTGGTTGAAGAATGCTCACAGCAAATTGATGCATTTGGCGTCGGAGTGCATGAAGTTAGAACCTGACCTTGTGCTCGTTCAGCCTTGAAAGCTATACTAGTTGACAACGTTAGCAACTGTGAACTGGTTGATAATCTTTCCTTAGAAATTTGCATAATGAAGACCATATTTGTCCGCGGGTAGTATAACTTCAGTGCTTGACAGCAATGCTTTCCTGCCGTACACAACATGTTTCGCTTACCCGCCCTACTGTGTCCAGTAAGTAACGCGACCCGCCTGATGGCACCACGCGATGTCAGAGTTTAAAGTTTGTAATGAGATTATTGTTAGGCGTCAGTATGTGAGCTAGAATACTCTCAATACGCACACACCTAGCCAACAGGACGATTAGAGACCTGAACCTAAACATTTGGCTGAAAAATCTAACCGCAAGTCAGCAGGTTCGGTGGGGAATTTATATGTAATACCAATTCTACGGGACAAGTCGCCACATGTTTAAGCCCGTAACATGGAGGACCAGATTCTGTGCTTCTCAGACCTGCAATCACCAAGCAACCTAATATAGGAGACGGTGAGTGTTCCGAGGCACTCGCCAGCACATCTGGCTGGGTCGCGCGGGTTCTTATACCGTTACACCACGGGAATGACCGGTCTCCTCTTAAAGACACGAACAAAACATTAGCGAAAGTGTATATGTTAACACACGTCCTACGTATTAGAATTAGCCTAAAAACGGCTTTTCATCATAAAGCGTGCGGGTGTTTAGATTTAAACGCGCGAATCGGTTACCCCTTGTCTAATTTACGCGGGCTCTTAAATGTTTCTCCAAAATAAGTGTAGAAGAACTTATCCTTCGGTAATCGAAAATTAACTCTACAAATCTGTGTTGCGAGAACCACGGATGGGCTTGCTCAAATGGAAAGAAAACTTTGCAAAGAGCCATTGCGTCAGCCAATGGTAATGAAGCAAAATATGAATTCCGCAGATTACGTTGCTAAAGGAAAACACCTGAGCATGTTTCAACCCCAACCGGTGTTGATCAAAACATAAATCGAGCGAATTTTTTAACTGACATCCTTCGCAATCGGATTGGGTATGTTAAATAAAGTCCAATTATTTTGAATTCAGATAAACTGCGTAAGTCGCCATTTGCATTGAGCCCAACCCGCGCATCCTGAATCGCATATTATATATTAGACAAACGAAGGATGCGCCAAGTGTTGCTTCAATATGGAAGAAACTCTGCTTACGTGGTGCTTTAAGATGAAGGTTGCGGTGGTAAGAAAATCAATTATATCAATCATTCAACCACCTTGGCGGGAGTTTATGTAGGACAGTGAATGAAGTAGGCCGGTGAATGTACAATTGTTTACGTTTCTTAAAGAAAATATTCATAGCATAAATCATTGCCATTCATACAATGAACATATTGCTAACGCAGCTGCGGCAGGTTTGTTCAGAGAATGTACCCCTACATTGCTGCATAATGTCTGCGTTATCAACAAGCAGGTCTAAAATGTTTGCTATGTGCGGCTGAAGATGCATAACACACATTGTTATAAAATTCGCCACCTCTCGTCCAGATACCCTGCAGAAATCATTATTCTCCGCGAAGGCACTTACGGAAACAAGGATCGCGGAAAACCCGTAGAGGTTACGCGAATAAAAGATACGTAAACCGAACTCTGCTTACGTGACGCTTTTTGATGAATGATGGGGTAGTGAGAAAATCCATTATACCAATCATTCAAAAACCGTTGCAAGAGTTTGTGTATGACGGTGAATGAAGTAGGTCTGCAAATGTACAATCATTTACATTTTTTGAACAAAATAATGTTAGATTGTGTGTCCTGTAAACAGCGGAGTCACTTCCTGCTTAAAATCGAGTGGTTTTAACAACAATGGCATCCTTTATAGATAAGATGGAATTCAAATAGCATGGCGTTGAGCAGACTGAGTTTTACACTCAGATTGATAAGATAATGGTGTTGTTCACCTCTAGGTTAACCGCCGTTATTATGAACTCCAAGTAGCACCCCTCTTTCAAAAAGTCGTTTTGCAGGTGGATTCATTTCACCTATCCTTTGAACCTGCCTCAGCGCGTTCACCAAAATGTTTGCCTCCTTTACAATGGAATGTTATGTGCAAACCCAATCCCGTAAGGAAATTTTTGTGTCTCGTATTTGTTTAAATAACATTTCCGTTTATCTAAGCTTTGCGCAAGTCACTAGCATTGTGATATCCCTCAAAACTGTGTTTACGCTACACCCGTGATGTCCTAGAGAAAATCTGCCAGGTAAAAACAATGCTTACGTGGCGCTTCAGGATGAATGTTGGGGTAGTGAGAAAATCAATTTTATCATTCATTGGACTACCGTGGCGAGAGTGAATGTAGGGCAGTGAATAAGTTGAATGTAATGAACGCAATCAATAATGAGTAATGTCTGTGAATATATTATTATTTAGATTTCTTGAAAAAAAATTTGCTAGCGAAACTCAATGTTATTGATACAATAAACGCATTGTGGACGAGGCTGCGGTTGCCTGGTTATTCTTATGAAATTTGCCACCTCACATCCAGATACCCTGAGTAGATCATTATTCACCGTGAATGCAGCTTCGGCAACAGGGATCGCAAGAAACTAATAGAGGTTACGCGAATGAATGATGCGCCCAATTTTGCTACAAAAATGAATAAACTCGGCTTACGTGGGGCTGAATGATGGATGTTGCGATGGTGAGAAATACAACTATATAATAATAATATTAATTTTTCTTATAGGCATGGTCTCATGCTGCAGTGATTTCTGCATTCAGGAAATAAATTTGTTGGGTATCCGAGCTCCAGCGCCCGAAGTGAGTTGCTTGCTCACCAGTAGGCTCCTGAATATAAAACGAAGGCCACTGTAGCCTCACAAAACCAGCCATCTAAGTGAGTCGCGAAAACCTGGGAGACTACACTACGTATATAGCCAATGGTCAGGCGAGCGCTCGCGCGACGGCGTTATGTGTTTCTCACCTTGCAAGGTTTGGTATCTGGCATAATATTCTATGTCTTGATATCTGATTTCGCAATCCTCTCCCCAATCCTTCCCATTTGCCATACGTAAATGAGGAATCCATCTCTCCCGCTTGCTACTGTGCATAAATACATTTGCGTATATTTTTATACAAGCATATCTTCTTGATGTGCAGATATCTGCATTCTGCCTGTACCGTTCTAACCTTGGATTCACGGGAAATCTAGATAACCTGGGTGAATATCGGTCTTGCGAAAGCAAACCTCTATTAAGAGGGGCGCAAAATAATGCCCCATTATTTGTTTAGGAGTACATATCATTTCGCCTACTTAACAACTCGCTCCGTTCGGCTTCGAATGACTCGCCTACGCTAGGCGCTATCGACTGAGCGAATTACGACGAATGTAATAAATAACACAGCCGATCTTCGGAGTAAGAAAATCCGCAATCGGCAATACCCAGAATATTTGTAGCGTCCACCTGCTTTGACTAAATATAATGGCAACGCTTACATTCTATGGACACCTAAACTCATGGAAACTGCTATAGTTCAAGGTGCCTCAATCATTGAATTGTTGGCTGCGTCGGACTAACTAGCCGCATGTTTCAGCCAGGGCGCCAAGAGAAAGCCCTACGGTCTGCTGCCCCGCGGGTGAGAAATTTGTTCGGACGCTAGGCCATTGTCCACTTGGGAAGCCATGCATTAATCCACTAACCTTTTTGTCAGATGTTCGCGTCGAAAGCTGAGGCAGGGTCTCCAAACAAAAACCTACATTGCTCTGCTGCCGTATGAGAAAAACATCAGAGTCAAACACTCAAGGTTGCTTAACTCAACCAAACTCTGCCCTCATTCTAGGCAACCACGAAGTGCCATTTCCTCGCGCAGTACTATATCCATAGATTTCAATTCTTAAATATTCTCTAGTGCACAAACAAAATTTGCTGGGTTATTTCCCTGCTTTCTGCCTTACCGAAACATCTTGTGCTCCAAGCTACCTAGTAACAACAAAAGTAACACCTTTCAAATTCCACGGGATTATTTCTACATAGAAGCTTTTAACGTCGGCACTTTATTTCAAATCGACAAAAAAGCAACAATCCCTGAGAGATTTTACCCACTCAAATTGATGTACGGTGGCGTTCTCCGAAGTGACACGCATGTTTATACCTATCACGCCATGATGCGTGCATGCGTGACAGTTCAAAATGAGCAATCTGATCTAACCCAACATATAACCATAGTAAATCGATAGTATATTGGCAGTGAGCATGTCGGCAAGGTGGAGCAGAACAATGAGCGGCCAGTGGTGTCTGCCAGACTTCTTCACTTCAACCACAAGACCAACAGATATCGTCCAAATTGTACAACCAGAATGTAAACCAGATTCACCCGTCGCAAGAGGAAATGAAGTACAAAATATGGGTACTGGAACGTAAGGGGGCACCCGGAATTACGGTTTGTGGCGAATCTCCTTCAAAGATGGCTGAAAATCTCCGGTGACCCATCTGTCAAGGCATTTTGTTGCCATATGAAACAAAGAGGTACTGCCTGCAGAATGGGACATGATGACTATTATCCGTGTCTTCAAAAAGGGTGCGCGAACGCAGTGTGGAAACCACCGAGGCATCCGCTTGGTAGCTGCGATTTCAAGAATCTTCTCTGGTCTTTGTTTCCAACTGTTGATTGAACACAGAGGGAGGCCCATCCTGGTGAGTTAATCAGGGTTTCTTCCTGCATAATTATTCATCAATCAGTTTTTTCCTATGCGACAGATCATGGCACATCAACACAGTTCCCAGAAACTGAAAAAGGAAGTGTTCCCTAATATGATAGCTGTCTTCGACTCTGTGGACCTAAGGCTCTGTGGCAGTGTCAATAGATCAGAGATGTCCCCAATAAATACTTGGGTGCCTTTCATTGCAAGGTACTTCGACTCCGGCGGCCGTGTGAATTTCGATACAAAGATTCAGCCTGAGTGCACCACATTTGGTAGCGTCAGAAAATGGTGTGTTCTCTCATCTTTTGTCTTGATCATTGTCGTTGATGTGATGATGGGACACTCGCTATTAGCCTCCAATTCTTCTGTGGACAAGATTCTCCCGGGCGATCGCTCACAGATCCCAGACAAGAAAGGGACATATCTATCAATGGCGCTTGATAAATCAAAAACAAATATAAAGAATGCAGATACTGCTGCTTCACGGTTTGACATGCGTCTTAAACCTGTAGGTTGTAGAGTGGTATGGTCAGTCTACACAGGTGATAACTGTGGCCTCATGCTTTTGAAGGAGCCTCTTGAGGTAGTAGAACAGTAGTCTGTCTGGCCATCTCTACCTATCCCGGTAGCCTACCACTGACGATATTTGAATCCGGATTGGGAAGTTTAGAACAGATTTGTTAACCTGCGTCACCTGTGACCTAGTCGTCACGTTAGCGTGGGTTTACACATTTGCGGTGGTATCGGCATTGCTGTATGAGAGAGAACTGTACATGCCACGCTGCAAAAGCGTCAAAAGTTTCTCGGTTTTTGTTCATAGGGTCTTCAGAGTATCTCTCGGGTCTTTTGGGAACAGATAATCAGCAGTGCTGAAGTACGTTTACTGTTGTTTAAGAAATAAGTCGCGCGATGAATAAACTGACCAAACTTCCCGGCTTGAGCTTGCTTGGCCATATGTTTCGTATGTCAGCCACAGGACTTCTTCGAAGGTTTCATTCTCCAGAATAACTGCAGGGGTAGAAGCGAGCCAAGGAAAGTCAAACAACGAATTGGCAGCTAATTACACTTACCCCTCACTAGCAATCTCAACTGTAGTGCTCATTGCCGTCCCATGGATAGGCCGCCGAGAGGTGCCACGTTAGTGGTTAGAGACATTTTCACTCATGGCTCATTCGCGCCTCCAGGGAGGTTCGTGCACCCAATCAGATGAATTCAATGCATTGCTTACTTCCCAATCCCTTACACAAATGTCTGCTGAGAGACCGGGTTTACGACCTAAATATGCAGCCAATAATCCAAGAACTAAGAAGATAGGTGGACAAAATGCCATGGGCTACAACCACGAGAGTGCAGGTAAGCGGTCTTTAAAGCTAAAGATGACTACGCAATGGACCGGTTGGATACAGTAACTAGGCAGTGAGGCTCTAAAACATTGAGAATGCTGTAATGACTAGCAGCGGAACATAAAAATCCTAGAAGTTTGCGCCGCAAAAAATGTACGCAGATAGCAAAATTCTCCTGACGTACAAAATTATAAACTCTCAACACCTCATAGTTGGGCAAGCAAATAAAGTTTTGAAACGTACGTACACGAAACAATAGATCGAGCGTTCTCAACGCTGAAACGGTTTAAGCCAGTGCTAACAATGTACCTTGTCATCGCAGATTATCACTTGTGCAAACTATTTGCGCGACTCTGGCCGAAATTGTTCCCTTTTCATGACATTATTGCACGTTGATGTTACATATCGCATATTACGTTAGCAGTGAAACATTTGATGCAACTTGCTTTCCTAGTTAAGTTTTGCAGTACATGTTGCATGGTTAGCGAAAATCCAAATAAAGTGTGCTTATCTGGAGTTTTTAGATGAATGTTACAGTGTTAAGAAAATCACTTATGAAAGCGTATAATGGTTGGCATCGTATAATATATTTGCATTGCGCAAACAGTTCCCTATGCCCATATGTCACTGACATATTCATGTCAACGTGTGTTCATACGATTGCACAACGCCTGCAAAAAGTAGTTGCACTATAAGGGCCCTAGGCCGCAACCTGACCCTTACATAAGTGATGAAGGGCAGCGTTGAAGAGAACAGTCAACAATGCAAAACGAACGAAATACATCGATTGTCTGTCATCGTATTTAAATGTGAAGCCCATGACTCCACAAACACCGACCGATTTAACTGATCCGTAAAGTCACCCATGCCTGTGGGGCTACTCTAAGTAAATAGCAGCCACATAGTGCAGAACGATAGTTGCATGGCGGAGAAAAGCCGTTCTCCTGCAAACGTTCGCAATCCAAAACAAAATATTCCGATGTTGATGTCAGTCTGAAAGCTTTATTGGTCACCGATAAAACGAATATATGTATCCGTGTGGGGACTAAATAAATTATGATAATAATATTAAAGTAATATTCTGGCGCTTAAGGTTACACCAAAACTGCAACAGCTTGAATAACCAGAGCAATATTCATTGTTTTGTTTTGCACATGCCTTAGGAGATAATAATTCGACAAAAAAATTCTTATGCGCACCTTAGCTGATGCTTTTTTATGAAGCACGCAGTGCGTTTACACTTCACCCGTGATGTCTTAAACAATACATTGCAAACTATAAACAATGCTTACGTGGCGCTTCAGGAGAGATATTGCGGTAGTAAGAAGGTCAATTATATCAATCATTCATCAACCGTGGCGACAGCTTATGTATAGAAATGAATGAAGTATGGCTGTGAATATTTAATTATCTACATTTCTTGAAGAAGACATGGCTAGCGAAAAAATCAACGTCGTTGATGCAATGAGTATATTGTGGACGAGGCTGCGGCATCTTTTTAACAATTGTGCCCTTATATTGCGGGGTATTCACTGGGTTAACAACATGGAAGTCTAAAATTTTTGCGACATATTTGGGATCAGTGTTGGCTGGTGGTGCATCATCCACTGTTATCTAAGTTGACCACCCCCGTCCAGATACCCTACGTAATGATATTGAAAGCACCTTTCAATGCTTGAGGTGGCATTGTAATATCTTGAATATCCAGAGCAATATTTAGCCTTCATGCCCGTGAAACCAATAAATTCTCACCAAAAATTGCTATACCGTTTTGTATGTCACACGCAAAAGATTTTCTCTTATCTGTGGAAGCTATAACTGTTTCCTAGACATCACATTCAAAGATAACACCTTAGGAATTTGTGTACCCGGTTGAAGGGGGGAGGGAGCCCGTGCTGCGGTCGACTTGTTTCAAAAACAGATGCACGCAAACTAATTGTCGATGGTCGTCCGTTTGATTCAAGCTGGATTTCAAATGGCATTCAAATTGACAATTCAAGTTTCTCATTGAAATTGATAAGGTGGATGTGTTGTCCTCCTAAAAGATAATCGCTGCAAACAAGAAATTCGGGTTTCACTCCTTTTAGTAACACGTTTTGTAGCTGGTTTTCCTTGCACCTGTCTGTGAAATGCAAGTCACAACTTTCACCACAGCTTTACCTCTTTCAAAATGAAATGAAATCTTGTAAATTCAGTCCCTTAAGGCAACGTTTGCGCCTCGCATTTGTAAAAAACGTTTCAATGTTTTCTGACATTCGTGCGAGATAAAAGCATGGTGATGTCCGTTTGGACTACTCTGGATATGTTTTCCACCCCTGATTTCTTCATAACAATTTTAGGCTCAGAACTGCACATCAGAATGGATAGTGAGGGAGTGAAAAAATCAATTGTAGAAAACATTCATCCTCTGCGGCGACAGATTACGTATGAGAGGAAGTGAAGAAGGTCTGTGAAAGTATCACGCGTTGACATTCCTTGAGTGGAGAAGAGTCCAGGTGCATAGAGCATCTTTAGAAAAGAGAATATATTTGAATCAGCCACTATCGTGCGGTCACATTTCGTGCTCTGTATGGTCGGATGTGTATGATGTCCTACTTGCGTCAATCTATGTCCAGATAGCCTACCAAGTTCAGTATTCGCAGTGAATGCAGCTAACTCATCAGGGATCGAAAGAAACTATTCAACACACTTCCATTGTCGATTTCCACCGTGCGTAGTGTTTTGGTGGATAGGTGTATTGTTTTACATGCGTCCAGTAGCTCACTTTGGTCTTTGACAGTCCGAAATTCATTTTGCACTGAACGCAGCAATATATCACCCAGAGATTTTGAGGCAAAATATGCATTCTGCAGATTATATTGTAAACGCAAAACACCAGAAAATGCTTCAAGCCCAAATGGTGTTCAACAAAACATAAAGCGAACGAATTTGTTGAATAACCTTCTTCGCCATTGGCCTTGGAATGTAAAACCCCAATTATTTGAATCCAGATAACCTGCGTAGAATATTACTCAGAGTGAACGCAGACCCCATATCATGGATCGCTAAGAAACACTAGATATAACGAGAATAAAGGATGCGCGAAACATTATCACAAAACGAAATATTATGTGGTAACTGGAGCTTTAGGACGAACGTTGCGGTAGTGAGAAAATCAATGATGTGAATCATCCAATCACCGTGGCGAGAAATTACGAAGTAGGTCTGTGAATGTATGATGACTTATGTTTCTTGAAGAAAACACTGCTAACATAAATCAATGTCATTAGTGCAATGAACGTATTGCAGACGAGGCTGCGGCGTGTTTGTTCAGCGAATGTACCTTGACATTGCTGCATACTGTCCGCGGTATCAACGCGTAGGTCGAAAATTTTCCGAAATTGTAAGGGCTTGCCCGGGGTGAATCAAACATATTGTTAGAAAATTTGCCACCTCACGTTCAGGTACTTTGCTTCAATCACTATTCGCCGTGAATGCAGCTTCGGCAGCAAGGATCGCGAAAAACTAAAAGAGGATATGCGAACAAAGGGCATGCCAAATATAACCACCACACTGAATGAACTCTGCTTACGTGGAGCTTTATGGTGAATGTTGCGATAGTGAGAAATATAATTATATAATAATAATATTATTATATATTGCAGCCAAATGCGTAGGCTGTAGTTACTGTGGATTCTGAAAAAAAGATTTTCCAGGCATCCGGGCTTCACCGCACGAAATTAATTGGTCGCTCAGCAGTCGTCTTCTGAACGTAAAACGAAGGCACACAAAGCATCACAACACCTACCTCCCAAGTTAATCAAAAAGCCCAGAGATGCTACACTACGCACGTAGGTGATCGCCAAGCGCGCGTCTGCAAATGGCAGTGTTTTTGGTATTTCAAGGTGCGAGTATTGTTGTATCTTGTACAATATTCTATGTCTAGATATCTGGTTTCACAATACTCTCCACTTTACAACATATGGGTTCCCCCATATATGAATAAGGAGTGCATATTTCGCACTTGCTTCTGTGTGTAAATTGATATGCATATATTTATATATAAACATTTTTATTGATATCTAAATTTCTGCATTCTGCATGTAATGTTCTAGACTTGGGCATTGCAAGTGTACAAATCCACATTGCTGCCGAAATCAGACAGTAGAGTCCCGGCATGTACTTCCGAATCCAACCAGCCTGGTTGCTGCCATTGTAAATAAGCTTCTATATGGACATGAAATGCAAATTTATCCAACGTGCATACAAGCGTGTTGCAAACGGAGACAGTGTGGATTCCGCATATATCTTAAGCCAGTGCCTAAAACTCACGCGCATATTTTATGTGATGTGAATAAGCTGCCTTCGGTTCGTCATGCTATTTGCAACTAAACGGTCGTGGAATTGCACAATGGGCTGCCTAGAATTGCATGGACCTAACTCACCTTGGCATGAACACCAGTTCCAGTCGCTAGCGAGAGTTTACATGGAATGCCTAAAGTAATTCCCTGATGTATGTATCGTTTGCACACAAAACGCTATACATCATATGGCGTTGGCATATTCGCTTCCACGCTTCGATCATGTCGCCCATGTTCGCAATCACCTGACCACATTTAGCCTGCCCTTCTTCATTCCGGCCACGCACTTACTTCACACCTGCGTGTTTGATTAAATTGGATTTTTAGTGACAAGCTGCTTGCCAATCTTTATTTCCGACCGTGCACTCACTTGTTCAGCCAAGACGTTACTTCTGGATTTTTGATCAAATTCTGATTTTTGTGGCAAGCCGCCAAGGGATCTACTTACTTGGATGGATCGGGCTAACCATTATGTCCTAGCTCTCAAAATTTCTTCCATGAAATACGTGTGGTGTGATTCCACATACCGAGAGAGTCCATTTCAGCCCGGGATGCAAAATAATATGTTGTGCTTGATCGCCTCTTCCAGGAATGTTTATTTTCCCGACCATCGCACAGGCAGTGAATGAGCCAGCATTGTTCCGTTCCGCCGTGAGCAGTTTTGGTGGATGGGTGTATTGAATTTAATGCGTCAAGTAGCTCACGTTGGATGTCGACGGTCCGGGATTCATTTCGCCCTGGACGCTTTAGTGCATCAGCCAATGGCTTTGCAGCAAAGTATGCATTTCCGACATTACGACTTATGCGCAAAACACTTAAGAATATATTAAATACAGCCGGTGTTGAACAAAACATTAAACGAACGAACTCGCTGGTGGCGTCCTTCGCCACCGGCTTTAGACTACAAAATTAACCCCAATTATTTCAATCCAGGTAAACTAAGTAAACCGTTAGCCGGAGTGGACACACACCGCATCATGCATGTCTAAAAACTATTAGACGTTGAGCAAAAAAAGGATGCACCAAATATCGCCACAAAATGGAATAATTTCTGCTTGCGTGCAGCTTTATGATGAACGTTACGGTGGTGAGAAAATCAAGTGTATCAATCCTTCAACCAGGATAGCGAGAATTTATGTATGGCGGTGAAAAAATGGTTTGTGAAAGTCTGTTTAAGAAGACAATGCTAGCATAAAACACTTTTGCCTAGGATACAAATGAGTGTTGTGTTTAATTGCCTCTTCCAGGAATGTTCGCTTTTCCGGCACGGGCGTTACCACTGAATCCGCCACCTGTGTGCTCTCCCACCGTGCGCGGTGCCTTGACAAATGAGTATAATATCTAACTAGTATAATATCTATCTAACTATTGTTGATTGGCAGAATGACAACATTTTTAGGACTAGGGTTGAGCACAACTAACTAAAAGCAAACCAAAAGCACTTTGTAACTGTCCTGCTTGAACCTATTAATTTTAATCCATTATTCTGAGTTGGTGGCTCTTCCGCCACAATAATCTTCAAAATCTGTTCGAAGTTACGCGGTTACAGGTGACACCGAATATTGCCCCAAAAGCAAATAAACTCTGCTTACGTGGATCTTTAGCATGATTGTTTCGGTTGTGAAAACATCAATTATACCAATCAATCAGCCAACGTTTTATGTCGCAACGAATAAATTAATCTAATCACATAAAATGCACATACATTATGCCTGGTTTCACCTGCATTTTTAAGTGATTTTTATGTTAATCTCAACGAGTTTTTACATGGTTGTTGAATCGCACAACAAGTATTTGTATATTTCGTCGCGGTATACCGCGGAAGTCAGAATCAACTTTTGGCCCAAGTGGGGAATGGCACCTCGTGCTCCGCAGTGGACGGATAAGCCCCACAGGTATCTGCAATTCCACGAATACACAAATCCAAATCACCTCAGTGAACGCCACACAGGTAATCGAACTTTGCCAATCATGGTATAAGGTCGCTTCTTGTCTTGTTGATCGCCTAGTATTAGGCCATAATTTGTTACTCAACTTGAGCTCTAAGGTTGCTGGCCTGTTTGCGTGTTATTTTATAAATTGGCCTGCAAACATGTGGTCATACAGCCCAGGTCACCACTGCCTCAACGCAGAGTCCCCAACCACTAAACGATCAATCTTCTATCATCATACTGTTAGAAACACAGGACGATGCAAGGTTCCAAAGCATGATTTTGACAAAGCGCCAAGTTATGCAGCTAATTTTGCATTAAGTGAGGCTATTTTATGCCACTGCAGTGAAAATCCCTCTTTTAACCCATGCACATTATTCGTCGTCTCTGCCGTCAGACGCTTTGGCGCCTCCGTTCGCCGGCCTATGTACCCATGTGATGTCACGGTTGCCGAATTTTTTATTGACACATGGGTGAAACTCAAACCGCATGACCTCACATGCATGCCAAAGACCGCTTCAAAAACTCACCCGCTGTTTCGTTCGGTGCGGCGTAATTTGATTAATTCAAGAAAAATATTGTTATGGTAACTATTAGAGCAAAATGCAACACGGAGCTGCAAATGTTCCACGACTAACCGGCAACTTGATCGAAGCCCAACTGTTTGCGCCAGAAATTCCACTGAGCGGCAATTCATTATTTTAGAGAGTGGATGCATATTTCCAGGTGATTCCGGAACTTTGCGCTGTATCCAGCTTTGCAAACCAAAGAATATTCAATGTACACTACCTATCTTGCTTCAACATATTGATTGCCTTACAATATATGGTTGTTGCAAAAATAAATAAAGCGTATATTTGACAAACGTATATACATGTGAAAGTATACATTAATTAGTATACTTCCGTGTTCCGCATTTTATTTTTTCAGAGCTGAGCCACATGGGTTCCGACATCAGACTTTAATGCCCTCGCATGATATTGAAAACTCAGTCTGTGCCAGGTTGCTCTCATCTTCGATATTCTGATATTGCCACTTGAATCGCAAGCTCACCCTACTGGCAAACCAGATTACTGCCCTTGTATATCATGTAATTTCCGCATAAATGTCAAATGAGTGCCTCTCAATCATGCGCACATTGTATATGCCGATTACTGAGGAATATTCCGACTCTTACCTGCACGGAGGCGTGCAAGAAGCACATGGTTTACACGCATTTACATTTGTCAACTGGAGACAAGTAGGGAAGGTCTCTTCTGAAGGGTCCACATAAATTTTCACGACAGTCTGATTCACCGGAACACGGCCTACCGGTGAGATACTGAATTGAGTGCACGACTATCGGCTAATCATCCTACTTACTTCTAGTTTGTCGTGCAAGTGTACAATGGACTGTTTAAAATTGCGGAAACCGTAGACTTGATGGATATTAGCGAGATTGGCTGCTCCGATCACCAGCGCAATTTCAGAGGAATGAACTTATATAATTCACGAAGGTGTTCCGGTTGCACAAACAAGGTTAAGTAAGGGTCACGTTATTTCGCTAATCGCATTATTTGCCAACGATGGCGGCTACAGTTAATCTATTTCTCTGTCTTAAACAATCGAGTGTGAACAGCAAGCGCTGAGGCCATATGTAATGTGCATTAAGGAAGGGAATTTATTGGACATTCGGACTCCATCGCACAAACTGAATTATTTGCTCAGCAGTCGTCGTCGGAATATAAACCAAAAGCCCATAAAGCCTCACGGCACCAGTCTCCTGATTTAATCACAAATTCTGAGAGCCTACGCCGCCCACATTGCTCGCACAACGGATCGATATGCCTAATTTAGCATTAAACATTGCAATCCCACCTCACGAAAAACTCCTTCTTCAACCTATGTACATTATTATTTTTATACTGCCGTCCGACGCTTTGGCGCCCTATTCTGCTGGCCTATGTGTCAGTTGGTGTCACCTTTGCCGAGTTGGTCAAACAGCGTAAACTTGCATGCATGCAACAGGCGGCTCTATAAACTTACGCGCTGGTAAGTTCAGTGCGGCGTATTTTGAATGAATCAAGAAAAATTTATTAATATGAAAAATATCAGAACAAAATTAATGGGCAAATGGATGGAAGTCAAAAAGTTTGTGCCAGAAGTTCCACCTAATTGCAATTTATTATTTTGGATAGTACACGTCTAACTCAGTGTGCTTCCCGGATTTCTTATTGTAACCGGAGAATATTCAATATACGTTACCTTTCTGGTTTCCACATATTCTGCGGCTTACAATATATGCTTATCGCAAAATTAAACAACGCATATAATTGACACAGGCGTTTATACATGTAAAATTACTCTCCGATTTGTAGATTTCTGCGCTTCGACCTCTATGTTTCAGAGCTGGGGTATTTTAATTTTGTATAAAGTGTAGCTGTAGTGTGGAAAATTTTGCACTTCAGGCATGTGCACGGTTATTGTGTGTGCATATTTCGAATGACTTGTGTAACTCAAATCACTTGTGTTCATTACAGTCCAGGAGTGATTTATTATTCAGCGCGGCATTGCTTCGCCTAATATTTTTGCGTAAAATTTACACTCCGAATACTATTACGATTTTCGAGGAAGCAAATGCGATTACATTTTTTTATAAACGTTGGGTTTATTCATTATTGAAGCCCATGAAATGCAGTGTGTTCAGTTAAGCTGCGCAGAAATCATGGATTTTATGAACTGCGTTTTCAATTCTTTTGAATAAATAATTAAGCGGAATTGTGAAAAGGTGTAGGCCGCTTTTCAACAAAGAACTAAGGAACAAAAAACTAGAGAATAAAAACTAGAGAATAACAGGTTTCATTCAACACACTTGCGTTTTCATCGCCCACTTTTTCTCATTACAGACCAATGTACAAATGACCTTCACGTGACAGAGAGTTGCTTTGTTTCCCAAAGCAGTTTCACATTGGAGAGCGCCACGCAGATGGAATTACAAAGGTGTTGTCACCTGCAAATTCTAGCACAGGCATCAGCTTACGAATCAGACGACATACGATACATACACTGATGACCACATTCCAGATTCATTGTGTGCAGGTCTTGATTCACACTGCATTCAGCTAGATGACCGCAAAAGCTTCAGCGTTTTAGCTTTGTAGTTAATAATGCCTCATGCATTTCTGTGCACATCAATTTTACTGAATTATTTTAGGAAGCTGTCATTAAAAGCTGTCGCGCGCGAAATCGCTCACACAGTCAGCTGGGTTACCTAAGAGGTCAGGTGCAAGTTGATTTAGAAAACTCCAATTATATCGGCCAGGGCTCATTGTCGCGGAGTATCTCGAGTCGTGCTTTTTTCACTGAGCAATCAGGCAGAATCTGTTAAGCAAAACATGATGTCCGATTAATGATCTGCTTCTTTATTTCACAAGCAAGCTTGAAATCATGTTTTTGTGAAACGAGAAAAATATATACTACTCACGTGCCTCATCAGTATTATCCACCGTTAAACTTATATAAGAACTGGAATAACAGGAGCTCTTGCCTAGGTGTTTGCCAAGCTGAACTGTTACCCACAAGTCAGCCACTATCAATTTTTTCTACTTTGATCTCTTCCTCTCAGAATTTGAAATGCAGCCTTATAATATAAACAAATGAGCATTGATGTCCACAAAAACAGATTATCGTTCCGAATCCTGTACTACAACTTTACATGGTGATAACATGGACGTTCAGCGCCTCACCTACAGCACAGTGTGGAATGGGAACGAGCTTTTACACGTTTTGATATTTTGTCAATCTGGGACAAAAGGAACACAACTGTCCACGAAGATGGCCACATAACCCTCGAACATGGTGTCTAATCTGCACGGGAATAACATTTTGGTAGGAAGTAATTTCAGTTGGTCATGTGACCTGTTTTTAACTTGTTACGACGTTGTTCAATTCAATGTTTAAAAGGCGGAAAGTGTCCACCTGGATTACATCGATGGAAAGCTCAGCTCTAATCACTAGTGATATGTTAGACGCACCATGAAAACGTAGCCCGTTGACATTTCCATTTACACATGCTGACCAGGTAACAAATGCTTGTCCTGTACAGTTGACTAAAATTTTCCCGCGTTGAACATGCACAAATATTGTACAAGCAGGAATGCACTTGTGAATATTCCGCCGAATATGACTTCTGCTGGGGGTCAGCCACTGTGTTGGTATATTGGTCTGCTTCCGACATACGATAATACCTTATCTCCCAATCAGTTTAAGGACATATGTTCAATGACAGGACATATACCGAGACAGCTAAATTTAGCCAAGAACACAAATGATTGCATTGTGTTTGTCCGTCACAGTGCCGGCAAACAACCCAAAGTAAACGATTGACAAGCGGGCTTTTCCGATTGGCACTGTGATGGGTGTTTCGTTGTGCATCCATTTTTTCCGGTATACAGTTACATATTCCCATATAAGGTATCGATAGAATCCCAAAATATGGATTCGTCACGCGGACGACAATTCTGTGATCATCAAAAAGCGTGGGATGCAGCTAATAATCCAACTGCTATACAACAATTTTGATACCATGGAATTCACAGTCGAGGAAACGAACAACCGAAAACTCCGGCACCTAAACGACCTCATCGCTAGATTACCAAATGAGATATGCATAATCGCGACGCACACGGACCAACTTCTGGGCCACCGGAGCAAGCATCCAAACTGTCACTTTTCAAACGGATAGAGACACATTGGGGCAAAACAGCATCCAAGATTAAAGGAAATCCCCTGTAAGATAATGTTCTCATTAAAAACGAACTGGCGGTCATGTAGGCATCAGCCTTGCCTATGCTTTAAAAAGGTCACCGTAATCATCGCTTCGGATAATCGTACAAGCCGCCTCAATTATTTCTAGATAACAGTTAGTGGCCTTGGAGGAAAAAAGGGGAGCTCGGAATTACTTAGTTGTATCCATAGGCATACTCATTTTATCCTAATGTAATTGACGACATTATAGAGTAACATTGTACTAATGTGCCCAGGATGACCGGACATATCTTTGAATTAAGCACATCATGGGTCTGGTACGTCTCGTTTTAGCACGGTTGAAAAAACAAGCGTCAAAAGTCTTTAAAACGTTATCAACAATCATTTTAATTGGTTACCGTGTGACCGAATTCCAATTAGATAGCGAAGACTTTCTCCGAAGACTGGTATATATACTAAACCTGGTACGCCGGCAATACTTGACAGCACAGGGAATGATTTGACCATGATGACAGCAGCAAAACACGAGAGCAAAATTTCTCAAGTGTGTTACACATTATGTTTGTGCATGTCAGCAGCGGAATGGGAGGCAACTCGAGGAAGTCCACTATAAAAATCTTTGATCCAAGGTGTGTTTTATCTTGAAGGTACTGTGTTAGGCCGAGGCGTTCGATCGCACGTTCGTCAGCAATTGTGTTCAGCAAGCACGGAAACGGAGCTTGGGACACGAATCAGGTGATCGAATATTTTCACCGCCTAGGACGGTGAACGAAACTGAGCTGTAGATAGTAAATGATTTTACATTGTGTTCAATAATGACTAATATAGTTACCACAAGGACGTTCACTCTATTGTCGAACGGTCGCGACAAAACTAGCTTTCGATACTGCATAAAGGCTTGGGAGCGGAACACGTCTTTATCCCAAGTGCTGAAGAGTCTGTGGCCGTGATCGAAAGAAAACACGCTTTCATCATTCTTGGTGGCATAAAGCGTAATAGACCTTTTCTTTTGGGAATTTTGTGATATTTACCAAAACATATTTGACAAATATTACACTGTAGTGTCTCGGGGGTTCGCATTGCCTGTTGCTGTAAATGGTTTGCGTGCAAACGCTTCGTTGCATAAGACACATTACTATTTCACGATCCGAACAACTATTACCTAATTTCAGCAAAACGTCGGTTCAAAACGTTTGCATTGTCGCATATTTTCATTGAAATCAGGCGTGGCGAGGGTGCTTCCGACCAAACATATAGGTGAATGACTTTTGGTACTTGTAGGAATGACGGAATACCCAGAATATCTGCTGAGCGGTGGCCTTCCATTTTTACTGAGGGAGTGGAAAGTACTTGTGGGGAAGTTACCCAAAAAGGGGAAAAATGTAACATCGCATGGTGCGCAGTAATCGACTTGTTGCTTGTTGTGGCGTGGTAAAGTAGAACAGAGGATGCCATTATTGTAATTTTTACACAACATACTATTTTGTAACTATGCAGCGGCGACATCATCGCCACAACGGATTGCAAATTTCAAAAATTGCGGAAGTAGCCCCACAAAACCGGCCTCTATCCTGACAAAGTGAATGATGGCAATTATATGTACGTGTTGCATTGATGTTTGCTTCACGAAATATCAGGAATATGTGGTGCACTGAGGATTAGTTATAAACACAACTGTGAAAATATGCACTACGAATCTTGAATGAAAATAATGAAAAATGCGGCATACATGGATTCTATTTTCCGTTGCTTACGCCAAAGTATTTTCCGGCAAAATCCTTCATAGGTGTAGATATATTGGTCCGTTTGTTGTTGTAGATAAATTTGCCTACTTGAGAATCTGTATCGGTCCTAATGGTCCAAAATTGGATTGACAGAGAAAATTTAAAGAAGCTGAGTCACTGTGGCGTAATCGTGACATCGGCGTATCCGGCATGCATCCAGTTTACAATGCTAGGGTGCTATGCGTATGGCTCTACGGGACAGGAGCGTGTCCGCTGCAATCTGAGGACGTCAAAGGGCTTTCAGGTTTTAACCACGATGCAATCGGGGCATCGCCCGAGTCTGATAGGAACACCGCTTCTGCATTGCTAAAGTGCGTTGAATGGTAGTTACAAATAACCTACAATGGACTGCCTAAAATGCGGAAATCTTGAACCCGGTCTACACCAGCGAGTATATCCGTTCCGGTTGTTGGCAAAATTTTATAGCGACCGCCGCATATAATCCCCGGTTGTGCGTTTCGTGTGCACACGAAAAGTTTACCATGATATGGACTTGGTTTATCGAATTACAGCGGCTGCCAATTTCTCAATCAACCCTCGACCGCATTTGGCTTGTCCTCATCCCACTCCGATGGCGCACTAACTTAAACAAATAAGACTGTACCGTTGAATATCCGATCAATTTATATTTTGGCAGCGACCACTCACCAGTCGGCATATTTCCATCTTTTCGGTACTTTTCAAAGGTGCTTCAAAAATGGCGAAATACACGTAATGAGGGCCCACATATCGAGGAACACTAATTTTATCTGGGTGACAAACAAATGTGTTGTGCTTGACTGAATCTTTCAGAAGTCTCCGTTTTGCGGACATGAGATTACCCATTAAGTGCCTCATCATTGTGCGGTTCCGCCGTTCGCAATATTTCGGTGGGTGCGTATGACGTGCGGAGTGCATCATATAGCCCTATTTGATATTCGGCAGCGCGGAGTCATCTCGCAATGGTCGCAGGAGTGCGTCAGCCAATGATTTCGCAGCAAAATGTGCAAAAAACTGGAAAAAATTTTGTAGGCCGGCGTTCCCCCGAAAAAAATATCGGGAAAAAAGCAATGAACCGAAGCAAATTCAAATCACGTTCTAGACCACTGGATTTGGAATGCAAACTAACACCAAGTTATGTCAACTCCGATCAGTTACGTGATTCAATCTTAGTAGTGAATGCAGGTGCACAAACAGCAATTCCAAGAAACTACTTTGGTGCACAAACAGCAATTCCAAGAAACTACGTTGAGTGTGCGATATTTTAGGAGGCTTCACAAAATTTCGTTACAAGCACATAACACTCGGTCCGTTTGCTAGTCAACGTCGGACGGCTAAGTTCAATGCGAGGAACCTGAGCCATAACGACGGGCCGCATTACGGCATGTGTATCGAGAAATGTACTCTAAGAGAAACATATATCTAAGAGGTAACAAAGTTTGCAGTCTCAACTGCAAAATTCTGAAGAATTATAGCACTCGAAACATTTGACTTAATACAGTAATAACGCCGCAACGCGTAGGTTTTATAGGCAGATTAAATAATGGTGAAACTCATAGATACATATGATTCAATCAACGAAATTTGGAGAGAGTATGTGGCAACTAATCTGATTGATTTCAAACACCAGCGAAATATCTGCTGCTAAACCAATAAAATAATTTTGTCTGCCTCTTCCAGAGTAAATTACATCTCCTACATATCACATATGTAAGACAACCGGTATGAAAAATATGTGTTGGGGAGATACTCAAAAACGGGGAATATTTAATAACCTGTAGTAAACATTAATCCCTGAATAGGTGGATTGATGAAACTTACCTCCTCATTCATGCAAAGGTGGTGTGCAATAGGTGGATTGATGAAACTTACCTCCTCCTTCATGCAAAAGTGGTGTGTGTAAATGAGAGAGAATATGCCGGTAATTCAACATTAAATAAAGTTATGTTTGACGAATGTGCACTGAAAAAGTCCTCGTCACGAAGTAGCGCAACTTTCGTATATTGCGGAAGTAGGGCTATTAAACTTGCCTCTATCCATACATATTATTCATGGCAGTTATATATATATGTGTTGTATTGCGTTTTCTTTCTCGAAACCACTTCCTCTAGCAGGAATACATAAGAGTCATCTGCGTTTCAAAATATGTGCTTCCTGGAACACTATTTATAACCACAACTGTGATGTGATGCACTTAGCATAAAAAACTTTGTAAAGAACACAATAATTATGGTAAAATGTGACACACATAGACTTGGTTTCAATTAAGTCACCCGAAGAAACCCTTCATAGGTATAAGTATATTAAGTCGTTTCTCCGCTGCATAGTTATACCCACCAGCATTTATTGGACTCTAGAATGGAAGTAGCGTTAATTTTCAATTTGTTCCGGATGACCGCAATGGAGCAAGATCATTGAACCAGAGCCCCAGTGAAGTTCCCACACGTCTAATGTGTAAAGCAAACACGCATTGTGGTAACCAGCTATTGGTGCTCCTGGGAGAGGCGATAATATGCTTAAAACACCGGGCTCTACTCAGAGATGACAATCGGACTTATTGGTCAGGCTTTCGTGCTGCAATGATCCAGTGGGCTGCCTTGACTGGAATTTTGTGCCGCCAGTACTAACAGTGCCAGAAAAGCCGAAAAGGATCATTCAGACAAACAGCAGCAGAATTCGTACAAATAGTAATCGCTTTACGAGGCGATCTTGTGGTACACTCACAAGTTCCTCCGCAATAAGTTTGCAAAGGCAATAGGGTGTTTCCACCTGGCGACCAGCATGTCCATAGTTACGAAAGCAGCGATGCACATTCTCATTTAGTACGGTCCAAATTCTTTTAAATGCAAAGTGTCCGGGGCTATTTTAAGGGCTGCGGCGCTCAGCCGCATCATGAGTTATACAGTAATGCCTTATACCCAGCGCCCTCGGAATAGTCGCACCTCATGCTGCCAGACAGGTCAAATTATTCAGTCATCGACTCCGGACAGGGCTCCCAAAGAAACACCAGCGACATTGGTTTTTTCGGGCCAGACATTTGAGTCAGGTTCCCCGACAGTTTCCTTGATTAAATTTTGATATCATCCTAGCACTTGCTATATCAGACCTTTAAATAAGGGGCTACTGCTGGGTCCCCAAAGCAATCCTACATTGTCTCATGGATTTGTGGGACAGAGTTTTGAGTCGAAGGCTGAAGTTTAGGTACCCCAACTAAACGCCATTCCCCGGCCTGGGCAACCTGGAAGTGTCGTTTGCCTGGACAGAACAGTGTCCACCGATGTCCTTGCTCAAAACCTTCCCACAACACAAGCAAAGCTCGCTTAGCCAGTTGACTGTCAGTTGACTTACTGAATGGACTTATATTAACATTTAACAAAATAAAACCCTTATAATTCAACAAGGACACTTCTACATAACAGCTTCAACGTTGGCAGCCCACGAGAAATCGGAAAAGTCACTGAAAACTTGTACACCTCTAAACCTGATGTTGTATCTGCGAAACTCGCAAGCAAGCGTGTCTATGCACATCATAAATGCAAGGGCAAACCCTGAACATTTAAGTTTCTCACTCCTGTTATCCAGAAGCAATGACGCTTGCTGACCATATGAATATCCAAGTCGGTCGTCTTAGTAAGTTAGAATTAAATTTGGGCCGTGGACTCAGATCTGATGAGCATTACACAGAAAGCGGAGAGTGACCATTCTAATAGTGCGCTAAACTCTTCCCGGCTAGTATAGCTTCTAGCATGAAGGTTTGCATTACCTAACACGGCGGCCACGAACTACAAGTCAAGCATGCAGCCAGTTGGCTCAAGTGAACATCAGCGAAAAATGTGATCGTACAAATTTATTCCGCGCCTTTCCTCTGCTTGATTGCATCAAGCAGATTTCCTTAATTACTTACAGTTAGAATCGCTCAGCCTGTCGGGGCGAGATTTGCGCGACTCCATGATTTGGTTGTTACTGGAATATTCTTAGGCTGAATAGCTGTCGTTCATAACAATCAAAACTAATCCACTAGTTTTGCACTTTAGATTTTTGGTAGTTTGCACAGTCTGTTTTTATAGATTCTTTGCGTGAACACGCTTTATCTCCAACTCTCACTGGAATATGCATGGCGAAGGCAAATTTGACTGAACACACAGATGAATGGCTCTGAGCTTTGGTGTATTGTATGGCTGAATGAATGCCCAGTAAATATGCTGGAAAGCGGTTTACTACTAACTGCTGATAAAACCATCTATGAGAAAGAAGTGTTGAAAAGTCACTCGAAAAGTGGAGAAATATAACAACGCGTCGTGCACACCGAGTAGTCGGCTTGACGAAACTTACCTGCTCCTTCAAGTGAACCAGGCGTGTGTAAATGAGGCAAATTACGCTGGTAAGATAAAGTTACAAAACCTGACGTTGCGCCACTGCCCACTTGCCACTTCATCCTCACAAACGAGTGCAACTTTCATATATTGCGGAAGTATACCTACCGAAATTGGTTCAGTCCAGACGAATGATGGATTGACATTATATGTGTGTTGTATTGCGTTTTCCCTCACAAAACCACGTTCTGTAGCAGCAGCATGTAGGATTGATTTATATGCGCCTCCCGAAACATTAGCGATGAACAAACATGTAAGAAATGCACTGCGAATAAAACCTTTGTAAAAAACACAATTATTCTGGTAAAGTGTGGTACAAGTGTATTTCATAAAACATCTGCTTCTGTAAAGGGAGTCTCTCACAAGGCCCTCCAATAAGCATAGGTATATAAGTTCGTTTATTGCGAGCGTAGTTGAATTCACCAGCATTATTTAGACTTTAGTATACGATCTCTCTATGTTTTGCGTGTCTAGAACCTTGTCTCTGCACCCAGGGAACTTCAAAATCCTTTCACCGTTTGACGATCGAACTCTCCGGCGCAAATCTGTTTAACGCACCGAATCAGCAATGATGAATTACAGCGAATGTTGTTCGAATGAAATGACTTGCCTAAGATAGATGAACTGATCATGCCCCACATTCTGCGCCCTCCTGACCGGGTGCTATGTATGATATTCAACGCACTTCCTCAAAATGTTTTTCTGCAGAACCATGAGAAGTGTGGACACGACGCAACAGGGAGCGAATAATTAATTGGCAGCATGGTGTAAATGCGATGCCATTAATCGAAGCTATGCTTTTCCTTGCCCTCATCCTAGGTGTGGACGCCCAGGTGGGCCAGATGTAGCATAGTCGCGCCCCAATGACGCCTTTGCATTAAACTCCTGCAAAGCTTCCCTCCAGTTTTCCTACCTACGAGCCCAAAAAAAGACCTGCGCAGCTACCTAACTGACCTCTCAAATATCTGGTAGACGAAACTTTGGCAGCCATAATCCTCGTGCGAATATTACGCGGATCTTACAGGTGATAATAAAAACGACACACTAGACCGTCGGAACATGGCAGCTGTTCACTTGGGTGCCTTACCGGTGAAAATGCCTTCAAGACGGGTAACAGGAGATATTAACCGTGGAATTTTGCATGCCAAACAAAATGCAACCTGATTGCATGAGTTTCCACGTATTACCTTCTTATGACGTCTCTGCATACCATACATGGGCAGGCCACTTACCTAAGTTCACCAAATTCAGCCCGACCAACTCCACCTTATTGTCTTAGCCGGACAATGTGCCACATGTCCCACGTAGTGCGGGTCATCAAACATATAAACCGCACGTACGCCCTAAGTAGACCGACACTGGTACAGTTATGAATCACGCAGACACGCTTTCGTAGATCGAACGTGTTTGACACAGACACTCTACATAGAAATCCTTTAAATGCATTTTCGGTGTTGTTTACTAATCGTTTAAGTTTTTGTCGTATACTACATGTCTCAGTTTTAATTAAACCATTGTCACAAATTCCTTTCATGTTTACGAATTACAGCATAATGCAATGGAAGTTTTCGGTGCATGGTCAACAGGAAATCAAACATATTGTGTACTTACCGGGATCTTTATTGAGAAAAGTAATATATATCAAACATTTAGCCACCGTGGCGGGATTTTACTGTAAGATTAAATGTAACCGGTGTGTAAACAGGTAGCGGAGCTCAAATTTGGCTGACCTCTTTGTGCAATTATAGAGTTGCAGCAACAATTAGAATCATTTGGCGTTGCAAGGTGTGCATGGACCCAAGGACGGAATCGGACAATGTCATGTCGGAGAGAACCGCCAACAATGAGGAACCACTATCTCTCAATGGAATAGGATTTATTCGGCGCCGTGGATCTGAGTGTTTAGGAAATTAGTTACCCTACGA
Organism: Clonorchis sinensis; assembly: GCA_003604175.2. Classification (NCBI taxonomy): domain Eukaryota; kingdom Metazoa; phylum Platyhelminthes; class Trematoda; order Opisthorchiida; family Opisthorchiidae; genus Clonorchis; species Clonorchis sinensis. Next base: position 30,947,115 of record CM030372.1, on the reverse strand, counting down.
CACCCATGGTGTGTCCATCCAATTAACCTTTCGATCGTATTCAATAGAGTGTATTATGCCCACATATATGTGGGGCTACCACATAGCTGCAACGTATAGCAAAACAATACTCGGCTGACAGTTGGAAGAGCTGTTCTCCAGCAAAATATTATGTTGATGATGTCAATTTAAATGAGCTACTGAAGTTCATCGATTCCCGGTCACACAAACTGGCAGGCTATTCACGTTACAAAGAGAATGGAGAGGCTCTAATGTCCCTTGCGATGACACGAGAAGAGAAACACAAGTTATCTTAGTGAACCGCATATTGATCGACGAGCTCTTATGGCCTCGACATAAAGGGAATCAATGTCCTGTTGATTAGAAAGCATCAGGCCAGAATTTTGTACTCCATTTGAATTTAAGGGTCACTGATCTGTTGGCCGGGTTGTTTTAGGAATTGCCTTACAAACATGTGGTGACATAAATTATCCAGGTCATAACTGCGCCAAAGCGAAATCCCCAACCAACACCATAATATCAGAAACCTTGTGTGATGCAAGGATATACAGAGGCGTATTTTGAACGAGAGGAAAAAACTTGTTATGATAAATATCACAGCGCATTTTATTGCAAAAGTATCGAGGTTGCGCAACAGAGCGGCACCCATAAGGAAGCCTTACGGTTTTAGCCGCAATTTCTCCCAAATTTAAATCCAATATTTTGGATGATAAATATTCGTCAGCGTGCTTTCTGGACTTTGGTTTGTAACAACATTTCTATGCCAGTGGATGTATGCGGTGTCTACATTGCGCATGTTCTCGAACAGAAGTTTTGCGAGTGTTTCACTTTGTGTTTAGCTTTACGTCTATATGCCCGTGAATGCAATCTCACCATAATTTTCATTTTACAATATATGGATTCGTCAATGAACCCTACATGTAAAACGCTTTTATATATACATACCTATATATTCATCGATTAGTAGACTTCTGTTTTCCGCGTGTATTGTTTCAGACCTGGACCTTGTATGTAAGTGTAAAAGACCGACATCGGACAGTAGTGGCCTGACATGTTATTCTAAAACCAGTCGATGACTAGTTGCTGCCAGGTTGGATCTCCTGACTTGGGCACTTGAAATGCAAGCTCATGCAATGAGCCAACGACCTTGGTGCCCGGTGTAATTTCCCGAAATTTCTTTAGTAGTGACCGACCACTGGTAGCTCTTAACGTGCTACGCACATTTCAAAATGTATGTGGTCACAGTTGACCTACCGGGAGACTTAAAATTCACTCGAATGCCTCTCGCCATTACCCATTTAATGATCCATCACAGCTGTGAACCGGTTTAGAAGATCATTCTGACGACTTAGTTGCATCGTACAACCAACTTCGTTTATCGGCGGATTTCATTTTTCAACGTAGGTGGCATTGCGGCAGCCAAAGAATATGCAGTAAAAGTTGAACCTCAGTGATTGCTTCATACGTAAAACAGCCAAGAACATTTAAGTGACTGCCATTTAGACCAACAAGCCACCAACTGAAAGAAAGCTTTTTAACTCACAGTCTACGCCATCGAATTTGGAATGTGGAAAAAACCCCACAAAATTAGTCAGTTTTACATACCCCAAGTAATTTGTTATTCAAAGTGAATGCAGCTATTGCATCAGTGATAGCTAGAGACTCTTGAAAATTGTGATTAAAGGAGATGCAGATTATTTCCACAGAATATGATTGGAAGCACACATTAATCCGTTTATTTGACAAACCGCGTTGGCCGTTTACTTGTGACGCGCGGAATCTAAGGCCCGTTGACTAGCCTTAATACGACATGTGGATCGAAGAACACAGTTCTTTTCAGGGGTAATACAGTTTGCAAGTCAAACTGCAATAGCTTGAATACTTATGGTATTCGAATCACTTGGTTTGAATTAAAAATAATGCTGCAACGCGCAGATTTTATGCGCAAGTTAACTCATGTTGTCTTCCGTAGATACAGATGAGCCAATCAATGACATTTTGAGTGGGTGTCTGGTAACTAATCTGATTGGGATAGCAGCAGTCAGTGAAGTTTTAGTCACCTTCGGGTAAGAAAATGGCATCATCAAATACCATCCTCTCGCGAGTATCCATTGAACATGCCACCGTTGCTGTGAACCGGTTTGGCCGATCATTCTGATGGCTTAGTTGCATCAAAAAGCTAACCTTGATTGTCGGAGTCGCGGATTTTACACTTCACTAGATGTGGTATGGCGGCAGTCAATGATTATGCAGTATAAGTTGATTTCCGTTGGTTATTTTATGCGTAAACAGACAAGAACATTTAGGTGACTGGGATTTAACCCCGAAACCCACAAAATGAAAGGGGTTTGTTAACTCACAGTCTACGCGGTTGAATTTGGAATGTAGAAAAAAGCTCAAAAAATCATTCCATTCCACATATCTCATGTATTTTTTTTAACTTCAGATTGAATGCAGATGACGCGACAATAATAGCTAATGACCCTTGAAAGTCATGTGATCAAAAGCGACGCAAACTATTTTCCCAATATATGATTGGAAGCACACTTTAATCCGGTTATTTGACAAACCATGTCGGACGCCTACATGTGACGCACGGAATCTGAGGCCCGCCGACTGGCCATAATGCGACATGTGGATCGAAACGCGCAGCCCATCTCAGAGGTAACACAGTTTGCAATCACACCCGCAAAAAACTGAAGAATGATAGCATTTGAATCAATTGCCTTGATTAATTAAATATTAATGCAACAACGCGTAGCTTCTATGGCACGCTAACTCATGCCGTGTCTCCTAAATCCATATGATCCAATCGGCGAAATTTCGGGTAAGTGTCAGGTTCCTAATCTGACTGCGGTATTAGCTGATTCAGTTATTGTTATTTGTGCCCCCCTCTATGTCACATGAACTTCGGAATATTGAGTCCACATTTGAAAAAAAAATTACACCAAGGTCGTAGTTGACACTACACGCAGATGGGTGACTGCAAAGGATTAGGGGAGTGCTGTGAAAAGTTGTCGGGGAGTGGTTTCTCACTACAAGGAATCACCTCAGTGACAACCCTGTGGAAATTGGGTGTGTAAAAATTCACCGTAAATGTAGTAACGCATAATACATTACAGTGGGTGACTTGATCGTGGTGAGTAAACTTACAGTCATCATCTAATGAATGTAGCGTGTTTTAAATGAGACAGGGTATGTTGGTAAGGTGACTTTCACACAAACCTACGCTTGGCATCTGAGCGTGTAATAATCCGTCGTCGCAGCGGATTGAAGCTTTCAAATACCTCGGAAGTATCCCTAACCAACTTGACTCATCGGCATAAATTAACGAATGGAATTTTTTTATTATCTAGCGTTGATGTTCGCTTCACGAAACCAAACTGGTCGGACGTGGGTAATGATTAACCAGTCACCATTAGGAATTAATCTCAATGGAAACATTGTTTACACTAACAGCAGTGAAATATTGCACGGCTAATGGATTCATCTTGATTCGACATGTATAATAAGGTTGATCCGTCTCTTGTGTGGGCAATTAAGCCTACGAATATCCGTGTATCGGAACCCTTAAAGCATTCGGTTTTGGTCTGATTTGGAAGGCCGCGTTACAGTCAGATTTCAGAACCAGATTTGAACCAAAAACGCACGCTTTCTGTTGCGGAATCAATGTTAGATAAATATCGTTCACCGATTCTCCTGAGGGATGAGGTTACACACCCAACAAAGTTGGCCGGATTTCGTATCGGGCAAATTAAGCTCTCCAAAATTGATGATTGCGCCGAAACTGAAAGAACTTGGGAGCTCTGAGCCGCAAGCAAGATAGAGGCAGATTGGAGGAGAACTCTTCTGCTAGATCCGGAAAGCAAACCAAAAAAGAACATTTTTACACTTCTTTATACCACATTCTTACGTGCGAGATGCGCGCGTTCAAATTCAGCTGGACGTCCTCCACCTCACTGATGTAGCTAAAAATTCTGGTACATTGCATAAACGCTGGCTTTCACTCAAAACCTAAGATTCTAGCGCCGCCACAATAGTCGATTTCAAATAAAATTTTGGAGCGTGAAAACATGAGCAGTTCAACCTAGGCTTTAAAAAATGAGTTTTGATTTATATGTGTATTTCGCCCCCCGATGATTACAAATGTCCTCAATTATATCCGCAAGTTTGGCCAGCTGCGTGATCTGTACAGACGGGAATCGTAGGTTTCACCTAATAATGTCCCCAAATAAGCAATACTCCTGCAATTTTAATTGCCATGCGCCACACATTACATTCATAATTAATCGTCTGTTGTCGCGTTTTTATCACTTTTGCTTCTTAAAATATGGTGCTTCAAGACCAAGTATTCCGCCACGACTTCGATAAAGAAACAGGTTGAAAAGATTGAACTTACATGGACCTTTAGCATCAATTATGGAATAGTGAGACGATAAATTACATAAGCATTTCAATCCTCATGAGGAGCGTTCGTCATGAGAGTAAATAAAATTGGTTCAGCATACACAACTTTTACCAACGAGGTAAAAATATGCATGAAATTTTTTTCATGCAGATGGAGAAATCGGTCAACAAATAGGTGCATTTGGCGTCACAAGATGTGTGTGAAGCCAACGAGGAAGCCGTATATTAGTCACGTCAAAGCAAGCCTTCAACAATATAGAGCTCCGTCAATTTTGACTGTTACAGGACAGATATTTATTCAGTGTAATAAACGCAAATGTTTAGGAACTTCATTATTGGCGCCTTATGTCGTTGATGATTCCCAGCTTCGATTCGCTGTGCAATCTTCTTTAATAGATTGCAAGATGCACGGGCTCTGGCTGTAGATGACATACATTCCGAAAATAATTTTGCCTGGCAATCGATCGTAATCGCACAAAACGAATTTTTTGCTCAGGTTGTCGTCGGGAGAATATAAAATGAAGTTTCCTGGATTCTCAGGCCACCAAACTCGTTTTAGATCTGAAAATCATGCATGCCTATTTGTCGTTGCTGAGCTTGGTGCTGCTACATATTAAAGTACAATAATTCTATGAAAAGTAAATTCCGAGGTATTCTCGCGCAAGCATTTGCAAGACAAAAGGGTGATTTCAAACCACGTGAAATGCACTTGGTAACGTTCCATAAAGGACGAGCTAAGCTAAAATGAAGTTTTATGCAGCCTCACAACACCAAGTCCAAAAATTATGTGCCTAAGCACAGTTTGGCTACTTATTTCAGATTCATATACTTGTATGCCAAGTAAATAAGTACCCTTTTCGCGCTGGCATTTGTAAAACAAAAGGTTAATTGAGGTTGTGGTTTGAATCTGAATTCGTAATTGAATTATATCGGACCCTAGCTAATACACCTGGTAGCCTATCCGTTCTCCACAGGGGAGTAGTTAGGCTCTAAGCGCCCGACGATATTTCACAAAAACTCTAATGCCAATTTCCACAGTGAGCAACACTCCAATCACCAAGCTGCTACGCTTACGATGAAATTGCGGTTCGTTCCCCAATATATCCCAAGATTAGGCCTCAAATGACTCGCTTTAATTATCAGCAGTCCAGAAGGCATTTCGCGGTAGACGCGGCAGTGCTGCATCCGAGCAAAACTCAAAGCACTGAGCTCCCATGATCACGATAATATCTCGATTCTCATCTAACGTTTTCAATAATTAGCTCGCTTTGATTATCCGGAGTTCATTTGGAAGTAGTCGCGGCAGTGTCACAGCCGGTGATTTTGCAGCACCAAATGTATTTCAGATATTATATCTTATACGCTAAACCACTGAAAACATTTATGGTAATACCGCATTCCCAACCAGTGTTCAACAAGCCATCAACATGAACGAATTTATCAACTCACGTCCTATTACACTGGATTCGGAATGTCAAAAGTAACACAAAATCAACTGAATCCAGATGTCGCACGTAGTTTGTTAAATGCAGTAAACGCGACAATCACGTAAACCATTCAAAGTTTAGTGAATAGAACAGGCGTCAAAGATTGTCCCAAAGTTCGATTAGAAACATATGTCAATCAGTCTACCTGGCAGTTCACATCCTTAGGATACGTGCGACACGCCGACAGTTCACATCCTTAGGATACGTGCGACACTCTGGACCTGAGTAATATCGATGAGCCAAATTTAGAAAGGTGAATTGAAGAACACAGTCCATTCCAGAATAATACTTTGCAATCCGAACTGAAATAACCTAACTACTTGTAGCATTTGCTTCATCTGCTTTGGGCAAATAATAGTTTCTATTAGCACTAGACTTGATGTAGTCTCTCATAGTTTCAGATGCTCCAATCAACGAAATTTCGGATGGGTGTGTGGCTTCTAACTGAATTGCGATGTAAGCCGTCAGTGATTTTTTGATTATCTTTGGCCAAGTCAGTTTCGTGTTATTGCGCACGTCAACGAGATCAATGGATATGTTCTACGTATCAAAATAAACTCGGGAGACTTACGTCCATATGGAAAATGTAGCCTCAAGTGGGCTGCAGCATTCTGCTTGGCGAATTCTACGGTTTCCTTAGTACCCTTAAAATTGGAAGCGTTCGGATATTATGCTGTCGCAGCAAGATTCGGGTGACTCCCTAATGTAGGTTCTACTCGGCTATTCCTATATAGAATAGTCATCGTCCAACTTCTCCATGAATTTTGCACTATAATCTTTCCGTGGTCTGCAAAGTCTGCTGCAACAGATTCTTTTTGCGCGCATCCTCTGCTACATACGGCACTTCCAAAATTCTCGGCAATAACGCCGATAAACGCTGGCATCCATTTTTTAAAAATACAGCGAGTCATCAAGTTCACAGTGCCTGAAATTTCCATTGGAATAAGCGTGGCAAGGGAACATCTGACGGTAAACGCAAATGAATCACTTTGAGCTCCTGTGCATTACAGGACTGAGGGAGTGCACAGAACATTTACTAAAAAGCGGTTCTACACTGGACGCTGACGAACGCAGCTAAGTGGTTACAGGTATGAGTAACGTGCATGTAAAATACACCCAAACATGATAAAATAAAATTACGAGTAGTAACCATCAAACCTGGCTCAATCCCAAAAAATAATGAATATCAACTACATGTGTGTCGTCATGGGCTTTGGCGACTCCTTTTGCTGACATTTGGGCAGAACTTGACAGACGAATGATGAAAAACTATACACGACCTAACATGCATGTAACGGTTTGATCCATAAACTCACCCACTGGTTTGGTGAATGCGGCGTATTTTGGGTGAAGCAAGAAAAACGTTGTCACGATAAATATCACGGCGCATTGTAACACACAGGTACGGAGGTTCGTCAAATGTGCTGCAACGTTTTTTTTTCCGAAGTACTAATGAACTGCAATCTTTCATCAGGTATGCTAAGTGCTTTCAGGACTTAGCTGTGTGCCAAACTAAAGGATGTTCAATTTCCGCCGTGCCCGCCTGAGGCAGTTTTCGAATGGCAGCGATGTGAGAGTTACATTGTGTTCATTTGCTTTCCTAGTATGTTATTAAAAATCTATCTATCTTGGTTCACCATGATGTTCACTTTGCCCTGTGTCATTTTCGCATAAACAAAAAAACAAACCTGTAAAACACATTTAGTCGATAAACTTACCTCCCAGTACTGGTGTAATTTGCGTGTTGTATATGAGGAAAAATTTACCGGCAAGTTAATTTTCGCGCGCACGTGCGACGACGTGCAAAGTTCAAATGTTGCGGTTGTAGCAATATACACTGAGATCTGTTGAAACAAAAAATGACTACAGCTAAGTGTGTTGCCTTTCATTGCGGATTGCTGCATTCTAGTTAGCAGTTAAGGATGAAAAGCATCTGCCCAAATCCATAACATCATTATTATTGTAAAATGCGATACACATAGATCCAATGTGACATTTGTTGCTGTTAGGCATGAATCCGGCAAAAGTGTTATTACAATGGTCCGTTTCTCCTAGGCATAATCAACCCCGATAACAGCCCTGGAGCTTTGGTTTTACTCTCAGTTAAAATCCCGCAATTAAACCACGTGCCATTTGTTGCGGAATGGATATCGTCCATTGATTCTCTTGAAAAATGAGCTTATGCACCTAACAAAGTTAGCCGAATTTGGTATTTCGTGAGGTATGTTCTCCAAAATCGGTAAATGCGAGGATAAATGCTAGTTACGCTGGAACACAACCCGCAAAACGTCGTCCACCGAAGTGTAGTAGCTAAAACCCTGGTAAATAGCATATGGGCTGCCTTTCCTTCAGAACCCAAGAAACGCTTCACTGCAAAGTCCATTTTTAATAAAGTTGTGGAGCTTGAAAACATGAGTCATTCAACCGAGCCTTCCAAAATCGGAAAAATTTAAAGTTTCGATTTATATGTGAATTTCGCCCTTTGATTACTATATATCTTGTCAATTATATCCACAATTTTTATCCAGCTAGATGGCCCAATTTCGGCCAATAAATAGCAATTCTTCTGGAAATTTGTTTACTATATACCAGACGTTACATGCTCAACTTAACCATTCTCGTTCGTGTTGGCATCGTTAACAAAACAGGTTTAATCGAGTGAACACACCTGGACCTTTAGCATCAATGTTGGGATAGTGAGAGGATAAATTACCTGAAAAATTCAACCATTCTCAGCAGGTTGGTGCATGAAAGTGAATGAAAGCGGTTTAGAATGTACAATGCTTACCGTACGTAATGAGGCAATTGGGTCTAAGGAGGTTGGTATATGCGACCCTCAACCATAGAGCTCTCTGTCATTTTTTACTGAATTTCGTAGAACCACATGTGTAGAAACGTCGATATTGTACCTAAAGTCAGTGGGAATGTCCACATTCTATTAGTTGTTCAAGCTTTCCTAATTCATTGTAATATGCACGGGCTCAGGCTGCATGTAGTATGCATTACTTAGGTAATTTTGCGTCGTAATTCGTCTTTTGTTGCACAAAACGATTTGTTGCTCAGGTTGTCCTCGGGGAATATTACATGAAGCCTCCTGAAGCCTCAAACCAACAACCTTATGATTAAATCTGAAAATCGTGCATGTCCAAGTGTCGGTAAGGTGGGCGATGCCACATAATAAGTACAATAATTCTAAGGAAAATTGGCGTTGTTCTCGGGCAAGCAGTCGTGAAACATAACAATTATTTGGTTGTTTGTTTGAATCTGAAATCTTAACGAAACAATATCGAACCACGGGTGATGCACTTGGTGGACCGTGCGTGTTCCACAGAGGATTGGGTTATCTTCAATAGTGCTTACCCTATTCCTCATTTTGGCCGGAAATTGGAGCATGCCCCTTTGTTTGCCCTGCAGGTTTTTCCTAACCGTGTGTTTTATTAGGTTTGGTACGTTGGTTTCTTTATACCTTCCAAATTTTGCTTTGCGTGCAGCTTCTCTAAGGAGCATTTCCTTCAGTTTGAGCCTCGTTTATCCCGCTGACACTTAGAATTTTTAGTATTTTGTTCGTTCAATTCTACGTCCATTGGTGTGCCTCGCGTATCATGTCTAATTTTATTGTCAATTGTTAATTTATTGATTATTGAATTTATGTATTTAATGTTTGGTCTAAAAATGTTTTCCTCTATTTTACGCATCTCATTGTTTACATGTCGTTTCATATGTTCCGTGATTTTTTGTTGTATTTGTGTATTATCATGTATTTTGTTAAGTTGAACCCTTAAGGCAAACGTGGGATACCTCTGTCTTTCATTTAAAAGTTTCTTGCTTCGTCTTGTTTTATTCCAAACAAATCCATCTCTCATTTTGGATAGAGTATGCAATAGCAAAAGTCCGTTTCGCTTTTCTGATTGTCCTGAGATCAATACAATTCTTGAAAAAAGGTTTTTCATTTTCCAAACAAGTTTTTGTTTGAGATGTTGTCAGGTAATTCTGTCAATCGTGTCCGCTGGGGTAGTAAATAAACTTGCCTTATACTGCTGAGCATATTGTTTGGTCACTTTCGGATGTCCAAATGTCATCCAGTACGCCTGACAACTGTTTTCATCAAATACGGTAATTATATTATACTCAATCCCACAGTTTCTGTTGTGTTGAGGCACATTGATAATAGACTTTGTAAATCAGAATTGGTCTAAGTGTGCAACGTTTTCTCGTGAGAACGTCACACATATCGAGTGTACATGACATGAACCGACGGGCAGATAGTTACAAACATTCTCAAAAATGTCATTTTTTGCGAATCAGACATCTATTCCGAATGTCAAAACAAGTCATTCTGCGAGGAACCAGTGCCTATTGCCATGGATCCTCCGGTTGGCCTTCCACAGAACGCCATTTACTTGACCTTTCCCTTTTTTTATGAAATTAGCTGTACGGCGATGTTTAAGCAGATTAGAGAATTAGGTTGTTCTTCGTTGACAGGGTCTAAGGAATACATTCACGCGTGATGCAGAAGTTTCATCCTACGCCTATGTAATGAGCGCTCTTGGGTAAGCGACTTCTAATAAAATAGAGGATTCCCTCAGCACCTTTATAGACGGACAATTGGGTAAATATGTTAATTATGCTGCGCATCTGACAAACCTGGAACCAAGTTAAACAGAATCCGTCGCAAAATATCTACGGGGTCATCCGCTTCCAGGTTACATCTTCTGGAAAGGTGCACATCACGTATCAGTTAACCGTCAGAAACCGCTGTCATTCAAACACCAAAGGTCTTTTCATTTTACCATGTAATACCCAATAGACGGAGGCCTTAAAAAATCTCGGTTAAAATTCTGTGCCAAATTTTGGTCCAACTACATGCCGCACTCTAGACATGTGCTTTGTTTGCACATAAAAGATAACCTACAATATGAAGTTAGCACTCTCATATCCGGGAGTCGACCAAGTTACTACCCCTCACACGCGCACCTATTTATAACTAGGTTTATGCCAAGAAATAAGCGGGCTTATTTGTATTGTCCATGGACACCATTCAATTTGAGGTCTCAAACAGAAGCTGAGCACACTCAACGGCACTTTTTACCTGTGCCAGTACTAGATTCCTTCAGGTTAACACGTGACTAAGAAATTTCGCAATGCTTCTTGAATTACGATTTTTATTTTGCCCTAGGCTATTTCATAACATGACGTCCAATTATATACTTGCTTATCGTAATTAGCATGACGTTTGGTTTTATGAGACAGCCTTACGTTGTTCGCAGGCCAAAGCTTATCCACACAATTCAGGACACAGTGGGTAATACAATAGTTTTGCAACGAAGTTTGCATTTTTGAGTGTACTCTAAAAAATGAAGTGCGAAAACTTTCGATTTCACATTTACTCCAATCAACAAAGGAGGGTCCATCCGATTTAGCGCATGAAGGAACTCAATCAATCCTATTTAGTAGGATTGATACGTTTGGAATAGCGAAACCTTTGGGAGTAACAAAATGGACGCAAAATGCCGTGTCGCCGCATTTTCAATTGACCTAATTTGCAACAACTTCCTCTCATCGCAAGAAAAAATGGACTCTGAGCACACCAGACGGGAGAGAAAACCCATTTGATTGACGTTTGCAGAAACCACCTTCTTGGAAACTAGACACTTCAGAGGAATGTTAATAGGGTAAACTGTAAACAAGCAAGCTAAGGAAATGCATCGTCACAGCTTCGCCAAAAGAGTCTTCTCTGGCCTTAGGAATAATGCACATGCCCTTGTATATTGAGCCTTTTGTACAATGTCCAGTGAAAACGTGTCTAAAACTGTGGTATAATTTTTCATTTTACTACACTCCATTGATTCAGGCATTGGCAATCGCAATTCTGGTTTTAAATTTTCTGTTGTCTACAAAAAACCGGTGGAATTATGGGCTTATGTTATGATGATATATGGAGTAGACCCCGTAAGGACAGTTGCACGCTGCTTATTTGAACCCAAGCCACGGGCAATATAATGTATTCATGTATATTTATGGCGGCAACCCGTGGCGCGTTGGGACCACTGTTTTGTCGTCGATAAATATTCTGTGGATTTTGTACAAAAAGAACTTGAAAACGGAAGGTGTAGGCGTCAGCAAAGTCGCTCGGATAGATCATTGCCCTTGACATGTCAGGGGGATGTGCACTCAACTGGGGGATGCCGCTCCGAATACACAGTTATTGTTACCATAAAATGCATATCAAACAATAATGCTGGAGGACCTCAAACATTCATCAAAATAATTACCAAAATGCAAACTTGACAATAAATGATGAATATGGTTTTCAGAACATGTGATAACATCAAGAATATGCCCAGCAATTTTTTTGGAATTAGCCTCCCTTGTGGGTGTCTTCGCAGAAATCGAGGAAAGGTACACAATGCTGACGTTAGAGAAAATCTTCAGATATTTCAGTGTGATTCGCACGCAAGTGCCATGGTGAATTTGGCTTGCCTTGAGAGAGACAAATATTCTGATGTACTGGTTTTATATATCTGCATATTATTCATCCTATATATATTATATGCATATATTTTGTTTGCCCTGATCAACGGTGCCTAAGCCTCACTGGAAACAACCGCAGGCTTTCACTAAGGTTGGAGTAGTCTAACGCGCGACCGAGATTTGGCAAAATATGCTCACTGCTGGATTCATCTAAAAATGGTGTTGCTCCTACGGGATCGACACCTACTACGAAGATCCTGCGCATACACACCCCGTGCTTCGAAATCCCTTACAATATACTTTTGATTGGTGCATTAAATCCGCGAGTTATCACATTCCGTTGATCAGCTATCCCGTTAATATGATTGGTTATCTCATTTGACGTTTAATGCAGCCGGACACTAGCCGCCTAGCTCACGGTTTGCAGGCATAATCCAGTGGCCCCCATAATCTACCGGCTTCAGCCCAACAGCTCCAAGTTTACTCTGACTTCGCTAAGGATAAATTGCCCTCCCATTTAGTGCACTTTTGGCCACTTACATTGTATAAGCTGAACATGGTGCATAACACTGTTTTCCCGCGCACTCCGATAACAGCGACAGCTTTTTGAAGATTTGGTGTTGACGGGAAGCGACAGCTTTTTGAAGATTTGGTGTTGATGGGCGTGTATAACGTATCTACATTTTGCCTTAACCCAAAACTGTTTGGTATTTCGAGTTCCGCCACGAATTATTGTACCCTTTTGTGAGGCGCCAAAATACCTATTTTGCAGGTCGAGGGCCACGTTTTCGATCACAAAGCATAGGCTTATGCGCAAGTAGGTAAGATGGGGCCGGAAGTAACCTGTATCCCATTATTGACAGCATGGAATTTTATTTAGGGATCACGAAAACGCCCGTGCTTATTGCCATTCCCCTGAGGTGAACAAACAAGCGGCGTGCGACGGCGAATTTCTAAAAGAGATATCGGCTGATATTTGGCAGAGGTTTTTGTTCCGTTCGAAAGGCGTACAAAAGTGTATATAATATCTGTCCAAATAAGATAGAAGTGTCGCTGGCAGGCGAGTTGCACGTACTAAATAAATCATTTTTTTCATTTTGAGTTTGGCAAATCGTGCAAGGTCAGAAAGTCGTATGATGTATAGGCAAAACGATGCTGGAGCATCCGCTAAATATGACAGGATGAACGAGCCACAGGTGCGAGGACTTGGCCGTGGGTCGCAAAATTTACCAATCGCTATACTTGTTACGAGTTCCGTTGTCAGGGAAAATAACCTACAGGCTGTTGCATATATGTTAGACAAAGTGTACGAGAACAATTTACTGTGCCAATTTGTTGCGCTTAGAAATGGAAGCATGTAACATAAAGCTGCAGATGAATTGAATAGATCAAATTTTTGTTCGCGCCGAATACGCGAACGAATGTGATTGTTGTGATTGCCGGAATCGTCAAACTATGTTTTAACACGCCCACTACAAAGCTTCATGAGAACAAGGGTAGCCTCGGTTGCTGATAACAGATCTTAATATGTTTAATACAATATGATTAGCAATAGCTGCTGAAATATTAGCAAGTAGCCTAATATTAGAAAGACATTTTGGTGCAACAATCAGAAGTGACACGGCGGTTAAGCAAGCACATCTATGGCAGTAGGACTCAGTCTTATTTGCAATAATTCAGTTGCCTAAAATTACTTGGCCCCTCGCTCTGTAAAATAAACTCTGCAATGAAATGCTTTGTCTGGGAACCACTCGTTACATTCAGGTGTAAGCGACGTTAAACCGGGTAAAATTTGGCCCCACGTAGTCGTGGGTGCATCACACATCGTCTTGGTGTCGAAACAGTTTTGAACCATTAAGCACTATCCATTTTGAACGCCGAGATAAAGCCAACAGGATTTGCGTGGGTTTTGCGACAAAGCACTTCCTGATAAAATTTGGAGTAACTTGCGCTTGACTAAATTGTAAATTCGTGCGTTACTATCATTAGAGTTTCACGGCGTAGATTCCGGCATTGTTACGGATGCCTGCTGAGATGTTTGTGTAGTGGCGGTGTTCTCACATATAGAGCTCCACTGGTTTTACGTAAGCGGGAATTTTGCCGTCTCGATGCACACGCAGATCCGCAAAATCTGCTGTCGTAAAATTCATGACAGCATGCACTTGTTACTCAATTGGCATGCTCCCTAGAGGTCGAAAAGTAGCCTGAATATTATTCTTACTAGATTTGTCCTGCGTGCTGTCCTGCGTTCCTAGTGTATATACTGCAAATGCACTGTTGAGTAAATGGCGAATGGTTCGGCTTCAGTTCAGCGGATAGTACGCCTCAGGCCCTCGTAAGGCTTTCCACTTCCAAACGTGTTCTTATTTTGGAGTGCGGAGAATCTCGCTACAGCCATATATGCTTCGGCAGATGATGACAGATAGGGCTGTTCCCCAGTCTCGTGAATCGTAAAAGTTGATGAAATACGTGCGATACACCCACCTGGATGATAAGTTGTCGGGTCTACTGTCCGGCACACTAACCATATCTTCCCGAATGGTGACAATAACGTTTGAAAACTAACTACTAAGATCGGAGAACGGATAAAAAACAACCTGATCATTTGCTAACGTAAATGGGTATATTGAATGCAATTAGTGTCTAGCCTGTACATATAAGCTGTGCACCTCACACGTGTGACATATTTGCCAGGAACACCGTTCCCACGGTGTGCGTCTTTGTCTTCGTAAACATCAAACAGTTTGCTCTCCTGCGTAAAGTTTTCGGCCTTTGTAGAGTGATGATGTGCAAACCGCATCAGGGTAAGTCTTTTGTCATGGATAAATTCGCGGTAAATTGCTGTCGGTGAGAGCGATATTTAGCCGCAATGTTATGTTGTCTCACTATGTGCAATTGAGTGTGCAAGTAGTGCAACTATTCAGCACAGTCTAGTTTACCATATAGAAGATGTTTTGGCACACAATGTCTCTTGAGGGAAGAAAGGACTCATAGGTCACACCAATGGAACCAAATGGAAATCCAGGAGAGGAACGTTGTCTGTCAAATGACAACGTATGCGTATCCTCTCTCGCTGAAACAGTTGGGGTCGTGACCCCCAAGGCTGAAATATTATCCTGTTGCTGACAAGTTGAGGTTAACATATGTTGGTAACTTGGTTCCAGGTGCAAAAAGCCAGGCGGACAACATATGTGCTGATAAATACGCTTGCTTTCTTTACCGAGCAAACGCTGTCCCCTACCTGCATATGTTACCCGTATTTGATGAACAACTAAAGTCTGGCGGCAAGTTTTTTCCTTTGAGTTGCATTCCCTCCCATGAGTGATACACGCCAGATTAGAAGCTTCCGGAACAAAGTATGCTCATTACATTTTCTCATATGATACCCCTGTCAAGTTTCAGTACTATGTAGCGTCCAGTAATGAGGTATCATGGAATTTAGGTAAATCTAATTTTCGAGGCTTGATGGTCAGTTTGCTCCAGCAAACTATTACTCACATATTTTTAGCCGCCTATCTCATACTGAAACTTCGATAACCTTAATTATGTCCCTCCCTCAGTTAAGGACGACAACAGCTCAGTAAACACTGCGCATCACGAGGCCCTACCGCTTCCGGGCGGGCCATACGAACTAAACGAAACGCCCAGATATTTCAAATTTTCATCTCTTATAGATATATTGGCGCGCGACAAAATGTACCGCGAAGCTGACTATTCATTACATGGAATCTAATGAGTAAAAAAGGAAAGGATATACTACCGAATGGTGCAAATATCGGCCAGCTTGGATTTATGTGGGAATAGGGATGTAAGCTCTACTCGGGTTCACCAAAATCGGTGTATTACGGGCAGCTGAAATGCGCTACGCTGATTCTTCTCAGATACTACACTGACCACGGCTTTAGGGAGAATTAGTGATTAAAATCGCCAACTTCCTCATTGTTATGATATATATACTAAATTTCAGCATATTTTGTACTCAAACATGTCATTTTGATGGCATATTTTCTGCATAAAGTGCCTCGAAATTACTATTTTATAATAACAGTCGATTGTCAGATGAACTAAACTGCTGAACATGAAATGCCACCGAAATAACACAATCATATAAAGGTAGAAACGGGAGAAGCTAAGTTTAGTACCCTTACATGACTCAGGTAGTCACTCCAGATTAACTCAAACGTAAGATATGAAAATACTGAGACTGCGATGTATTCTCGGCCGGTTCCGCACACAGCCTCTTGGGATCAAGCAGTATTACCATCCCCGTGGTAATGAATGACAGAAATCCGCGTGGATCACGATTACTTTTGAATTTACATGCGTGGCGTTATGGACGAAGCAAAATTTTTCGTCTGTTGCGTCCCATTGGCGTCATTGAATAAACATTTTGGGGGTTGAGCTTTTATTAAATAACCAAACACCTTTTCTTAAATGTGATATTGCAAATCATTGGGCCAGAAATATGAACAATTTCTTTGCAATGTCACGCCAGACTAGGTATTTCTAATAAAATGTGAAATTTTTACTCTGATTCACAGTATCACATACCAGAAATTTCAGATACATGAAGAAAGAAAAAGAAATCCCCTGCAAGTCACATTTCATCTTGCGGTATAGAATGCAGTGAGTTGCCGACGCTTGAATCAAAATATACACTCTCGCGTTTGTGCCTCTGCCGGAATACGAGATCATCTTTCTGCACACACAATATCAGACTACTTGTGGTTAAAACCGAAGACACCAAAAGTGAATTTACGATTGTGGCAGTTACACGCAACAGTTCAACGTTGACAACTGTTAGCTTTCTGCTGTAAGCGCATACGTAAAAGAAAGAAATGAAGGCCTGTTTGAAACTCTGAAGTATAAGACCGCGGTCTAAAAACTACTCACAGCAGCGGGAGTATTGAGAAAATGTGCAACATTAGTTGCTTCCGAGAAACAAGAATCTTGCCCGTTAGCGTTTCTTCAAGAAAAAGACCAAACAGCTATGATTTCTATCTTTTATCCAACCTATATTTGTCTAAACTGCTCAGTCCGGGATGTAGCGCATGATTTTTTAGGTTTATGAATGACGTATCAATTATTTTTCACTGCCGCGGATTTGAAAAAAAGCGCTCCTAAAAAGGTTGCTGATTGCGCGTCCTATGGCTTTAACCAATGATTCATACTTGGCTTGACACTCATTTATAATGCTGTATTTTAGCTGCATAAAGTGGCAAACAAATGAGCCATTCTGATGTTTTGTAGGATAAAACATTATCCTATTGATTTTGCATGCACGCTGCCCCCTTTGTAGGGATGCCCATAATCCTTCCGCATTGCCGATCGCCTACTCGCTTTTGATCACAAACAAATTTTGTGAAACATCAGTGCTTTTTAAAAACCGCATTCACAGTTTGCTTACCTGACCAAAAGAGCGTAAGTAATACGGTTGAAGCGATATAGTGCATCACAAACGGCATTTTGTTAGCTCGTCAGATTAGAGGGTTTCGAATGAATTCGAGATTATTTATACGCGTTCCTGTACGTCAAACTGATCATCTAGCGCAAAATGAAGTTTGTCAAAACGATGCACTTGGATACATACGGGGTTCTAAATCCCTGAAACAAACGTCAGCAAGATCCCCATGGCACAGATTGCGCAGGTCAGAAAACCAACACCGCAGAGTAATTTCTGCTATTGGGTTGTGGGCAACTGCCATAGACTGAGGCGGGAGCACAAGCAACCAAACACGATAATATTGCACCCTTCTAGTCTCTGTTAGTCATCATCGATATACATGTGCGTAATCATAATCATAGTTTAGTCATTGATTTTATGTGGTTAACCATAAGCGTGTCACTGGAAACAACTCCGTTATGATAAAACCATGCATACAAAACTCACGGCTTATGCCATGATATGATATCATAAAACTAAACTTTCGACAGAAGACGAAGGAGCCTGCATCTTCGAATAAAGATGTTACAAAAATTTCCTATGGTCAGCTGTTTCCTTCGCAAGCTCCAACATGAACTAAACGTAGTTGTATGTGCGAAGCAATTTATTTTTCCACTGGGCTATAGAAAACTGCAGGAGATCTATTAAATCTGGTTGTTTGCCTTATTTTCTAATATTGAGTTCGCCACTCTAAACCTTCATAAATTCTACAGAACAAGAACACCAAAGGCTTAACAGCTGCAGACCATCCAGTTTTAAATTCTGGCACTTGGGTTTTCGATATTAACTAAGATTACTATGGCAGCGCGGGGTTCCATCAAACGTTTCTCATAGCTTGCAGATGGCGAAATAGACACAAAAATATTCCGTTTCTTTTGACCAGCTGCACTGAAAAACCTATCCAGATAAACAACAAAACATTTCTTTTCGTTGAGGTTAACCTTTTTCGGTTAAATTACTTATTGTCTTTTATTCTGAATAATAAACGCAATTCTCTTGCACGTGTTAGCTGTAGAGGCGTGAAATACAATGCTTGGAATACACCCGGGTTTCTCTTTTACAAGGAAGCTCTTACAGAGAGTTTTGTATGTGATCTCCTCCACAAAATATAGCACAAATGGCTGGGAAAATGACGCGCATGGGAAACTGACGCATTCACCTGAAGAACTGGGATGCGACCAATTATTGAACAAGGTCGATAGTTTCCAAATATTACAAGCGTCTTACGTTAATCCTCGCATCTACGGCTAAAAATGTTACGCAAAACAAACGTTACTCCGCACAGTCATTAGGTGTTTGATCAGCAAGTTTTCCTTAATTATCAACCGTTGCACAAAATAAAATGTGAGTAACAGGCTAACAGATAGAAGGGCAGCGTTTCTGCATAGGCAAAGCAAACCTATAGAACAGATTCATCGGTAAGCCTACCTTGATTTTCGCAGCACGCTTTCTTTCTTGTAAACAGAAAATTCTCCACGATTGAGTGCCACGAACAAAATCGCTAGTCTCGGATGTGTAGCGCGTAGGAACCAAACAAATCCAAATAACCTCAAGCTGTTGAGTGCGCAAGGACTTCGGGGTTAAATTCCTTGTTAAGGCTCCAACTAGACAGCAAATTACATCATGCAATCTATGTAGCCCGGTATTGCATTTGGGTGATTATTGTGGGGTTACTGTTGAAATTTACTCCCGGGAATATTTGGCCAGAAAACATTATCTCATAGTTAAAGCTGAGAATTCCAAGGACGTTCCTTGTCTTAACAGTGAGAGTGTCACAGCCCCAGTTTCACTGTTGCACGCAAGTCCATAGGACAATATTTGTGGGTCACAACTCCGTTTCCAGTGTACCGCGTGGGATGCAAGCGTGCGTCAACTAGAAATTGTATCCTAGAAAATCGAATAGTTTTCAACAAATTTGTGAGCTACTGCAATATATCAAATACATGAAACATGGCGCGGCTTTTGGAGAGTATCGTGAACAGGGAATTTAGGGGTGTCTTTCGTGAAAACCAAATTGATTTGCTAATGAGTGTATATGCCGAGATCTGTCCAAATTGGGTTCTGTTTGGAATTACGGTTGACAGAACCTGGAGGACTGCGCTTTCCTTGTGAGTCAAAGGAAGCGCTCAACCGGTCTTGGGCTATCGATCAGTTTTCAGCAAACATATCAGTAACTTCTTTTATGAAAACGACAAATAATTTAACACTGTTACCTATATTAAAATACTAAGTCATACGAGGGGGAAATGTCTTGAAATCCTGTATATCCATCGACGCATTACATAAGGGATTTACCAAATCACGTGGCTAAAACGAAGCATTATCGCGTTAGCTAATAGTCTTGTGTCTTCTCTTCTTGAATTCAAGCTGGCAAAGGTCTTACCACGAAACCATCTGTCCGGTAATAGCCTTGTGATATTGACAAATGGTTGAACGTTTTCCAAAATAAGGAGAATCCAAGGCAATTAGTCGAACTGAGGCATGATAAAATAACGTGTCAATATGTGACTGAATCCCTATTAAACGCAAATTCAGCAGTTCTTGGCTTTCACAGGCTAATCGACAAAAATCTTTTTATATGGACCAAGGCAGAGAAAATTAGAACAAATTGCTCAGCAAGTAAGTTGTTATGTGTCAGGCTGTCCAAATGCGCAACGAGGCGTAATGTCCTTAAGCAAATGAAAAATTTGACTGAAAAAAAATATTATAGTAGTTCATTATTTACTCCAAGGACAAAGGAGAGCCCGCCTTCAGCTCAGATACTTTATATACACAGATAGGTATCTCCAGGTGGACAATATATCAGAGGTAAACGCGGAGTGATGTTAAAAATAGTCTTTAAATGGTCGCGGCAATTATGAACACGGTGGCATTGGTCAACAGTTCGAAAGTTCCAATGGCTGATGAAATGAGATCGTTAGTGCTTGGCATTCATCGGCAGATTGATCACTTACTCACTGTACCCCCCATCGACACGCGCGCATTTCTTGAGGAATTTACAATTTTTTTTATAATTTAATAATAGGTCGCATTTTGTCAGGACTTCCAAGGTTAACGCAAAATAATTCGCTTTTGGCAGCGCAATATATCATCAAGAGTAAGAATAATTCCTAAACAAATCCATGAAAATCTGTGGGTAACAATGTCATCGGAGTAACTCGCCTGTGGGAAGAGATTACGTTTAATGGAGAATGGAAGCCGATTGACAGGTGAAACATCAGGTTCCGTCTGATCTGCGCCAGGTATACTCAGGTGACCACTGAACACCAATCAGCTCTGTTAGTTTATTCAGCCAGCATAACCGTAAATTCATATGAGAGCCAGTCGGATCCATAAGAACGGTTTCCTGTCACTTTTTTAACCCAATGCCACATCCCGGCAGGAAATTGGGACAGTTACCCTTCCAAATGGTGCTATTTTTCTCATATACATTTCACCCTTTATGTCAACTGTATCTTACTTCCTCAAAAACGCACCTTTCATAAACGTACACGTAATTTTGTGAGATACGCCTGTTTGCTTAACTAAATTTTCCTTTACTTTAGCCAGTAGTACCGTGTTTATGGTGAAACTCATGGACCACCCCACAGTTTTCTCGTGTTGTATATTAAACATCACGCGCAAAGAAAATAATTTCCGATACCTTGGACACCGTGCCAACTGAAAAGTGAAGCGATCTTTATACAGAACTTTCACTTTAATACTATCACAAATGGGGGTCAGGTGGAATGCAGCCGGGTCTTCGATTAAAACTAAATCAGTCTGCAAATGAGTGTATTCTTGCGATGATCGGTTTTGGTCTGCAAAAGAAGGAACACATATTATGCATTTACATACGTTGTTAGTGTTGAGAACGGTGGGCCTCTGTTGATGTACTTTGGCTGCACTTTCGTGCATCTTTGGAAAATAGGCTCATATATTTCATTGATTAGTGATTTGAAGACTATCCAACTTGACGCAATATAACTGCAGTCTGTGGGACGTATGAATATAACCCAAAGGGTGCAGCAATCTATTAACAAACGAAGCAATCATCCTAGTTATTTCGGTTTCACCTCTCCGTCTGCTATTGAATTCTGAAAAATTAGAGAAAATCTCATATTACGCAATGAGTGAGGTGTCGGCTTTACTTTTAATGCCATATCCAAAGATGCTTGTTGGACAAAAAAATTGCCACACTGTCCTTAGTTACTGGTAAGGCGGATTCATGAGGGACAAGTAGCAGTTCCACTCACACTACACCATAACAACTTAGCTTGCTATTCAGGTTTGACCAAAATAATACTTTAGAAATGAACGTTATTGCAAAGATAGACCGCATATAAAGGCGGTGATTCGCAAGTTTCTCTTTCCAGGCGAGAGCAGAACCAAAAATAACAAGCGTCACTATTTTGTGCAGAGTATTTCTAGCAATCCAAAGCTCTCCAATGCCACACAAATGAAAAATAACCCCCCGCCAAACCTTGAAGCGCATCTAAAACACTGAAACGTTAAAACGGAAGACGCGGTCCGATGTAAGTAGGCTGGAATAACCAGTACTTTCAATGCTTTAGCATCCTAACTTGGAATACCAGTGAACAAACAAACAATTCACCCACCTGTTATCCCGGCCGACAACGTGTCACGCGAGACATGGTGACCTGCCATTTGAGGCAACGCAGACTTCTTTTTTCGTGTAAACCATTAAAAAACCGAAGCCGATTTCGGCACTTGGAAAGAGGAGACCGCCAGTAGTCTATTGGTGCTATAATGGTCTTCATCTCACACAGTCCACCTGCTGTTAGACGGGAATTTACTTTCTAATTTAATGTAATGTTTGTAAAGTTCAAAAATGAAGCAAGCGATTTATTGTCCATATCCGGAAACACATTGTCGACGAAGAATTAGCAATTGCATCGTGATGTAGGCCATAATATTTGGTTTCTAAGCTTTACTTTCCTGGTGTACTATATTGTACGCAAGACGAACATTCACGTTCTCTCACAATTTTGAGTGTTAATACTCAGTTGGGTTGCTGCAGTGATTTTTCTAATCATGATAAATGGGATAATAAAACGCCGTCGTCTTATTTTGGGCATGATGAACCACGTTGAGGACTGGCCTTGCGCAAATATGTAAAGATAATCGTGAATTTTCAGTGTGAACAAGCCAGTCCAGAGAAATAAATTGTGATGTACACCCTTCGATTACAATGCAGACACCCCGAAATTGAAGGAGTACATTTGTGCAATTGTTTACCAAATACTACCTGAGCACGTGCACGTTCACCGCTGTTTGTTTGCAAAGATGTGAACCCTGGAGCAAAGAACTTACAGTCACCTAGGTGATCACATACGAATGTTGTAATAAGAAAGTTCCTAAAATTAGAAATCTGCACTCTGACCTATCGACCCACAGAGGCTTCAAATGTAAATGATATATCTCCGTTAATTTTTATTCGGAATTACAGTTTTCTGTGGCGCCGAACATTGTGTGCTGAACGAATTACACGTTATGCAGCGAGTGAACTCCCACAATGAAGTTGATATTTTCTTCCGCCTAACACATAGACGCCAAGCATCAGCAAGTGAAATGTGTATGCTAGCATCGCCGTAGCTGACAGTACACAAAAACACCCCTCAAATCCGTGCACATCTTGGCGTATTATACAAAAAGCCCTTCAGTGCCACAACATGAAAGCCTGCTAGCTGAAAATCAAACGTGCTCAGCTGTGGCCACCGTGATCGATATGGATCGCAGTCACACCGCGCACAGTTACTATCGAGGTAAATGTCCTCAGCTCATCCCAAACAACCTGATTCAATATTCCAGTACATGGGGAAGTGCCAAATATATTGAAGAGCGTTGGTGTTGCCCATACAGTTGACGTTTGCTACCATCGCTTTCCGGAGTTCATACAAAAATCCAAATGTTTGAACATAGAGGTGATGCCAAGTTATGGCCCTGAGGAATCATGTATGGGTCTCCTTTTTTGTTCGATTTTCCAGCATTTACAGAGATTCTTGGTTCGAAAACTGTCCGAACTAGGCTTTCATCTAGCGTGAGATTTTCAATGACATGAATGGACAAAAACCACGGCTGTCATTGTATGTGAAGCAGCCCGATAGTCAGAGGGCAGGATTTAAGGTGCTTTACTTCTTTAGGCGCGTCTAGTTGGCTGACTTAATTGGGATAATCAGAGGTCCAGAAGTGTGGACCGACACATTCCATGAGCATTCTCCAGGAAATGATAGATGATTATAATGAAATATATATGTTTATCACCAAAATAAATTCCCACTTCTGTACACAAAAATATTAGGTGGCAACCTGGAATGATGTTAAGTAAAGGGTCTTCAATTAGCGGCTCCAATTGCGAGCAACGTTATTTTTGTCAATTGTTCGCAAAAATGCCATCCGCATTTGTTCTGTCTAACTTCCGGTCGCTGACGAAATGAGATCGTTAATGCTTGGAGTTTTTCGGCAGACTGTTCGCTTACTAAATGTACCGGCTATCGTTACGCGCCGGTTACCCGCCTGGAAAACTTTAAAAATTTTATAATATATCAATAAGTCGTGATCTGTCACGGCTTCCCAACTAAACGGGATATAATTTCACATTGACAGCGCAATCCACTCTCAAGTTCAAACATGCAGCTTTAGAAAAACTACGAAAATGTGTGGACTCTATTCTTACTGGAGAAACTCGTCGTTGGCAGGAGTCTACTTTGAACGCAGAAGGTAATCCGGTTGACCAATGGGACACCAGTTTCCCGGCTGATCTCCCAGGAAATCTGCTCAACCTAGTGCGTCCGTGCTTCTTCGCTTACCGTCTTACCATTATGCAAATAGTTTCGCAGAATTTGATAGTAACTCACAGAACTATTGGGGGGTGACTTGTTCAAACCTGGCTCGGGTTGTTACACTTGCTTTGTTTCAGGTTTTTCTCTCACTGCAAACATTAACGTATCAATTGCAGGCATTTGATAAAGTGGAAAGAGTGATTTTTCGCGTTAAGCTCTGTCAAACTAAGGCACTGCCTATGGATTCAACCGTAAAGTTGCATTGGAATTTCACTACTGCTTGCATAGCCACCGCCGGTTAAAAGGTTAGCTCTGCGGAGTGACAGAAAGAACAGCAGATATTAAATTAAAACAGCTGGTAGCTCAGTAGTAGGGGAGTTATTGAAATTATTCTACTCAACTC
This sequence comes from Clonorchis sinensis, assembly GCA_003604175.2. Lineage (NCBI taxonomy): Eukaryota > Metazoa > Platyhelminthes > Trematoda > Opisthorchiida > Opisthorchiidae > Clonorchis > Clonorchis sinensis. The sequence goes on along the minus strand of CM030372.1, from coordinate 30,922,122 downwards.
CAATGAGCGGGCTTGAGAAATGCACTACAGCTGCTGAAACGTGCCCGCGGTTTTCTCATGCACGCGCAATTGCGTAAATGCATTTCCATAAAGGTCAAACAGCACGGTGACTCCATATGCGAGCAGGTGCGTCTAACATTGTGACGATCAATTTTGGGCAAATCGATACGTTCCTATGGAAAATTCATATATGTCGTCCGAACTTTCAAGATCCGCTGATTCGCGCAAAACCACATTTTTATTTTGACAACACATGCCTTTCACTGTTGTGATGCGAGAACGGAGGGCTACCTCTGACGGCGAGCTCCAACTGAGCATGTCTCGTGTGAAGATTACCTGCTTACAACACGTGAACAAAATGCTGCGCGTCAACACGTGGGAATCATCCATGCTAGAATCTCACCTAGACCCGTTTGCTCATGGGCACCGTTGTTTGTCTTCACTGTTCACACTGACAGAATTTCAAGCATTTGCGTGCTAAATGTGATCAAAGAATCATAGAGAAGTACATGTCGGTTTTGTGTCAATGAAGTCGTTCCCTGAATCTGGAAACCAGCAACCAGACCACGAGGTACAACTAGAATAACAACCATCGGTTCAATATCTTTGCAAATCCGGCCAGTGAACAGGCAGTGTAATAAAATGAGGTCGAGCTTGCACAAAAGTTCCCCGCGCAAGAATCTCTCGTGTTTGTTGTTAACTCTCTTTGTCAAGCAAAAGGCTTCTAAATCTTTTTTCATAATAAAAACATCAAAAGTGAACCGTTAAATGTGGTTACGTAAAAACACAGACGAGAGGTGACGCCGGCTTTAAACTGCCACGAATGGCAGTAGAAATCTCCTAAATTGGTGCTCAGAAACCCCAAAGGAGATATGAAATGAACAATCATTGGAACAGTTCATTAGTTAAATGCCACCACTACGTTTGACAAAGCGTCACACATGGTCCGAGATCGCGTCTCATATAATTAATATCTGTGATCAGGAAATGACGGCAAACTTCACTAAATTGCGTGCAAATCATTGATGTTTGAACGGCTGGAATGCACACGGCAGTTGAAAATACTTCGTACGTGTCAACCGGGCTTGCAAACAATTGTTGCTACTCATTTTCTGCGCTGTTTATTAGTTATTTCTCACTGAGTTTGCCATGCCATACTCAAGGCAAGGTTTCACATGGTGACAAACGAGAAAACATCCCCTTGTGTCTGATTTGTTACGTAACATTGCATACCTTTCGGGTGTTTTCAATATGCGCATTTTCAATTGAAACATCATGACACCTCAAGAGCAGCCAAAAACGATAACCCGACTCCACCAATCTCTCTAATTTGGTAAGTTCGCAAGAAGGCAAGACAGCGCATCGCGTTGGAAATATTGCCTAATTGTCTAATCCGCAAAAGAAATAATTTCAAGCGTTACAAGTGGAAAAATATCGTCGAAGCGTACGTCCGTGTCACCGAAGTCCACAGAATTTTATTTCAAGTTTCAAGTTTCTCCTAGATGCATAGAGAATTTTGACATGCAATTAGCAAAGGGGTGCTGGCAAAACCAAGCAGAGCCGCCTTCTCGAATACTGCACTTGCGCAGATATATATATATATATATATATATTGCATCCACGGATTTCCGGGGGAAACTTGTCTGCAGATAGTTGCAAAATGCTGGTCACTGTGAAACCACCGGATTACCTCGATATCCGTTATAATATACAGGCTTATGTATCTCGGGATTAGTGTCCTGTATTAAACAACTTGTCGTCATCTGCCCTCGGAAAAAGAAAGCGGTAAGTGCCATCAAACATTGGTGCAGGTGACTAACACAAGCGAGATTGCCATTGGAACTGGAAACTAATCCGATCTCAAAATGAGTTGGGATATTGACCTAGCGGTTAATGTTCACTGTATTTATTCGTGATTTTCTCTCAATAATGTGGTAACATTTACATGTAGGTTGCCATTTCGGACAAGGCCCTCCAAGATCATTCTACAGACACAATTCAAATTTATTTTATCCTGGCCGATGACGTTTTACACGAGAGAGGGTGACCTCCAGGGTTGTTCTCTCGTTTGACGTATTCAAACGCCGAAGCGGTTTTAGACTCTTGTAAAGAGGAGTAAGCCAGTGGTTTATTGGAGCTTTATTAGTCTTGAACTCACGAAATCCATTTACTTTGTGGAATTTCGGTTAAAAATTCAAACCCAAATGCACGTCCAAACTGAAAAAGGAGGAAGTACTCCCGAACGTGTTTGCTCAGAGCTTCAACCATGTTTTGCCAGTCTTTTTCTCACTCTATCTCTTTGCTGCTAGAAAGCAGTTTGCTTCTTGTAATGACGGCATAAACTGGTCAGTAATTCGTACAAAATACAGTTTCAAACTGGAAGGTAGCTTGTGCTCCCGAACTTGTAGGCGCAGAGTCCCAACCAAGTTATTAGTACTGAGAGTCCCGATGGAGCGCAGGAGCAATGGACCAGCGACTTATCGTCGTATGGGATTGAATGTTGACTGAATATGTGGATAGTTTTATATCGTTTAGGCCCATCTCTTGGAAACGGGCTTATTTTCTGTTTCAGCTTAAGTTCGATTGCCGTTCGGAAAGCGGGTAAGCTCGTAGTGAAGAAGGTCACAGGCATTCACTGAGCGGATTTTTCACAACGAAAGGCTTGAACCGATGGACAATGCGATCCTCTACGATTACAGTTGCATTCGCAACAGAGGAGTTTGTGGGTTAATTCAGATGTGTGCAGTAGTCAGATAGCGGCGAAAGTTGAGTGCTGTTTCGATGCGGGTAAATGATAAGATACACATTTTATGGACTAGTTTTTTGTTTCCCTTACAGCATATGGCACATCACATGGGAGCCTATGGTTACAACTGTAGAAAATTTTGTGCTCAACCTTGCAGTGTACCCGTGGCGAATACCTGGCTGTAATCGTTAGGCTATCAAACAAGCATATAGCTATGAACACAACCAAGTTGACAAGCAAGCTATTTAGGTCAGGGTGTGTTGGATTGATCAGTGAGACCGTTTATGTTCTACACGGTGCCGATCGCCAGTTAGTGGTTAAAATGCAGCCCAACAGGTTGGATTGATTGATTGCTCCAAGCCATCATCGTGACTGGTTTTCATGATTGTTAGTTCTGACGTGATCGCTGGCGCGTGTCGTTTATTATTCAGATTGATGCACTGCGATTTACTGTGACCACTTAAGCTGTGATCATGACTAAATTATGCTCTGTACAGCAGTTTGCACAGCCTCTCTTCGTAAACACTAATCCACACAACGTTAGGCGGACTAAATGATCTCTTATCGTGATCACTCCATATTACGGCTCCTGGGTGAGCTAAACTGGCCATTTTTCATGTGCTGCAGCACCTGGATGATATTGTCACCGAGGGTTATGATACTAACGATAAAACTGTAATGTCAACTAAATTTAAGCCCCAACCGCAATAACGTCGAATTTGTGAGGAATCATGGGTCGGTTAGTCGAGCTCAGCAATTGTCCGGTGATGAAAGAATCAATAATTTCCATAAAATCAGGTCACTTCAGTTGCCATACCCAAGTTGGTAGAGATCCTCAGAATAACCTACATACTCGTCACTCGACCAGTTAGCTGGCTACGAATTAGATACTGAGAATGCTTGACGTGCCCCTTGCTACTATTTACGACGCCGGAATATGATTGTTCAATGGTGTTGTGCGCTCAAAACCAACCACGGTTCATCAGGTTGGATCTCATTAAATTGTATCCACTAGAGATTTCAGATCACCCGTCAATAGATTTAAGCGAATTGCCGTGCAACAAATGCTTACGTTTGGTGTCTTTTTCACCGAAAAACATCATTTTTCCCGTATATGGAGGCACATCCAATCAACAGTTATCAAGCATCTTAGCCCATCACAATAACCCGGGACTTCGGGACGTCTCTCATCGATAGAGGAACAAAATCTCAGTACATGGGAGGGGCAAAATATTTTAAAGATCGTTGGCGTTGCATATGGTGGATGTTTTCAACCCTCGCTTTTCAATGGGCATACAAAAATCTAAATGTTTGCCCATAGTGATATATGCTGTGTAATAGCCTAGAAGAATCACTTGGGGGTTTCCATTTGTACCCGCGTCTGACCAATATCAGCTGAGGTTCTTGTTTCAAAAGCTGTCTGAACTAGGCTTTCGTACAGCGTGCGATTCTCAACGAGATGAATCAAGAAAATGACGACTACTTTTGTGTGTGCTGCAGCACAAAATGCAGACCGTAGGTTTTAGCGTGCTCCCCTCATTTAGTCGCCCTTGTTTTGCTAACCTAATTAGGATTACCAAAGGTCAAAACGTGTGAACCGATAATTTTATTCAGCGTTGGGCAACTTACCCAGTAGAATTTGTGGGTTTCGCATTCATACCTTGCTAGCCAAATTCGCATTCCGAATAATAGCCTTGCACAGCATATTATGACGTTTGTACCTACGTTATTTTCCTCCGGTGAAAGAATTTAGAATTTCTTGTTTCATGTACCAAAATCTTCTTGAAAACGGTAGCCCCCGTGGAAATATACCCTCGACAAACAGACTAATGGTAGCCCACATTTTCGGATGCGCTTTCAACAACCAAATAACTTGCGCACTTTATTTCCTTTATTGGGCACACACAAATATTTGGTGCTTGTGTCTGTGAATCGAAAGTAAACTGAGAAAATTTGGGATAACCAGCGGGCTTTAATATGCGATTTTGAATGGATTCTTCGACGATAGCGCACGAATAAAAATGGGATACCTCGGTACACGTCCACTACTCGGCACATCTCGACTATTATAAGTTATTAATTGGTCGTGTATTGTCAGGGTTCCCCAATTAGCGCAATTTACCCCCAAGATTTAAAATATAATTTTAGGCACACCAATGAAAACCTGTGGATCTTAGTCATACCGGGGAACTCGCCACTGCCAGAGAATGTAAGCCGAATTACCGTTGGAACCTCAGTTTCGCGACTGATCGGCAGGGAAACCTACTCAACCTAGAGAGTCTCTGCTTGTTTGCTTAACTTCTAATCATTCTGCAAATAATCCCGCAGAATTTGATAGTCACTTACAGAACTATTTGGTGTGACTTGCTCAAACCTGACCAGGGTTGGTCCCCCTCGCGTTGCTTCAGGTAACCCATTGATTATCAGTTATATGCATATATATCACTTATAGGCATGCCGTAAAGTGGAAAGAGCAATCTGGTGACGATATCTGTAAACACGTATCCTGATGAATAACCGATTACATCTGGATGTAGGCCAAATTGGTTGGTTTCCACGCTTTACGCTCCTGGCGCTTTATATTGTATGCAAAAAGAGCGTTAGATTTCTCCCATAATTTTAAGTGTTTCTACCGCGTTGTGCACTCGCAAGGGTTTCAATATAAGCACGACACATGGGATAACACACGATGCCGCCTTATTACGCACGTAGTGAATTAGGTTGTGGACTGGACACGCGCGAGTAGCTAAGGATAATCGTGAACTTTAATGTGAATGAGCCAACTCAGAAAAAGAACTTTTTGTATACCCCCTGTGATCACAGGGTAGACACTCCGAACTTTAAGGGACACATTTCTGAAATTGTTTTGCAAGTACAACTGTCACTGAAAAGACGGGTGCACTTAAACAAAGTTCCTTGATTCTGCTTGAAAATCACATACAAACGTTATAATATAGAAGTTCCCAACATAAGAAATCGGCAATTTGACCTGGCAACCCACAGACGTATTGGAGTTCAATAATTCATCAGCTCGTCTCCCTACAGTTTCTTTCCGGCTCTACAGAATTTTGTCTGGCCGACCGATGTGAGCTGGAAGAATGAGATGCAATACAATGAACGAAATTCTGCTTTGCTGATGGTATTTTATCGAGCTCAACAAGCTAACCCTAGGATCAGCAAACGAAATGGGTATCCTAGCATCCACGTAGATAAATCCCCGCATAATCACTCCTCAATTCCGTGCACACCTTGGCGTTTTATACCAAATGTCACTCGGATCCACAACATATCAGCCCAACAGGAGAAAACTAAGCTTAAGGTAAACATCGTGCACGGGTGGAAAAAACCCCTAAGGTCTGACGGACTGATGGAAAGAAGTTGACGCATTTTGGAGGCAAATTCGATTGAGTGCCCATTCCTCAGACACACGGTTACATAAAGTAAAATAACATATAGACAGCTTAGTCCCGCACAAGTGCCAACAGCCGAGAATGGTCACGACAATCTAGGGACTAACGTGTGGAGTTCGTACGTGAATCTGTTGCAGGATAACAATGAATTCCCAAAAAAGCTACACCGTCAGCATCTGCAAGTGGTCCCTATGTTGTACGCCAAAGGAACATGCACAGGTTAAGCAGCACTTAGAAACATTTGGGTGCGTTTTTAGTCTGTATGGCATTGTAAATACAATAGATTTGCCAACACGTTCGCATACCTCGCAACCACCGGCATCCGTTCGGTGTCGATGAAGTCGATGATCATCATAAAGTCAGGTCACTTCAACTGCCATGGCCACATTGGTAGGGAGCGTCACAATAACCTATGTATCCCTTCAAGTAAATGTGCCGTCACTGGACTAGGATATCTGTTAGTGAGCTACTAAATGGGAACTGAAACTGCTTGACGTGCCCCTTGCTACTGTTTATGGCGCCGGTATATAGTTGTCAATGGTGGTAGGCGCTCGAAATCAAGCACAGTTTATCAAGTTTTGAGCACATCAAATTGTATCCACTAGAGACTTGCATCACGTGTTAAGAGATCCAAATGGCTTACTTTGCAATACAGGTGTATGCTTAGTTTTATCTACCGGAAGACATCATTTTTTCGGGAAATGCAGGCACGTCCATTTAACAATTAATACGCTACTTAGCTCACCGCAATTACCCTGCAATTTCTCACGTCAATTTGCGGAACATTGGAACATTTCAGCACATAGGGAAGTGCAAAATATTTTATCGGATCTTGGCGTTGCGTATAGTGGACGTTTTCCACCATCGCTTTTCAGTGGGCATACAAAAAATCCAAGCGTTTGCCCATAGTGATGTAATGTCCTAGAAGAATCACTTGGAGGTTTCTATTTGCACCCGTATCTGACCAATATCAGCGGAGGTTCTTTGTTCGAAAACTGTCTGAACTAGGCTTTCGCATAGCGTGAGTCGACAGAGTGGATGAATGGATAGAAACGACGACTTGCTTTTTATGTGACGCAGTAAAAGTTGCAGAGCAGAGGTTTCACCGTGCCTCACTCCATCAGGCGCACTTGTTCTTCTCGTCTTGTTAGCATAATCAAAGGTCCAGACTCGTGAAGCGACAATATTTATGAGTATTCTGCAAGGTGCCCAGTGAAAAGTGCATGTTTCTCACTTACACGTTGCAAACCAACCTTGCATCCCGAAGAATAGCCATGCACAGCTTTCATAAACTTTGTTGGTTAGTGAATTTTTCACAGATAAACGAAATTAGAATTTCCCGTTTTAAGTGTCCAAAATCTTTTTGAAAACAATAGCCACCTAGGATTTTGCGAAATTTTGTGGGTTACAATGTCGCGGCTGGTGAATTATTGCGCCGGCCAAAATGAATGAAATAGACTCATTCGACAGGCGTACCGGGGGAAATTACCAAGGTCGCAAACGAGGGTCGTTTGTACGTTAATCTCAAGAAAGCACGTCTTAAGTGAGTACATGTTCTAGGGGTAAATATGAACAAAACGCTCCAAAGGTTTCTCATGATCATACGACCAGAAAAAACAAAGCTAAGTTGCCAGCTTTTCTACGATGCTGAGAAAACTGAGCTCCATGTCGGCGTACAAATGTGAACATGATCCATTGTGTGCAAAACTGAGCTCCATGTCGGCGTACAAATGTCAACATGATCCATGGTGTGCTTGAGTTTACGTCATATGAGATCGGTTCAAGAACACTTGGCTGCCTACATCTAAGATAATGCATACATAGATATGTATTCATATACACATATATATATGTTTATCACCAACTAAATTCCCATTTTTGTACAATACATTAGAAACCAACTTGGGGGTGATATAAAGCAAAACGACAATTGGTGCCGCCAATCATGAACACCGTGGTGTTTGTCAATTGTTTCCACAAGTGCCACCCGCTTCTGTTCTGACAAAATTCCGGTGGCTGACGAACTGAGGTCGTCAGTGCTTGGAATTTTTCGACAGGCTGACCGCCTATATAATGTACCGCCTATTGATACACGCGGAATTCTAGGAAGGGTTACAAATATTATAAGTTTTAATAGGTCGTACATTATCAGGGCTTCTCACATAACCGGAAACCAATCTCGTAGGGAGAATTCGCCATTGGCAGGGACTAGTTTAAACGGAGAATGTAAACCGATTGACTGGTGGAACCCCGGTCACGTAATGCAATGAACGAAATCCTGCTTTGAAGATGTCATATATTTTTTTCTCTTAAGCACATTAGATCGCGCATTTTTCCGATGAAGAACTTCAAGATACCGGACCGCTAGCATCAGCAAGTGAAATGTGTATGCTAACTTTAGCGAATAAAAATGTACACATAATCACTTCCCAATTTTGTGCACATCTTTGCGTTTTATAACAAAAGTCACTCGGATCCACAACATGCCAGCCCGTCAGGAGAAAACTAAGCTTAAGGTAAACATCGTGCACGGCTAGAAGAAAACCAAAGGTATGACGGATAATTGATGCTAGATTGACTCATTTGGGAGGCAAATTCGAAAGCCTGCAGATTCCACAGGCACGCCGTCACATAAAGCAAAAAACATTTGGACAGATTAGTCCCGCACAAGTGTCAGTGGCCGAGAATAATCGCGACAATCTAGGAGTTCCCTTGGAAGTTCCTACGTGAATTTGTTACAGGATAACAACGGATTCCCCAAAATGCTACACCTTCTTCACGTGCAAGTAGTCCTTATGCAGTATAGCAGAGGAATATGCGCAAGTTAAGCAGTAACCGGGAATAATTTGGTACGGTCTTCCTTGTATGGCGCTGTTGATCAAATGAACTTGCCAAGATGGCCGCATAGTCGCCAATCACGGGCATCCGTTGGGTGAGTCATCATAGGTAGCTCAGCATAAGATGAGTAAGCACTGAAGTTATCTCCATCAAATACCGATCGACATCCGTGTGTGTTCTGCACACGTGGAATGGACGCAAATGTTTCACGTACAGGCTGCTACGTACTTATGCTCTTATTAGCGGGGAGTAAAGAGCAGCTTGCTTAAATCCGCATACACGTTCAAATCCGTTGAATTCACCTGCACAGCTTCGATCATTATGCACATGATTTCTTCACAAAACAACTCAAAATCGATTTCTGCTCAGTCGTCATAATTTCTTCCAACTGTGAAACGACGCTTGTCGTTGGAATAGCGCTCGTGTGGAATGGCTGTGTGGTCCTCATCTTGCATCGGGGACAACGCATTACTTGCAAGGACCGATTTCCAAGTTGCACTTTCTTTTTCTTCACCCAAACCACTCGCTGTAGCAGTCACTGGTACCTGGGAGGAGTTTATTTGTTCTCCTACTTAAACAGACCTTATTTTATTTTACCCTGCCCTACATGTTCCCTGGGGTAAAATATTATGAAAGTTTGTCCGTGTTTCGATTTTCATATTTTTAGAAGACATCTAGGTTTCACAGCTTTATGTACCGTTTAAAACTTTGTACTCAATTCAAAGCTGGTAAAGTTTCTAGGATATAGAACATAACTGAACATAAAATATTGACGGCTTGCTTGGCACAACTGGCGTTATCCCGAACGTTCAGTTACCCCGCGCAGCCTCTGGCATAATAAGTAAGGTGTGGACTGCAGGCCTAGGTTGCATGCAGTTTTGAATATCACAGCCCAATAGTGCTATATCCGGGTGCTGACATTAGCGCTGTGCTAAAGCTTGCGCATGCTATATACTTTAAACAAACAAGCAAACAATGAGGCGGCACACTGTAAAACGAGGTGCACCGACGTTTCCAGAAGTACGGTTGGAGCATAACCTTCGAGTACTTGCTCCAAATTTTTGTGCAATACCCAAAAAACTAATTGTGTTTGCTCCTCATCTGTGGTTGAAATTTCAATTGCATTTCAACCCTATCCACCTCAGGTTTGACCAAACGCAGTTTCGTCGAATTTTTGAGGAATCGCGCTCAGCACGCATTGGGCGTGGGAAACGTCAATATTTACCACAAGTGAAGTCACGTCAGTTGCTATACTCAATTTGACAGAGAGCTTTAAAATAACCTACGTTTCCTTTCAATTAAACGTGCGGTCACTCTACTAAGACTTCTGTTAGCCAGCTACGAAATGGATACTGAAAATCCCTGGCGTGCCCCTTGCTACTGTTCATGGCGCCGAAATATGATTGTTCAATGGTGTAATGTGCTCGAAATCAACCACGGTTTATCAGGTTTTCATCACATCAACTTGTACCCACTAGAGATGTACATCGCCATTCAATAGATCCAAGCGACTTACCTGGCAATGAATGCTTACGTTTGGTGTTTATTCACCGGAAGACACCAGTATTCTAGGACATGCAGGCATATTCAGTGAACACTTAGCATGGTACTTAGCTCAGAGCAATTACCCGGTGCTTCCGCAAATTTCTGGGCGAGAGTGGAACAACATTTTAGCAAATGAGGTAGTGCAAAGTATTTTAAAGACCATTGGTGTTGCATATAGTGGACGTTTTCTACCATCGCTTTTCACTGGGCGTACAAAAATCTAAGTGTTTCCCCATACCAATGATACCAAGTTATGGCCCAGAAAACTCATGTAGGGGTTTCTTGAGCTGTTGGAACTAGGCTTTTGTTCAGCGTAGGATTCTCAACGAGACGATTGCCCTTGTATGTGATGCAGCACAAAGTGCTGACCGTAGATTTTAAAGTGCTCTCCTTCATTAGGCGCGTCTGTTTTGCTGGCTCAATTAGGATAATCGCAGATCCAGACGTGTAGACCGATAATTTTTACGAGCACTCTGCATAGCGCTTAGTAGAAGTTGGAGATTTCTTACTCATACAGTGCCAGCCAACTTCGAATTGCGAATAAAAGTCATGCAATGCTTTGCATGAGGATTGATATTGCGTGAATTTTTCACAGATAAACAAATGAAAGCGTTCCACGTGTTGTGCACAGGCCTGTGTCGCTAAGAACGATTTGCCGTCTTCTCCGGGTTTTTTTGGACTTGCACTACTTCTTGCAACAATTTAGACGGAAACCCCCATAATTTGAGGTTTGTAGCCGCATTACATCGATAAGTCTCAAGAATCCACAATTTCTGGCTTGTGATTTTGCACGTCACTCTATTGAACTTTTCTGAATGCGTCGAAGTATTCTACAGCGTCATAATAACCTATATATCTATTAGCCGGATACAAAATGGAGACTGAACTCGTTTTCACGTGCCTCGTGTTACTGTTCACGGCGCCGGTATATGGTTTTTCAATGTTGTTATGCACTCGAAATCAACCACGGTTTATCGGGTTTTGATCACATCACATTGTGTCCACTAGAGATTTACATCATATGTTATTAGGTCCCAGCGGCTTACCTTGCAATAAATGCTTAGGTTCATCCTGTTCTTCACCGGAAGATATCATTTTTGCAGGAAGTGCAGACACACCAAGTTAACAGTTAGCACGAGACTTTGATCATCGCAATTACCCTGGACTTCCGACCGTCTCTTGGCGAAGTGGAACAGCATATCAATGTCAACGAAGTCCACAAAATTTTATTTCAAGTTTCAAGTTACTCCTAGATGTATAGCAAATTTTGACATGTAATTAGCAAAAGCGGTGGCGGCAAAACCAAGCAGATGCGTGCGAACTGCGCGCCACTGTCAAATCACCGTATAACCTCCATATCCGTTATAATGTACGGACCTCTGTGACTCCACATTTGTGTATTGCGTTAAATAACGTGTCATTCTGCATCCTCGGAAAAGATTGCTGCAAATGCCATCGAGCATTGGCGCAGTTGGATAACACAAGTGTGATTGCCATTAGAACAGGAAAATAGTCCGATCTCAAAATTAGTTGGGATACTGATTTATCTGATGATGTTCTCCATTTTCTTTCAATAATGCGATAACAGTAACTTGTCATTTGCCATTTCCGATAAGGTTTTGCGAGTTCATTGTGTTCGCAAAATTCACCTCTATCTCATCCCGGCGGATGACGCGTTACGCGAGGAAAGAAGATGGTGAACTGTTATTGAGGGATAACATGCCTGAATTCTCGTGTGCAGCATTTAACCGCCGAAGCGGTTTTCGACACTTGGAAAAATGTTACCGTCAGTGAGTTATTTGGTGCTTCATTAGTCTTCTTCTCTGAGAAGCCCAATGTTTCCAAAGGTTGCTTTGTCTCTTGTAATGTCAGTATAAACCGCTTAGACGTTCAAACACAAAACAGGTTCCCGAACTTGTAGCCGCCGAGGCCGAACTATGTTATTAGTACTGAGGGTTGTAAAAAGAAAGCCTCGGGCGGCAGCAATGGACCATCCTGGACCCTAACGAGTACCAGGTTAACTGCACGGATTGTGTCCGCAAGCGAAACAGTCATTGTAGAAACTTTTCATAAAGCCCGCCATTTTGCCCAAAGTCGGTAAGTGTATGGTACTGCCAGTATATTTACACTTCAGTTCAAATTTTAAAAAAATGAATCAAGCGATTTATTGACGAGATTCTTACATAGAGCCACATGAATGAGCGAGTTCGTCTGGATGTGAGCCATATTGGTTGGTTTATAAGCTTTACTCTCCTGGTGCATTATATTGTATGCAAAATGTGCATTCTTCTGCTCCCGTAATTTGAGTGTTAGTATTGCCCTGGATGCTCGCGAGGCATTCTTCTGCTCCCGTAATTTGAGTGTTGGTATTGCCCTGGATGCTCGCGAAGATTCCAAGTAAGTACAGCAAATAAGATAACAGTCGATTGGGGTCTTATCACACGCATCGTGGTTCTGGTTGTGCACTGACTTCGCACAAATATATGGGAATATTCGTGAATCTTTAGTGTGAATAAGACAAGTCGGAAAAAATCTTTGGTTATGCTCCGTTCGATTACACTGTATACATCCTGAACTTGAAGGAGTACATTTCTGGAGTTGTTTGTCAAATACTACCTGAGCACGTGCACGTTCACCGCTGTTTGTTTGCAAAGATGGGTGCCCTGGAGCGACGTTTCTTGAGCCACCTAGAAAATCACATACAAATGTGTTAATACAGAAGTTCCCAAAATTAGAAATCCGCACTCTGAACGGGAGACCCAGAGACGCATTGAATTTGAATGATACATCACGTCGTATACAACATCGTATTTCCGGATTTACAGTTTTCCTTGGGGCCGGAAGTTGTGCGCTGAACGAATCACACGTAATGCAATGGAGAATATCCTGCTTAGGAGATGCCATTTTATTCCGCCTAACACACAGACGGCAAGTACCAGAAAGTGATAGGTGTACGGTAGCACCATCGTAGCCAAATGTACACATAGTCACTCCTCAATTCTGTGTACACCTTGGCCTATTATGTAAAAGTGCACATGGATCCACAACAATATAGACCGTCAGCTGAGCATCATGCGTGCAGAAAACCTTGTGAAACGCTGGAAAACATCCAAACGTACGAGTGCTGAGTGCTGATCCCTCAGAAGTGTAGTTATGTAAAGCACAAGAAACATATGGACCGATTGGTCCTGCACAGATATAAACCGCCAAGAATCATCACGACATTCTAGGAGTTACCTCGCGAAGTTCGTACGTAAATTTGTTACAGAATAACAATGAATTCTAGAAAAAGCCTCACGGTCTTCATTTGGAGTTAGTGCGGGTCGTTCATCCGAGTTCAGTAAACATTGAGTTTGGAAACCGTCAATGGTTACCATAAATCAGGTCCATTCAATTGTTATACTCAAGTTGACACAGAGCGTCATTATAACCCATATATCCGTTCAAGTAAATGTTGCGTTACGTGACTAGACTATCTGGCACCCAGCTACGAAATGGATACTGAAAATTACTAAGGTGCCCTTTGCTACTGTTTACGGCACCGGTATATGGTCGTTCAATGGTGTTATGCGCTCGAAATCAAACACAGATTATCAGGTTTTGATCACGTCAACTAGAGACTTGCATCACCGGTTAATAGGTTCGAGAAACCATAAAGTGGCACATATCAGTTTTGAGTCCATGACGTCTTCATATGCATCTGAAAACCAACGACGCAAGGTACAACTAGAATTACAACCATTGGATTAATATCGTTGCTTATCCGGGCAGTGAGCAGGCAGTTTAATACCATGTTATTGAGGCTCATTGGATAACACTGGGCACGTAAGTTTGCACAAGCAGTTTCGCGCAAGACTCTGTCGTGTTTGTTCTTAAGTCTGCTCATCAAGCAAACCAGTTTTTCAGGCCTTTCTCATAATCAAAATTTTCAGAATGATAACTGATATAAAGTGAGCCGTTAAACATGGTACTGTAAAGACTCGAACGATAAAGGACGCTGGCTCAAAACCGCCATGAATACCCGTAAAAACGGCGTAAATTGGGGCTCGAAATCCTGAAACAGATATAAAATGAACACTCGTGGATATAGTTCCTTAGTTTCATGCCATTTATTCGCTTAACAAAGTATCCCACATGCTCCGTCCCACCATGTAGACACCGAGTCTGAAACGATTATTAGCCGTGATGAGGAGATGACGACAAACTTCACTGAATTACGGGCAACTCATTGGTATTTGAACAGCTGGAATGCACACGGTAGTTGAAAATGCTTCGAATGTGTCAATCAAACTCGCAAACGATTGTTGGAACTAATTTTCTGCGCGGTTTATTAGTTACCTGTCACTGAGTTCGCTCTGTTGTACTCGATGTAAACGATTGTAGTTGAAAATGCTTCGAATGTGTCAATCGAACTCGCAAACAATTGTTGGAACTCATTTTCTGCGCGGTTCATTAGTTAACTGTCACTGAGTTTGCTCTGTTATACTCGATGTAAACGATCGCATGTTCACAAACGAGAGAACAATTCCCTGTGTCTGACTTGTTACGTAACTGGTGTCTTCAATTCAAACACCATGACACCTCAAGAGCAGCCGAAAGCGATAACCCGACTCCACCAATCTCTTTAATTTGGTAAGTTCGCAAGAAGGCAAGACAGCGCATCGCGTTGGAAATTTTACCTAGATGTATAATCCGCAAAGAGCAGCCAAAAACGGTAACCCGTCTTCATCAATCAGCTTGGTTTGGTAATTTTCCAAATAATGTAAGCTAGCGTATCTCGACTGAACTTTTGCTCATTGGTTTAATCCGCAAAAGTGATAATCTCAAGCTCTCAGTCTCAAATCAAACTCTCAGTGGACAACCATCTGTCGAGGAGTACGTATATGTCAACAATGTCCACCTACGTACACAATTCCATTTTTGGTTTCTAGTTTTTTGCTTAATGCATAGAAAATTTTGACATACAATTAGCAGACACCCTGAACTTCAAAGGGTATATTTCTGATATTGTTTCGTATGTACTACCTGCGCATGTGCATGTTCACCGCTGTCACAGCAGAGAGGGGTGTACTGAAACAAAGTTTCTAGATTTCGCTCGAAAATCACATGCAAATGTATTAATATAGAAGTTCCTGAATAAGAAATCCTCACATTGAACTGGCGACCTACAGATTCATTTAAGGTAAATGGTACATCACCTCACCCCCCTGCATTGTGTTTCCGGCTATACGGTATTTTGTAAAGCCTACCGATGTGAGCTAGAAGAATTAGACGCAATGCAATGAATGAACTCCTGCTTTGATGATGACATTTTATTCCGCCTAGCACACGAACCGCTATGATCAGCAAACGAATTAGGTATCCTAGCATCGACGTAGACAAATTTACGCACATTCAATTCTTTCCATATCTTGACGTTTTATGCCAAGAGTGACTGTGATCCAAAAGCCAGGCCGCTGCACAACACAGTAGCCCGCCAGCTGAAAGGGGACGTCATGAAAACCTCGTGAAGAGCTGGAAAAAATGCCAATGTGCGTGGGATTGAGTGAAAGAGATTAACGCAATACGAAGACAAATTTGAATGAGAATCTCACATTATCCCGCACACGTGTTAACAGTTAAGAATGATAAAGAAAATCCAGGAGGTGCCTTGCAGGATAAGATGGAATCCCCAAAAATGCTAAAGCGCCTTCAGCTGCAAATAGTCCCTATGTTGTACAGCAAAAGAACATGCACAAGTCAAGCAGCACCCAGAAACATTTTTGCACCCTAACCTCTTTTATGCCATTGTGAACAAAATAGATTTGTCAAGATGTTCGCACGGTCGCCAATCACCGGCATCCGCTGAGTAAGTCATTATAGGTACCTCTGCATAATTTGTGTAGTCACTGAAGTTTCGTCCATCCAATGACGATCAGCATCCATGGGCGTTCTACACACGTGGAATGGACGCAAATGTTTCACGTTCGGGCCGCTGCTTAATTATGCTGTCGTCATCGTGAAACGGAAAGCAGCTTGCTTAAATTTGCATGTACGTTCAAATCCGTCGAATTCACCTGCACTGTTTCGGTTGGTGTGGACGAGATTTCTTAGCTAAACAAATCAAAATCGATTTCTGCTCAAGCAGCTTGCTTGAATCCGCATAGACAATTTTTGCTCAGTCTTCATAATTTCCTCCAACTGTGAAAAGACGCCACTCGTTGGAATAACGCTTGCCTCGAATGGCTGTGTGGTCTCCGTCTTGCACGTGCTCATCGAGGACAACGCACAGCTTGCAAGGGTCAATTTCCAGGCTGCAATTTATTTTTCGTCACCCAAGGCGCCCATGCGGTGTTCGTCGATTTTGTCAGGACTTCCTATTTTGAAGCAAAATAATTTGCTATTGACAGCGGAATATACCCTCAAGATCAAAATAATTTCCTAACAAACCAATGAAAATTTGTGGGTTTTAATTACACCAAAGTAAGAGATTACGTTTAACTAAGAATGAAAACTAACTGACCGGGTAAACATTAGGTTTCGATTGATCCGCCAAAATCTACTTACCATGCAGAAGAAGAACTCAATCATACTGCAAAACTTTCCGCAAAAGTTGGTAGCTGTTTGCAGAATAAGGGTGGTGCGTTGCGCAAACGCTGCCCTGACTAGTCCACCTTGTCTTGCATCGGGTAAACCAATAGTCATTTTAAATTCACCTCTCTATTATTAAAGTGGGAGTAACCATTTTTTCGCTTTGTATAGGACAAGCTATTACGCCGCTTGTTGATAAAACGTTGCAGGTAGAATGAACTTTCCCAACTGTTCGAATAGCCACCGCCGGTCAAGGGGTTAGGCTTGCGGGGTGACACAAGGAACAGCGGATATTAACTGAGGAAAAAACTGGTAGCTCCACAGCAAAGGAGCGACTGGAATTATTCTACTCAACGTATTTGAGCATGCCGGAAAAATGCACTATAACCATTAAAATGTGCAAGCGGGTTTCTAATTACCCAAGTAATTGCGTAGATGCATTTCTGAAAAGGTGAAACAGAACGGTGACTCCACATGCGCACACGCATCTAACATTGTAGCAATCACGTTTGGGCGATTCGGTACATTTGTTTGGAAAATTCATACATGTCGTCCCAAGTCTCGAGATTTGGTTAGTCGCGGAAAGCTAAATTTCAAATATGACAGCAAATGCCATTCAGTGTTGTGATACGATATCGGAAGGCTTCCACTAACGGCGAGTCCCCACTGAGCATGCCTCGTGTGAAATTTTCTTGCTTACAAAACGTAAACAAAATACTGTGCGTCAGCGCGCGAAAATCATCCGTGTTAGAATCTCACGTAGAATTGTTTTCTGAAGAGCAGCGTTGTTTGTCTTTACTATTCAAAATGACGGAATTTCCGGAATTTGCCTGTTAGATGTGATCGAGAAATCATAGAGTGGCACGTGTCATTTTTGTGTCAATGACGTCGTATTCTGAATCTGAAAACCTCCAACATGTAAACAAAGTACAATTATACACAGTTCCATCATTTGAGGACAGAAGAGTACGCTCCTCATATTTACCATAATCAATCGTTTATTATCGTCGATCATCCAGCCAGCAAACATGCAGTGTGATGACATAACCTCGAGGCACATTGGATAACATTGGACAAGAGACTTTGCTAAATGAATTGCCACGGAACAATCTCGTTCCGTTGCGTTTCTCGTTCGGTCTACTCGTTTACAAACAAGCATTTTCCAGGTTCA
The DNA here is from genome assembly GCA_003604175.2 of Clonorchis sinensis. Classification (NCBI taxonomy): domain Eukaryota; kingdom Metazoa; phylum Platyhelminthes; class Trematoda; order Opisthorchiida; family Opisthorchiidae; genus Clonorchis; species Clonorchis sinensis. The sequence continues at coordinate 30,903,842 of CM030372.1, read as the reverse complement.
TAAACGAAAGCATAAAGGAACATGGTACTGCAAGGACACAAAGGATAAAAAACGAATGTCACCATATAAGTTAGCGAAAATCGCAGAAATCTTGGTTCGGACTTCCCAAGGTGCAATGAAATGAACACTCGTGGACTCGGTTCCATAGATAAAAGACGTCTCTGCGTGTAACACAGTGTCCTATACAATCTGTTTCACTAAATATAGACAGTGTCTTCGTGATGAGGAAATGGCGAAGGTTGTTACCGAATTCCTTGATAATTAACTGGTATTTGAACGACAGGAATGCAAACTGAATTCAAAAATGCATCGAATTTGTCAATCGGACTTGCAAACAATTGTTGCTACGTATTTTCTGTGCGACTTATTAGTTCCCTGCCACCAAGGTTTCCATGCTCTACTTGAGGCAAACGATCACATGTTCACGAACCTGAAAACAGTCCCCCTTGTTTGCTTTGTGACGCAACCTTGCATATTTTTCGGGTGTTCCCATTATGCGCACTCTCAGTTCAATTACCGCGACAACTCTAAAGCAGCCTAAAACAGAAACCCCATTCAGCCGATCTAAAACGTTTGGTAAGTTCGCAAGAAGGCAAGACACCGCATCGCGCTGGGTATTTTGCTTCATCGTATAATCCGCAAAACAAATAATTTCGAACGGTACAAGAGGAAAAATTTTTTGAAGCGTACGTCCGTGTCATCGAAGTCCACAAAATTTTATTTCAAGTTTCAAGTTACTCCTAGATGCATAGCAAATTTTGACATGTAATTAGCAAAAGCGGTGGCGGCAGAACCAAGCAGAGCTGCTTCTCGCATACTGCACATGCGCAGTTATATATTTCGCCCCCGGGGTCTCCGAAGAAACCTGTCTGCAGATGGGTGCAAAATGCGCGCCACTGTTAAACCACCAGGTTACCTCAATATCCGTTATAATGTAGAAACCTCTGTGACTCCACATTAGTGGATTGCGTTAAATAACCTGTCATTCTGCATCCTGTAACTGCCATCGAACATTGGCGCAGGTGGGTAACACAAGCGTGATTGCCATTAGAACAGGAAAATTATCCGATCTCAAAAATATTCAGGATTTTGATTTAGCGGTTAATGTTCACTGTATTTACTCGCCATTTTCTCTCAATGATGCGATAAAAATTACGTATCGGTACCTGTCGGTTACCATTCCGGACATGGCCTTGCAAGTTTATTCTACACGCATTTCAATTTTACGTCATCCTTGCCAATAACGCGAGATAAGTTGGTCATCTGACATATGAAGTAATCTCAGACTTGTCTTCTCGTGTACACCATTTAACAGCCGAAGCCGTTTTCGACTCTTGGAAATAAGGAGACCGCCGGCGGTTTATTGGTGCTTCGTTAGTCTTCACCTCAAACAATCCATTTGCTGTTGGACAAGAGATTTATTTTCTGTAACGTCGGTGTAAACCAGTTAAACATTTGAACCAAAAGCATGTTCAAAGTGAAAGAGACCGTGTACTTCCGAAAGTGTTGGCGCAGAGGTCCAACGTTGTTTTTAATGCTCAGGGTCCCGCGAGTTACAATAAGAACGCACCGGGCAGCATCAAGGAACCAGCGTAGAACCTAACGAGTGCCGTGGCAATTACACGGTTTGGGTCTGCAAACGAAAGTGTCATTGTGGCGACTTCACAAAGAACCCATCAGTTCAACCATAGTCGGTAATTGTATGATATCGCCAGTTTATTGGCCCTTCAGGTCACATTCAAAAATAAAGGGAGCGATTCGATGACGATATTTGTATTTTATTGGGCGATTACATCTAAAATTAGGCAACATTTGTTAGCTTCCAAGCTTTACTTTCGTAAGGCACCATGTTGTATGCAAAAGCAACTACTTAGTCCGGATCTTGCAGTGATTTTGTGTAATCACGACAAAAGGATAACAAAGCGCTGCCGTCTTATCTGATGCATGGTGAATCACGTTGAGGACTTGTCTTGCGCAAACGAATGGAGATAATCGCGAATTTTTAGTGTGAGCAGGCCCACTCAGGCCCACTCGTTATACCCTCTTCGAGTACACTGTGGACAAGCTGAACTTGAAGGACTACTTCTCTGGGATTATTAATCAAGTGCTACCTGAGCATGCGCACGTTCATCGCTGCTAGTTTGCAGAGATGGGTGCCCTGGAGCGATGGTTCTAGAGTCAACTCGAAAACCACATAAAGTGTGTTAGTATAGAAGTTCCTATATTAGGAAATCCGCACTTAGCTCTGGCGACCCACAGACGCATTACAGGTAAATGATACATTTTCTCGTCTCGTGACATCGGTTCCAGGATTTGCAGTTTTCCTTAGAGCCGACCGTTATGTGCCGAAGGAATTACACGTAATGCAATGAATGAACTCCTGCTTTGAAAATTACATTTTATTCCGCCTATCACATTAACCGCTACGATTAGCAAATCAATTGGGTATCCTTGCATCCACGTAGTCAAATTTACGCATAATCGCTCCTCAATTCAGTTCACATCTTGGAGTATTATACAAAAGTCACTCCGATCCACAACAGGAGATAATCAAAAGTGCGATGACCTCGTGTGGCGCTAGGTAATTTCCAAAGTTACGACGGATTGATGATAAAAGATTAACACAATACGGGGACGAACGCCTAAGAGTGCTGATTTCTCAGACGCTCGGTTACATGACGCACAGAAACCTATGGACGAATAAGTCATGTACAGTTGCAACAGGCAAGACTCATCACGACAATCTAGGGTTAACTTTGTACGTAGTAACTTTGTACGAAGTTTGTACGTAAATTTGTAACATGATTACAATGAGTGACAGGAAAACGTACAACGTCTTCGGCAGCAAGTAGTCCCTATGTCGTATGGCAAAGGAACATGCACAAGGGAAGCAGTAGCCAGAAATAAGTTGGTGCTCTCTTCCATTGTATAGCATTGTAGATGAAATGGATTAACCAAGCTGATCGCATAGTCGCCAATCACTGGCATCCGTTGAGTGAGTCATTATAGGTAGCTCAGCATAATATGACTAATCACTGAAGTTCATTCCGTCAAACAACGATAAGCATCCGTGGGCGTCCTACACACGTGGAATGGACGCAAATTTTACACGCACGGGCTCCTATGTATGTGTGCTCTTACTATCGCGAAACTCCGATGAATTCACCTGCACTGCTTTGGTTAATGTGTACATGATTTCCTCACAAAACTGTTCAAAAATCGATATATCTTCACTTATCAGAATTCCTTTTAATTGTGAAAAGACGTTTCTCGTTATAATAGCGCTCGCCTGGAATCGCTGTGAGGTCACCGCCTTGCATATGCTCATTAAGGACAAAGCACTACTTGCAAGGGCTAATTTCCAAGTTGCAGTTTATTTTTGTTGCCCAAAGTGCACGTGCGCTGTTTATCGATCAGACGGCCACCGTTCACTGTGAGGAGTTTTTGTTCTCCTAATTAAACAGACTTTGTCCCGCTGCGCCCTGTTGTACGCATTCTTTGAGGTATATATCTATGAAAGTTTTTCAGCATTCCGATTTTCAAACCTGAAGATGAAGACGAGGTTTCACAGATTCATGTGCTGTTTAAAATTTCCGCACTTGATTCGAAGCTTTGAGGTTTTCACGATAAACTTCCTCGGTACACAATAAATACTGACGAGTTGCTTAACACAACTGCGGCCATCCTGGTCGATATGGTTCGCAGTCACACCGCGCGAAGTCTCTATCAAAGGAAATGCACTCGGCTCATCTCAAAGTGCCTGGAGCAATATGTCACTACATAGGGGATTGCAAAATATTTTAACGAGCTTTGGTGTCGCATTAAGTAGAAGTTTGCTATCATCGCTCTTCATTGGGCATACAAAAATGCAAGCTTTTGTCCTGAATGATGTAGGCTAAGTAATTTCATAGAATAAATCTCGTAAATGTTGCCCCCCCCTGGAACGTCTATCTACGACAAACTGGCTAATCGTACCTAGACTTATAAGACGTAGACTTTCAAAAATGAACCAACTTGCGACCTCTGTTTGATCTCTTTGGTACATCCGAGAATTGAGTGCTTGTGTCAGTGAGTCAAAAGTAAACTGAGAAAATGTGTGGCAGACGACAAACGACGAAATTCTCAACTGATCCTTTAATGGTATCGCACGGGTTAATATGGAATACCGCCGTGCACGTTCAGTAATCGACACTATAATCAATATCCGATATGTTCCGCTGGGTTTCGCATGATTATAAAACCGTTCGAAACAAAGCATAGGCGCGAGCTTTTGTATATTAACCCATGATGTTAAGAATACTGTACTCCATGTCGGATTTTAAATGTCCACAAATCCTGCCGTGTCCTTCATACTGGAGCAAACAATCAAGCTGTAGCGCTCACGTTCTGTCGAGGTAACGCACTTTCATATTGAAACTAAACCTATGGCATTGTGTAATCTACAAGGATTTCCCCTGTAGAATACTTCAACATATTCAGAGAGGTTTGTAACCCTTTTGTTACGCATTTTATACATGTAGTACCGCTTTTCATTGATAAATCTCAAGAATCCACAATTTCTGGCTTGTGATTTTGCGCCACTCTATTGGGCTTTCCTGAATACGTCAAAGTATTCTACAGTACTCAAATTGGACCAATTCCTCTTGGATCCCGGGAAGACTATCTCCAACGAAGATGAACAATCTTAGAAGCAAATCGTGTGAAAGAGCCAAAACTCGATCACCTCTTGGAGAACCCTTTCACGCTCATCACACGCCGTCCACATCCCTGGTGAACCTTGTTACGAACCCATGTTTTGTTTTTCCATGTCATTGCCCACCAAAGTCCAGTAAGGCTAGTAGCATTCGGTCTAATAGGTTCTCTGCGCGGCAGTTGGACGCTAAGCTTGAGCGAGACGCTTTAGAAAGAGTCTTAGCACAGAGTTTGTGGCAACGTGAAATCAGTAAGAAGAGGGCTGAATGGAAGCGTAAAGCTCGGGCCAGTCTACGTCTGGAAATTCACCAGCGCTTCTCGTCGGAGGATGAACTACAATCGAATGACACCTCCACGAAACAGGAGGCTGGCGCTCTAAAGGATACATTTATTCGGGATAAAGTCCCCCTGCAGTCTCTTATATCCACTATGGCGTTACCGAAAATAGAAACAGATAAACTCGACGAAACTCCGCGTAAATTTTGGAAGTTTATGAGAAGCTTCCAACTGAACGTCGCTAGCAGGCTTGCTGACGACACACAGCGACTAATGTATCTTATTCACTATTGCATCGGCGAAGCCAACGCAGCAATAGGAGATGTGTGCTGCTACCAGAAAGCGACGGCTTCGTAAAGGCAATTGATATCCTTCATAAAGATTTCGGACGGCCTCATGACGTAGCGCAAAGCTTCATTGATAGCATACTGTTCGGAGGTCCCATTGCTGCTGAAGACACTGACGCACTAAGGAAACTGGTACGTGAAATGCATAGTTGCGAGATCGCCCTCTCCCAGATAGGTTACACTGCCGACTTGAATTGCTCGACAAACCTGAAGCGGATTGTGATGCGTCTCCCCAGGCATCTCCGACGAGAGTGATTGAAGGTAGCTGACAATATTCTATACGAAAAAAGAAGCCGTCCTTTCGCCAGCTGAATCAATCCCTTGAAAGAAATCTGTCCGCAGCGACCAACGTGTACGGGCAGCTAGCTAGTGGTGCTTACCATGTGTCCAGTAGTGGGGCTGTGGATGATAATAATGGACGCAGCAAGCTCCCTCGTCCACACGTTAACGCATTTGCATCTAAGCCTTTGATTTGTCCGGTGTGTACAGACCTTCACTCCTTATGCGAGTGTGTAGCATTCCAGGCCAAATCTCCAGAAGAGAAACTTCAGGCGTTATGGGAACGTAAGCTGTGCTTTGGTTGTCTGAAACCGGGCAGACAAATGCCGATTCCCAAATCACTGCGACGTGCCAAGAGGTAGTAAGCGCCATCACCCATTACTGCACGTGGACAGCTACGTGAAGCCACCCACTTCATCCACTGTCAATATAAACTCGAATTCAGTGGATGTTACGCCAACATTCCTAGGGTTTCTTCCAGTGCGCCTCGTGGGTCCCCATGGCACTGTACTATGCTATGCACTTCTGGACACTGGATCAGACTCTACTTTGGTGTCGTTCAAAGTCGCTGAACGGATTGGGCTGGAGGGTACCCTAACAGAATTGGAGTTTAATTCGATCAACGGAGTAACGAAAAAGAGTACAACAGCTTTTAGTGTGACCATGGGTTCCTTGAACAAGGATTATCAGACGCATGTAGAAACCGCATATTCAACGGACCAGCTACCCTTGATGAAGCCAACCGTACCGTTTCGAGAGTTCCTTCGTCGCTGGTCTCATGTGCAAGACATTACGCCCCCTCAAATCTGATCCTAAAAGGTGTCTATTCTAATAGGTACGAATGTATCAGATGCACACTGGGTGATATAACAGTGTATCGGGACCATTAAGCAACCGTATGCGTCGTTGACAGTATTCGGCTGGGTCGTCCTTGGTCCATCGAGTGTGAGCGGTAGCAAAACCACCGCAATAAACTGCATGAATGCACAAAAAACTATAGAAAGCGATATAATACGTTGTTTGAATTCGAAGTTAATGATCAAAGACCCAAAAGGGGTGTATCTATGTCGATCTAGGACAAACAAGTGATAAGTCTAGCGAAGCAGTCAATCAGCCTCTTGAACGGTCACTGTCAGATCCGGCTCCCATGGAAACGTGATTGTCATGACCTACCGGAAAACAAACACATAGCCGAGAAGCGATTGAAGTACCTTCGGCTCCGCCTACAAAAGGACCCGAATCTCTTGCAGCTGTATACAAACACTATATCCGAACATGAGGCCAAGGGTTACGTCAGAAGTGCCCCGACTGACCAGAATGAGGTACGTCGATCCATCCCTCACCATCCTGTTTTTAATCTGCACAAACCGGGCAAGGTGAGGATAGTGTTGAATTTTGCGGCGAAGTCTGGAAAACTGTCGCTGAATGACTGTTTATATGCCGGACCAGATTTGACGAATGATATCACCGGGGTTTTGCAACGATTTCGTTTGAACGATATTGCCTTGTCCGCAGATATTGGAGAAATGTTCTTGCAAGTTCATTTGAAGTCAGGAGATACGGCACCACTAAGCGTTCTATGGTACACCAACGGTAATTTAGATCAAACCCCAGAGGTCAACGAAATCAATGCTCACTCGCTTGGCGCGACGTCCTCGCCATTTTCCGCTGCGTTTGCTTTGTGACAAACTGCCTATGACAACTGTAAATCGTTCGTTGAAAACACTAGCAGAGTCATGGAGAAGAACTTCTACGTTGGTGACTGCCTGGAGTCGGTCGATTCTGCCCAGCAAGCTCTTATGCTAGTCGACCAGCTGTCTAGGTTGTTGAGAAGGGGCGACTTCCATCTGCACAAATGGATAAGCAACAGCGACGAGGTTTCCTCCCAGAAACCGGAACACGAGCGTGCGACTGGCCTGGTGTCTTTGAACCCAATATATCCTGACATACGCAAGACGTTAGGACTCTATTGGTGTGTCAAGACTGACAACTTTAAGTTTAAATTAGCCATGCCGGAGCGTCCAGTGACCAGGCGAGGTATTCTGTCGTGTGCGGCTTCCTTATATGACCCGTTGGGATACGTCGCGCCCTTGCTGTTACAACCGAAACAGTTGCCACAAAAGCTTCGTCGATCAGAATGTGGCTGGGACGACAAAGTTAATCAAACTATCCAGGATGCATGGAAGAAATGGAGAAATGATACTCAAATTGTCGAGTCATTAGTGATCCCTAGATGTGTCAAAGCTAAACACTTTGTTATCGAACATCAGTCTTTGCATATTTTCTCTGACGCATCCGAGGTCGGTTATGGAGCCGTAGCTTACCTAAGATGTGAGTTGCTACAACAAGTTCATTGCAGCATTCTGATGGGAAAATCAAGAGTAGCACCTATCAAGTCTGTTACTATCCCGCGCCTCAAAATACAAGCTGCTGTATTAGCGGTTAAATTAATGTGCCACCTGTTGAAGCAGCTCGAAGTCCGGTTTGACAACATATACTTTTGGACAGACTCAATGATTGTGTTGCATTACATTTTAAGCACAAGTTTGAGATTTAAAACGTTTGTGGCCAACAGAATTAGCCATATACACGAAAATACTGACAGTTTCCAATGGAGACATGTTCCGAATAACATGAACCCTGCCGATTGTGCCTCACGTGGCATCCGTACAAAACATTCTCAGCTACTGGAGCTTTGGATTCAAGTTTCCGAGTTTTTGAAGCTTGGTGAGCAGCAGTTGCCTAAAACCGACATCGAACAATTTAATCATAAGCCCACAGACCCAGAGTTGAAGAGAGCCGCCACAGTTTTAGTTACCGCGACAACCGACCTTCCAACAGATGTGTTGTTCTCCTACTATTCATCGTGGGTGAGGCTACGGCGAGCGGTTGCTTGGTTTACCAGGTTCAAGTCTTACCTCCACAGTAAACTAGTTGGTAAGGGTATTGAACTTAAGAATACTCTGGGGCTTGACGAACTGGACGAAGCAGAACGATCGGTATTGCGGTATGTTCAGCTAAGGACTTTTCTCCCGGAGCTCACTAAAACGTCTAAGCTCGACTTGGAGCCATGTAAAGGGCTATGAACGAAATCACCGATTTGCAAGTTGCATCCGATCGTTCTCAATGGTCTGCTATGTGTGGGCGGTCGACTGGGCAATAGTACTGCGCCAGAATTCGCACCATCAGATGTGGACTCATCTTGGGAGACCGCCACCTCGTACAAATTGCTGGGAATTTCTTCTGCGGCACCGCGCTACCTGACCGGTCAAGTCCTGGATATCAGACTGAACAGTGCCACTGATTGAATGTCGGAGAAATATCCCAGGCGGTTCCGCTACCACAGCTGTCAAACGAATCATCAGATGATGCATGGGATGCATTCTTTCTGAGAAGTCGTGCAGCCAGTCAGTTGGTGACCTCATGATATGATTTCAGTGGTTGATGGATCAATGACGATATGTCCCGCCTATGTGAGCTACTTCAGACCGTTTCAAACTCGCGAAGCCGTATTACGAGGAAGAGGTATGGTTGTGTATTTACATGTTTGCAGACCCGTGCGATACATATAGAAGTGGCTTATTCGCTATCCATAGACTCATTTCTCATGGCATTTTCTCGACTCATCAATCGACGAGGAACTCCAAGGGGTTGGACAACGATAGAGGCACCAATTTTGTTGGCGCAGAAATGGAGTTGAAACAACTCTTGAAGACGTTGGATTGCAACAAAGTGAAGGACGATGTGTTACGACAAGTTGACTGGCAATTTAATCCCCTTATGCTAGCCACAGAGGCGGCATCTGGGAGAGGATGATACGGTCAATTCGACGTGTTCTAAGTGCAGTTTCTCGAGAGCAGGTGTTAACAGAAGAATCGCTGACGGCGTATCTAACGGAATTTGAGTGAATACTGAACAACCGTTCATTGGTCCCAGTGCTAGATGATCCTGATAACATTGACGTATTGACTCTAAACCATCTACTGCTACCACGAGTATCATTTGTCCCTACTGACAAAGATCCAGGTGTACGGCACCGATATACTCGGCAGTGGAGGCAGAGTCAATTGATGGCCGACACGTTTTGGCATCACTGGCTTAGAGAATGCCTTCCACTGCTTCAATCGCGGCATAAGTGGACGAAACTCAGAAGAAACGTGAAAGTGGGTGATCTGGTGTTGATACTCGGAGAGCAACACACACGCGGCACCTGGTCGAAAGGAGTTGTAACAGCCACTATACCTGGATCGGATGGGTGCGTCAGGACGGTCGTGCTCAAGACTCCCGATGGTTCAGTAACCAGAGATATACGGAAGATATGCATGCAAGACGGATTGGGTGAGCCATAGGAGCTCGGTCACCGTAGTGGAGATGAAAAGCTGTGGGAGGTGACTGTGGCTAGAGTCAATTCTACCATTTTTGCCCCTCATAATCGCTTGTGCCCGATGCTGACTGAGGTTAGTTTAGGAAAGCCAAGCTGGCTTTGGTGGGGCGGTGTACTTACTGTCCCTTCCTTCGCTTGTCTGAGCCTGCTGTTTGCTACCTCTACCTCGTAGATTCGATATACATTTGTAACCCCTCATGACCTTTAAACCCTTGACCTCTCGAACCAGTTTGGTCGATTATTTTTTACGCGCTTTCTGACCGTTTTGCGTTACCTCGTGTTGTGCACAGGCGTGTGTCACTAACTAAGATCAATTTGACGTCTTCTCCGGGCTCTCTTTGGAACTGCACTAGTTTGTGCAACAATATAGTCGGAAACCCCCATACTTTTAGTACTGTTGAATAGTGCGACGTATTCAGGAGAGCATAATGGAGTGACGCGCAAAATCACAAGCCAGAAATGGCGCGTCTCATCTATAGATCTCAAGAATGTACAATTTCTGGCTTGTGATTTAGCGCGTCACTCTATTGGGCTTTGTGTTGAATCCAACTTGACCTCATGATAATTCCCGCATTCATTCGCTTACTCCGCCTATGTACTTTTGACCTCCAGTTGTTTTGCTTATTCGTACCCGTCACTCACCTTGCCGCAGAGGCCGTCTCGTCCGACATTTGTGTATTGGCATGGGTGTCTATGTGTGTATGCGCGCAGCTGACCTACTTACCCATGCGTGTTCGTGTCCCGTTTGCTGAGGCCGCCTTGACTTGTTTTTCCATGAGTTCCGTGTGATCGCACGTCCAATGAGAATCACGAGACTATCGTCGGAAGGGACGACCGAACCCACGCTACTGAGCCATCATTCCGCTCGCCGTTGTAAGGTGTTCGGTCGTTGATACTGCACTGTGCCGGTCAGTGACAGACCTGTGAACTTGTTGAAGCTACGAACGTGAACAATTGAGGTTTGTTGTACACATTTGCTTACTCTTATATAAATAGTACCGTAGAATTACGAACCCAGTTCTTCCTTTTGATATCCGGGATTGTCCAACCTACGCGTCACTCAAAGTTCCATATCGGAAAACGTAACATTCCCTAACCTACCATTCAAAGAAATTTGGCGATCTAACGCCATGTCGTGAAACCATGTTTTGCGTTATTGTTATGGAACGGTTTTACATCTTATGAAGTGCAAGGCAACCAAAAGTGGGGATTGCAGTGTATTATCTAGCCGCCTTAAATGATGTTCCCGTGTAAACAACGTACTAAGTCGACGCACTCCAAGCATCCTATGTTTTGATTAATTTTCTACGTTTCCAAACTGCGTAGCAATGTGCTTTTTACACTTTACGACTGCCGTGGTGATTATTGGCTTGGCCGTGGCAACGGTAGATTAGGAATCACTCGAGGGTTATCGCATTGTGATGTTCAAACAGACTGCAAATTTATGAGCCCTATCTCTGCTGTGCCAGCAAACTAGTCTTACTTTAGTTCTGCGAAGGGCTGCGGTCCACCGGATCCAGGACTTCCAATTAGTGAAAGTATATATTATCGATATACTGCGTGTCCGTGGACAGACATCTGAGGATTCAAAAATTACCATTTAGGGGCAATCTGAAATCACCTCAGGAAGACGAGCTATTGTCCCGTAGGTTTTTGGTGAATTTTTGGGGTAAACTAACTACCAGAAAAACCATTTTCAGGGATGGGAATCAAAAAATATTGTTTGGGTAAAGGCGTCATTGGCCTAAGTATGTTTGAGGATCGTATAATGTCTATCCCCAATAACCAATGTATTGATGTAGTTGTGTATATACGTATTTATGTTTATGTATTTACGTTTATTCCATTCTTAAAAGTATAGGACGCACAAAATGTTGCCAGTATTCGCATTCTGTGATGGACATCACTTAACCTTTCGATTTTTGTGGAACACCCCTTCGGCGGAAAGGGTTTTATTAAGAAACGAAAATCGCGCGGTTTGTTTTGTTACCCAAAATAAGTACGGTGTAGAGATAGAGTTGAATTCGGCATTATTGTGACTACATATTTCCTAGATACAGTCAAGGGGAATGACTCAACTTTAAAATTTGAAAAATGTATTTTGTTTAGCATTAAGGAGGCGGAATGTAAATTCTCATCATCAGCGAGTAGCCTTCACGAAAGTGTATAACTCGCGGAGTGTTTCATCCGTTGATGGTACAGTAGACTATCCGAACGCGAATAACTCTTACCGCAAATTTCGCAGGAAAACTGTCTCACATGAGAATGTGTAAACATATGTTTTTGCAATTTTGATTTGTAGTAAAATTTACGCCCACAAACACCACACTCGCGTTCAGGAATTTTGGTTGTAGCAGGCTGTGTGAGACGCAACCCTTCATGCTGATTTGATGCACCCGTATCGTTAGGCGCAAAGCGATCACTAGCAGGATGACTGCGTTTGCATTTCGAATGAACCAGCATGTGGCGCTTCAGACCTGACAGGAATTCAAACGGCCGTTTACAAACGTGACACGTCAGCTGTTGACTCATGGAATTTCGGGAACCATGCCTACTCCTTACATGCGACTGAAAGCTCAGTGAATGTTTAAATGTTTTTCCACATTGCTCGCAAACAATTGACGGTGCTTCATAATGGACGTGAAGGTGAGTTTTCAATCCTGAGAAAAAACCAAATAGTTTTCCACAAACATGACATACATGAGCCTTTGGAGTCGTTTCGTTCGACGCGTGGCTCCGAGCCTGGTGAATGCGCAATAGAGTCAACGAGTTGAAATTCTGTCCACATGACGGACACTGCCGATAGTTTCCTCTGTTGCTCGGTGGTTCGACCTCCGCTGTTGTCCGCGAGAGTGAGACACATTGTCGGGGACTCGTAAGTTTGTTACCGCTTTGAGCGTAGGTTTTGGCGTACTTCATCTCCCCGTCCAACACATTCCTTTTCCTACTATCCCAAAGGCAACGTGAGTTTATTTCCTCCTGTGTCAGGAATGCACCATGACGATTTTCTGCAATAAATGTGATGTCTACAAATAAGAATGAGTGGTTTCGTGCGCAGAATGATTAAACACATTTGGCGAAAAAAGCGTCCTCGTAAGCATGATGTTTTTTGATGACAGATCACAAAAAACAAATTTTATACAGCTCATTATTTTTGGCCAAGGCCAAGAGGCATGCCACTGACCGTTCTTGTGTTTTATCCAAAAAATCCTTGCAACCAATTCAGATAAAAGCGTTTTATATTCATTTCACCGGAGGATGCCAGTTTATTCGTATAAAAGTCGTGGAGCCTGAAGCATGAGCTGAACAAACTTTGAACCCTAATTAAACGAAAGTAAGAAAGCATTTAACATATATCGGAACGCACTTGCTCTATGTCTTACATCATGGATTATTTTCAAACAGCAAAATAGAAGTTGTTTTTGAGCCGCTCTCTAGGGAAAACGCCATTCTACTAACAGCGCTAGGAATGATCCGGACAATACGTGCTCTTGACACTAAGTGTTTTCAATTTGTTCAAATGGGATGCAGTGACAGTCCTTGAGGAAAGGGCCGGAAGTTCCACATGCCAACCAGATTGTCAGGGGAAGAGAACAATTACGGGAAAGGCGTGACAATAAACATGAGGTGCCACTATGGTCCCAAATGTTCGATTTTTCAGTCTCTAACTGGAGCAGACACTACGTGTACTTTCCAGCGGTATTCCATTCAGTCTGCCATTATCTATCACCTTCCTTTGAGCCGTTATTCAACAACATGAAGATCGGCTTTCGCCTCGTGATCATGGACACCGATGAGATGCACAGCTTAGGTTCCATACTTGATGGGACTTGTTTGAATCACCTACACCTTGATGGGTTTTAAGCTTAGTGTCACATTACTCAATATACACTTATCTTTAGCAGCTAGTTCACTTACCCACAAGAAAAGAAAAGAGCTTGTACTAAACATTTATGGAATAGAGGAAACTACAATGGCATCACGAAGGTTGGGATGGGTGTTCCGGGTAGGGGGGGCAAAATCATCATGGCTCATATGCCTCTGGATATAGCTGCGGAAAAGTGGTCGATAGAAAACTGTTTTAGTGGAGAATCTTCAAGACAAGAACAAGTTGATGAGGCAACTACGAATGCAACAGGACGCTGAAGAACATTTGCCTCCATAAATTTTCAGATGAAGGATGTGGATTATTAACACCCCCAGTCATGGAGCTATTTTCGCCCTTTGGAGCAGAAGCGCCTTTCACAGTCCGAACATACGGTTCTTGGTAATAGAACATGCGCGAAAGCAGAAGCCGGCACTTGAGTTGCGATGTTCGACCTTAAGCTGCAGTGTGAAAATGAAGATAATTTTGAAACACATTGGGGATGTGCGGCAACAAACGCCGTAGCGTCGGTACATGTAAGCTTCTAGCAAACTTTTCACTCAGCGGAAAATCGCAGGGCGAATCGTTTAGGTAGATGAAATTCCGTTAGCTATGCGCCGCTTCTAGTGTCCCTTACATGCTACAATGTAAAAACAATTCGAGTTATCCGTTTCAAAAAGCATAAGGAAACTGAATGCGTTCTTCCTCGTGGCAGATTTATTTTCGTCTTTCAATCATCTAGTCACACGACCCTTCTTAAAAAGGAATCGAAGCTGACAGTCAAATATTCTTGGCTGCCAGGTTTCGCCTTTTGTGGATGTTATCATCTGCGGTCCCCTGGCCTTGTGTTGAAAACTGGTATCAGGGAATCCCACTTTCTGCTACAACTTTGGTTGACCGGCGAACTGGATATCACCATCGTTTTAAGTAATCGGTTAACTAACCTGAAACTGTTGGTTAACAGCTTGCTGGAAGAACTCAGTGTTCTGGTAATTTGCTACGCATGTCTGCAGTATCCTGTTTTCCGTCAAACAAACTGTACTCTCAGGTTGTTTTCTTAATGTCAACCGCCAATTTCTAGTGGCGATTTCGTCGCTCACTCATTTGTGCTTTAGTACTGACATCAGAGGTTACTCGTAGGAAAAGTGTTTTCTTTGTTTGGCTGGAAGGGTCAAATGGCTCGTTTGCCAGTATGAAGAACAAGCCTATATAAAATGCATTCGCTTTACCTGCGTCTGTTCTATTCGATAAGGGTCAAGTCATTGAAAGTGTGTAAAACTTACCACTCAACGCCTTCTTGGCTGCGTAATCTGGAAATAGGTATTACGCAAACAACTCCACGTTCATTCGTAACCGAAAAAATATTTCTTTACTGACTGTAAACGGACCCTCAACTGTAACCGGTTTATGGCAAAACAATGGTAACCGTGTTTTATAACACAAATCATGGAAGACATGCAGTTCATATTTGCGGAGAAAATACTCAACTCACCGGTTGGAACGTATTCCTCAAAAAGCGTATTTAGTCCATCCACTAGTATTGGAAAAAACGTCAGCATAATCGTGAGCTCTAAACCGTGACGTTCGTGGAATTTTGTTTATTACACGTGTGATGAAGTTGTGAATCGTAAAAGCGAATAACATTGTAATGGGATATTCAAGCATTAAAACAAACTGTAGTCTTAAATCCCAATGTCCCCAAGGATGTAAGCTTTGATAGATAGCAAAAATTGTGCGCTGTTAAATGCATCGCTTGACTAACTGACAGTTTTGTAGCTCACGGTATTTTCGGCAGTGGCAGATTTCAGTGAAACCAGGTAGTGCAAAGAACAGCATAGTAATCTGAATGAGTGTCCCAATCATACCAAGAACATTAACCGACTGATCTAGAGCATCGCTCATAATTTTAAGATGGAAAACACACACCGCGATCCAATCACATTTCATGCATCTACCATCCAATCAGTGCCGGGATGGGCATGCTTCTAAGAATGATTGTGATTGGTTGGCCTTAGATCTCACTCCGGCGATGTTGTGCTCGCAACGAACTGAGGTTTTACGCCAACAAAACGACGGATTTAAACACTCATCATCTCAACGTTGGTTTCCATATACTTCAAAACGTAGTCTACTCAATTCAATGGGATCAGTATAGTTTGCCAAATGTGCTCAGTGAGTGAAATGCAATCGGTGTTATTCCGTGCGGCAGAATTAGGCCGTCACTGCACCATATGCGTTAGAACTGCTCAACAGCCACGCTTTGCCCAAGCAGTGATCTTACGCTTGCACACCTCAAAAATCGGGACAAAGGTTGCCAATATAAGTTAGTCTTGAGAGCCAAATAGTAACGTTCTTATGAGAAAGCCATGAAGATGTATCCGCGGTAAATTTGGAAACCAAAGTTATTCTAAAGAAAGTGAACCACCTAGTAAACAATCAACGTGAACAAGTTACTGAAAGTGTGCTGTGTGGATTATGTCCACTGCTGTATATTTTTTGGAAATTTACATACTTATCCAGAGTGTCATTCTGTGTCTTCTTGAAGACTACCGGCATGAATGTTTCTGACACCTGTTTAAGTGCGGACAACTACTTGTGGCGAATAAGCTAGGCGAATGTTCCGAGTATTCGTCAACCAAATGTTTAAGTTGGACCAAAATCGCACGAAATCTGAAAAACTAACTCACTCAAACCTATCTTCAACTAAATATGTTTCACAAACACCATGCCATGCCGGTGCCAAATTCACGACATCACAGCGTCTTTTCATAATGGAAAATATCTGCAAGTTTGCTGAAGTCCATTAAAAAAATTTTCAGGTGAGTGTCCTGTGAAAAGCAAATTTATATTAAGGTAGTGTACTTGCCAAGTGTCGTGCCCTTCCAGCTTGATTCGGGCAAAAAATTGATGGATATTTGTGAACCGCGTCTACCTGGTTGGCGCTATTCGTGCGAGAGCTTTTATCGAAATTTTGGGAGGATTTCGCCACAAAAACATACCATTAGTTACCAAATATATTACTGCCAAAAGACGCGGTTGTTGTGCAGTGTGCTAGTTGAAAAACATCGCAGACGGGGGATTCAGTTGAGTTCCCCGTGAAAGCCACATTGGTATCCTAATGGGCGTATTTGTCCTAAATGCATTCGAAAGGTTCGTTAACTATACTTGAAGCATCGCATGGTGCGTTGTGCGTTTGAATTCCCTGATTGACGAATCATTGGCAATATTAATGAACCTGGCATAAATGTGAATAAATGAGATATGAATCGCCTTCTCAAATTGATTCGCTAACACCTGGTTCTATTTCTAACCTAGCTGTGTAGATTTTCCTGGATGGACTGTGCTTCCTTATTGCTGTGTAACCATTTTTCGTCCACCGAGATGGTTTCATTCCTCCTCTTAATATGCAATCCGTCTTCCCTTAGGATAAATTTTAGTTTCTCTGGGGTTGCGAGTATTACCGAGCTCCGTAAAATTGCGGTAGGTAATTAGAGCACTTTCCAAAATATTAGAACTGCGTCCCTGAGTGGGTCATAGAGGTTGGAGCTCTATGTCGGAGCAAGCATCAAGCAACGCTTTTCTCGCAGTTTTAATTGTCCTTTCACTTGTTTCAAAACAATGCTTCGCTTTTTCGGTAATCAGTTGACACGAATGGCAAACCGTCCACAATGGAAAGAACATTCAGTGCTGCAGGAGATCTTTCTTGCTTGAAAACAGACTTTTGAACTCTTGTGTCTTGTTAAACATGAATTCTTACATTGCGCTCATAAAAGTTCTGCAAGAGGGTGATTTAATTTGCTTTTTACCGGACAAGTACTGCACATGTGAACTCCACTAGAACAAAAGGGCTAAGAATAAGTCTGAGCTCAAAAACTATGGCGGACATCCACACTTTGGCAAATGTAAGGTCATAATAAGACGTACAAGACTATACTGATGGTTAAAATCAACCATGAACCAAAATGACAGTAGCGGTTAAGCACCATCATTTCGGGCATATCGTCTCCAATACAAATTTATCGCTGAGTTGTTAAGGGAGGAAGACGCCTCATAGAAACTTATTCGTGTAAGGTTGACTTGCCGTTTCTAACAGATACTACTGATTATTCGGATTTTTCTGCAGTGAGTTAGACATGAATGTTTAAAGCGTAGCACATCCAAACTGCAGAGGCAGTTCCTTTTTTGTTAATGTCAAGTCACCTATTTCATGTATGAGCTCACAGTGCACCTCGGGAATTCCTAAATGCACAAGAGAACATTCAATCTGTCAATTAAACGAATCTATGTTGAAAAGCCTTGCGTAGAATTGTCCTTATTGCATACATCACACCTTCAAAGATTTTGAAATCTGGAGCATTCCGGTTGGACACATCCCGATAAACATAGCGCCGCTCAGCATTCCCTGCCGTTATCCATTTCACGTGGTCCGAATACTCTACCCTTTGAGTGTCGGCTCCCTAAAGAGACGTTTCACATATATAGCAAAATCGTCCTTCCTTTGAATTTCCCGCTGTTTCTCATTCTATTAGGAAAGCCATTGAAAAAGTGTTTTAGCGTGCAGAAAAAATTAATTCAATGTGAGAAATATTCTGTAAAATCACAAGGGCTGCTTGCCGCGGACTTTCGCTAATACTCTGTTCTCAGTCACGATACGCTAGAAGAATCAGGGAGTTGGATTTTCATTGCATTGTCTTTTCATGGGTTTCTTGTGTAAGTTGGAAAAGAATTTCCCACGTATCGACGCTGGGAGTTCTGTCCTCAACGAAATGGAAGGGCGAAGTAATAATGAAACACCGTAAGGACCATACTTGGTTGGATACTTCTTGGTTCGGTGGGAAAGGAGGCGAGGCAGGTAGTCAGTCATCTTATGATCGGGTACAGTCAGGAGGTCCACTATTTGCAGCGGCCCCACAATTCGAAATTCTCAATTACTTCACTATACAAAACTTGATAGCAGCAGAAAGCATCGTTGATAGTATTGACTGCTGTGGGGCCTGTGGGCTCCCTGAAGTCCGGTCCAACATCAAGGTTGGAGTCGACAGCTGTATGTTTGGCAGTAATAGTAGCGGATCTTATTGGAACAAGTACGCTACTTCCAGTGTATTGTGTTTCGTCAGACACTGTGATAGTTTTCTGCTATGTCCAAAATGTTTTTTTCTGGATTTTGCACCTCCGTTACAAATCCACCAATCATTATTCATGATGCACAGTCACCTACTCATTGGAGACACATAAGGTAGGAGAACAATCTAACCGACTTTGTCCTTCGAGAGATATGCAACCTCGTTCCGCTGTGTGGTTGGTGAACTGGACCAAATGTCTAATCAAAAACGAAAGTAACTGTCCTTCACAGCCTCGAATAAAGCCGCCCGTGTTGCGGAGACTCTCGTGCTCTTTCATAAACCCGAAAGAAATGGTGGCGTGTTCCATCTAATAACCCGTCACAGAAGTTTGTAGCTTAGATACCCTGGTACAACCGGCACCTGCTGACTAATGCACGCAAGGTGAATCAAGAGGTTTTACCTTCTTGTTTTGTCAGGGTATCAGGACTCCGCCATGCAGCTGACTGATAACGGTCGTGCAGTGCAGTCATTTTTAACTGGATAAACACGTGGTTAACGTATTTGTACACAATGTGAAGCGTCCCAGAAATCCAATTCAAAATGAAAGCTTACGAGACTCGTCGGCTACCTTACTCGATGTTTTATTGTGCGCAAGGGATAAACTTTGTTACTTAAACTACAGTTGTGAAAAAGACATCCAGCGCCTCTTTTGTGCCGGCATCCTGTTAGCGTCTTGCTCGTACATCGCTTTCAAGAAGTTGAACGGCACTTCGGAGTTACGCAGGTCGTAGTCTCTATCCGACGGTGATATCAAATTAACGATGGAACCAGCGCCGTTAAACGAGTGACCGGCACGTGCTCTTGATGCAGTCATCGGCCCACATAATCCGCCGTACAAATGATAACTCTATCATAAATACATAGTAAGTGGCCTACAGCACCTCAAGAATAAAACGAACGGATTTGATTCTGGTCTCTGATGGTGATGCGCGTCGTTAAATATAGCAAATAGGGGCAACAGACAATCATGCAGCGAGTTCAGACGGCTTAGTAACAATCCCGCATGTTAAAACGGCGAGGAGGCGTCCCCAAGAAAAAGAGTGACAAAGGTGTGCTTACTGAAGAGATGTGAATGGACTTGTACTCAATCCTAGACGGCACTTGCGGCGGGAGTGTACTCGGACCATTCATGTCAGTGGTTGAAGGCATATCCTAGAAAGGAGCTGGACATAGGTAAAATGCGAGAACCGGGGCGTCCGCTGATCCAACATTGCGAATTAGGCAGGCGGTGTATCGTCCATTAATTTGATATTTGAAACTCCACACGTTTATTCTGCCCCTATTTGTAGCCCCTTTTTGTGTTGAGTGCGCGTGCATGAATTGGCGTTTGTTTGTCGCTACCGCTTCACCCATTTGATCTTTCGGGCATCCAGCCATCTTGTGGTCGACCTTATAAGCGTGTGAGTGTCTCACGTAGAGGCCTGTTTGCTCTTTCCATTCGTACTTCTGTAGTCCCAGTAGACCTTCTGTTGTGGGCAAGTATCTACTGTCAAGGTTTGTATATTTTGTGAATTAATGTATTACGTCAGTAGCCACGCATAGAAACAGATGCGATCTCATTTTGACTTCCCGGAGGTTCTGATATTGCGCTTGTTCGAAGACACCGTTTGCCGTTACACTACCCAGATGGTTAATCGAGCCTTCGAAAAGGCCCAAGAACGCTATGTGAAGCTCATCGTATAATACCGCTTGTATCTTTCTCGCCTAATGTGCACCTTGGCATTATATCCCTCGCGTTGATCAACATTCGCGGAGAGAACCGTGTTTCACCGTAGGTGCAGAAGCAATGATTATAGCCTTACGGGGTGGGTTCTTGGACTATTCTGAACGTTCTACATTGGTCATTCGTCTTGACACATAAACTGAGTTTGACTCCAACGATCGTCTTTTCTTGTCAACGCTTAGCAATATAAAGCATTCGTTCAAGTATGCGTCCCTCAGTAAGATGCTGAACGCAAATAGTGATGGTCGCGCGCGGGTTAAAATTAGGCTCCCACTGCAGTTCCCACGTTCGGTGGTGTAACACATATGTGCGCTCCATCACCACTTATCCTCAAGCCTATTACTTATATAATGATTTTAATATTGAGTGCTCGTATACAGAAACCAGTCAAGTAATCAGTAGCACACTCTTCTCTGGTGGACTCTCTGAGTAACTGAATGCGCCATTGCGTGTAATACCTGCCTGTATCACTTGAGCTCTTCCATTTTCGAGTGGTCAGAATTTGAAGGAGCTAGAAACAGCGCGCTTTCGATAAACGGCTTATAGTGAATATGGAGGGTGTGTTGTGTACCACAAAACCCAGACCAGAAAAAATCAAAACTATGGGTAGGTTGCAATGAGTGTTGTTTCTCGGTTGCTGCTGTCACCTACACATGCATCCCCTTGTTTAATCGGTATAAACTGAGCGAACAAAAAACATGCAATATTTCTTATTCCACACCAGGGACAAGGAGGGTTATCCCATTAAGCAAACTCCAATAGGCATGTACAAGGACAATGACAACAACGAGCGGTTGTTACAGTGCGCATCTATAATCGGTGGTTTTTAGAGATTCGAAACCAAAGGATTGTAACTAGAACTTTGCGCACAAAGTGACAGATTCCAACTCATCGGCGACGGCATATCATACAAATCGCTGCAGATACTTCCCAAAGACCTTGAATTATAAAAGATATGTTATGAGGTCAATCGTGAAGCACAACCTTTTCAGTTCTGCAAGTCGCAGACGAGTTTGCTTCCTGCAAAATGTTTAATGAACCCCTCTGGTTTAACACCGGCTTTTCCTTGGCAGTGGTATACTCAAACCATATCGATGGTGCTGAGGTACGCCAGGTGGATATCGTTCAAGTATACTGCAGATTAGCATTGCATACACAGTATGAGCACGAAAATCATTTTTTAGGTATATTTTCCACGGAAAACCTGTGTTCACCAACTGTTCCTGTTAAGACAACGGGGATCATTTGTACTAAATTCCACATGCAGGTCTTTTGCTGTGTCATGTTATATGGATTTTGGTATCCAGTGTTTACATTATGGGTTGGCATTGATAAATGTCCCAACGTAAATTGCAGCTTATTTACTGGGTGTTTCGTGAATTTTAGTAGAGAGCTAGTAGATTCAGAGGACTTGACTGCATTCAGAACAAAGTTCAGGCGAGAGCCTTGATATCACATTCTTAAACGTCACCGTTCGCCTTATTTTTCGCTTGACACTAATTTAATTTTTTCCTCTTGCATATTAGACGCTGCAATTACCTTTATTTTTAACCGTTACGAATTCATCCAATCACATCTACGGGCAGTGTATAGTGTTCTGCCAATTGCCAGTACCTTGCGGCCGTACACGCCCATATTTGGCACCTCATGTCAACGGTATAAATCGGGAAACGTTTAAAGTAGATTATGCACCTCTTAAGTTGTTGTGTATAAGCGTTTTGGGGATATAAACGGGTCAAAAACTTCCCGATGATAGATTTGTGTACCCTGAATCACGCATTTTGGATCTCCTCTGACAACCAGTAAAGACAAGCGCCGATTACGTTGTTCGACAGAAAGTTGACTCAAAATAGAGTATACACATGGTTGTGTGAACAGATCTGATCATTTTCAACCAGTGGAGGCAGTCAACGCTAAAAAGCGTGAAGCTTTGTTCAGTGGTCAGGTCGGCGTCAACACGTCAACCTCAGTGGACCATTGAGGTAATTATGATTGGTATATTTCACTGAGTACAATGCTGTTAGGAATACATAAGACATCTTGAAATAATATCTGACATCAACAGGAACCACTTAGATAAAGCGAGGCCATAGCCTTCTGGAGAATCATATGAGGACCACCAGAAATTAGATAAAGCGAGGCCATAGCCTTCTGGAGGATCATATGAGGACCACGAAAAAACTTGTGTTCGAGGAACGCTGTGTTTTCCATGTCGATGGAAGTTATTATCGCACTTGAAAATCGATGTTTATTGCTATTGATCAAAGCATCGATCAAAGTTTCCCACACAGTGGCTATATCAGTTGAATAAAAGGGGAAACATCTGGGATTTGCTCGCATTTATAGCAGTTACAAAGATAAAAAGCTAAACAAGATTTCTCTTTCTCTGTAAGCTATCAGATTTGTGGATTGAGAAACAAGCCTCGCTTAACAACCCTAAATGTTAACCTATACTCTATTCGCTGGTGCCGTGTTTCCATTGTATACATTCGAAACTGTATTTTGAGTTTTATAACCTACTAAAAGCTGACTGGCGACGTTCGCATGTGTGCAAAAATTCCGTGGTTCTTCTTCTTAAACATGCGACAGTTATTTTATAGCAACTTATCGTTAAATGACGGAACAGAACATGTTCCCGTGGCATACACTTGGAGTCACGTGCAGCGGTTTCAGCCGTCTGTACGATGTATGAAATTTAATTACTATAAAGATGAAAATTTGCTCAGCTTTATAAAATCCATTGTATAAAGGGGCTTTTTTGCATATTTCGCGGTAATTCTTAATTTTGCACCAACATGAGGTGGTAAAATGCACATAGAACGCCTTGTTTGAGCTCATTCGGCAAAACAGTGTACCAGTACGTCAAAGCAAAACGGCATTTTCGTGTACATGCTACATTTGGTCTGAACACGACAAGAAAGTAACTAATAGCCTGGGACACCGATCCTCAATACAGCTTTTAACGTTCGAGAGTAGCTCCTGCTAAGTTAATTCTGTTCTGATATGAAATCTCGCCCGTGTGAAAAGTTGTTAGGATGGTGAAAAAAGAACGGGTGTAAGACGTTGCATAATTTCTGCTAATTTCTGACATAAAATGTGAAAATATCTTTCTAGTTTGCATTGTGGCATGGATTTTAATTGCTTCAGTGGAACTTTTGCGTTGACTGTGGTTAAAATGAACGCAAGACCTCGAACACAGTATAAATAATTGTTACGTCCCATTACCGCAGGCATTTTAGAATAAATAATGTACAGTATCCATGAGGTTAACGGGGAAAACTATTTCCGCAACAACTACGCGTTCATCTTTGGAATCGCTTGGGAAGCCGTAAACACAAGTGTAAATGCTGACCCTATGAGCGGATAACTTTGCATATTTTCTCATCGGTTGCTCACTATTTGGCCAGTGGTATATATATATATATATATGCTGGAAAATACTTCAAAAGGCAAACTGAATGTTAACATCAAATTCTGTTAGTGCATCTTGGTGCCTCAGTCTGATTGGCTGTCTCTACTGTCTAATACTGACCACTAGTAAACTTTTCCAACTATCAGTAGGAGAATGCTGTACAATTTACAAATACGAAATTTAATCAGGAATTTACTTAGTGAGTTTCAAGTGTTGGCTTGCTCTGATGGACGCACAATGTTGTTAGGGGCATAAATTTGAAGTCATTTGGTGCAATTTAGAACATATCTACTTCACCCACGCAGCCTTTTCTGGCACCCGTAGCCAGATACAAACTTATCAGATAATTTTGCTGAATCCCCTGGAACCCACCATAAATAAAGATACAAATATTTTCTGATAATTTGGAGAGAAATGATAATGCTCCATAATTCCCTCTTCCATTTTCTACTTCCTCACTGATGGCAGTTTGCGGACTGGATTGGAGTACCTCGTGCATATCGACAGAAATATCCCAAACAAAGAACACCAAACAACAGCACATACAAGTATCAGTCTTTCTTTCGTTTGTGATGAGAACCTCATTCAAAATATGGCCGCACAAACCTTTAGCGCCCTTTGGAAATACGTTTTCCGAGGGACTTAGCTTCAATGGAGGGCACCATTTGCTAACACACAAAAATGATGTTCTGGCAAACGCAATCCTCAAATGTGCCCCTTACACCAACTTACCCCATTTCATACCTGGATCGAACGCAACGTCGGTTGAGCCTCCTTTTAAGTCTGGTCTTCTAATTTATGCGCCAAATTTGGTCCGTCTTACATTTAAATTGGAACGAAACCCAAGAACCCCGAGCATTTTCCTCAATGTACGACAACATGTCTCCTGCTGGGCGAAATCGACCACCGGTTATCAGAAAAGAATTCATCAATATTCTAGCTCCAAGACGTTAGCCACCCTTCAAAAACGTGCGTTTGAGGGGGTGAATTGGCCGCCTAAAATTTCATCAGATGTTAATGGCAATAGCATGATGAGCTTTCGTTAAGCCCGAGGTGACTGAGTGATTTAGACGCAATTTTATTGACCGGAGAGAGCGTTATTCGGACTCGGCCTGGGGTTTTTCGCACTCTCTCTCAGTAAACGAGGGACCTGTTGGGGTTAAAAGTAAGTCTTCCGGCGAAATCAAATTGGTGTAGTCAATTACTCGTTAGTCGCTGTTTCCAATGCCCGTTTGCAATTTAGACGCAGCCGAGTGATCACTACGAACCATCCCGCCAGATTGATCTAATGGTTGTGTTGATCAGACCATCGAAGATCAACCTGAACACGTAACTGATCGGTTTGGTTCTCGAAAAAGTTGGAATGCGTTTACAAAGTCTCGTCAATAAATGCTAATTCATACCACTCAAATAGTTTGCTGAAAGTTTGCATATAATGAATAAATTTTACACTGACGAATCACTGACCGAGAGTTTATACCCGAGGTTTATGTTGGGCGACAGACCTCCTGCGCCTTACTTATCCTCAGTCTGAGGGTGGAGCTCAGATCACTGGTCACTTTTGGGATCCATGTTCTATCATAAATGGGAATGGACGTGAGTGAGCGTTTTATATTATTTAAAACGAGGCAAAAATCTACAAACTGCCTGGATGTCTGCTTCGAAACAGGAATATAGCAAAATCTCTAGTCGTGCATTCAGTCCAACATGGACTGCGTTCTCCGGCATTCTGAAAACGGTATAATACCGCAGCACGTTTATTGCCGTGCCTGAAAACGGAGAACCGCTAATCAATACGGAAGGCCTCAGGACGTGAGGTGAAATAACGGCCTTAAAAGATTCATTTTTGAACCAGCTAATTTGCCTATCTAGTGAACGGATTTTCTCACATCCTACAGACATGTGACTGACATCGTTAAAAAGTAAATTCTTCTCGCTAATTCGTGCAAAATCCTGGGTTAAGTAGGCAGCATTCCGCAATTAGCGAGGGTTCACATTCAACTCAACTCATAGAAAATGGTTGGGAGAATCCACTTCCAAAGCCGGGTAGTTATTCACTTTGTCCTTACAAGTTGCCTAATGAACTAAGCATAATAAGCGCCAAGAGCATATCACGGAAAATCACGACTAGAAATTCAACTACGGGCGCAAAATACTGTAGCGAGTAGGAAAACGAATGAAATTTTCACCATTCGGTTTGACCCAATATTTTAAATGAGATTTGCATCAGCTTGGGTAAAGAACATTCGGGATGAGTTTGCTGGTTAAACATTCAAAATTCGACAGATTTGGAAAAAATAAGTAAAGATAAATGGAAGGGTGAGTAACGGGAAGATAAATTATCACAGCGCAAAGATTGTTTTCTTTTTTTACGACGAAAACCGCACACACGTGTAATGTGATTCCATAGTGAACCCGCAGTAGAACCGTTTTACTCATTCGGGTGGTTGCACTCCGCACAGGATCAACGAATGCTCCTATTCCGGCAGACCAATGTAGCAGTTTACCGATTTGGCCTACTGATTATATGTCAGTTATACGTAACACGCCGTGAATTAACTCACCCAATACACCCTCTTGGCTTGTGTCGAGCAATCGGTGGTAATTTACAGGTTCCAAGGACATGAGACGGCAAACGAAATCACTGTCACAGAAACCACCCTTTCGACGAATCATGTTGGAGTCTTGTGGGGATGGGAAAGGAACACGTTAAAACTGCTATCCCAATGTGAGCAACCATATTTGACGGAAAATGCTACTGTATCTTTAGTCAGATAATTTGTTCACCATTATCAGAAATGTCCGGTATTTTTCCCCTGTGTCAGAAAGTTGCGGGAGCGCTACAAGTTTTACCAGGGTCTGGGAGAAAGCTGGAAATATCAGAATTGTACCCGAGAAATATTGCCCTGATGTGAAAATTTGTCACCATCAATGTTTGTACAACATAAACAGCTAGTAAAAAAATAGTCCTCTTACGGATTTAATACTACCATTTCAAGCAATATTATTGATTCACTGAAGGTTAATGTGGTGGACATATTTAGACCACGAATGAGTTGGTCGATCCTAACAATTACACTAAGCGAATCCGCACATCTCACGTTATCTGTAGAGCTTCAATCCATTTATTCAAGGAGATACAGTCCACCATGCCTGCAGTCATCTTACCGATCAACGTCTAAACCAAACGATTCGCACAGAGGACAAGCATCCAACAGACTGGCCCCACATTAATGATCCCAGTCATGCCCATGCATACTAAGATGTTGAGTTATTCCTTGCCAGCCTCCTCAGTTCTGTTTCACTTTTCACGACACACGCATATTAACTTCATGTTCAAAAAGTTTATAGTGTTTTGCCAGAAGAGATTCTTCCTGAGACCCGGAGATGACAAGGAATTTTCGATCCGAAAATCTAATAAGGAAACACCGCTCTCATGTGGTCTAATTAGTATGTCTTTGTTTTGGAGTCTATGTTGATGCGCTGAAATTTCGACGCAATTGCCAGATGCGAAGAAGCTGATATAGTCAGTGAACGATACAATGAGGAGGGTGGAAATGGTGTAGACGTGAGGCACAAATAAAGAAGACATTTACACAATGTTCTTCGTTATTCAGGTTCGAACAGGGAACTGACGATCCGGAGTAATCCTTCGCACATGTCTGTCGCAGGCACGTGGCCTTAAACGCCTATACATTGTTTTGCACATCATTCTGGTTAATTGGTGTTGATGCTGCTCAATCACCCACTCCGTCAATAGCTTTTCGTGACCACAGACTTTCATTTGGCAGCCGTTTGAAACTTTAGACCTCTGCATTGCTCACGGAAACCTACCACGTCATGTAACCATGCTTTGCATCATAGGGTCAGTCATATCAATAGATTTGAGCCACGCAAAAGGAGACCAGTCTCATCAAAATTGATGCGAACAGAATACGAGGAGCATTCTTCTCAGATGTACGGACTATTGTTGTTGAGTTATCCAAACAGACTAAATCAGATGCATCAAATGCGCAACTTAGTCTACTATGGGTCAACTTCCCATTCGGCTGTGTATATCGACTCTCTGGATTTTGTTGCGGATAAAGAAGTAACTTTTTACATTCCCCTGTGGGGTCACAACGGAGACGCTTCTGTCAAGATTGTCGGGTGACCCTTGTTTTCAAACGCCCTATTTACGCCCCGTCTCAGTCTCAAATTAGTTTCCGTTTACTTCCAACTGCATTCAATAATATGGATGTTCCTGTGCCAAAACCTGCATGCGTGGAATGTTCGCCATCATCTCGTTTCGTGACAAGTTTCCTCAAATCGACATTAGCGTGGATCAACAAAATCCCAAAAAGCGCCAATATGAACCAAAAAATAAGCAGGAAACTGCGCTGGCACACAAGAATCATGCTGAGTTGTCAGTCGTTAAATCCAGGTTTCACATTTCACCTTGTGGAGGCTGGGGCTATCCGGTGCGTGCCTGAGACCGCAGAGGCAGTGGGATTTTTGCAGTTTGTGCGAACGCTTTGGTTCAACAAAGAATGACATTCATTGGCGATTGGCGGACTGTACATTTCTGGGTGGCCCAGCTGCGCGCGCTATTCCACATTATTGAGCGCTGACCACATTCAGACGGAACGAGCGCCCTCTAAAATATTCTCTCGTTTATTAGCTCACCACATCACTAGACATGCAATTGTGTTAGGTGCCCAATATAATGTTCGAAAAGCCGGAGTATACGCGTAAGAAATTAGTACAACTAAGCCATAACGTTAGGGTTTTCCGCATCTTCGGCAGTCTGACACAGGAACATTTAAAACGAGGTCAGTTTCATGTGAGTGAATTAGTTTCGGGTCGTATCAAATTCTCAGCGTATGTGTGACACTAAGAAATTCTAACCAGCCATTGCAAATTAAGCTTTCTCAAAATAGTAAGGGTGGATAATAAACTGTCCTATAATGGTCCGTTCTCAGTCATTCAGACAATTATCCGTTAGCCAAGCAAGGTGCTTCTAAGCAAGGCGTGCATTGTGGCACCTACGACAAAAAGAGCCGATTTTATCCAGAGATATTGATGGTTTTTAGTTGATTCCGTGGCGGCTGCACTCTTGAAACAATGTCTCCACGTATGCGAATATTTTTCCCAGAGCAATACCGCCAGCGCCTTTGAGCGAATCCGTGTGCTTCCAGATTGCGATTCTGTGAAATCCTCGAATGTGCGTCGGGTGCCTTCTCGTAGCACTGTGGCTGACGAGGTAAATTTAGCACAATTTCACTCCCAGATTATAATCTGAATTTCCGGTCTAACTGCCTAAATGTGCATGATAAACACAGACGCTCCGGGCACGATTGAAAATCACATTGAAATTACCACGAAAATTTCAATACACATTCAAATGTACACGGTAGAGCATACAACTCTCGACGTTACTCCACG
This sequence comes from Clonorchis sinensis, assembly GCA_003604175.2. Lineage (NCBI taxonomy): Eukaryota > Metazoa > Platyhelminthes > Trematoda > Opisthorchiida > Opisthorchiidae > Clonorchis > Clonorchis sinensis. Next base: position 30,874,317 of record CM030372.1, on the reverse strand, counting down.
AAAGCGCACTAAATTTATACAAGTGATGCTTGGGTTTTGCACCAGTTCCTGAAGAAAACAAACAGAAAATTCCTTATTAATCCCATTTGTAATCGCAGTGTTGCTTTCCGTAGACCATCGTGAGGCTGTACAAATGAAACACCACGTAGCAGCAGGTTTCATGTACACTTACGATACAACGTGAAGTTGTTCACTAAGCAGTTCCCTGCTGTCCGCAAGACTATCACACACTTTTCTTTCTCTCCAAATTTGTTACAGGTGTGAACTAAGAATACGCGATTCCCAGCCGCAGATTCTCGGTGGGCTAATTTTCCCCAGGCGACAGAGGACGCCATTTTTGCTGGATATAAACTCATCCAAATAAAGCTGAAAATATAATGCAAGAGATTTTGCTTCTCATTCCTGTATAGTATGCACTCCTTTACAGTTTAAAGTGGTGTTTCAAGGCCTGCGAAATTTGACTCCCTTTCACACGCTCGAAGGCAACCGATTTCACGTGGCACATTTAATCGCATTATTAGTCTGTCCGCCCGCACCAGTCGTTGGCAGATCATTCTGCCAAAGTACACAACATAGCGGAGCACTGATTTACAAAATTGGCGCAAGATTTGGCTATACATGGTTCAGTTCTATCCGAGTTTCCTCTTTCCCCAAATTTTCGAGCGGGTGTTCGAAACTGTAACACTGCAGAGTGCACTGACAACAAAGCAGGAATCCGTGTCCATTCCACGGTTCTTGAAGTGTTACTACCTACTGAGTGATATGAACTTCTCACCAGCTATATCAAATCGTTACTGTTTACATTGCGCAGTAAAAAATTGGCCTAGCATTATTCTCTAAAACCCGTGGTTACCGAAATTTCTACTGCAACGGCGTGGCCGAACGCGCGGCTGGTTGGGTAGATCAGATGAGTTCGAATAAAATTTTATTTTATATGACCACTGGGCAGATTGATAGAACACATTTCCCGTATATATAAGTAGCAATAGAAAAATATAATATAAATATAAATATAAATAAATAGATAAAAAAGGAACAATATAATATATATATATTATGTATATAAGTTCCCGTATATATAAATACCGTAAATACATTTGCTGAATAGAAACATGATTTAGGAGCGGTCTGGGAAAATCGGTGATATTCGTGTACCAAGAAGTTCCATCTTGATTATCTGCCGAAATCGAGTCGTCAAGGACAACCAACACATGCGAGTGTGACAAATCTTATCGAGTTGTCCAGTGAATGCGATAAAAACATAGATTCTATTTCAAGACGACTTCGTGCGTGACCAGGGAAAGGGTTTTGTCTTCCGAGAACAACTTCGCATGGAGATTCTTACAGCGGAACATTGTTTTCTTACTGTTAAATTATTTTGTCCCAGATGTACTGGAAACAACCAGTAAAATGATCAGCGTTCACATGCTAGAAACACAATGTTAAAAGTATCTTGGGTTACAGTTCACCTGATGAGTGGCAAGTTATGGCATATTATTGCTTAGTCTACAGACGTTTTGTGGAAATTGTCCGACATGAAATATGAAGCCGCTCACCACAAATCTAGCAAACTCACCGTTGAGCGAGCGGTAGCAAGAACCATCGCCATATGAGCAACAATGACCAACCAGCCTCTCTGCACTTCCACGCGCTACAGTTTATTGCTTATTATAGAACTGAATAACATGTGGGTGAAAAGGTCTAATGCATACTTTACTTGCATAGTAAGTCCAAGAAAATTCGCACGAAATCAATATGTAAAGAGCTTTTTACATTCAACATCAAAATAGCGATTGTAGGTTTGGAAGTTTTGACGTACCTTCAAGTCAATTCCGAAAGATTCAGCGTGATATGCAGTAGTAGCTCTTTGGTTCAAATCTTTCCCACTTATTGGTGTTGGACAAGTAAATTTTCTGAATATTCATCCGCGGTAGACTGCGGCTGTCACCAAGTATATAAAGAGGCGCTTAAAATTGCTGACTTTTTTGTCAGTAGTTTTTCTGTCAATGAAACGAATATATTAGGCAATTCAAGCACAACGTACAATTTGCCTTATGATTGAAATGACATGCATCAGGTGAGTTCATCCATTCCGATGGCGAAATATTTCCGCATATAGAGCCAACCTAGTCCGAATAGATAAGAAGCAATGAAGAGCCGTTTCACCCGGACACTCATGCGTCAATCCTTATCACTTTGTTGCTTGTTGACTGGTTACACGGGGAGCGTCCTCTTGGGCGGAGGCTTCGATGAGATATTTTGCAGTACCATTATTCTATACTACTTGCAGATCTTCGGTAGTGTAGGGGGATTTTGCAAATTTCGATTTAGATTGATTCTTGCAAGTGGAGTAAATACAGCCTAGGAAGTGCAGAACTAGTGACCTGTTTCGTAATTTCGCTGAGTGTTGGCACTATGAAGCTAAGCCCAAATCCTGAAACGTGGAATGAGACGCCAAGTTGACTGATGTGCACAGGAAATTTGTCACAGGTCGGAAACCACGTAATGGGTGTTTATACATTAAGGAATCATTACAGCTGCTCAAATAAATGCGTTTTAATTGCATCAAATATAGGACTGCTTAATATATAAAATGGTGCTAGCCATGGGATACTAGTGGGATGGAACGGGCAGCTCACTAACACAATCTTCTTTGTAAGCCAGTCACAAAATCCACATTCGGAGTGATTGATTTCGGTCAATCAGGTCCCATGGTGACGTCCTATATGATGTCTAACGAATTCGCAAGCTTACAAATAATATTTTGGCATTGGAAAAACAGATAGTCGCGGTTTCAGATATTTGCTGGACAACGACGAGGGCGAAAAATGTGCCATTCGTGCTGATACAAATGCAGCTCTTTGGCACAACGTGGCCATTTTTTCTCTCCATTAACTTACAAGAAAAAGTACTCCGGCCAATGCATATCCGAACACCACAACATTAAGTGCGACAAACACCCACTGAATAACTTAACCCAGTTTTCGCCGCAAACAAGGCGAAGGAGACAGTATACCAAACAATCAAAACCCTTATAACAATGATTTTTGTGGAAAGTTAATAGCTTTTTGAATTTCGTGACAAATCAGAAGCGTTTTCGCGCCAGAAAATGTAGTCCTGCAAAAGATGAAGGTAAGTTTTAGAGGTTTCCAGCATGACATGTAGAGCGAGTTAAAACCTTGGTTATTCAGCGATACAAATACAGGCTTTATCGGTCTCAAGCATATAAGACGGACTCTGGTGATCAAGCAAAAGATGGGAAACTCGGTGCTGGTTCGGGCTGGTTCCCAAGCTAGACTGGAATGCATGCATTTGGGCCTATTGCTTTAAGTAACTTCATAGCGGGGAGCCCCAACCGGAAAGAGCCTTTCATGTATACTTCGTGAAGAATCATGAAGAAGAAGAATCCTTCCGATGGTTATCATGAATTTGTCTAATCAGGGAATTCACACAATCTGACGAGGTGTATATTGCGACTTTTATAGGAAAATGCTGGAGCCATCGACGGAAAACAGAATGGAGTTAAAGTTGATTTATTATTCAGGGCATCCAATAAACAATATCCGGAGAACTCAGTAGGAGTCCACTCATTGGGGTGAAATAAATTTAAGAGGTCTCCTTCTCGGGGAAACCAGTACATCAGACAACTTACTTTAAATTATTTACTCCTTGTCAACGGTCGGCTTACGTTAACGAACTACCATAAGACGGTTCATTGACAGAGAAACAAAATCCTGACGAGGATGGTCTCTGGTCTGTTCGAGGCTGCGATAAAACAACTCGGATGGCGAACTGGGTGGGATAAACCACAGTCTGAGAGAATGAAAATGCAGAAATCTTGCACCCCTTGTACTCAGTTGTTTACGCCATCCTGTTGTTCGATTTATTACTTGTGTGCTGCGAACACAAATGGATTTTGTGTTCATATTGCGGTGAAAACGGCCAATGCAATCAAGGAAGCTACCTGATCTGTTTACGCGAGAAGGATGTAGTCGACCACATAGTACCTCAGTCCATCAACTACATAACCTAAATTCACTAACCATTGTGTGTTTAGCAGTTTTTCAAATGAAGTATATCTATATATAGATAATTGTATATGCCACTCAAAAAGGTAATCAAGCCTGACAACAAGAAATGGGCTCTGTTATTGAAGCATGAATGCGGTATATCCAGCCGGAATGAGATTCGATCACACTACTGACAGACAGCTGCTGGCTGAGACAATAAGTGTTCCAAATACTAGCCGGCTACAAATAGTGTGTCATGGAAACACTGATCACCGAAAAGTAGGGGTTTGGGACATACAACCAAACCTTGAAGCCAAACCTACAACTGGGCAGCTGAACATTGAGGACGATGCATTTCGTGCACAGGCGTCATTGACTACGCGTGCTCGCCAGTTTCGTCATTGTCAATGATCATTGGTGGGTTGAGTCCAGCGGTCCCCATCCAAATATTTTCCATCTATTTGTCAACCTGATTAAGTTTACTGGTTAGAATTTCCATGCTTTATTGCCCTCACTCAGCTCAGGCTAGGCGAAACGAGCTCTGCGGGGCACACAGTCTTCTGGCATGCAGAGAACATGTGCTGAACAGCGGTAAATGTGACGCGTAAGCAGTTTATCTGTCTCGGGGACTTACTTCTACTTAGGAAAATCTGGCATACCCTGGCATTTCTAATCCGATGTTCCCACCTGACCTAACCAATGCTTTGGCAACACCGATGGTCAAACCATGTTCTCTATGCGCTTTGCGCGCTGAGGCCATCCCAGATAGAGGACTGCGTCCACCAAATCGATTGGCTTGCCTGCAATTATGAACTTTTGCTTTGAATCCACCGAGCCTTGCTGCATCTCTATACACTATGCTGATGTGAAGCGCAAGCCAAACCATGAGGCAGAGTTGTTTAAAATTGTCTTCATTTGGGAAGAATATGAATTACGAACAGCAATATTGTCCGCATACTCGCTGTGTGTAAGCGAAATTCTCGGGAGCGTTTTGGCCTCGCTGGTCTCCGAGGCGGGCAGATGTAGGTCAACCAGCATAATCATAACAGTGTAGAAGAAAGATGTTGAGAGAGCAGCCTTTATGAACATCACTGGACGTGGTGAACTCAGGTGGCGGCTTGCCGTGTACTCGAATGCGCCCACAGCGATTTGCAAAGAGTGTCGTGTTAAGGGAAACAAACTTGAAATGACCGCATTTGATTGCCAGACCCTGCCTAAGTGAAACAAGCAACTTGAGTCTTTCAAAGAGGTGGTGCTGCCAAGGAATGATATCTAGGCGATGACGTTGTCATGCATGACCAGGGAGAGACCCCGCGCATTTCTCAGGGATCTGTCTCTAACGATAATAGAACTACCTGAGCAAAAGCACGCATGAGGACTCCCTAAAAGCAACAGAACACAGACTGATGCCACGATGGTGCGTTTTCGCGCAAGGTGCCTTGTCAGGCTCGAGAATTAATAAAGCATGCTGGATTTCTGTGTTTGATGGTGTGCTTGTGTCGCCACACTACTCAGTCTTGTTGGGTTCTCCCAGTAGTAGTTTCGGGGGGAACAGCTGAACTGTTCACCCCATCGCCCAAGAAGACAATTGGTGTTAATTTGTTATCGGATATTCTTCTACGGATATATATATTCTTATGACCGGTTGGTCGATCCTGCCGAAAGCAGCTCAACTGTTGCCCGCAGTGTAATCGCTCTACAGTTCCTGGGCCCTCAAAATTCATCACCATTTTCTGTCTTTCCCCAGGCTCCTGATTATCTAGTGTTTGATGGATCTGCGCGCGCCATTACGGTCGTCGATTGCCGTTATCGCTTTTCGGCAGCCGACCTTGACGATATCCGGTTTTCATTTGGTTGAGAACGTTTGCCTGGACAGGCGGCTCTGGTTTCTGAGAACATGGAGTTAGTGCGCTTTCATTCAGCCTCTAGGCCAGCTTTGTCATCTGCATCACTATGTGCATCCAATGGATATTCAGCCAGGCCAGCTCAATGGTTTTCAGCCACTCAAACGTGTCAAAGTTGATGAGTGAAACTGCTGCTGGAAAGCAAAGGGATGACAATGCATTGACATTAGCATGACCAGAGTCGTTCTGCGTACATTAGAAGCAATGGTAATTATTGATGAACTCTATTCACTGACAACTGATAGCCACACAATCTAACTGTGAGCGTTCTTGACGGAATAAACGGTGACCTGAACACAACCAAAGCAGTCGCTCCTCACTGTCCACACGATACTCAATGACTATGAATGTGGCACCCAAATGATTTTCTTTCGCATATATATTCGTGCAATTTGAGAACTCATATCACCCGCTGGCTTAAAATTGTCCGACATTTCTGCTGACTGAAGCAGTCTTAACAGATCTGTATAAAAATCGTGCCTTTCAACCTCGTAATTTCAATCTGTTGGAGCGTATGCCGATAAGACAAATAAACAACGTTTACGTATCCGCCTATATTGCTCATAGTTGAGCCACGTAAAGCCACAAATAGAAGGCGACTGTTTATTGGGATCCAGGCCAGTAAGATACTTTCAGCCTTGGGTCTGACTGTGGAGTATTTTTACTGTATTGAACGAATGGTCAACCGTTGGGCGACAGCAATATATGGTCTTAAGTTCAAAGTCTTCTAACCCGTCCTTCCCTAGGAGAAACAGAATTCATGCTTTAATATGTGTGGAAATGCCGGTCAACTTGGGGTAGCGCCTCACTGATTTGACACTCGCAAAGAACCGTACAACTCTCAGAACAACGACTCACTGTTTCGTCAGGCTGCTCCCGAGTTGGCTTTCTGCAATGGAAAGAAAATTAACAATTGAGTTCCGGCTAGCATTGTTGCAAGATTCCTACAGCACACAACCCCGTTCACCGATATTTGGTGAGGGGTTATGTTCCGAACGGTGTCATCCACTACAAGCTGAACAGCCATACATCTCAGTGGTTTTAAACTGACATGCCTACCCTCACATCCTATCCTACCCTAATAATTGAATGTGCATTTTTAGTGCTCTACGAGGAGGACCGGGCCCCTTCAAAATCGCATATGCTTTCTAACGCCACGAAGCGCTGTGTCTCAAAGCCTGCCACGTCTGTTTATGTAGCCGTTATTTGTCCCTTGGTGTTAAGATCTGGGTCTTTAATGTTCTCCTTCATGGTGTCGTTTACATATAAACAGAGGAATCCGAAGTTTGTTTCAGCGCAGCACTATCGCGTCTCGTCCGTTGTGGACGAAAAAGCCAAAAACCCACTGAGACATTTTTTGGGATGCAGGTTCCCATCAATCAAGCCTGCCCAGAGCAGCAGAGTTCGGTTCGTTCGTATTGTAGTCGCCTCCGTGTATTTCGGGCCTCAAGATGGAGAGCGGCGGGTTGCTATCGGTTTGCCGATCGCCCGAAAAGCTTGAGCGTATACAGCGGCTTTTTGCAACTGGTGATTGTTTTGGCCCGTTTTTCAATGCCTCGCGGTGCTTTGCTGGTCTGTGCGATTCTCCAGGTTTTTCACTATCACTTTGTGATCTCTTGATGCAATTCTTCAATATCTTCAATAACTGAGGGAGCGCTCCATCTGAGAAACACTTGGCGGAATATTAAAGATACTGTATTCAGCAGTCGGATACAGGCTTACGATAGACAAATGTTCTGGAAAATTTCAAAGTCCATTCAATTCCCGGAAGCCCATAATGTGTGAAATCAATAAATTTCTGTTTCGAAATGTGAAAGCCGCATCGCTCGAACCATGGACTGGCCCAGTTGTGTTTCGTATACGAAATGCTGAGAACAGGATACGCATTCATCGAAGCGTTACTAAATTATATTTGAATATGGAATCAGCCGCGTACATCCGCGTAACCATGTTTCTTGAATGGGGAATGAATAGCAACTATCTAAGATACAGACACACTTCAATCTGACGTTGAGGCCATAATCGTGTTTGGAAAATTTGTCCGAAATTCCCAGCATTCATGGGTAATTGAGAAGGCAACTCCCCTGGCTGTGTAAGAGGTTCTCATGAGATTCACAGTCATTAGGGTGGCCATATCCCTTCGTAAAGCTCCTCGAGGATTTTATACACGGCAAAACTGAGTAAATCACATGAAAACCCATGCCCAAATATCACTGCTCTTCAGGACCAGTTAACTTCGCAATGCCAGGATCTAGCAAAGTGAGCGGTTTTCCAGCTACAACATCACAAGCGATGCACGGAACACACATTTCTGGGCAGTTGTGACTATTCTACCCCCAGCCACCATACAAATGAAGATTATAATTGAACTCTTGAATGTTTCTCAGTGTTTTCTACCTACCAACTCCTAGGTTTGTCTTGGAATGTCTGTCGGCCCTGCAGTATCCGCGTTCAAGCGGATCGTGACCATCTCCAGTTAAATGACATATTTAAATAGATCTTTCCTGAACGTAGAGATAAGCGCCTCCTCAGTCCAAACCAACCCCTCTTAGTCAATAATACAGCGGTAAACAGGCCATTTATAGGCTGCCGAATTTATCTAAGCTGTCTAAGAGGTTTTTTGTTTCGTTCGTGTTCCCTCAGACGCAGGCAATAGACTTTCATTCATAGTCTTCTCCTTACCTCTCTCTATGAACGAATCCTCTGCCTTAGTATGCATAAGGCGTCCGCAAATCTGCCATGCAAACTTCATTTCCTTCAGTAACCTGATTTCCAAACTGAATGATATTTCACCCGTTCCAAGATGACACAACGTTGCGAGTGCAACGGACTTCGGCAAGTGCGGGAGTGTGATTAGTATCATAGCGGTCCCCGCACATCAGCACTATTCACATTTATTCCTTTTGCAATATTAGCATATAATATGTATCCGGCTAATCGACTTCGCCGTGTTTATTTTGTATCTTATAAATATGTATTCTATACCGGACTGCCTGTTTTCTCCGAGAAATGAGTGTCACATGCATCGGCATTAGTCTTCCGTAATAGTTGTACCTCTGTCCGATTCCCAGTGGAATGGTGTTTTCTTCAGGGTTTCTCACCCGTTGAAAATATGTGTGGAAATTACCTGATTGGAAGATCAGATCTCTTATAGGTGCAACTGTGACTGGGTCCGAGGGAGGAAGCTTTTTTCCTCATCTAAGTCTAGCATTCTGGGGACAAATTTTGCAAACCTTGGAAACCGGACTACTATTATCACCGTAAACAGCAGGTATATTTGGCTGGGCAGTGCAGTGATGCTCGGTTTCTTCCTGGTTATTCATCAAAATTTCTTCCTGAAATGTAGTCAAGTCACGGGAATCCAAATTTTGTGCTAGTCATGGTATACTGCGTCGTGGTCCACCTACGCTTGGCTTGGTTGTTTGGTGAATTGTCGCATTCATTCGTATTGGTCAGTTCTTAGCCATCGCGTAGATAAAAACAGATGTAATTTGGTGTCCCGCCACTTGTGACTTGTCAACAACAACGCCTTTGTAATATTAAGAATGGTTTTGCTTGTTTTGCTTGTTACGACCAAGGCTTCGATGGTATTAAAAGCAATCTGTCCTCTTCATGCAAACAGAGTGAGCCACGTTTTGCCGTGTCATGCAATTCGAAATCAGCACTTGTATTTTGCAGTGTTCGCACAGTAAAATATTTAGATAATATTCAAGTGATTCCGTTCTCTCTAGAATTCCGATTGCGTCACCGTTTGACGAGATTTCGGAGCTTTTCGTTTGTCCCAAATAGAACGTCTCACTTTAGTTTTCCATTTAGAGCTCGATCTGTTTTATCGAGTTCCGTATTCATGAGAATTTGTTCCCGCCTGTAGGTGAACGACTATCACACCCCACCCGTTCGCACAGGCTGGTTAAATTTAGTGATATTTCCAAAGTTGCACATTATGACAGCAAATTGGAGGAAACCGAGAAAGGGGAATAACGAAGTTCTCGAATACAGGTTACAGCTGGCAAATTTCTCGGGAGAAGTTGTCAACACTCGATCAGGTAACGTGAATTTCGTGCTTGAAGAACGTGTGATGCTGCAGCATTTCTCTTTGAGAAGATCAGCGTGTTAATTGTGATAATTCTGATGAGGGACATTTCTCAGTAGAAAGCAATGTCTGAAAAAAAATTCCTATTTGTAGGAAATGTAGCCGTCGACGATGCCTAAGTACCATGATCGTGTGAGTTGTCGCCTAAAAAAATTCCTATTTGTAGGAAATATAGCCGTCGACGATGCACAAGTACCATGATCGTGTGAGTTGTCGCTTAACTTGGCTGCTTAGTGTAGGCCCTGGGACCACGTCTGTGCTCGTTGTTGACTACGAGACTTTCTGTATGCTTGTTAGCTAATCCAGTGACAAACGTCGGCCGTTCATCATCATCTCGGTGGCGTGAGTGCCCGCACAAGTACGCATTCGTCAAATTTAGTGTCTGAATTCATTTCATGCACTTGCGCGAGAATATCGGGTGGTTAGGCTATCTTCGTTCTGCGTAAACAACGTTCATTCGATGCTAATTTTTAACTAAAAAAAGCCAATTAATTTTCGCCTATATCTTTGACTAGACCGTTGAGAAATCTCAGTGCCGCAGAGGGAAATGAATAAACTGCCCTATGTAGGAGCGGTGTCCAAGGAGATGCGGCGACTTCGACATTTATAGAGAAATGTTGGGCGAAAAATTAAACAGCCTACCGTATCTTGTCCTTTCTGAGTTGTCGGCAACCCAACAAAAACATTTTATGATCGATTAGAGCTAATCGGATACTTAGAAGGTTTGGATTTCGTTCACGCAGACGTGACAGCGGCCAAAATCCTGATCAGTAGACACAGACTGTAGGCATCTATTCGACAAAAAAGGCAACATGAGCTGTCTGAACTAGGTTCACAGCGCAAATTTTTCATGTGTATCAAAAATCTACCTTTGCGGTTAAAGTCTATAGTGATTTTGGCGACGACTCATAATCGTCGTGATTTTTATCATGACATCAATGAGAATGTGCTGTCTTTATGTAGCTGTATTGGGCACGAGATAACCAAATGAAAGGATGGCGTTTGCGGCCATTTTCATGGTCATGCGTGTATGATCAAAACACTTATAACGTTCGGTTACTTGGTCGAACTGAAATCTGAAATAGTACCGTTAAACTTACTAAGAGAAAAGGGAAAATTCTGCAAAAAATGCAAAGGCTTGGAGGGCTGATTATCTCAGCAAATGGAGAGCAAAGTACTCAGCCCACAAATCGAAAAGTTTTCCTTCATCCTCATCTTAGCTAGATTAAACATCGCCATCTAGAGGAACCCACCAGGTTTGAAATCACGCGCTAAAACTTACTGGTTGCCGAAAGAGTACAAAACCCACGGAACGTTCGGCAATCTAATATACTGTTGAAAAATGGTCTTGTTTCTCAAAACCAATGTGAGATGCACAGAAACCGCACGCTGTGAAATATATTCACATGGGAACCTCTAACAGAATCGGATAAGGAAGCTGATATTTAGGTAAAGTGCATCCGCACAGACGCACGCAGTTTGCAGGTGGGCGCAGCTGAGCTGGCTATTATCAGGGGTGACTGCCTTGCCTTCGCTGATCAAGCTCAAACGAGTGTGCCGTAAACCCTAAGTCAGTAGAGCCCATTTACCTTGTTCCATACTTTGACTCAAACAAGCACCGTTCAGGTTTCATTCGCAAACTACACGGACTGTTGTTCATTAGCATTCTGAAGTATGTGTCTACTCTCTAACAAAGGTAGTCAGATTTACGATGCTAATTAGTTTTCTATGATTTATGCATCTTTACCGTCCATACCAGGCAACATCAAAGAATAGGTGGTCTACTAACGCTGCTAAGCTGACGTGAGGGCTTGGATTTGTTTTACCAGACATAATGACAATAACCACCTTGATCAGCGAATACAGACTAGAGGCCTCTATACCACATGACCAGCATGATGAAACCTATAAAATAGCCAGCAACGGCCGGTCCAACTGGACACACGACGAAGTCACTTCGATGAGCATTATTAACTTACCTTTGACACTGATGTGTGCGGTGACTATGGTGATGGCCGAAAATCATCGTGAGTTTTACTGTTAGTGCCCAGAAAATATGCAATGTAAAAAGCGCTATTCCGGTGCGCGCAATGGCGCCGATCCACAGCCAAACACGTTGAGTTGTGTAGTGAGCGCCCACAAAGTACTTTAGTAATTGTCCTCAGGTATCCCTCCACTTTAGTAGCTGTGATGCTGTCATAGAAGTTAGAAATGCCAGGGGCGGCTTGAGAATTGCTCCTAGATTGCGCTATATAGCGATAACCTAATAAAATCATGTTTCCTGGTAACATCAAGTGATTGATCTGTACAACCAAGGAAGTGCACCTGGGCGTAAATACATTGGCGGACAACGAACAGGAAGTTGATCCAAAAGAATGCCTACCTAAATCCAACACTGCGTACAAATGTGGGCATGCGAAATCCACTCAATGTGCCTGCCATACGTCGCCATTCAAATTGGACGATGGGACACCGTCAAGTGTTTAACCCGATGTCGCGGAATCAATGCTAGAAATTACCGAGATCGAGATGATGCTTTCAGAGGACAGTGGTTTCTAAGCGAGACCGTACTTATCTCAAAGGCTGCATCGAAGACAGCCAGTCACATTTTCTATCTAACCCTGTTTTTGGTGCTAAGTTTCCAGTGCCCGAAACCAAATGAGGAATGGAGATGACTTAAGAGGATCCAACATTTTCATTTCGAAGTGTGTCGAGATAATGCATTTTATTATTAATCAAGCTTTTCGCTTCGACGGAACATCAAATTTGACAGAGTCCGCTCAAGAATAGAGTAGAGAATTAACGGAATATATATAAACAATAAATTTTCCTACCTCTGGTTACAGTATTTATCACGAAAGGCATAGTTATAAGCAAATTTACACAACAAACCTCAATCCGCTACGTTTGCGGTATTAACAAATGCACACTTCTGTCACTGACTAGTACACAAAGCAACGGCGAGCGGAATGTTGTTGTTCGGTAATGTGAGTTGCAGTTGTTCCTTCGTGGGGCATTCTCGTGATTCTCTTTTGCGATGCGACTGCACAACATTCGTAGAGGTATCTGTCGGGAGATTTTCAGCAAACCTGTCACAGGCACGCATGGGTACGTACTACGCATATTCACACACACACACACACACACAAACCATTACCTACTAGTGTCGGTGAGGCAGCCTTTACGGCACGGTAAATGGCGGGCATAGATGAGCAATATATCTGGGGTCCAAATTAAATGAAGCAGTACTTGTGTGAATGGTGGAATTGTCATGTGATCAAGGTATACTCAACAGAGACTGCTTTGTAATTCTTCCATCTGAAGTTACCCATATTTGGAATGTGAAGACAAAGGTTCGCGTCCAAATCGCCACAAATATGCCGGCTGAGGGAAGTCCAAGTACGGAGAGTTCCGTAGGGCACGATGTATCCAATACGTCTCTAGTGTATTCCGCATTCAGAAAATGCAATTCTTGATGCATCATATCCAACCAAATATCTCCAAGTTTTCCACTGTTAGATGCCACTCCCTCTTCTGTTTGTTCCAGTTACCCAGTTAAACCCCCTGTTTCTGGAGTACGCCCCCTTGTGTAAGTGACAGTTGTTTTTTCCGAAGGGCCATAGATTTCTATTGGTTTACAAACATGCAGTCCTAGGCCGCAATACTAAAGTCGGGGTATTTCTTGTTTCAGAACGTTTAGGCAATATGAACCCCGTCCCAAGAGACGACTTAGTTTTTATTGGCTGAAAGAAAGATTGTTCTGTTACACCGTTTCGTAAAATGTTTGAACTCCTCCCACATACAGCACTGCACAGATATTACAGAGCAGTCCGCGCTAGCAGACATCATAGTTGAAACTAATTAGTATACCCATTCTGAAGCCTTGAGTTAAATATTGCTGCCGATTCGGTAACACGTGACTGACTTGCACTTTGTGTGATCTCTAAAGCGTACTTAGTTATTTCCAGGATGAGCATGTTATAACAATACTTCAAAATATCGATGGGGTATCGTGGTCTAAAAGAAAGCAATGAGTGCCAGCTGCGGGGAGACGTCGAATTTCTGTTGCTTGAGTATTGAGCGTCCTTGGTATTGGACACTCGTCACATGTTCCTGGGGATTCCAAACACACAAATTCTCCACTATGAGCTGGCGAACACCAGGTGTCTAACAGCGCCATGATTAACTCAGTCTCAGGCATTATATAGAATCCTTTGTTTTGTATCAGGTATGGATAGGTATGGATATGGTGGCACAGAGTATACCAAACTTAGAAGTTTTAAATCGTGGTTTCGTACTGGCGCTCCAAAAAGCAGGAAACCTTGTCAACGAATTCCAAATAAAACTTCGCCAAAACCGCCTAAAAAACAACTGCTATTGAATCATAACAATTCTTGTTACGTTAGTTGTGCTACCGGCATCAGAACCCCGCTTCTCTAATAAATATCATTAGAATCTAATGCTCACGAGTCAACTGGAGCTGGTGTAAAATGACAGATTGTTCAGCTAACAAAAGCCTTCAGGAAGATTCATCCATTTCACGACAACAGTGGTTTTTGGTGGAAAGAAATTCAACCAACAAGCACAGCAAAGGTAATCCCAAAAGTGGCAGCATTTTTGCTGCCCTTGCGGACGTGACTTTTGCTGAGAAACAGCCCGAGTGTTGTGGACATACATTTGGTGTTCAGCTTTAGCAGTCACGTGAGTAAAGTAAGCAACTGAAATTCGCGGTAAGCGTATCAGATTCAGTTAACTAAAACGACCCGTAAGCAACTCAAAGTTGCGAACTCGGGCATTCACTGGAAGCACTAGCGTGGCTTCTCCATCTGTCTAAGCAAACGGATTCTCATGGGGCAACCCACAACAACGGCGTCACATCATCAAGTATATTCCACGACCAGTGCATAACCTAAGAAACCATGTTGTTTTAAGCAGTAAAATCCTTCAACAGAGTAGATTTCATCACGTTCTTCCACCCCCGGTAGTAAATTCGAAGGGCGGGCACCGCATATTCCTCCTACATAAGTAGCATCACATCCGACCAAAATAAAGACTGAAACTGTGTGTTTTATAATAGCCCGTTTAGAATATTTAAGTTAGGGGACGAAACACCCACTCGCGAGTGATCATCCTTCATAGCTGCACTATACGTTTTATACAGCGCCATGTTCAGCGCAACCGGATGAACCCGGTGGGTGCTCCAAACAACTTTATCTTAGAGAGGCTAGGTGCTACCCGATGAAACGGAAGTAGCGAGGTTTTGGAACTCATTTGATATACTTCGGTTTGCTTTGTGTCCACATGTTGCAAGCTTGACTTAGTGTGCTGGTGTTTGATCAGGTGACCAGATGATCGTTGGTCTGTTCCACGAGCTTGGAAATTTTGCTGACACGTTTATGTCCCCAGTCAAGCAAACGATTTCACTGTGCACTTCAGTAAGAGCTCTCCACTGACTTAGACGTGTTCATCTTGATCTTGAAGAATATTTAAAATCCCGACAGCTGACTGGCTAATAACGCACAATTACTCTCCCGGTCGCTGTATTCCGTTCAGTCAACATTGCGTTCCCCTTGTTGGTTGAGCAGACCTTTTGGGCTGTCCTGGGTCAACTTTTGATAACTCCGTTGTGTTGTTTCTACCCTGAATTTTGTTCGTCGTGATGATAAAATCTATCTTTGTTTCGTTCCCGCATCCTGACTGATTCGTTCTTCGATTGTTTTGTGGTCCAATCTTTTAGAGTTTTACTCGTGTTGCCCAAATCAGTTGTATCGGCTAGCCCCCTTGGAAACGTTCTCTTTCCCGCCTCGTTCTGTCCTTTTGATTCCAGTCCTGGAATGTCCTATAATCTCCCAGGTTCCCGATTTGGTTTGTGGACCTATTCTCTACCTGTTTGGTGTGGTTTTTTATGCGGATAGATGTATGTTAACCCTGTAGTTTTTTTCGTTTACAATGTCTAGTTGATTAGGCCAGTGTTGATGTGTTCGCCGAAGGCTTTCCCAGTAGAGTGCCATGCTCCCATGAACTTACCTTCTCGCTCCATTTTCGCTTAAGCCAGGCTGTGAACATCGCCATTGTCGAATCTGTGATCTGCAATCTGACCAAATCTGCTTTGATCATCTTGCAAGGAGATAAGTGAATGTTGCCTGTGTATTCATTTCGCAAGTTTGCCGTCACGTATTTGAGTAGAGCGCTTCTTGCCAGTTTGTCGCGCGTAATGTTTGTCAGGACATTCGCACTGACTCTTGTATACGACACTGAACTTCAACTTTGTGTTCAGTCCTCAGGTTGAGCTTTTAGGTTTGACGAAGACGGTTCAGCTGCGACAGGGAAGTCATTTCCGTACGATCGTTAGTGTGTGCAAGTTTGATTCGCTTGCATTCGCCTTGCGTGCAAATGTTATCCATTCCGGCGCTTTGCACTTTGACCCACGTGATACTCCAAGCTCAGCATAAGGACGGCGACCAATTCAAAATATAATTCTAACGTCAGATAAAGATGAATTTTCACAACTCAACCTACATGATCAAGGTATAACCTGAAACTCCCGACGACGAATACTACAAATAATAAATAGTTTGGGGAGAGGAAAAACTCGTCAAGTGGATCGTGTACTTGATTAGTCAGCGCAGCTACATATGCTTCAATCGCGAATTACACAAACTGCTGATTGGCAGCTCGCTGGTGACCAGATAATTCTCTATGGCTTCCCGCGAGGTTGCAATTTTGAATCGCTCTGGCGATTTTTTGCATGCGCCATGCTGAAATTGTTCATCAAGAATGAAACGAATGTGTTGTTGTTGTTCTCCGCTATTATTTCATAGGGTAGGTTTACATTCAACACACTGGTTCAATGGACGATTTTCAGTTCTCTTCATAAAGTGAACAATATTAGGTCCTCGTCCATATAGCTACTAACTCTGAAGAGATTAGACGCTGACTAAGTAAGTGTAATGAGGCTTAAATGATCTTTGTTACGTTTTTTCTGTAAACAGCAGGTTTATCTGGACAACAGGTCGCGAAACGTGCGGAGGATGACCGTTCCAGTGCTGATCCATCGGCTGAACGAAACACACAAACAGAACAAGACGGACGTTACAAATGTCCGGTGTGCGGTAAATCATTTCTTTTCCTGTCGGTGGCTGAGAGACACCAATGGGTGCACGCAAAAGCTGCTAATTTCTACTGCGCGTTGTGCGAAAAATTTTTCAAGAGTGGACGATATTTTAAGTCACACGCAAGAAGAGTTCACTCTGATGGGTCTAATGTGTGCTCAAGAACATCAAGTACACTTATACAAGAATCACAGGAGAGAGGAAATCCTTGTTCTGAATGCGGAAAGTGCTTTGCGACCTGGAGGATTCTGCTTCAGCACCAGCAATCGGTTCACCGCAAGCAAACGCGCCAACAATGTGAGGTGTGTGGGGCGCTTTTCAGCCAAAAATCTAATCTTTATCGCCATGTGAAAACGGTGCATAAAAAAGAAGACTCGCACATATGCACGCAATGCGGAAAATGCTACTCCCGTTTCGATTTTCTTAAGAAACACATTAGAAGAATACACAAGGAGCCTCCAAACGACAGTCGACTATTCGATTAGAAACAGACTGACCAATTTTTGCAAACAAAATGTATTACACTTTGGAGCACCCGGTACAACATTCTCTCATGACCGATGAATTCCTTCTCATCTACTCAGGGATGCCAAGTAACCTCTTTAGGGGGAGGGGGCGCTAAGATCCTGAAATCTACATGATTGGAAAACGGCAGAAAGCCTCTACGTTCTGTTCGGATTTGCGTTTTGGGCTTTCTCAGAGCGCGGGACATGACATTATGAAGCCGGTCTACTACGTCTAAAATGAAACCTCCCTTTTTTCATTATTCGTGATGGGGAATAATGTACTCATTTAGGATATTAATTCTGTGCAGGAAAGTCTTGACCCTGTTACTGCCGATTGCAAGAAAGTTGGGCAAATGAATCTACTGGAACTCTGAAGCAATACTTGTTGGATAGCACCAATTTGCAACATCAAGACTGTTTCCGTTCGTACACATTATGTACGTAACAACAGCGTTTGCTTGCCAGTTCATAGGAGTAATTCTACCGGTATTGTTTTGTCGGTTAACCTGGTTAGAACATCTTGTGACAGCTTAAAAATTTGTTCCCAGTGTATGTGAAATAGTGCTTAACTTGTTCGTTGATTGCCCGCCTTGATCGATTGAGTTCCATTAGGTACTTGTCAGCATTTGATTTGATTCCAAAGTGTGTCAGACACAGGACGTGAAGGGTTTTCCAAAGATTATCATTGGTCTGTTCGCCGAGCTTGGCACCTGGCATGCAAACATTTCGTTCGTGCTTTACGCCGCAATACCAAGACAAACAAACGCAAAAACAGGTATCCCCGAGCTGCTGCAACCGAAAATTCAAAGAATGTATTTTGACGAACATCAACTTTTAACGGACACTGATGTACACAGCAAGTTAGGTGAAACCCGAAATTCATTGTGTGTTTTACCCTTCCCGATTTACCCTTCGCTTAACCCGAAGAGGGTCATCAGCAGGAAGCCGTGATCCTTCGCTTTCTTACCAAAAATCTTTGCTGAAGGGTAATTCAAGTTAAATAATCTAAAATAAAATTTTACAGGTTACGTCCGAACGAAGTCTAGCAGGAATATTCAGCAAATTGTGCTTTGGTGGTCTTACTATTCAGTCATCGGAAATATTATCTCAGTGTAACGCAACGAATTCCCTAACATGTTTCCAGGTCGTTTTCTCTTAAATTCCCTGGTTTCAAAGTGAGGGCTTAAGCTTGTTGCTTAACAGGGCATACTATCTCTCAGGCTTGGTTTTTAGAGTTTCCTGGTACTACTGGTTGCACAGTCAAACTCAAGCTTGATTAAGGCGTGAAAAACTGGGCCCCGCGTTGACTAAATGCCTTATCCTAAGGACAGTGTTGTAAACGCACACCATCATGGCATTGATGCCGTAGAACGGATTGACGTTTTCGCTCAAACTAGTTTCAAGAGCTCAATGGGAATATTCTCGAGAATTGAACACTTACCTGCGTAAGATCACCACGAGAGGACCCACCATTTTGTCGGCATGCTGATGAGGGGGAGAGTTATGAGATGTAAATGCAACTGCAGAAAGCCAGTGCATGAGGGTGGTAGCTAATTCTTAAATTCACCAAGAAGATATTGCGCGCACCACAAGATTAGAAACCACACAATGTTGACAGCACTTCTGAGTGGTTTGACGATTTCACCGAATGCGCAGTTCAGAGGTACGTTCAGATGTAGTGCGATACAAACAAGCTTGTATGAGAAGCGTTCATGATGATGGAAATAGATATCTACCCCGTTGCGTTTTACTAACTCATGAAGACGGGCACATTTTACATGAGAAATTTGGCCAGTCCAGGATTTTGAATGTGAAAGCAATTGCTGCTACAGAGAAAGTGATTCTTCTGAGTGGTGTTCCACTACACTTATATATACGAATATATTCATGGGGGTAGCTGAAATCTGAATTGAATATAAGAAATACCTCAGCTCTGACGACTGAGGTACAAACAGTCAACCAGCCTAACGTCCACCAACATGAAGGCGGGGTGATCTTAATTACTCATCTCCGTGACAATGTTTTCGCGTGACCTCCGACAAAATGACTAATGTTCTTGAAAGGGGAGCGGGTGTAAACCAGATATAACGCGGAGCAAAATACTGACACTTATAAGAGGATTCCCTTTAAACAATGTACTTGACGGTGGTCAATGATGACACATTATAACATCCGCTAATATGTGGGTTATGCAAGAGAAAATAGGGCCAATATTAATTTTCTGATGAATGCACGAACAAGAGGTGGAAAACCCGGCTAAATTATTTTAAGATTTTTTTTCACCTTATGGCAGCAGCCTTTAATGCGTCCAAACAGTTGAGCCTCGAGAGTATTTATTGGTTCTTTTACGAATGGGTGATGACGCCGAAGCTTATTTGGAGTTGCTATGTTGCCAGTCAACGAGACAGAATCCGGGTGTCCGGGTGCCGAGCAACAAGGGCTGAGAAATTAGGTGGATGTAGACGGAGTGTCCAACTGGATCCCGGCTGAATCAATCATTTGTGATCTCAGTACACAGCGGCCATTTTATGTTACATTTAGTAGAATATTGGAACGTTTACCAGAGAAAAATTTCCTAGTAAGACGTAAAACTCCTCAGGCTCATAAAAACTGGCCGGAAGCTCGAGACCATTTTTGTGCCTGCCTTTTGACACGGTCCTCAGACATCCACTGTGTTTCTGTTACACCTCAATTAAAACCCAAATGAGTTTTCAGGTAAGTATGCTTCCTCATTACCATACAATGCATTTTGATTGGAACACACCCCTAGCTTAAAAATTAGGACGCTACCGACTTGATATCCACATAAGAGACGTTCAAGTCCGTCAATTATCGGCAGAAATTTTGCATGAGTTCTTTCCGGCGACTTACATAATTCCGCAGAAGAGCGATTGCAGGTAAAACAATGTTCTATTACTATAATGAATGTTTGGAATCCAATCGAGTAAACAGAAGCCCTAATCGATTCAGAAGAAACAGATTTAAAAACACCTGCGGCTGCTGGACTGGCCTTCTGAATTTTTTTCTGTCTTACAAATGATGAGGTCATCTATGACCTGATCTCAAAGAGCCTGTTGTCCACAAAGACGGGCAACAGGTTGAATTCAAGCGTCGCTTTCGAATCTAACCATTTAGGTTGTTTGATACACGCTTCCCAAAACTGGGCCGCTAAGCAGCATTTAAACTGATCTTTGCATGGATGCTGGTGCACATTAACAAACCAAGAGTATTTCGCAGGTCGTTCATTGGTGTCTGAACAGGCTCCAGTTTCTCCAAGCAACAAATCAATGAGCCACGTTGAGCCGCTGGATGTCTGCGTCCGCCCGTTGTAAGTTTCATCCTCTTTCCATTGCAAACATCTTATCCCCAACCAGGACAAAATACCAGATTTGGAACCATGGAGAACGGCTTTTGTATTTGGGCATGGTTCTAGGGCTTATCCGGTGTTTTCCTGTTTCGAATAATCTAAGGACAGGATTCAACAGCCCCAACGTTGAACTGACAGCCTGGCATGCTTTCAACGCTATCTTGATTAACACGTAAGCATCAGCTGTGCGCTCAAGATATTCTGGGATACTTATATTGTTAGAACGTCGGCGTCAAGGGCAGTACGCAAATCGTTCTATGTACCCGCACAAAGGCTCATTGATAATAGTTCAGAATAATTTCTACTACCAGTCCGTGAGTCTCTTCTGCAAGCTCAAGACCGCTTCCAGAACGCAAAACCCAATAGCACATTGCGGGATACGTAGTTTGTATGTGCAGCTTACCCAAATGACCGATATACCTGAACGCGTTCTGAAGCAAAACGCTGCGCGTGGTGGCCTGGATGCATGCAGAAACATGCAAGTGGATTTGTTTGTTCACAAAATTTAAAATCTTTCGTCTCAACCCTTCCCAGAACGCGGATTTAGGCATCTGAGTTAGCTACTTGCATGTGAAAACCGTGTGATCCGGTAAGCAAACAAAGGGGCCTATTAAACTTTTGGGTACGATTACAGGTGGATGTTTAGCACATAGGGCGTAACTCTCGGGGAAAGTAAGGCGGCGCATGTATTAAGTAAGTGCGGACTGGTTGTATCTAGACGACATACGATCAAATAATGATCCCCCGTCACACCAGAACATTTTTGTGCACAGCAGCCGATTAAACCGTTAGGAAATACCGAATTTGTAATTGCAACCCGCATATCTGGTAATGCGGATCCCGTTTGCAGAGTCCATTTACAGAACAAAGGGACACCCAAGTGACTTTTCGATTATGGGTTGTAAATGGCCTATAAGATCGTAAAAGGAAAACGATGATGTACCAGACCTTTAGTTTTCGAAGAAAAATCTTCCAAAAAGATTCCAGAATCACGAAAGCCGTGGCTCCGTCTTGAAGAAGTAAAGATAATTAGGTGCTTGAAAAAGCAGGTGCTTAACACTTCTCAAATGTTCTCCGTTCTGACGTTTCTTATTCTAAAGTGAATAGCTTTTCCCCGCTATTTTACTCGCATCTATGTAAAAAGACAACCACTGCCAAGTGAACATCGATGATTATCTTAGGCCTCATCCAAAGCCTCAGTTAGTGAAAGACGGACAGAACGTTTGTTCAGCTCCTGGGCCTTTTTAAAACTGGCGGCATGACAATCCGCATGGTGAAATTTTGTGAAGTTGTGGAACCCCATTCGCGGTCTCCTCGTAATGTCATCTCCAACGCCTAAATCGAATGGATTTATATTTAATGAAAAGAATCGGTTCTGAACGAATCCAAATAACTAAAATCTTCTTTTGTGGTGTAACTCATTTGTCAGAGCCGAATCTGATTTAGGTGTATGCTAATCCAGAATGACATCTAACAAAATCATGAGATTTTAGAGAGGAAATTCGCCGCCTTCGAAAAACATTAGGCCAGTCAAGCTACTGGAGATGTCACAAAGATGTGGGTGGCAGCATATATAGTTGCTATGGCGTGACTGTGTGTGGTGAGTCCGTCTGTCTCCGAGCATGAACCACTGGGCTACAACTGGTAGTTTCTTCTGAGCACCAGCACAGCTTACTTTCACGTGTTGGTCAATGGCTGGAGGCCCACGAATCACAACCATTACACCTGGCTTGCAACCCAACTTGTTCTTTGAAGCGAAATTGTTTGAACGAAATTGTATTTTTCGCCCACCAGCATCTACTACTGTCAGATTTTTGAGTAGTGGTCGAGGATCCTAAGCGCTCCAATGTCTGTCTGAGCCCCATTGCAGCATCTGAACCTACGTGTAAGCGCAGCACCCACAAATAATAGCAATCTCATGCAACATCAGAGGTAGCTTGATGTCATCATCCCGGTCGCACTGCTTTCCGAATATGGCACGCTGCGTAGGCGAAAACGGGCTATCTCCACCACACATTTTCCCTCTGTTTACTTTATTAATAACCCCTTCTCTGTGGACATCTTGATATTCTTCATTCATTTATCTTAGTGTATCAGGCAGCCTTTTGATATCCGCACAGTGGTGCAACTGGAACTACAAGCTCCCCTTGCTCTTACACGCGGCCATATTGACACTCATGTGCGCAGTGTATCAGAAACACCGGCTTAGGATTCATAGAGGTGGTTGCGCTATACATCTTACCGCTTTCTACCGGCGTCCGACTGCGTACCTCTGGCAATCCACATGCCACTGCGCCAGAATTTGTAGGGTACGGTATTCCTAACCACAGGAGGGGTTTGACTGACTGACTACGTTGTCAAAGTTGCTGGGCGAATCGCGCAAAGAAATATAACCAGGGAAAGTTAATACATTCCAGTTTGTTGCTTCCGCTTATTACCCAACATTAAAGAATAGTTTAGTGAAACGTTTGCAGGCTAAGACCTCAGATGTCGTGTTTTTTGTCGAAAATCCGACTGAACAATTGGTCAGTATATCCTGAAGGACCTAAATCGGGCACCTGGCCATTAGCTGCCGGTGGTAATGAGGGCCACCAAATTACCGCTCGGCTAATAGATTAGAGATTTCGGCCAGACGCTCGTCTGTTTTCGCTTATCCAGCCGTCTTACATGGGACGCGGATTGTGCACAGGGGTTGCGTAACATCTGAAGACTGGTAGGCGTGGATGTTGGATCAGTCCAACAATCCCCCGTCAGGAAACATGTTGTGCCGAAAAGTGATCAATCACGTTTTTCAGATTAATGTCATAAAAATCGTGCTTGTTTTGAAGAAGGGGCCTGGCTTGCGTGAAACCGAAGTGTGTTCAATTTGCTTCCCCTCACAGCAGGAGTCTTTGCGTCGTTCTTCTTGCATCGGTGTATGTTGGCTCATAAATCACTGCCAGAAGAACACCAAATGGGATTCCGGAAAGGTATTTTTTGGTTAATCATCCTCTTCTTGCTCTTTTATTACCGTGCTCCATACAAAAGAATTGTTCCATCGATTTTGTTACTAGGCTCGTCCGAAACGACAATTATCATACAAGACGGAGTCACCATCTGTGTCATGTGTGGCTTGATTTTATCCAGGTGATGTCTCATGTAAGTGTTGCTATATGAATGTATGATTCAGCCACTTAAGCCCTCGCACGGAGGCATTTGCAGAAGACAGCGTACAATGCAAAAGTTTGTTACCTGTCACAAAGCTATCAAACGAAAGTGAACTGGTAATATCGGCTTTCAGCGAACGTCTGGCCGGATTCACTGTGTTTTATGTTGAATACCCACCAGAAACCGCTAAGGCCGACCTCAGATTTGGCGTCGCGTACCAGAAGGAGAGAAACGCGAGGCTGATGATTATTGTCTCCAACCGGTGTGTAAAAATGCGAACATCCTTGTTAAAGTACGCACCCAACAAGGCAGGCTGTTTGAAGCCCTTGTATTCTGAGACAAGTTAACGTAAAATTGTTTTCGCGAAAAGTTTATGGGGTCCGACATGCCCATGGAGACGTATTGTGGGATGATGCTAGGTTGGCCTTGCTGTGGACCGTTAAATGAGCGCACGAAGTCAAACAAGGGATCAAAAATAAATTTCAGGTTTACAAACTCGCACGTTTTATGTGATAATCACCTCCCAAAGAATGGTGACCCTTATGACGGGCATGAACAATATTAGGGTAGCAAATTCCAGCCCAACTTTACGAGCAAATGAAATCTATACCTGCCGTATCTGTAAAGTTTTAAGAGGACGAAGGTCTTTACGACCTTCTTTCAAAGAGTGAATACAACTTCCACTTAAAATATGCTTAATTGCTGAATTCGTCAACGGTTGTGGTTCAACACTTCGCTACCAGCTGTTACAGCGGTCACAATTGCAGGACGTCCGCACGCTAATTTTTGCGTACAGTGCAGCTGTGTGATCCGCAGTCTTTCCACACAAGTCTGATGATTTCACATAATGCTTTGATTTGGTCGAATAAATATGGTTCAACTGGTCTGCGGGTCACCTGCGTGGCAAGCCAACTTGTTTCGTTTTGGCTACCAACGTCACATCCCGGATGATAGCTAAAATATATTGATCACAAACCGAACTAAATTTTGTTGCTCCACAAGTTGTATGACACTTCAATCCCTGGAAAGGGAACGAAACTTAAAAAAGTGAATGTGCACAAGCGTGACCATATCCCTTGAGTGTTCGTAGGCTTATGTGTTCAAAATCCCCATGCTCCCGTTCTGCTTAAGTTAATGTGTCCGAAGCCTGGCACTGCTCTAGGTAATTTACCTTCAGATATTTCATTCCATCTAATACTCCAGATGGTGTTCAGTTAATCAATCAATATTCAAGATCAATTTGCATTCTTACTAAAGATTTTATCTATGGGCAATCGTGCGAGTAGGAACAGCGTATTTGAAAGCGCACGAGTCTAACTCGGATTCATTTTGGATGTGTATTTTATTCCTGGGACCCTGCTGGCGACATCAAGCACGACCAGAGAACAAGAACGCATTTGCAAGAAATACGTTTTTTTCAAAATGTATATACGTCCGGTAACTCGCTCATCTATAGTAGGGAAGTTCTTTTGGGGGTCGATCACTCCAAAGTACTTGATTTTTGGTCCACCGTTTGTCGAGAAAGCGAGATCCCAGGTGCATCTTCGTAGAGAGGTAATAAACTGTGCACTTTCTATATGATGGATCCGCACGACAATTTGATGGCAGCCCGCACGCAAAGTATTTGAGTGCCCAACGCTGGAATCGGTAACTCGTGGAATTTGAATGTTGTCGCAGGAAAAGTTAGGGACGAGGCAACGCTATTAGAAATGGGGAACTTCGGCTTTAGTCAGTGCGTGAAACTGATATCCAACACGACCTTGCATCCTACCGCGTCACAGCTCATATACATGGGGGAAGACTTTAGGTCACCAAATAGGTGACGTATGTATGGTCCTCAAAAATGAAAGCTTGCAGTTCGATCCAATGGGATTGAAGAAGCTCAAAATTAAGGTTTCTCAACGTGGAAGACACATTAAATGGATTCCTTGGATTCTTCTGTTAAAGCCAATTACGCCAGAACAAATAAGTGAATTTTTCAGGGTTGGCTCCTTTTGTGGAACATACTGATCCCTACATCCATGAGATTGTCAGACGCATTTCCCAGATCCTTGAGGTGCTCGTAAGCAGATTTCTTGTGAAAACTTAGTTACCCTAAAATCATGACAAGTTAGGTCATTCAGTGCGCCCTTGCTAGAGCTCTACTTAAACAAGTATTTACGTACCTAGCGGAAATTTGCGCTAGTATGACGTTCAATACACTGACGAGACCGTTTGGTGTGTCCTTCACTTCTACCTGTCACTAATCGGTTTCCAGGTAGGTGTTGATATATTAGGTGCACTAAAGGCACCAAATATATCATATATCACTGGCGGAGCCACGTCATAACAACATTTGGTGGTAACCTTCTGTCTTACTTTAGTTATGCTGACCACCGAGCAAATCAGGGGAAAGTGGAGTTCCTTTGCAACAGTTCATTAATCAGCTTCTTAACCCGGGGCACCAACGCTATCGGATTTGGCGATGAGAAATTATAATGAGGAGAAGAGCCACCGACGGTGTAACCCGTCCTTAAATAGCCCGGTTCTCCGTAGCATTTACCCTGATCTTGTTGCTGCACTCGGCAAGTCCTTATTTGTCATTTTCTTTTACCGTTTAATACAGTGATATCGTTGAGCTTCGGGGGTTTTGGGTTATTTTTTTTCATGTGCAAAGCTGAGCGTTTATTCGCGGGTTACAACGGAAGAATGCAACACGGGCGGCAAAGTGATGATGAGTTGCGGCGGTGGGCACTGTCAAAAATCATGTTAGCGTGACTCGGCACCGAAGTCCCCGTCTGTCCAGACAGAGGGTAAAACCTTGGTTTTGTGTCCCAAGAGAGAAAACTGCGAGGGGGCACATCTGTAAGGGGGCATTTATAAAACGAGTTGCGATTTTGTAACGGAAAGTTCAATTAAAATACAGCCCGAACGCACCAGTTGGCCCAAGCTGGATGTATGCTGAGCCAAAATTTGCCGGGGAAATGATGTTTTATCGCCCATATTTGACGGAAACAGCGAAGCAGCACACAACCGGACAGAGGGTCTGGAAAGAGATTAGGAAACGTCTGGGTGCTGTTGGTGCGAATCGCTATCCATGAATGGGTCTACGTGATTCCTCTGCGGCTGATTTTCGATGCTGCATTTTTAGGCTCCTAATTTAGTTCAGTGGCATTTTTCCCATCAGTTCCTATCTGGAGTGTGTGGAGGTAAGCAATCTTCAGAATGCATGCAGTAGGGTGGCCTTAGGTTAATACTTTCCTCCACAAGAATTTTTTTCAATCATAAAATCTCAAGATGCTAGTTTACGGTAACATCGAGACTTTTATTCCGGTAATCGGCTTTTAGCATAATTGAGACATATCATTCTAGTCATCCAAGGGCACCTAATGATTACCGGCTTCCAAATTCTTCACCCCAAACCATCCGTTGCGAAGATGCCTGTCCATGTTGGGATATCTTATTGATTTTACCTACAGAGTATTTCGTGTGTGATATCTACAAAAAACGTGCTTGAACACTAGCTACGCAGTACTGAAACCTACCTGGGAGAATATTACTGCTTTACTACAAACTACCTTGAAACAAATATTATTTTGTTTGGCTTTGCGGAAATGATCAAAAACTTCCGCTGTTAGCCCAAAGAATGTTGACTTGCGCAGTTCCGGTCCCTAACGCTTGAAACAGTACTTACAGTTCCTTTGGTCCATGAGCTGATACCGCGATGTCTGCAAAAAACTATTACTTCCAAACTGCTAGAATACACCAACACAAGGAACAAATCGACATGACTGGAAGGAGATAACGAGCTTTTCTCCTTGAATGAGTAACTAGCGTTATTCATTGTGGGTCCGCTGGCTGCAATTTGAAATCGCTAGGTTGTAATGGTCTGTTCGACTGTGGCCACATACGGTAATGACAACCCCAATAGCCAATACCGCAAACGCGACAGCAGTGTACCGAAACTTTACACATACAGCGACTTAGCCACACTGATCGTGAACGACCCGGAGTCCACAAAATAGCTTCACTGAAGCGACTATGGTCAAATAAGCCAGGCCAACCCTGCCCTATCGGCAAGCTGTCGGCTGGATTCAGATTGCAGACCTTCCTTTAAATGACACCAACTAGGATATGCAATGACGGTACCATCCAACGTACACTGGACACAACAAAGCCTCACATAGACATCTTGCATGTCAAACTTGCCGAGAATTCCAAAAAAATTAACGCACGCAGTTTTACTCCAAAATCCAGTTGTCCAAAACGTTGTACTGCAAGAGCCATGAAGGAACAAAATACATTCCCGAAAGCAAATGTCCAGGAAAAATGGATTTTATGGGGAGCGGTGGCACCCGCCGGCTGCCAGCGAAGAGCAGTTCCCATGGCCGCCCAGGAGAGAAGCAAGCAAGTGCGCGGCACAGGTCACCTAACCTAGCTAGTACTGCGCACCTTGGTTCCCCTCACTTTGGCGTAGCAGAGGTAGTGTGAAAATCCTTGCCCAAAAGCAAGCTGTTTTTTTTATTTTAAATTAAGGATTTTGTTTGCTTTGAACAGTCGGAATATGAGCTCGTTTTCTTACTGAGATTCTCTTAATGCGTGACTGTGAGGATGGATGAAAGCGAACTACAACGCTTCTACGTTATTCGACACAGGGTGACTTCAATTAATCCACAGATAGGCAATAATCCGATTATTCTGGCTATTTATTGGCTGTTGTAATATTTCGTGCATTATCTGTGACCCTGATCGATCCGCTTTTGTCACTCAAAAATGAAGAAGATTCTTGTGATGAAGCAAATTTCTGCGACAAATTCAACTGATATAGACAACAAAATAGCAAACAAAATTTGATGTGTGAATTTGGTGGATTTTCTCTGCGAGAACCCCCTAATGGCTACCAACCTCACTGGTCTAGCGGCATCCGTTAAACTGTCGTGCAATAGATTCATGCGCCAGCTATGTTATGTCTCTTCTTAACCGTGATAGTCCCGAAACCGTCCTTCCATTCCCTTGGACGAGTGCATAACATCACATTTCCGATTTGATTACAAAGTCTAAGTCGGACGTTATTCATGTTTGCTATATTTTATCCCCCACACTTATCCGCAAACGTCATCCCTTCCGACACCGGCGTATTAGCCTGCATCTGTGTGTTTTCAGCTGACCCATTTATTCGTACGCGTTCGTGTCCCGCTTGCTGAGCGTGCCTCGACTTGTTCTGTCATGCGTTCCGTGTGGTCTCACTGTCAGTGAGAGTCAAGCTAATATCGTCATTAGGGTAACCGCCACCCACGCTACTGAGCCAACGTTAAACTTGTCGTCGTTTGGTGTGTGGACGTTGACACTGCACTGTGACGTTCCGTGGCAGAATTGTGCAAGCGTTGACGACTGAAGTTAGTTTTATAATTCCCCTTACCCCCTATAAATAGTATAGTAGGCTTTCCTACCCAATTTTTCATTTATTATTCGGGATAGTCGGAACTACGCGACACTCAAATTTCCGTGGCGAAAACCTGAAAAATCGGTATTTTTAATCAACACTTCCACCTATTTTCTAACTCACAATGCAGACAACGGAGAATATGAATTGAAATCCTGAGGCCCTTTAGCGGATACTGAATCCAATTGTAACTGGAAGGAGTTACATCCAGCCTGGAACTGTTTCGATTCACCCGCCGGTGTTTTTTGAAATAAAACGGCTGTAAATGCCTGACCGTTAATACTATTCAACTGTTTGTCCACCAGGATTTGACCACGGCATAAAGCCCTGCATTCAGCTGTCCAACACTTTATCTTGCATGCAACCGATTCAAAGTTTGCGTAGGCGTTTTGGCAGGAATATCCAGAATCCCACCAGTGCAAATCAGGTCTATCGAATTTGAATCAGAATTGGCTGGTAGGAAACGGAGTGCTAGGGAAAACGCACCGTCTGGAATGTCTCCTCAATATGTTTAGACAAACGCCGTCGCAGATATTTGATTTGATACAGTGATTATATTTAGAAGAACTAACGAACAGAGCTGATACACGATGGTTTTCCGCAGACACTTCTATGTCCATCTTTTATTTCTGTACCAATACGAAGCAGTATAAATCCCCTCTGGCGTTGCTCTCAATGGCGATGTCGATGATGACGGTGACCAGTTGCATGCATGTGAGAAGAACGAGATGTGGCCACCTCCAGTTGTGAAATCACATTGGACGAGGGAAGTGTCCTAAATAAAGGGAAATTGAAAAACATTATGCACACTTCAAATCACATTGTTCAAATAATTGCTTAAATTTTACTCAGCAAACGTAGCTTAACTTGTATTGTTCTTGCATTTGGTCGATTAATCTCACTTAAGAGGTCTACGACTCACCATCCAATTATGTTTAAATGCAGTTGAGCTGGGCCACACGGATTTGGCGTTCCTTGTAAATATACTGGGACAACATCTACTACTCAAGAATATAAGAAATATTTAGGCTCTACGCAGCTTACTGTATACTTCACACAGAGGCCCATGAAACATGCGCCAAGTCCAACTCGTCTCACCAGCTGGATTCAGCCAATTCACATTGTTTACCAAACGGATTTGATTTCATATGAAACACATTAATCACATGCAGTGTAAGGGCGAAACCAGAGAGCTTTCAGCAGACTTATACGCTGATGAGTTATGGAAAATTTTTAAATCACGGATGACAGGCAAAAGATACGTTCTCTCTGAGACATGTCCAGCTGAAAGCCGATGGCTTTGGACGGTGCAGCTGAGGTCCACCCAACGTGAGTCCGGTGAAACACGGGTACTTTGGAAAGAAACACAAAACTGCGTCTGCGAACAGTCCAGTATTGCTGCGGGTAACAAAAACATGAAATTGCGAGGAGCTGATCTTACTGAAGAGCACTGAAATCAATCATTTGGTTCAAAGGTTTTTCGACTACTTTTAGAGATGCGTTCAATATCTCAGCCTGCTATTCAGCTTGCTTCGGTTTTGACCATTGCGAGTTTTTGCGCTCATCTCTATCCAAACAAAATTATGCTTACCTCGTCCTACTCCAGGATATGCCGCTTATTTCCGTTATCAATGAAATACAGCTAAATGGGCTCACTACAAGCGACAATGCAGTTTCTTAAAAAGACCCAATGGTTTAACCAACCCGATAATTTCTACTGTGCATTTTTACAGCGACAGCGTCGCAGAGCTGAAACTGCTGTAGCATTTTTAGTTTTTACCTCCTCGGTTAAATTACCCTCAAGTGCTCCAAGTATTTCAAGCTCCAACCTTTTCAGCTCATCAACGATTCAATTATTTTCGATTTGCTCAAGCGGCGCCTTGGCGTCTGTCTGTTGAAAACCACATGATATTTATTCATTTAATAAGGAATTTTCCTCCAATCTTTAGACGATTATTCGTATCGGCTTTCAACTGGTGGGGATTCGAACTACGGTCACCAGTGGTACTCTTCATCGTCCGTTGCCGATCTGAGATGAACGGGTTACCTCCGGCCCTTCATTGTGCTGTATGTCGACTAGAGTATCCAATTAGGTTGGACCAATCCTGCCATTTTAATCGATAGCCCAAAAGAGGGTACAGTACACGTTTTGACGTTATCGCAAAACCCGAAGGAGCAAATTCTTTTAAAACACAGTGATTCTAATAGGCCTGGACATAACATCGTTAATTAGCGTTCTGGAGTTTATATACGGTCTCGGAAAGAACTAATTATGTTTCAGAGCCTAATTAAATACTACCTACATATTTGTCCTACAGATCTACAGATCTATTCGCCGGGCAAACTGACCCGGGTATACAGCAAAATACGTGGGGTATTGTATCACTTGCGTTGGCATCTTCCCGTCTTTATCCTTTGTGACTGCTTGCTTAGTCGCTGGTTGACGTTGTTTGTTACCGAATGCCACATACTGCATGCAGTTTGGAACTGCCTTAATACAGATGAACATCTGATCAATGGTTAACATGGGTACTACACCGTGGACACCACAAATGTCAGCGGGATGTGCCAACTCTTCCAAGGACTGCTATTCAACAACGTTGCGCATGGGGAAATGGGGGAGCAACTATGCTAATCCTATATCCTCCATGAAGTGGTCAACTCAGATTTATCTCTGGTGGTGAGCAACTCACGAGCGTCCTACAGCAAATAAGCCCTGAAATAATTCAGCAAATCCACTCATTGCAGTTTGTCAGCCAGGGGTTTCCGGATATGGCTTAGTCAAAGAATCTCAACAGCGCATCTGTTTGACTGTTCAGTAGTGATGAGTGTTTAAGATGGCATTTAAAACTTACTCACGCTGGAATTATATGTATTACGCACTCAATGCGCTTGGTATCCCCCACAAACAAACCAGTCCAAAACAGTTTCAAAGCCTCAATAGCGTGTGATCTTTATTTGTCAATTGCTTCACTGGAATTGATTGCACCTGGTATCCTGAACTTCCGGTTTGCATTTGCTTGGCGTCCAAGGTGACAAACGCTATGACACAATGCAAGCTTTATTTTTGCGTGGCTGCGGGATCTGTCCGGCGCAAGTGGTGAATGAGGCATATTTAGGTGATTTCCCATCTCCTTCTCTGAAACCCAGATGGAAGTGTCTGAAACCACTAAAGTCGGGATGCAGTGTTTTGTAGATTTGTTGAAATAATCCCGTTATTTTGGTGATGAAGTTCAAAATTCTCATGGTTAGAGCGTACGGTGTACTTTAAAATCTTATGAGGAAGTGTCATATACGTCTCCTGCCTCTGACCGTTGATCTACTGAAAAACAATACCCCAGTGTTTGTGCGACTAAAGATTTTGCTCCAAATTTAATGAACAGTTGAAAGTCGGCATCTTGGTATGCATTCAGCTACCCGACAAACAGCTGGCTCCTGAATACTCCCTATAATTACTTGAGAAGGGGACGCTAAGCTTATTGCAGATGATGCCCACAGAAAACAAGCTGCTTCCAATGACTGTGATACGGAAATATTACATTTCGAGGATTCGATATGCCACCCAGTAATAAATTTGTGGCAGACCTCTCGGACGCTTGGCTGATTTGCGACTAAGTGGTCATTAAACGGTTTATCAGACAGATAGCTTGAAATGACTTTGGTGTGAAGTGTGACAACGGAGACATATTTTGAACGTCCCGCCGGACGGGTCTTGTTCTGGTTTACTGGTGTTTATTTTATTTAGTGCCGTTTTGTCCTTGCAAGTTAAGGCAATCTATGAGGAAAACCAAGAATCAATGCCCAGCAGTTTGACACCTACTGGATCCCATCAGCAGTTACCATTCCATGAGACTCCAGAAAGTCCCGAACTCCCAACCTTCTGGTTGCTAGTTCGAGCATTTGACCTTTCGGCCACGAGCGGTTGAACAGTTTTGCGATTAACCCTCGTTCACACAGGACACCGCATCACCCATCATTCAACTGAGGGATCCAAATTACACGTTCACACGTTCTGACTGGCTCTTCAAGCGTGGGTGAAAGGCAAGTGGAGGTATCCCTTGTCGGATTCCGAGAAGATTGCAATACAAATCAGCCGCCCCTGGGCGGACGTTTGAGTGTCCATCCTGCTGGCTAGCAGGTCACCAGTTCGAAATTCAAGAAAAAAATATTGCAATACTGTTTACAAATGAGGAAGATGGGCTCCGCGGCATTTTGACACCCTAATTAAGGTCCCCAAGTCAGCTTCTACCTTCATCACATGGTACAGCTGACTTTAAATAGCACAAGTCGTCCGACATGCTCAGTGCACCGGGGATGAGGAGTAATTAAGCCTTCTGTCTAGTGTTGAAATTCACTTGAAGAACTTTATTGCCGTTGGTGAAGAGCAGGACTGAAATTTTCGAAAGAGTTCGGTCGCTAATTGACCGCTGCCATTTCGCAAATCTTTGAGTTAAACTTGTTACTTGTTGCTATGGTGTAAATTCCCTCAAAATATGGTGTTCCGTTCACCAACGTAAGCTGGACTCCAATCGCATAGAGTGTTTTTGGCTGTTATTCAATTGACGTTGTAGGTGTTTCGTAAAAATCGCTGTGGGCTCTACTCAAAACAAAATAAGCTACTTGATTAGAAAGTTTGAAAACCTATCACTTCCAGTAGGTTGTTCTGTGAAATTTCACCGAATATATTTTAAGCCATTACATTAGACAATGTTCCACCACCCTGAATGCTTCGACTGATCGTCAGCCGTTAAAGAATTCTGTGAGAATTTAGTCAAGCAATTGTTGCTCAGGATAGTTTCACTACGAGCCCATGGTATGCGTACTTCAGCACTTTCTTCTAGGGTCTTCACACAGCAGCCATGTAACCTGTGAACTAAGCTTGTCACTTTGGCAAGGTTTCGGAGAATTAAAACATTTCGCCTTCCGTTGATTTGCTTTCAGAGTTTGCAATCTGTATTTTATGTTTAGCCCGAATCGTTGATTCTGTCTGGGTACTACTGGTTTGCGCCTGAAAGTATTTCAATGAGATGCGCATTGCAGCTCCAGGGAGCTTGCTTCACGTAGACAAATTAAACTGTGGCAATTTCTGTCATGATACTGTCAAGATCTAAAAGTTACACCGGTTATGGTTTAGTCACAGCCAATCCTCCTAGGAATCTCAGGCACAAACGATTGTTTAATCCCTTTCAAGGGACAGAACGTACCGTTCCTAGGCAGGTAAGGTTGTGCGTTTGGCCAAAACGGCGTTTCATATAGCAGGAATCTTACCTTTCACCGCCGTCAAAGATTCCGAAATAGAAAGAACGGTGCAACGAGTTAAGAAGTGAGGTTGACCTCGTGTGACACTTTTCTACTCGGGCCATAACACAAAGTTCGAATGATATGGAGAATTATTGATTTGCTTGATTTTCGATCAGACGGCTTTTAATTCATTCATCGGGTCATCTGGTTGATTTTAAATCATTAATTATCGTAAGCGGGGATAGTTTATGGCGTGCGTTGACGCTTCTAGAGAATGGCAAACATCCTACACATAAGTACGTCTTGTGGCTGTGAAACCCGGCTGTGTGTTATAAACACCATAAACTGCCGGCATGAAATTATGAAGTCACGCGACTACTGGACATTTAAAGGTAGGACTTAGGTGTAGTATAGTAACCTGAGCTGAGATTTCTGAGTTTGACAACATCTGCAAATTTCTACCGAAATCCTGCAGAAGGCGAACAGCTTATAAGGATCGCCAAAAACTTGCTTTCCAACTAGTTCAGGCAAGTTGCATTTTGAAAGAAATTATGAAGTTTTATACACTAATCATAAAGTCGCTGAAAATCTCACGATAGCCCACGAAAGGTTTTGCCCTTCTTTGGGCTCATCCGATAATCGCAGTTTCCCAGTTTTCGTTAACCTTACGTTCAACTTAAAATCAAGTTACGCACAATTGGGCAAACAGACCCATTTGAAAAAAAATTGGTTGCGTCTGTACAGGTGACGCGAGAGATTCAGCTGCGGTCAAGATGGGTCTCTCGCAAAAACAAGTTTTTTTGGAAATGAGTGAAATCCGCGAAGGAACGTGTTGTTTGAGCGGGCTATTACGCACTTGCGAAAAATGATCCCTTTTTGGGTTTGTTTTTGCATTCATGCTTGGATTTTGCGGCATATCTTGCTTCGTTGTTCATGCAACTGTA
The DNA here is from genome assembly GCA_003604175.2 of Clonorchis sinensis. NCBI lineage: Eukaryota > Metazoa > Platyhelminthes > Trematoda > Opisthorchiida > Opisthorchiidae > Clonorchis > Clonorchis sinensis. Next base: position 30,838,571 of record CM030372.1, on the reverse strand, counting down.
AAAGCGAGAGACAGTTTGGTTTCCTTTAGTGCTGTAACTTAGGATGGAACAAATTTGACGACGTCTCAGATTCGTAGTGCATACTATCTACGATAATGAATTAACAACTGGAGGACAAAATTATGATCAGGCGTGACGATAAGTCAGGCGACATGGAATTGGACGGACAATTCCCTTGTCCAAAACTTCGTGCAGCTTACTGGAACCAACTGTTGATGCCTGCAAACAAATCATTCGGGGAACACTGATCTACAGGGTGATGCAGGCGGTAGACTTAACTGGAGCGATGTAAAGATCACGCAAGAGAGGAAAAATCCTGACAGAATAAATGTTTCACGATACTACTGGATTTAGTGGACGCAAAAAATTGTATGTTCCTGAATTGGTGATTTGTAAAAATTTGACAGCCAAAATAAAACCGGGATACCTCCTTTTTCCTTAATCAGTTACTTGCTTGGCTAGCAGCGGTCGATCAAATACCGACACCCTCTTTATTGGAGGCAGCAATGCGGGTCCGTGTTGCCGAACAAGTAGCACCTCTGGAGACTTTGAGCAAACGCAGGTGTTCGCCATATTTTTCAACTCAGAAGCACATTGATGAAACTCCTCGCTCGTATTGGTCACTCAGAGGCAGTATCTGCGGCAGTTTGCACCTTAAACAGGCAAGATGTATTCCAAGGTTTTCCTACCCGATGGATTGCGCGTATGTCGTTTATCTTAGCATGTATATTAATTCAGGCAATATGAGCTCGAGCAAATCCAGTTTGTATTCCTGTTCCCTATGTTGAAAGCTTCTGGCTCATCACTGAGCTCCTGCAAATGGTAAACTAGTGGGTCCGCGTTTGACGGCACACGTGTAGTATGGGTTGGATATCGCAATTAACCAACTGAAATGTTAGGTGACAGGTCATCCTCTTGTTTAGGTCGGCACCAAACGAATCCGGCACGTAAATTTCAACCTTATATTGAATAAAAACAAATACAAGTAACCATGGCTTGAAAACAAAAATACATGCATCGACCACTCTTCATTCTTTGCGTGAAAACGGAAAAGTTATCTCTGTAAGAATTTTTTACCCACATCCCGTTCAGTTATTTTGAGAAACCTGACCTCGCGAACCAAGATTTTCGAGGCACAATACGGATCCTGACAAGAAACCCACATGATCCTTATTCGAGACACAATGCAAATAATCACGTTGCTCGTGCTTTGAACGGTTAATACGGGGAATACTGATTGAGATGCCGGTGAGCACGAAATGACCGGAAAAGTAACCCAGTTATCATTCAACTGAAATCTTCGTACCCCTGAATTTCCAAAAATCATTTGTGGGGTCCTGGAATCTGATACTTCCGACTTCGAATAAAGGCAATTATCAGGAGAAGACCAGGAGAGAGCAAGGAAAATGCTGGTTTGTTCTGGTGAGCTAAGGTGTCTTCAGAGTGATGTCGAAGTCATGGTTATCCGGCTTCTGTGATTCAATGACCCTTCGGTCTATACTCGTTTAGACTAAGCTCCTAGAGTTTTACTCATGCCAAAAACGCCATACGGAACCAAAGGATAAAAACCAGAATGTTCGAGAAATCCAATTGCTAGGCGTAATGTGGATAAAATTACACCGTCCTTCAAAGCGGGCCTGTGACGACAGCAGTGTGTTTCCTTCAGGTGACTAGCGTGTATTTTTTGACAGCCGCGATATTGCTTTCACCCGGGGAACGTGATTTAAAATAGATTGGCCCAAAAAGGCATGGAACACCCATCCTTAAATTTGACTGTGGCCGGTAGATTATTCAATTAGGTCTACATAGTTTTGAAAGCAAATCGTCCCGTGCTGCTCGGAAGACGCCTGCCGTGCGCAGCCACATTGAGAATAAGACAGTCATTAAATGCGAAATTCGGCTAGACCGCAGCCGTGTAGCTAAGCGGCTATGGAAATAGATTCTAAAGGAAACTTTGCTGCATCGTTCCGAGCAACACCCCAGGGTCCCTCATGGAGGTTAGCGGATGTACCAACCAACACAGTATCCTGTCCTCATCAGACTGTTTTGCCCATTGGCCAAAGGCCTATTCCAAGGACCCTGTTCAGGTTATGGAGCCCTGGCAGCAGTTCAGCACAAACACAACTGTTATGCCTGCTGATTCGCTAATCTGCTGTACCTGACTGCTGATCCGCTCCAGTGCCTAATGCCGAAAAAAAAACTCAGAGAAGGGAACATAACAGCTATGTTCCGAACAAGCGAGTGTGGGAGCGTGAGTACGTGCGAGCGCGAGAATACAACTGTCTCAATCTAGTTATTGGTGGGACACTGTCTAACTTGGCCCAATGCTGACGCACGCGGTCTGGCCTTGGTACCAGGCTGCGACGCGCTGCATACTGCGGGGGCGTTGCCTGACTTTGATGGACGCTGACTCGCGCTGTCTGTGTTTGATAGAAGGCTGTGAGGAACTGTATATTGAGGAGGCGTTGTCTGTCTGGTCAACATCAAGCAGAGCTGAGGGTCTCAGTAGACTTCGGGCATTCAGTGGTTGCTTTCAGGAATCTGACCTTACTGATAACAACCATGATACCCACAAAGAAAATACTAACATGCCGAATCGGTCTCTGCGTGGTATCACCAGCAAGGTCGCCTTACTTCTTGCGTACATCAGAGAGATGGGAAATCTGAGAACCACGCTCGCTTTGCAAATGCTGACAGGTAACTCAGGTATCATGAATACGATCCTAGGGCAATGAATATCCATTGTTGAAGAACGATTTTACGCAATTGATGGTTATGCTGATGTTGCTATGAAAAACAGTTTGGAATTATCTGTCGCTCGTCCGGTAAAACATCTTCCCATGTAAATTCGACTATTTGCATTTAATTTAAAGCTTTCCAGATTAATATATCGCTTGGTTTAAATATATGGAGCGGTTGTAAAAATGTGTCGCAAGCACTCATTGTACAAACGTCGTTTTATTCAGCAAAAAAACGTTGCAAAATTTATAAAATTGATATATTTGGGTTAATTTTTGGGGGTTAGTTTCATCCATAGACCGGAGATGAAGTACTTACCGTTACTAACGTTGGCTGCAAACGTAACGCATTAAAATGTTTACCATTTTTGGAGCAATGCAATGAGCACATCGACATGGTAAAACAAGCCATGTCATCATGACTAAAGAAACCCTATCCGGAACCACCATTTAAAAAGAAACATCTCCAGAATGTTGCGCACATCGCTAATCCCCACGCAGCTGAAACTGACATGCGGCAGGTTTTCAAAATTATCGTTTTGCTGTAGATTGTTTGAGTAACTTGTCCAACTTCGTACAGGTCATGAGGTACAGATAAAATGTTTTCCGAATATATGCATGAACAAGTTGTTATTGTTAGGGTGGTTTAGTGAGGACTGAACGTGCATCGTGATGCTGACGGGTAGCATGAACACGGGGCCCAATATATCAAACATTTCGGGCGCAAACCCCATTTGTGTTCACACACGTGGAGATTCACCTTCCCCGAGTAATTCAGGTTCCTATTTTTTGAGATTAAGTTGCAGTCGATGATGTCGTGTATTCGGTGCCGGCTGGTTGTTGTCAGGACGAATGCGGCCTGATCAAAATTATAACCATCCACTTTAAATACCTAACCACAATCAAGGCAACTGCAATGCCCTCACGCAGGAGTATTACGTGCACTCAGCACTTTCAGCGCGTGCATCAAGTCTTCTGCGGTTCGCTCACGTGACCGCCGTCCAATCGGGACAGTAGACCGTGGCGGTTCAGGCTTGAATACCCTCACCTGCAAAGGCCGTTTCACACCCTTTTAATTTCATTCCCTGCCTGTTGCTAGTTTCGTACATCCGAGATATTTTTGAACCTCCATTAACAGAAACAGCAGCAGATACATAGAATGAGTGTGAAACAGACTTTTTAAACTGCCGCAAATTGTGGGCATATCGTTATGATAGTCTCGTGGTTAAATTTCTTGAGGTGTGTACGAAGTTACTTTATATCCTGAATCCATTATGCGGAGGTGTGGGAGAGTTGAGTGTTGGGTATTTTGAATTATTTGAGCAACGCGTTACTTGGGAGTTCTTACTGTGTAGATTAGTCTCACCATTTTCCAAGATTTTCCATTACACGCCAGAATGACATTTCTTAATTTTGTCCGAAGGACCAAAACATAGGACCGGGAACATGTACTGATATAGAGCACAAGTGTTTCCAGAACACTGTGGAATTCAGCTTCGAGAGAGCTGCGATTATCAAGTGAGCGATGCTACTCGGTATCACATAGCTCTTTACTCGTGTGTTATAGGAGGTCGTGATCATTAACCGATTATACCAGAGTACCATCATTTTGCATTATATTGCTTTCGGAACAATGAACTTCCCTTCAATCTGATGTCTTCAGGGCACATCATAAACAAAAAATGGTAGTCCCTAATGAACATTTCTGTTTACGCAGATCCCAAATTTCCCAGCTTTCGTAGGTTTGGAAGCAGACTTTTCTATGATGGAGGCGAACGCCGAGCGGTCATTTAGACACTAAACCAAGAACCGTGGTCATCAGGCGCTGCTAATATAAGAGGAGAAGCAAATTCCGGATAATCGAGGTTGGCAGATCAAAAGTTCTTCAAAAATTGCTCAAAAGATTTGCTGATATCAGTAAGTTTCTACAATATTCTCATTTATTTGTGGGCCTACTTTCTGCTCGCACATAATCTAGAGTAATTCCAGGGGCATTTATTGAAATCGCACAGTTACCGGTGTGGTTTGGGGTATATTCACGCACATTTGGTGGACAGAGTACATCGTCAATTTGTCGAATATCTTTTACAAATATATATATATATATCATTTACAGGTGCGCTGCTCCTATCTGTACGCTATATGAAGTAAGAATTACCGCCGACCAATCAAATGATAATCTTGTTGTAGTGGAAGTCATGGCTTCCGCCTACATTCTATGCTTTTGTGATCCAAAGACTTACCACTCTGTTAGGTGTGTCAGTAGGCTGTGCTTAAATTTCACTCCTAAGTTGATAGAAGCTGACTCAAGGGAGACCAATTGCCATCTACTGGTGTGCAGCCCAAGTCGTTCTAACCCCCGTCCTATTTCGTAGTTAGATTGTTGCCAAAATTTTATAGAAGAGAGTTTGACTGGGGCAACGTTATAAGAATATTCGTGACATGTTCCACACCGGGGCAATCTCATGCCTAAAAAAGTAAAACAGCTGCGAAAAAATCAACCTTCGCAAAGCGGTGTTAATACGAGCTCACTTGTTTCTCTCATAAGGTTTTGACCCGCTTGAGAAAGAAGTTGTGGGGGACAAACAGATGATTTTCGAACAAGATCCTCACAAAAATGATATTCAAATGAGTTCTTTTTAAATTCATTTCAGTCGTATAGCGGCGTGCAAATGCGAGTTACGGGAGCATTCCGCACAATTAGGGTTCAGGATGAACGCAAATGTGATGAAAAATCGAAGACAATGCTTATCTTCTCGGTTCCCGGAAGGACGAAACTGTTATTAGGCTTCAAGGATTTTGCAGCCACTTTTTGAACGACGCCTTATATCCAGACAAAGTACTGCAATATCCCGAGAGTGCCTCATATACAACAGTCAGATGGAGCGGATTGCCAGACCAGCGCTTTGTTTGGATTCGGCTGAGCCTCGTTAAAACCGTGTGTGCCTGAAGATGACAGTACATAAGGTAGCATTCATCCATTTTCAATGCACTCCATTGGTGGATCTGAGTGATAAGCAAATGGCCATTGTGCCATAAAGGATAACATTAGGAAGGAATGGTTTGACAGACTATACATTCCTAATTTGGTTACTGCCAAATTAGCCATTACCATGAATGTTGTGTGTATAAAAGAATGAGAGAAAGCGGACAATATACCAACCATGCCAATCTTGTGCCTTTGCAACAGAAATGAAACTGATTACCCCAAGTGGAGTTGGTTGAACTCACATGTCCCTATAACTCACCATCATTGCTTTTAAAAGCTATAGCGTGTACGTGGAAGCATGCATTTCGTATCACTACACCGAGTTGTTAAATGCCTACCGAAACTCATACGTAAACAAATTCTGGGAAAAACGATTCGACATTTCGTATCCCTACACGGAGTTGTTAAATGCCTATCGAAACTCATACGTAAACAAATTCTGGGAAAAACGATTCGTGACGCATGATGATGCCGACGTAAATTGTTCTTAAACCAACAAGGCTGATGAAGACTCTTTCGCACAGTTGGCCAGTTGTTGAGCATGATAAGTAAAATGGTTTCCGGAGTTAAACGCCAAGGGTAAATAAATACCCAATGATATGGAGGTTTGAGTTGGACAACGTGGTATGTTTCCTTTAAAACAACATGATATAATGGGAGGCAATGTCGGCCACCCACTTGGACCTCATTGTTTCACCCACAACTGCACGGTCAAGTATAGTTTTTTACGTATGACGATCTACTATTTTTCGAAACTAGTAGGTGCGTGCTATTCAAAACGACCACCAACGTATTTACAAAAGATTTACTTTCTACCGTTAACACTGGAAAGCCTTTTGTGAAAAAAGGCTATCCAGTCATTATGTTACACTCACCGGGAATACCTGTTACGCAGTGAGAAAAATCATTTTTACGTAGACTGAAAAAAGCTGACACAATGCTAAAAACCGGGGACGTAAATTACGTAGAACCTACTCATGTGGCTATTAATTAAGGTTGGGTTCTCTTGTGATAGGTCTGCAGGGCTTTATAAGTGTCTCGTGATAAACGGTGGCTGGCTACGCCCGCATAGAATGAGATGTAACCCCGATTTTAATTACCGCAATCAAGCTTCTCCGCCCCTACAGTGACGACGGAGGCTGAGAGACCACAGAAAGTGCAATAGAAGGACGAGACGTCTGAATTGTGTTCGACCTACGGGCGTTCAATTTCGTTGTTGCGCACACTAACCGCTAACCCCTTGGCTCCTGTCGACAAATGTGCGCAATCCGCTTTACCCCGAATTTGAGTGTACCCTGTATTTCAAGCGATTACGTTTCGCAATCACATTTGGGGGCCAAAAGCTTCTTTTCTAAATATAAGAACCACTGCCATCTCGTTCATCATTATCAAAATTATAACACCAGTGTTCAACGCAAATGTTCCTATATGTGAAACCATGTTTTGCTTAAGAGCCTTGTTGTGAAGAAAGCAAAACGGCCGGAACGGACTTATTCGCTGCCTACCAGAATCATCGTGAGGGACCTACACCCCCAGACACCCATTCAGCAATATGATTATAATTTTAAACTAAACACCATGCACACAGATTAAGAGCGACATATTGTGGCGTCACTAAACTTGGCCAATTACTGTCATGCGGTCTCATTTTGGAAGGAGGTAACAGTGTCAGCACCAATATGTTTCTTCATTTCCAATAAACGTTGAGAGCCGCTGTGAAACCGCTCCTTAGGTTGTGCACGAAGAACGCCATTCCTTCCGGCAAACAATATTTTGGCATGTACAGTACATCAACTACAGCCCCTGGTATTGGATGTGTTTCTTGGTGGCTGTCTCCGTTGCACGCGCGAGCAAGCGCGTCCTAACTGACTTGTTACGGACGCGCCGACGCCAGATCACGCGGACCATTATTCTGAGACACCGCCTGAAGTGGTCTCAATTCCGCTAAGGAACAGGCTAAGTCACATCCGCACAACAAGCAGTCCGTACTCTGGTCTGATCCGTGAGTCCTTGAGACACAAGGGCGTACCGCATCTATGCCATATTCGTCGCAAATTAGAAAGCGTGAGACCAGCCTTAGAGATTCGCGCATTGGAATAGTTGGTCACATCAAAACTCGATGTAATTCCGCATCCCAGTTGCGTTAAATAACTTTAAGTGACTGTTCCATGGCTGTGTACGGCCCGCCTAGTAAGCATGGCCTTGAATTTGTTGAGAAAAATGAGGAATAAATGATTTTGGTCATTTGCTTCACGAAAATGATGTACTCTTATTCTCTTCAAAGACGAGAACCGTGCGTTGCACGTGTTTAATTTATTTCAAGTGGATAAGGTTTTCGTCAACAGATATTTAAAACATAGTATTTTGAAAACCTTCCAACGTTCTTCTCATAATCTCGTCGATTAGGATATTAATTAGAAATAAGTAAACCAAGCACCCTCCAACGTGTATCGCTTAGGAAGCTTTTAGAAAGTTCTTGGCATACTCTCACTCAGCCGGAAGTTTGAGCAACCATTAGCGTATTATGTTCACAAAGGTCCGGCACGTTACTTGTTGAACAAGCGTAGCAAGACATGGAATAACCCGGTCAACTGAGCCTGGTGCGATGGAGATTTTGAAACACATAATGGTATGTGAACGTTTGGTCATTACACTTGACACCATGGGGGAATCCCACTTGATGATGTCGAGTTATTGTTCAACGAGCCGCCATAAGGCGACTAGTGGCTGGTGACAAAAAGCGACACGGCTGAAGATAACCTGATACTCTAAGGCTGCCACACTGTGTGACTGAGGAATTCACCTATTTTGAACAATGTAGATGCCCGGGCACTCTGACCGGGTGCCTGGTAGCAATTGAGAAAACATGTGAATTCATAAAATTCCGAGGCTGTAGGGGTTTTCAAGTCTTACAGCGTTGACATAAATTTGGGAATTCAAAAGAGTGGTAGCGTGCGGCCCAGTGGTTAAGGGGTCTTCTATGATGCATACTGACCTGTCATTTTGATCCATGATCAACTGAAATAATATACTGGCACTTGAGACTTGCCTTGTATGTTCTATTCCCTGTATTTTCGTGTTCACTTGCTGAATTCTCGGCCCCTCTAGTCTTCTAAGTGGGGAAATAACTTGATTAGGTCGCTTTTGAGCATCTCGTACTCTCTTTTGCAATACAAATGCGGAAAAATAGCCTTTGCAATGATAACAGATAAACTTGACCATATCAAATGCAGTCTACCCTAGTGCACCTAGCGGCTTCATCTAAGAGGTTTAAAGATTCAGCAGCCTTGCTGAGGCGTCCCTGTGATGCCGCCTTATAGCATGGTGTAGAATTGTCGGAAATTCCGTTTTAATATTGTTGTGAGTTGCAACGAAGTCAGTTATTCGAGGTTGTTCGATAGACGCACGAAAGGTGGAAGATCAATCACCCAGGAGATCAGTTTATTTTCGGAAGGGCTCAGAAGGCTGTATTAGAGTGGAGTTTTATGTTACGAAGGTAGAATCCATCGGGTTGAGGACCTGCAACAAGCGACCGTTTTGTTTCTCTCTTCTCAAAACATGATTTTGATTGTGGCTGTGTTGGTCAGATATGGTCGTGATACAGTCAGATTCTCCACAGGATCTCATCAAAGCCCTTCTTATGGTCGGCACTTTCCCACCGTTGTTGGTCATCTAGATTGCATAAGGACAAGACATATTCAATGTGCAGTGGAATCATCGTCCGAACGCTATTTTAGCAACGTAAATCTGCACTGGTGTTCAGTGATTTGCGAGCACTTTTGAGCCTATCAGTTTGATGCACGCATTTCCGTTGAGGTTCACACTGGTATCGTATTTGCGCGGTCCGTCTTAATTTTGCAAGCAGCAATCCGTCAGTCGTTCAACAGTATCGCTTTGGATGACCAGTAAATCCTAGGTTTTAATTCGTTTTGGAGTAGCGGTCCGTAGCGGGATTCATGCACACGCACAGTCAAGCTTAGGGAAAGCGAGGTTGCGTACGGTCGGCAGCACTCAATTGTAAAAGTATGTTAATCGACATTTCGGTCACCACGCCATACTCAAACAGGGTGCCTGAAAAGCCTTTTATTAATAAATACGCAATTTTCTACTGCGATGAGTATAGCCACGACACTCGGGTTGGCTTAGGTCATTTGGCTCAACGCACTCTACCGTTAACATGATAAATTGAAGGCATCCCAGTTTCTCCATTCAATCTTGCTAGCTTCTTTCTTCAATTAGGTTTATGACGACAATATCCATTAACCTCTTTTAGTCGTCTTATAATAGCATGAGAACGATGATGTCGTAGAACGCCAAACTGAAATAATCCGAAGACAAGTCAAACGATAATAAAATCGTTACTCTTATAGAGGGTTGATACGAAAGCAATATGGGAACACAGAATACATGAAGGCTATTAAATTCGTCATGAGACAGAAATGACATTTAGTGTAACGGGCTCGAGCAATCCAGGTCACATATTGGGGGGTGACCATGCAGACCAATGAAAAGAGTTGTCATCGTGAGTAACGTTTACGTTCTGTGCTCTCCCTAAGTGTATTAACCGCGAATCACTAGGGCGAAAACACTTAACCGAGAGTGGTGTGCGTGCGTTTGTCCTAGCAACATGAAGTTTAAACGAAAGTATATGGTCAGGCTTACTAGAAAATGCTGAAAAAAACGCGTATTTTTTGGATAATTATTTGGACAAAAATGCTATACTTTGTTTTTCTCAAAAAATCTAATGACCCTGGTAATAAGCGTGACCTTCACCTCGCTCTTGTATGGACAATATTCCCGCCCCTCTCCGAATCTTCCTAGTGAGTCATATCACTTTCAATGCGTACCCGATGATCCATCCGAGGGAAGAATAAACGTCAATGGAATACTCGGTTGTCAAGTCTAGGTGTGAGCAGTCAAAGTGCTGAGCTTTGAATCGCACCACGGTCTACTATGTGAGGAAGCAGAACAACAGCTGGATGGCAGTTCAAACGCAAGGAAGGTGGATGTCCGTCAGACACCTAGGTCTGACACAGAGCTGGATAGTCGCAAAAAGGAGCAGGTTTGTCGCCTTTATTTGTGCCGACGCTTGGGTAAAAGCACAAAAGTCAGCTGAGGAATGGTTTAATTGATGCACACCGGTACCATTGTTTGAATTTTGCCTTTGAAGTGCGCTGGTCGATGGAGTGACCGGTGTCACACTATTGGACATTTTTATACCAATTGTTCTCTAAGACTCCAGAAATCCGCAGTCATAAACATACGGCATCAAACGAGCCGTAATAAATGTTGCTGATTGGTTTCTCACCCAGCCCTCATACTGTAGTTTAGGAAAATTTGGGACGCTGCCGCACGGTTCGCCTCAGCTAATTCACAACACAAGACTAACAATCACTGCAAAAACCAAATACAATAACGCAATTCTGAATCGGATATAACCAAATTAATATCTCATGCCCTCACTTGAATCACTAAGGCCGACTTTTCAGACTAATTGTTTCACTATGTTTAGTTCACAAATGCCACGTAGGTTTGGCGGACAACTTAAGTGTTGGAAAGCAATCTCATCAGAGTTTTCGGGTAGTTGGCAAGTTTCTCTGCGTCGGCCGCTTCTTTAGTGGGCAACCTTTTACATACGTTCAACTTTAACATCCCTTCGGTGCCTAGCTGTTGTGCCATTCGGACGTAGCCTCGGAGCTGAGATATAATCAAACTGATGAAGCCCATAGAAGAGCATGCGGGATGCCGTGGTAGGGGATTGAACCAAATTATTCTTCGTCAGTAATATCCCACCCATAACCTAACCAAACCTGTTTATCGCGGGCTTAGGGGAGCTTTGTATGAAAATTTCTTTTTTTCACGTGGTGACTTACCTTCTTGATCTGTCGCAGACAGAAACAGTAGAAAAACTCATTCTCACCAACCAAACTATCATTGGGACATTTCACGCGTTTGTCGTTGTAAGCAATCGTTTTGCACACCATGAACTGTAGTACCAGCGACGGTTCCTAATGAGTTATGCGATCAGTAGATCTGCAGGGAACACGGCGATTGGAAACTCTGAAAGTTTAATCAAATTTTACCTTAAAAACAAAACTTTTTCGTTGCTTCGACTGCATAACCTGCCCGGACTTGTGAGTTATAAATGCTAAATCACAGCATTAAATCTAACCCATGCAATCGCATTTTTATTGTTTATTCTAATATAAGTAAATACCTTACTGAGAAAACAAATGTTGGCCTGAGCCGCAGTTGGTTGAGAGCTCAACCACTCGCCACCGTACGGCAGAAATGATGCCCAAGAAGGCTGAATTCGTCAGTTTCTCTAACAATGTGTCAACTACTTATTTTGATGCTGGTGGTGCGTACAGATTCAGTACTAAATCAAAACTTAACCGTGGCAGCTTTTGAGAACCATTTTGACTTCCGTCGCATCAGCGTAGCGAGTAATCAAATGATGAACTTTGCTCGATGTCATATTTTTGAGGCATGTTTGCAGAATCCGCTACTGAGTTTTCTAGGTTGCTTTGTTGCACTGTAAGGGGTTAAATGAATGCAACTTATGATGTCCGCGTTTTTTAAGTTGTCATAAAAGCAGAACTTTAGACTCACTAGCTTTGGCTGAAATCCAAAATACGCCAGTTTAATAAGTCAGTCCTGAGGAAACAATCATCATGTAGGCGTTACCTAATTTGTTCCTTGGAAAATCGGCACATGATTTCTAAGACGACTCAATAAATACACAAATCATGCTACCAAGCGTATGAAATGCGGTAATGCGGCGGATCTGAAATCTGATGCGTTAAACGGTAGTATCTCAAATCGTGAATGGTTAGGCTGCACATCGGTGGTCATATATTGACTGCTTAGTTAAGGTTGAGGATACTGCGTAGTCAAGTTGTTGGAGCTACCTGCAATTTGCCCAGTTTGACAGGTCTAAATTATGCACATCCCGGGTAGTAACACATCACCTGGTCGGACGCCGTAACCTCAGTATAACTACACTGTTTGCGTTTATGGAGGCTGCGTTATGAAGGGACCGGAATTTACAGTGTTGTGACACTTTTTGTGACCCCGCGACCTATTGCGATTTACTATGTGTTGCCCGTGCGAAAGGTGTGATCGTTCATAGCAAGTTCGTCAATGGTAAGTTATCTGACCACATTAGGCTCGTGGAATTCAAGGTTGGTGTTTTGAACTTGTGTGGAGACGTAAACTGCGAACCAGCAATGCTCCTGCACTTCCCGACAAACAACGCTGCCTCGCGATCATCATTTTGAGCTAAAGGTCTTCTTTGCAGACTGACCGTTCCCTCTCTGGATGTCTTGGCAATATGCCAGCCAGACTCGGCGGCGTATATTACGACAACAACGCATCGGCGCGGAGCATTCAAAACTTGATATCGATGGAGCTCATGAGTGAGGTTCAGGCCTTATTTGTCGCAGACTGGATGGTGGTCAGCCCTCGCAACCAACTGACAAAGTAGCGCCATCTAATCTTTCATAGGAATCTTAGTCGGCTCATTGGTTCCGAATATTCTGGATCGTTAGGTCTGGAGCGTTGCTAGATGTAACCACAAATAAGCACTTGCGTAAGGCTCAAGCTGGGATAATAGCATTCACTTTTCATGTGTTTGTGTTTCCAGCACGTCCTATAATGCAAGCCGCCCAAAAAAAACATTTCACACTGTTTCACACACGAGGTTTTACTCGTCCCAACATCCCAAGTCAAAATGTTAATTTCAGAAAAGTTGGGCGTTCTGATGACTTTATAATCACCATCACGTGGTTTTCCGGGCGATCGCTTTTTATCAAATTTAGAATCATTCTAGATGAATGTCCACAAAGATATGACCAACTGATTACATCCATCAAGGCTGACTGAAAAGTGCGAGGCGTGACAACAAACCGAATAAAATGCAGAAATTTCTTCAACATTTCGCGCAACCACAGCACAGTTTTTACCAACAAAAATGCAGTGAAGCACAAAACCATATTGCACCTGCCAAATCTGGCACAGGGGCCTTTGCTGTATCATCATCACTAATAAGCGGATATATAGGCGGCTCAGCGATAGAAGGGATTCACGTCCTGCTGGAAATGTAAGTCTCCTATTTTTTAAAATAGCTGTTGAGGTCCCCATTCAGCTATGCCACGGGGAATTATTCTGAACACCCTTGGATAGCAAAGCGTTGGTCGATACTTATAGGAGAACAATGTGGAAAATCGATGCTGCAAATTTCACGTACGTTCTCGAGTCTATATTGGTTTGCAACAATGAACGGGGAAGGTTAGCAAACGATCACGAACCTTCCTCAAGGGGATGGACTCTGTGGTTTCAGAATTTGGTGCGCACTGAAATCAGGAACTAAAGGACGTTGCGCCACCTACCCTTCACCTTTATTTAGCCCACTCACAGCGATATCTCGTACTCCAGACATCGTTCACGAATGTTGTTTGTTGTCTTCCCGGTTTATAGAATCCCACATCTCTTACTCCCATGGGTTTGCCAATTAGTCTTATGACTTGTCATCTTGGAATCGCCTTGGGATGATTTTTGGTCTAGTTAAAACGGCGCGTTGTTTCATATATGTTTACGTTACATTTTACGTGATGTTAATACACCGTCCTGCAGAATATCGTGCTTACAGAGCTTCTGCTGTTTTCATTCCTCAGGTACTGTACAAAATGTGGTTCGATTATCAGCCAACATCGTCAACCCCCGCCCGTGTTCATGTCAATGTCTCAGTACCAACCATCCAATTCCTGCTCTGTAAAACCCGGTGCCTATCTGGGTTTCGTGAGATCAGGTTGTTGTCGAGAGAATACCGCGGCTGCTTGTGGGCTCACGGTAGTGCGCCGATGCTGTTCTGTTTTTTGGCTCACCGACAACAGTCCGACGTCAGGGAGGAGACCCACATGCACAGCGTGCCCATCATTTAGATGGGTCGTTTATGTGTCCTGGACGGCGAATTCAATTTTCCAGAAGGCACAAGAATACAACGTACCGTTGTATGTAAATAGACACGATACAAACCACAGGTCAGCAAATTGACCGAGCTCAGTGGACCGTGCCAACCCTGGGTTGGATGGCATCGTAGCCCCTAATTGGATGGTCTAATTGTCCGTCCGTCATATTCTACTGTACTGCGGCTATACAGTACCTACGTGGAGGATGTAGGCGGTTTGATCGCTTACGACCGGTCTAAGACATCTTGGGATGCATTTTGTAGGCACATGGCTCGGGCTCCAAAAAAATACCTTTAGTTTCGACAACGATTTGTGTGCAACTGGAGCACGGCACTCACTCAAAACGTCTGCAAAAATACGTACATTTTACCGAGTACACAGTCATGGCTTATGCGTGAAGGCACTTTTCCGTCGGTAACTTTTGGTTGGGCAACATATTTTGTGACAAAGTTAGGGTAGTCTGCTCAGGATTTTCAGAGTACAGACAAATTGTGCGGGAACACGTACTGGGAAGCCGATGCTCAGCTATAACTTACCCAACTTGTCTGCGTTAGCGAAAATTACCAACGTATATGGAACGAGTATATATATACATATCATATCACACGTTAGCTTATCAAACAATTCCCCGACGGACGACTTCTTAAATGGGAGTTCCATTCATGTTGTGAAACCAAGTTTCATCTAGGCTAATTATAGAATAATAGTTGCGTATTGCCTCTTAATAATTCTCGATAACGATCCCTCCTAATGATGAAAAAGTCGACTGTAAAGTTCGCTTCTGAGCAAAACTCTTTTTCCGGACTGGTTGAAAAATCTGCTGAAAGATCTGTTTTGCTCGCGTGGGGTGATGAATCCTCCGTTGTTTAAAATTACACATTATGACCTCATTTTAATGTTCACGCATCCTTATATCGACCGATCCATCATAGGCTAATGTGCTCTACTACACCCAGAAAATCCACTGACCACTGAAATGCCCTTGCAATGTATCCTTTGCTCTCCGGGCCTCTATGCTCTTCCAATGGCTTTTTGTGACCCAAGTATTCCGTTATAATGAATGCGACTGTATGGGGTGCTTCAATGTCTTAGCTTGACTCTGAGCGACATCTAGTTTAGGACCGTTTCACACAAATACGGATTCGCGGACTGTGGTACCACACACGCATTCCCACTCAACGCACAACCAGTAGTTCATCGCTACGCAACACCCCGCTTAACTTCAGTGAAATCAGCTGAATTTCCAGGGTTGGTTGAAATCGTACACAAATCGTACGAATACTGCTAGGAAGCGACTAAGGACGGTGATCACATGGGTTGATCAGCACTGCTACTTATGGTTCCAACTGTCATTTCCAACAATTATCCGATAAGCTAGTTTACGGCGGTTACACAAAATTCAACTGGTTTGAAAATGCTCTCGGATACTCACCAACTTCTTCAGCTATAACTGAAGTAGTTTTTTGGAACAAATCACTAGTTAACTCATTGCCGAATGAAAGTTATTTCATTTATGAAATTCATCTGACTACGCTGTAACATGATGGTGATTTTCAAAGTTCACATTATGTTCTTGGTCGCCCGACAAGTCAAGCATCAATAACTTTGCCAGGCTAACAAACACATTGTATCATGATAGGAGCACGCAGCGTTGAGGAAAGATACGATTGAAAAATTTCCCATTTGCACGTGCGATAATTTGTAGATGAAAACAACCCAGCCATTGAAGCGTCTATTGTACAGGGAGGCCTGGACGACTGAATACGCGTCAAACGTTTATTTACGTCTCCGGGGTCTCTGTATTGCCAAACAACTTGTTTAAATACAAATGAGTAAAGTAAAACGTCGCGGAATGTGACGTTTTCCTAAACGCTTCTAGGGACGTGAGGATTATCCTCTGAAAATAATCCCCCATGTCGAACAGTAAAGGGAACAACATCACACATGGGCATCTCACGTTTTAGTTGATACACAATATTCCAGATGTCGCAGCATATTCAGTTACGAAGGACCGTCCCGAACGAGAGATCCAGTTGGCTTTATTTGGGTCTTCAATGAGAAAGCTAATTTGTTTAGGAATTCGAGTGTCCTAAGCTGTGCACTTTGGGTTAAAGTAGAACATAAAGCGCACAGCGATATTACGGATTCTAGATAGTAACTAGCATTATATTCTACATTGTGTTCATTCATTTCGTATCATTTACCTACAACTTTGAGCACCTGCACAGCTCTGTTTATCGCCGCCCAATTATTTCGAAACAAACGGTAGCATTGGGAGAGCATTACCAAAATGTTAGTGAAATTATCGAACGCGGTACCGTATTAGTGAGTATATTAGTGCATTACGACTTGTCAATTACTGTGTTGTGTCCTTTTCGTAGTTGGAGCTCGAACGTAAGGTCAAAATATATACAGTGTGGAAAAATATTTGGCCAAAATGTTCTTACCAAAGATCGCAACGCTTGGTACTAAACAAAAATTTTTGAAAGAATTTTAGCAGAAGCCTTTGGAAAGCATGACGCCCAACAGGCGGAAGTCGAGGACTCTGTTTCGATGTCTGTATAACAGCTAAGCGTAAAAGTTAATATAAGTTGACTTTTTATCTTTCCTCTCAGGACGAACTGCACTCTATCTGTCAACCTCTGATCTACGACCGGCCGATTTCGTTTGATTAGACCGCATTTCTCCACCTTCTCAAATATAACCATGGTTGAAAGTTGTCACATTCTCTCGGTGAAGAAGTGGGGATCACATTTAGGACGCGATGAAACACATATTAATTATCTGTCAGCTGTAACACCGCTTGGGTGCCTGAACTCCGCGCACCTGAGGCCAACACTGTGACTGCGATTCTGTTCGGCTACCAAAGTGTAGTCAGGGGCGATTAAATTGCCGTCGTTGGGCTTCCCAGTGGGCAATATGGCGCCCTCGTCGTCTCGCTTCCACATTAAGGCTGAATTCCTTAATATTTCCTATAGTGTACAGTACACTACACCTTAAGTCTTCCTCTGATCACATGAATTAAACAATCCACAAAATGCGTGTTTTTCACAACATTTCATCAACTCGGTGGAAATGATCACTTAATCAAACTAATTATTCTCTGTGCCAGGAGTTTGGAATCAGACTGTCAGTGGTGGTCACATCATGATGGCTCTGAGCTATTCGAATGACCGCACCAGAATCTCTGTATTTAATGCATCAAGCTTCGTTCATTCATACTGATGGTTTCGTACGAATCGTTCCTGTTTTGCAAGTTGTGTTCTTTCCGTTCACATCTGACGATTCGGGATATTTTCTGGGAAATTACTTCCCAATTAGCAAGCCGTTTTGTTCTCTGATTTTACACGTACCGACCACTTTCTGGGTCTTTCGGAATGTATCACTTAAATGAGGTATATACGCGAGGCTACGCTTCGAAAAAAATTGTTATAGGACCTCCTTATTTACTCTGTGTGCTACACTGAAGGGCGCGGACGCATCGGTTATCTCCTTTGTTTGAAAAGTCGTTCTGTGATCAAAGGTGCACCCGGTGTTATCCCTCCGTTGCTGGGAAATCGAATGTTGTGAGGCTTCAGCATGCGTTATCAAACGTCTAGATGTGTACGTGAATTTAGGAATGGCTGAGAAATTCACTGACAAATTTACGCAGAACAGGTGGAAACACGTCAGGTTCAAGAGGGCGATAATTCTCAAGAACGCTTTTGGGGCTTCTGGTCCTGCACGCTAACAGTCCACCGTTTCGTCACAGGCAAGTGTTCTGAAAAAGAGGAAGTGTGTAGCCAACTGAATTGCCGGTAACAAAATTGTGCTAAGCGGTCCGAGGGTTCCTCCTTGCTGGATATCCGACAGCCAACTTGGTCCGGGATAAGTTCGCTGAGAAGGACAGTTGAAAACAAGTCGCAGGATCTCAGGTTTTAGAGAGGATTTCACAGGCGTTCCCTGACATACCCCGCAGATACGCAGGTTGCCGGATATCCAGTTATGTATGGAATCTTCCGTTCGGTCACCCAATGCAGTACTGAAACCAGCGGGTTCACATGTAGTGACCACCGGGTCATCCCACCTGCGCACCTGAATCGGGAATTAAGGCTTGCGGGGCATGCAGTTCAATTACAGAAATTCTGTGCTCTCACATTGGTTAAAACAAACAGGATGCGTTACTGCGGAGGAAGCAGAGTGTATCAGCTTGCGGTAGATAAACGACTCGGTTCGAGAAAAAACATGACTCCTGGTGTCGTATGAAAACATTTTAGATTGGTGCATATATCATGATGCCAAGTTGGTCGGGGCATTACCAGGTTGCCCGTTGCCAAGCTAATGGATGGGACGACAATTATAGCACAAACAAGACCCAGACTGCAAGCCAACAATGCCCAAGGAAAAATGCCAGTAAATCACTAACTTTGTCGAAGGCGTCGCATTGCATATTGGAACCCATAACACGGAGAGCCAGCAAACAATGATTTTGGAAGCTCTGCAAACGTACATTTCAGCTGCTTTAGTTTTTCCCTTCGTTTTGTTTCCTTTTAGTTTAGCAAAGAGGAGCTTCACAACGCAGGAAATAATTTGGATTCGCTTTTGACAGTCCTGTTTCTGATTTTCCCACTTGGGATCGTCGGAGCTTCCGTTTCAGGGGCTGGCTAACATCCGCAATTCCAGCTTCTGTTGCGAATAGTTGGACTGCACTTCCTTATATCCAATTTCCGCAATACCTCCTTACTTCACTAGGCAAGTTTACTTTGGCTTGGTTTCCTCTAAGTAGATTCCTCATTTTGTGAAAGCGTGTCTGATATAAATTCCTCGTGCTCAGAGATAAGCATGCTAGAACCTCCGAGAATGGTGCAGCTATGCATAATGTTTACGCATCCGTTTACCAGCTATTCTGTAGTTCCTTAACCAGTTCTAAAATTTGGCAGCTGGTACATCATCCAGTTCAGTCGGGATCGCGGATGTAAACGCGTTGATCTCAAAGCAGAACAAACTGTGTAGTGAAATGCTTCACTTCTTTCGTTTCCACCAGTAAGCAGGTCATTCTACTTCCGTGGCATCTGTCATTCTGGAAGGCTTTCTGCTCAGGCTTCCTTGTTTCATAGACGACAGAATCACGTCTTTCGATTGAATCTTCTCATATTTTGCACGCTTGCATGCAGCGGTTTTTCTTGTTTCGCTCTGTCTCTGTCCAACCGAATCAACAATAATGTTTGTTCTGAAATTCGCAAGCTCATGCATCAGTATTCAAAGTAACGTTTAACATTCGCATGCTCACCCCTGTTCCGATATTGCCTCATTATGCTGTCAGTGTATGTGAAGGATGATTTGTCTCGTTTGTGGTTTTCCGTTTCCTCAAACTTTTCACATTTTACGTGTCCCATTGTACGATGAATATACGCGGCTTTCATAACAAACGGACACGAACCGGTTGTTTATATATGCAATGCACTTATGACCGGCAGGTTGAATATATCTCGTTAAATCCAACTGTATACCTCTCTACCTAACTATGAACACATGTATATGTATGTATGCTTCGATCTATCCACCCCTCAATGAATTTTGATTATCCACTCAATTCGCAAGCAGATTTACAAGCGTTACATGCACCCCAAAGACCTCATCATCCCAGGTGGTTTAATGAGTCACATGGGCCAGCCTGAATGAGGATCTGAGAAATGGTCCAGCACATTATGGGTGTTTGGCCTTTGGAGTAGTTCTTTCGAAGTTCACTTTTTGAATCCATTGATTAGTCTGCATTGGTGCCCTACAAAATCACTCAACAGACGGCTTGGGTTTTGTCTTAGAAAATCCTGATTTATAAAGGTAGTTTCCCTGCAGTGTTCCTAACGGTCATTCCTATATTTGCACCGACTGTTTGAAGTCACCTGAATTTGGTAGTTTCGCCTGCTTGTTGGTCCTGAACTAGCCACCGTTTGCGCTAGAGTGCATTGATGGTTCCTCTAAACTGATCATTAGAAATGAAGCTTGCTAAGCAGATCACTTTGGTGTGCATTGTTCACCCAAAACGTGTAAGATCATACTCCTGGACATGCAGCCACTGAACACGCCACTTATAACCCACGGAGAGGCGCCGGAAGTGGTGGAGCGTTTTAGGTAGCCGATGATACAGCCAACTTTGGTAACATTGTACTCACTGCTTTCCATACATTTGAGTGAAACACGCATTTTTGTTAATAGTGAACATGAAAGCAATTTGTTTCCTCAAAGAAACAAAGCATTGGTGAGGATAATTATGCAGAAAAAGGGAGAGCAAACAAACGTACTCCGATTCCTTGTCCGTAGATCTGCAGATGAACACGTCGCAAATTATGATTAGGAAAGACAGTCGATCGATCGGGTATTTATATAGTGCTATGAATCCTTGGACAACTCAGTGCCTGATGCTCAATCGTATTTGAACCATACAGCTCTGGGTGTACACTCCATAAAATTATGCATTCGGGATTTTCGCAAAACACTTGGGACCCAGAAACTGTAGTAGATTTTAGCTCGTACATAGACTTGGTCAGGCCAAACGCATAAGTAACGCAGCTCAGATTTCTTACTCACATATCAAACTATGGGAAAGAAACCTCGGAAATTACCAACTATGTAGAACTATGAAGCACAATTTGGAGACCATAAAAACACGAGCAGATGAACACAGCGCTGATAACGTTATCTCGAGTAGAGAAGGAACACTCGGAATCCACAAAAGAACATGGGCGATCACACCAGCAACCAAACACGTAAGCTTTCGATGACCGTAACGTCTCCGGCTGGATAAATTTGGCTTATACATTTGGCGATTCACATGAACACATTGAGTAATTGTTCAGCGAAATCGGCTCAACGCATTTGAGCATGCTTGTGTCTTCACTTTTTGTGATGCCAAGAACCGTTTGATGTTGCTGGATTGACATTGTTATGCCAAACAAAAGCTCACACTTTGCTTGTGGTTACAGAAAGGCACAAAATCGTGCGCACTTTGAGCGACGAAGCGACTCTTAAGCGAAGTTCTCCTGGAAGCACAAGCCTAGTTACACCGCATGGGAGATGGTCCCGGAGCGTATGCTACTGCAAGTTGTAACCAGGGGCCACAGCAAAACAACGTCCACCAATTGACACGATTTGTGAAAAGCTTTCGTTAACTTGCCAACCGTTCCATACTGATGATCGGGTAATGACTGAAAGACGTAGAGTTCTTCTACAAAACCTGGAATTCGCGAGCCTTTCTTCATGGGTAGTCGCAGCACTTGTGACACCGAAAGAAATTGAAACAGATTTGCTTTTTTTGGTTTCACTTGGTGGAGCAATGACATAAAAGTATAAACTCCAGATGCATTATCTGCAAGGGAGTTGGATGAAAATCCACGCAGATAAAAGCGGCGCCAAACATTTACTAAAGCAGGTGGGTGTATCGCGGTCTTTAACTTCACAGGGTGAGTTTTTACTGTGTACAGCAACCCGTTATCCAAAAGATTACAAGTTCTGTGCCATTGTTTTGCTGCATCTACGTATCTGGTAACCAACTAATTCAAACTACTCTGCCTCGCATGGACGTTGGAATAACTTCAGTTTTGCGGTGGTGATTTCGTGGGGATTTTGTGAGTGTATGTTTTAGGTTTTGTCTCTTACTTGGTCCCAGTCTGTGTTGGGAAGCACAAAATATTCCAGATATTTCATGCTTATTGAGGATTGTCAGCATTGCGTCTCGAACCTGACTGCCCTTGGCCAGATGTTTGCATTTAATCGGGATCAAATGGCTTGTTCGTGTCCCCCACTGAGACGGTCCACAGCGTTACTTATGCGTCAATCACAAAAAGTTTGCCGTGGTAATGTAGAGGCTGTCTAATCGCGTAATGAATTGTCATCTTCAAAGTCTGGAAGACTATCTGGTCGACGCTGCTTGCAGATCTATGGATTTTTTGGTTAATTATCAAACTAGCTTTGGGTGTTCAATGTGCGCACTTTCTGAGAAGCAACAGCGGATGGCGGTAAAATGTGATTTTCCCTAGTGACTGTTGGTACACATTCTGCCCAGTTAATAATTATAAAATTGGCATGATTCCTCCTGATTAGAGTGAGCAGCACCACTTGTTTTCAAATATGGCTACCAAAAGGAGTGAAATATTTTCACGCTGAAATATTTTTTGCGGTTATCTTTAAAACTTGCGGCGCCTTAGAGGGCAATTATCTCATGATATCCGGTTTCCTGAGATTGCTTCCCGGCTGACAACGATCCATGATTCTCAATAAGTCGTAAAGTCTTTCTATGCGCCTAGAATAGGTTCATCTGCATGACGAATACCAAAAATAAATTCATGCGTATCTTATACGGTCAATCTGAGAATTCACTACCCGAGTATTTGGTCAGCAAGATGGCAAATGATGCGTACCCCGTGATTAAAGAATGTACATACCCTGTAAGTCACAGTGATAATCAGCCGAAAAAATGTGAGAACCATTTAATTTTTACAACCGGAAATACAACTGTTGAAAGGAGACCACAAATCAAACGGAGTTGTAGTAGACAACAGCACATTGAGTCAGCGTAGCAACGAAAAGCCAGGTCAGCGTAACAGCGTGCGTCTCCGATGATCATGGAGACAACTTAGTGATTTAGCCTAGATTTTGTGAGGTGCTAGGATATTCAAGCGTATGTTAGGTTATATCATTATGACTATAGTATTCCTAAGATTGTACTACTATTGTACAATTATTCGTGGCCCTCAGAGTTACTTTTTGCATCTTCCGTGCAAGCGTGGCACAATTACTCACCCCTCACTTTGCGTAGAATGTCCGCCACTGAAATAGTTGAATATATTCGGGGTTACCAGAGACCTTAATCACATAAAATGAAAGTTCTCTATTCGGAAGCCCGTGAATTCGGATCGCATTTTCAAGCACCCAACATGTTAAACGGTGTTGCACACTTTTAAATTATCCACAGTTGTTAGCTGGCGTTTACAGAGACAATCCAAAATACTTTTAAATATGTTCAAGTAATCCAGTCATGTTTGAAACAAGCGTGCATCGCCATCGCCTCTACAGCGCATCAAGAATAGGACATCTGCACGCATGCAAACGACATTATTGATCGTGAAACTGGGGTGTTTTGCTGACAGGATGAAACGCAGGCACTTGACGCTTTTAAGTATGCGTCAAAATTCATATACTACAAATTCGTTTTATTCATCTATCAACATCGTTGGTAAACACTCACCTCCCTCTTGATTTGAAAAATATAAGGCGAAAGAAATTCACGATGCTTGAATGTGGATTTTGTAGATCTCGTCAGAATTTCCAACAAAAGTGTTAGGCGGGTTATGAATAAGATCAGTTCTTACGTCAAAATATGTAAAGCGAGCGAGGGTATTTCGTTTCCTCCTATTTCGCTCAACCGAGGCGGCCTCGATCACCAAGTTCTCCTACATTCGAAGTGGGTCCCAGTAAGGATCAGTCTTTGAAGGTGAGAGGGTGTTTTAAATTCATTGCAAGTAGCCCAAACGTAGCAACAGCAACCAATAAACTGATTCTAGCGTCAGAAATATGCGATCTCGTTAGAGTGTTGCAGAACAAGCGTGTAATCACGAAAAGTAATGTTTGATGGTTGTCACATAGACTATCCTCACATGCCTGGTTAACGCGTGACACAATGTCTATGGTTCCGTTCACGGGAATTTGAGTTTTACCAACATCTGAACTCTCCTTGTGATTTCAGCCGGCATCACAGACCGGCACACGAAAAGAAACCGCGTAAGAAAACGGCCAGAAGTACAAGAAGTAACAGTACAGTTTGCCCCCTAAAAGTTGAATTCTTGTATCCGAGCCACTCCGATTGGGGCAGGCTGGTTGTTCTGTCAACCATGTTGTTATTAAACTTACCTGTTACTGTACGATTTGGAAAAACGAAAGAGGCAATAAACTAAATCAATTATTCAATTAGTAACTAGAATATGGATACTAACGCCTGGCTGGTTTCAGAATGACTTCTGATGCACGGAAAAGCAAAAGTACCGAAGTATAGTTGGCAACACCTTGACGTTCGGATGCAGAGGAAGATTGAATGGCGTCTGCCTTACTCAAAAGACGTCCTGCCAACTAGTGTAGTGTTTACGTCCTAGGTAGAATTTCATGTTTTGTCTCAGTTGTAACACCTATACTGCAAAACGGATAAAATTAAGGTAATAAGTAGAAAGAACACAAGTTTTTTGTCAGGATATTTCGGTAGAAGTCCGGTAGGAACAAATCAAGGAAGGACATTTTAGATGTAACGTGCATACGAGTTTTAAGTAAGGATTTTGCGTTCTCGCGGTACTTAAGTGATCAAGGGATCGTAACAAGACTAGTTCTATCTCAGTCAGAATGTCAACCAGTCGGCACAGATGCTGAGTTTTACCTCGTGGTAAGTGTGAACTCTGTCAGTCATTAAGAGACCACTTATAATTAATAAAACGTTGGCCTGATCCGGAGACCCACTTAGCAAATGGGATCTACAAATGAACTCACCCACCGCTATTGTGGATAAGAATTTGGGGAAAATGATAAAGCTTGTACAAATTAATTTTTGATCAAACACATAGAAGCCAACGTTCAGTGTTTGCTCTAGATCATTCATCCTCGGACAAAATCATCGTAAAACAATAAATGTCAATAATAGTTAGCTTCATTCTACGCGTTAATGGTCATTCGCCGCGCAGATGTTAAGACCGTAGTAGGCTGATGTGGCACATAAGTGAATACAACTCGAAGCCGAAGTTCTTACGTTTGATCACCGACGGCAAGCGGCGGGATGATGAGGATCAGCAGACTTTGTAACCTTTGACCACTTCAAGAAGTGAACTGATCGAAGTTAGCTTGCATCCTCTGAGTATTCACTTGTCTAACATCAGTGACCGACTCATCCTTTCTTCGAAAGTCACGAAGCCATTATGTAATGAGAAATTGTGTAATGTACCATGAAAATCCAGTGAGTTTGGCTCTGCTGTTTTGGGCGACGCGAAAGATTAAGTATACGATGATGAGCAATGCAACGCTGACAAGGCAAAATATTTCGGCGAGATTATTTTTCTTACGCTGAATAGCCCATGATTAAATCCTATTTAAAAAATTGAGAAAATGTTGAGTTCGCAGAGTTTAAGATTCTTGTTTGGACCCACCATCTACCATTACCGCTTGCATTTGAGGTGTGCGAGATTCTGTGTGCTGCTTCAGAAATATAATTATATAATATATTTAACACAATATATATAATATATAATGATTATATTGTATATAATATATATAATATATATAATAATGGTATCTACGATAAGCAGACATTTCCGGCCGACCAGAATGCAAATGAGATGAGGATTTTTAACTAACAGAGTGATTCGAAACGGTGCTGATGGACATGCTGTTTAGTCTTTCAGGTAGCTACAGCGCTCCTGGTCACAAATTGGAGGCTGCGCTTGCGCCATATACGGATATTGTGCATTGTTCAACTTAAAACCAATCAGCTTGATTCAGTGCATACTTGACAACTCGTACTGAATATGAGTGAACAAAGATTGCATATTGAGTGGAGTGCGCGTGTAAATGGCTAACATCGTTAAACAAGCGCACAACGGTAGTCTGAAAATCAAACTGACTGAAGAAATGCTTCTCTGTTAAATATACTACTCAAACGTATCAGAAACAACTCACCGACCAAAGTTAAAACGGTCATCAGCTGAACCAGCGAAGCTCCCATTTTACCGTTACACTTGGGGCCAGAAGAACAAAACGCTCTGTTTGCCCTGGTGTATATTACAACTTCTGGCCAATCAGGACGTTATGTGTAAACCATGAAATGAGTGGTTCTAAGCCAAGCTACTGTCCTGTATCCGAAAACGGACACCTAGTTAGACCTAGGTGACCTGGTGACCCAGTTAGAATTGTGTCCATATAGCCGACGAAAGACAGGTATATTTCAATGAAAGAATATGAATTGTAATCACCAGGCAAAAGGATTAAACTCAACTAGGCCAGATCTGAAGGGCACAGAATCTGAGAAGTTCGAGTATTCTCCTGGCATTTTAAGGGAAGTTTGGCACAAATTTGTGTACAAGCCCTTCAGCACCAGAACCAGTCCATCACTGCATCACGTCGAAACACAAAGGGAATAGCTACTGCGGTTTTATCGTCCAATCTAGAACGAATGATCAATATAGTTTGGCGTACGGTTCTTTCTTTCGTATGAACCGTTGCAATTCTGTAAGCCGTAATGCGCTCCTTCATCTTGGTCAAATGCAAGGTGATGGATCTAGGCACAGGATATGGCAACAAATGTTACTGTTACCTCGGTCACATTTACCGGTGGATGAGTGGGTGATGACTCATCCGTTCGCCAAGGTTACGACGAATACGTCACTGCCTTGGTGAATTCTTCATTGCAATTTTGAGTGAACTATTCCCCACCAGCGTTTTGCGTCTGCCAAGTTACGATGCAACGACTTGTAAAATTTATTCAGACCACTGAGTTAAACCCCTTCGAACAAAGTGAAAGACACATATGTTGAATAAAGACTGAGGGATAATGAAGGTTCCATTGAAGCCATCGGTTACTCGGTCATTTCTCGGTTCGTTTTCACCTAATGAATTACATCCTTCCATGTAATAAATTA